>JARQOC010000011.1:241948848-242548848 GCA_033576535.1 Allobates femoralis
CCCTTCTATCCGCCCTCTGCTCCTCCTGTCACCCGTCCGGTCCCCGATGCTTCTTCCTTTCACTGTTGTACTTTTCACGGCGGTGACCGGACGGATGACATGAGGAGCGGAGGGGCCAGGTGAGCGGTACAGTAAGTGACTCACCCAGGCCAGGGGACTCAGGTCTCAGGCGCAGTCTGGAGGTCACGGGTGGCGGTGCCTGAGGCTGTGGCCCTGGTGGTCAATGAAAAATGTGGAAAAGAAAATAATAAAAATAAAATGATTGTTTGTTCGTGACGCCACCTGTAGGTCCAGGTGATGGCACTGGCGCTGCGGGAACCTCCGGGGTGATGAGCGGCAGCAAGATGGAGTAACTCCCTACAGGTAGGGCGATGTCCCCGGGGTGTTGGAAGCTAGGATGGTGGAGTACAGCAGCACAGTCACTGTGGCGCAAGGCAGGTAAATCACAGTTCATAGAAAGAATCACGGACACGTTGCTCACTCTAAACGGGTATTTTACTCCGGTATTCTGCAGGGTTACAGGGTGATGCAGATCTTGTTGCAGATTAGTGGACCGGGTGGTTCTGGCAATGAGCAGCATCCCTGGTGTTCCTTCTCTATCTCGCTCTCTGTCCCTTGCTCTGCTGCCCGCTTGTTAGACCAGGCCAAGATATATGAGATCCCCTTATCTCTCCAAGGAGACCCCAACTCTGTTTGGCACTTCTGGTGAGGACCATGCTTCGTGTAGGACGGTTGGGTCGTGCTCCTATAAAGTCATCGACCACTCCAGGTTTGTGGTTCAGGGATTCAGCCGGCTGATCCACGTCGGAGCCGGTACTCCGGGTTTGGACTGGGCTAGGGCATTTGGTTAACCGTTCTATTCTTGGCCCCTTTCTCTTCTGGGTCACCAGGTTGAGGTGCCCTCCCCGTTAGCGTCTCTTTCTGCTGTTACTTTCACTTCACTTCCCTCCTCCTTCACTCTTGCAGCTTCTCTCACACTGCCGCTCAACTTCTTCTCTGTCCTGCTTTCCTTCTTAACTCACTCCTTGCTGCTTTGCCCACTGCTTTATCACCTAGCTCTCCTCCCACCAGGACCGGTTACCCCAGTAACGGGTGTCTGATTGGTCCTCTAACACTAAGTGTTGCAAGTTGTGTTGGAGCTTCAGGCTTATTCTACTCATCACCAAAAGACCTCATCACCTTCAGTCAGGGGTGCAGTACTGTTTTGTGACGCACTCCTAGCGGGGCGCTATATAAGGATTTGTTGATGATCTTTTATGGTGGAGCAGAGTGGCACCCAGTGCAGAAGAAGATTATAAAACATTCAGCATTTTGCTACTTTTTTGTAAAATTTTAGTAGAATTCAATTCCAGTCCAACCAGTTCTCGCATCTCTAGCATTCTTCATACACTTAAACACGTGAGTTACTTATTCCATCAGTTCGTGCAAATACAAAATTGGTGACGTGTTCAATACTTATTTCACCTGCTGTAAAATAAAAAATACTGGAGCATCTCCATGAATTAGAAGATCACCAAAAAGTGACTTATTTCAGTAATTGAATCCATAAAGTGACACACATCTATTATATAGAGTCAGTACACACAGAGGGATCTATGTCATGGGTTTATTTCTGTTAATGTTGATGATTAATGACAACCCAAAGGTCATTATCTCAGAAAATCAAAGTAGGGAGGATGAAGGGTTAACACACTGTGCTGCCGTATTCCACCAGACATCAAAGGGGGAATATAATATTGATTTATTAGTCCCGGAAACATGGCAATATGATATTGATGTGTCCTGAGGAAGAGGCCAGGGGGCCCTGAAACACGTCGACTAATAAATCAATATTATATTCCCCCTTTGATATCTCATGAGTGTCTCTGATCACAGTAAGGCTACTCAGTAGCCGAAACGTTTCACCCACAGCCCATGCAAAAACAACAATAGAGGAGTAAGATGAGCAGTACCTGGTGGTCTAATGGGGACTCTGTGTAGGCAGGGGGACTTATCCGCTCACCTGATGAGGATGTGTAACCTTGCAGAACCTCAGGGACCAGCGTGACAGCAGGCGCTGTGATGTGCTCCGGGGTTCCACCTCCGCCGCCGAGGCTTGTTTTGGTCATGTGATGTGGGAGTGTCGGTCAGCTGAACGTCGCGGGTTAGAGCTCAGGGTCAGTTCTGCTGCAGAGCCGACGTTGCTGATCTTGTGTGCGCTATAGAAAGATAGCTAGCGACTCGATTCCTTTTTAGATAGAAGGATGGATAGATAGGAGGTTTAGTGACTCCTTCCTAAAACGACCCTTTAAAGCATTGTTAGCCACATCTGGTGTGGTGCAGTGCTCTCTAAAAATCTCCACAAATTGACTGCATAGAAGCCTTTTTTGCTTGATCTGCCAAAATCCGTCCACCAAATACTTATTTTCTTATTGCCCAGGAAGAGCAGGTGCTATAATAGATATGAAGCGCTCCATCATGTGGCCTCTCCTCCACCTCAACTTCAACAGCACATACAGACCAGTCTTCACAGGTGTCAGCCCAATCACATGTGTTTCCTCACGTGTCACAAGTCTCCAGCGGCCGTAGAATTCGAAGCAATGTCGACTATTAGGCTGCCACACTGTTAGATCCCCGGTACAAGAGTAAATTTGGCCAAATGATTCCCACCCTGGGAAGGGATGTACGCATGCAAGAGTATCAAAAGAAGCTTTAAGACAATCTGAGGACACCAGTGGTGGATATAGTGCACGTTGCAGTTCTTTGCTTCCAATCTGGGGAATGTCGAGCCTTCATCACAGAAAGGTTACAAGCAGCAGTCTCTGCTACCAGCAATTTCTGGGAGTCATTTGACTTTTTTTATACCATTAATGAGGATGAGGAAAAAGCCAATATGCTAAATGACTTTTTTCAACAGTATTTACACAAGAAAATCCCATGACAATATGATCAGTGATAACAACAACTGTCAATTAAATGTCACCTGCTTAACCCAGCAGGAAGTACGGCATCGTCTAAAAATCACTAAAATTGACAAATCCCCGGGCCCGGGTGGGATACACCCCAGAGTGCTGCAGGAATTAAGTACTGTCATAGATAGACCATTATTTTTAATCTTTAAAGATTCCATAATAACAGGGTCTGTACCACAGGACTGGCGTATAGCAAATGTGGTGCCAATATTCAAAAAGGGAACAAAAACTGAACTTGGAAATTATAGGCCAGTAAGCTTAACCACTACTGTGGGTAAAACCCTAGAGGGTTTTCTAAGAGATGCTATACTGGAGTATCTGAAGAAAAATAACCTCATGACCCAATGTCAACATAGTTTTACGAGGGACCGTTCCTGTCAAACTAATCTGATAAGCTTCTATGAAGAAGTAAGTTCCGGACTGGACCAAAGAAATGCAGTGGATGTGGTGTATATGGACTTTTCAAAAGCTTTTGATACGGTGCCACACAAAAGGTTGATGTATAAAATGAGAGCAATGGGGATAGGGGAAAATATGTGTAAGTGGGTTAAGAAATGGCTTAGTGATAGGAAACAAAGGGTGGTCATTAATGGAACACACTCGGAATGGGTCACAGTTAACAGTGGGGTACCACAGGGGTCAGTGTTGGGCCCGCTTCTATTTAATATATTTATTAATGACCTTGTAGGGGGCATACGGAGTAGAATCTCAATATTTGCAGATGACACTAAACTCTGCAGGGTAATCAATACAGAGGAGGACAATTTTATATTACAGGAGGATTTATGTAAACTAGAAACTTGGGCTGATAAATGGCAAATGAGCTTTAATGGGGATAAATGTAAAGTCATGCACTTGGGCAGAGGAAATAAAAGGTATAATTATGTGCTTAATTGTAAAACACTGGGCAAAACTGTCACTGAAAAAGACCTGGGTGTATGGGTAGATGACAAACTCACATTTAGTGGCCAGTGTCAGGCAGCTGCTGCAAAGGCAAATAAAATAATGGGATGCATTAAAAGAGGCATAGATGCTCATGAGGAGAACATAATTTTACCTCTATACAAGTCACTAGTGCGAACACACTTAGAATACTGTGTACAATTCTGGTCTCCGGTGTATAAGAAAGACATAGCTGAACTAGAGCGGGTTCAGAGAAGAGCGACAAAAGTCATTAGAGGACTGAGGGGTCTGCAATACCAAGACAGGTTATTAGAGGACTGAGGGGGTCTGTAATACCAAGACAGGTTATTAGAGGACTGGAGGGTCTGCAATACCAAGACAGGTTATTAGAGGACTGAGGGGTCTGCAATACCAAAACAGGTTATTAGAGGACTGAGGGGTCTGCAATACCAAGACAGGTTATTAGAGGACTGAGGGGTCTGCAATACCAAGACAGGTTATTAGAGGACTGAGGGGTCTGCAATACCAAGACAGGTTATTAGAGGACTGAGGGGTCTGCAATACCAAGACAGGTTATTAGAGGACTGAGGGGTCTGCAATACCAAGACAGGTTATTAAACTTGGGGTTATTTAGCTTGGAAAAACAAGGCTTAGGGGTGATCTTATAAAAACGTATAAATATATGAGGGGACAGGACAGAGAACTTTTTAATGATCTCTTTACTCTTAGGCCTGAGGCAGGGACAAGGGGGCGTCCTCTACAGAGACGGGGACAAGGGGGCGTCCTCTACAGAGACGGGGACAAGGGGGCGTCCTCTACAGAGACGGGGACAAGGGGGCGTCCTCTACAGAGACGGGGACAAGGGGACAGGGGCGTCCTCTACAGAGACGGGGACAAGGGGGCGTCCTCTACAGAGACGGGGACAAGGGGGCGTCCTCTACAGAGACGGGGACAAGGGGGCGTCCTCTACAGAGACGGGGACAAGGGGGCGTCCTCTACAGAGACGGGGACAAGGGGGCGTCCTCTACAGAGACGGGGACAAGGGGGCGTCCTCTACAGAGACGGGGACAAGGGGGCGTCCTCTACAGAGACGGGCACAAGGGGGCGTCCTCTACAGAGACGGGGACAAGGGGGCGTCCTCTACAGAGACGGGGACAAGGGGGCGTCCTCTACAGAGACGGGGACAAGGGGGCGTCCTCTACAGATACGGGGACAAGGGGGCGTCCTCTACAGAGACGGGGACAAGGGGCGTCCTCTACAGAGATGGGGACAAGGGGGCGTCCACTACAGAGACGGGGACAAGGGGCGCCTCTACGAGTCGGGCTCTACAGAGACGGGGACAAGGGGGCGTCCTCTACAGAGACGGGGACAAGGGGCGTCCTCTACAGAGACGGGGACAAGGGGCGTCCTCTACAGAGACGGGGACAAGGGGGCGTCCTCTACAGAGACGGGGACAAGGGGGCGTCCTCTACAGAGATGGGGACAAGGGGGCGTCCTCTACAGAGACGGGGACAAGGGGGCGTCCTCTACAGAGACGGGGACAAGGGGGCGTCCTCTACAGAGACGGGGACAAGGGGGACGTCCTCTACAGAGACGGGGACAAGGGGGCGTCCTCTACAGAGACGGGGACAAGGGGGCGTCCTCTACAGAGACGGGGACAAGGGGGCGTCCTCTACAGAGACGGGGACAAGGGGGCGTCCTCTACAGAGACGGGGACAAGGGGCGTCCTCTACAGAGACGGGGACAAGGGGCGTCCTCTACAGAGACGGGGACAAGGGGGCGTCCTCTACAGAGACGGGGACAAGGGGGCGTCCTCTACAGAGACGGGGACAAGGGGACGTCCTCTACAGAGACGGGGACAAGGGGGCGTCCTCTACAGAGACGGGCGGACAAGGGGGCGTCCTCTACAGAGACGGGGACAAGGGGGCGTCCTCTACAGAGATGGGGACAAGGGGGCGTCCTCTACAGAGATGGGACAGGGGCATCTCTACAGAGATGGGGACAAGGGGCGTCCTCTACAGAGATGGGGACAAGGGGGCATCCTCTACGTCTGGAGGAAAGAAGGTTTAATCATAATCACAGACGCGGATTCTTTACTGTAAGAGCAGTGACACTATGGAACTCTCTGCCACATGATGGTGTAATGATGGAGTCACTACTAACATATAAGAAGGGCCTGGATGCCTTTCTTGAAAACTATAATATTACCAGTTATATATACTAGATCCTTTGATCGGGCGGTGATCCAGGGATCTAGTCTGATTGTCGTATCTGGAGTCAGGAAGGCATTTTTCCCCCAATGTGGAGCTTAGTGTTGCCACATGGGTTTTTTTTGCCTTCCTCTGGATCATCATGTTCGGCTATGGGGGAACGAGATGGACTTAAAGTCTTCCTTCAACCTTAAAAACTATGTTACTATGTTTGACATCTCACCAGCGACCACGTAGCGACGTTCCAGCGATCCTTTACCAGGTCGTATCGTTGTCGGGATCGCTGGAGCGTCGCCAAGTGTGACGGGGCCCTTAGGTCTTTCCACGGAAGCATGGCGATTACTCTTTTCCTTATTCACCTTTGAGCCGTCTATACGGGCATGTAGGTTATTGATATATGCATTATGATGTCTAATTCTAGACAAATACATGTTCCTAATATGTAAATGAGCTGTTGGGATCTTTGAGCCAAAGCTTATTGTAAATGACAGTTACCAGTTTAAGACGTGTAGATCAGGGGAGTGCACTATTGGTCATCACATGCCTCACACGGCTAACACACCCTGCCATGTACAATAAGCTCAGAAGGCGGCGTCTCAGAAGATCAATATACCAACTATAGATCTAAAGACTTCATTTACATACTAAGATGAACATGGATTTCTCTGGAATAAGACTTTGGATTGCAGATATCAAGGTGTTACTTTATTCAGCTCCTTTGGCCTGTCGCCATTCAGAGACAGAAAAGGCCAATGGTCAAGTATTCTTCTGCTCTCACGGATGAGATGCAGATTATAAATCTATCCCGTCCCCCCCCTCTGCCAAGCCCTTCATTGGCTCCCTGCTTCCCAGAGATCCCGGTTTAAAACAATAAGACATACAAAGCCATCCACAACCTGGCCCCACCATACATCTCCAACTTGGTCTCCCGATACCTACCCTCACACAACCTGCAATCCTCCAATGAACTCCTCCTCTCCTCCCCTCTGGTCTCCTCTTCGCGCAACCGCATACAAGATTTCTCCTGTGCATCTGCTATTCCCTGGACCTCTCTGTCCCAACACATCAGACATTCTCCTGCCCTGGGATCCTTCAAAAGAAACCTGAAGACCCACCTCTTCCATCAAGCCTACCACCTGCAATGAGACCCGGTCCACTGTCCCATGACCGGCATTTCCCCGTCATACTGTACCCCCACCCGTCCCTCGTAGACTGTAATATTGAATCTTTAACAGGATAGAATTCTTATTAAACCCTCTGCAATGTTGTCATCCTTGATAGATCACAGTATAAAGAAATGTGTTAAGGTACCATCACACGTGACAATTTTACTAGTAATCTCACTGGCAATTTGCTGGTTGTAGTGAAATCATGGACACATTGTTCTATCTTGTTGCTGTGTATAAATGTAACAATGTGTCCATGATTCTGTTGGGTCTTCCCCCCTCTTCTCCTGGCTCTGCCCTCCTCTTCTTCTAGCTTTGCCCTCCTCTTCTGCTGGCTCTGCCCTCCTCTCCTGCTGGCTCTGCCCTCCTCGTCTGCTGGCTTTGCCCTCCTCTTCTCCTGGCTCTGCTCTCCTCTTCTCCTGGCTCTACCCTCCTCTTCTCCTGGCTCTGCCCCCTCTTCTCCTGCTTGCCTCCTTCTCCTGGCTCTGCCCTCCTCTTCTCCCGGCTCTGCCCCTTCTTTAGCTTTGCCCTCCTCTTCTCCTGGCTCTGCCCTCCTCTTCTTCTCTGCCCTCTTCTCTGGCTCTGCCCTCCTCTTCTCTGGCTCTGCCCTCCTCTTCTCTGGCTCTGCCCTCCTCTTCTCCTGGCTCTGCCCTCCTCTTCTCCTGGCTCTGCCCTCCTCTTCTCTGGCTCTGCCTCCTCTTCTCTGGCTCTGCCCTCCTCTTCTCCTGGCTCTGCCTCTCTTCTGCTGCTTGCCCTCCTCTTCTCCTGGTCTGCCCTCCTCTTCTCCTGAGTTTGCCCTCCTCTTCTCCTGGTCTGCCCTCCTCTTCTGCTGGCTCTGCCCTCCTCTTCTCCTGGCTCTGCCCTCTCTTCTGCTGGCTTTGCCTCCTCTTCTCCTGGTCTGTCCTCCTCTTCTCCTGGCTTTGCCCTCTGCTACCTCTTCTCTGGTCTGCTCCTCTTTCTGGCTCTGCCCTCCTCTTCTCCTGGTCTCTCTGCCTCCTCTTCTCCTGGCTCTGCCACCTCTTCTGCTGGTCTGCTCTCCTCTTCTCCTGGCTCTGCCCTCCTCTTCTCCTGGCTCTACCCTCCTCTTCTCCTGGCTCTGCCCTCCTCTTCTCCTGGCTCTGCCCTCCTCTTCTCCTGGCTCTGCCCTCCTCTTCTCCTGGCTCTGCCCTCCTCTTCTCCTGGCTCTGCCCTCCTCTTCTCCTGGCTCTACTCTCCTCTTCTCCTGGCTCTCCTCCTCTTCTGCTGGCTCTCCCTCCTCTTCTCTGGCTCTGCCTCCTCTTCTCTGGCTCTCCTCCTCTTCTCTGGCTCTGCCCTCCTCTTCTCTGGCTCTGCCCTCCTCTTCTGCTGGCTCTGCCTCCTCTTCTGCTGGCTCTGCCCTCCTCTTCTGTGTTGCTCTGCTGCCCTCCTTTCTGCTGGCTTGCCTCTGTCCTGCTTGGTCTCCTCTTATCTTCCCTGCTCTGTGTGAGGTCAGGAGCAGAAGAGGAGGGCAGATCCAGCAGAAGAGGAGGCGGCAGCAGACACATAGAGAGGGTGGAATACAAAAGGAGGAGGCTGGGAGGACTGTGCCAGCAGCCAGGACCTCTTAATAAGATCCCACCCAGGGGACCTCTTAACTGTAAGGTTTCTAAAGTCTTTTTTAAAGCTTACAGGGGGGCTAAAGCCATTGGGGACCCCTTCCCTGAATGCTGTATACACGCTGCATACCGTGCTGCATTCAGATTGCCATGCACCAGGGGGGTGACAGGTCCTCTTTAAAGATATTTTCAGTTGAAACAGAATCAAAAAAAGGTTGTTTATTTACAAATAATGGATTTAATAAAGCTGTGGCTATTAGCAACTCAACAACTTGATGTTGTGTGTCTTATTATATAGTAATATGTGTTACTAATGGTTTGGGAGTTTATAATGATAATTTTATTGCTTCAAGGAAGATGGATGGAAGCAGTCACATAACACATGCAGATACATAACAAGAACAATGATTTCGACACTGAGGGCACCGGACACCCTCTTACACACGCACAAGGACATGCTGCAACATAAGCCTACCTGGGAACACTATCGAAAAAGACTACTAGTAAGGCTGGCTTCACACTGCAGTTTTTTCACTGATCAGTGTCCATCCAGTTTGTGTGCCAAAACCAGGAGTGTCTCCAAAACTCAGAGCAGGTGTCAATGTTTCAATTATAGTTTTTCTCTGCAAGTTCCTCTCCTGGTTCCTCTCCGGGTTTTGGCACACAAACTGGATGGACACTGATCAGTGAAAAAACTGCAGTGTGAAGCCAGACTAAGTGGAAGCCACCAGCCGGGCCCCGATTACAACTTGATTGAACTAAACCTGTTAATTTTCTGCAAGACATTATTGGAAATTACGTTTGAATCCCAGGAGAGCGACTTATCACATCTAATTATCTTTGGACCTGACTATAACGCCTGTTGAAAGAGTTTTTGATCAACAGATATTGTGACTTTTTGGACCAGTTATTTATGCAATAATTCATGTAACAATTTATTATATGTAGCAGTTTTAAGACCCTGTTACACGTAGCGATATCGCTGCATCGTTACAGGTTTTGTAACGTTGCAGCAACCTCGCAGCGATGTCGTTGCTTGTGACATGCCGCAGCGACCAGCAATTAACTCGTTGATCGCTGGTCGCTGCGGAACGGCCAGGACCATTTTTTGCTCATTGGTCTTCCGCTGTCCAGCATGTATCGGCATGTGTGACAGGGGCAACGACCAACGATCCCCAGTCTGCGCCCAAGACCCTGAACGATCATAACTACTATCGGGTGTCGGCACAGACTGGGTGATCACTGGGGAGTCTGCCTGTGTGGCTTTATCTAGGTGACAGGTTCACTTTAATGGATATATTTATATTTTTGGTAAGGAAAGGCATCTGTAAGAGGGAGGCCACTGACTCAGCTCTGCTGAGACTCTATAAAGCCTCATTCAGATGTCTATGATGCAGGGACACCTGTATGAGGCTTTATAGAGTCTGAGCAGAGCCATGTGTCCAATTCAATCATGTGTGATACAGTCTGTGAGCCGAGTATCCATACCCATCATGGCTAATACAGTCTGCTGAGCCATATATCTAATCCCATCTGTATGCAACAAACATCCCTTCATTCACAATTACTTCCTTACCAACTCTCTAAACCTGCTGGCCCTCACAGAAACCTGGATCCAGGATTCAGACACTGCTTCCCCTGCTGCTATTTCTCACGGTGGCCTACATTTCTCTCACTCCCCTAGACCTGGAAACAGACATGGTGGTGGAGTTGGCCTCCTCCTGTCCCCACAATGTACTTTTCAGGTCATTCCCCAGCCCCATCACTCTCATTCCCTTCTTTTGAGGTCCACACCATTAGGCTATTCCATCCCTTCCCCCTCAAAGTAGCAGTGGTATACTGCCCCCCAGGGTCACCCACCCAGTTCCTCGACCATTTTTCCGCGTAGCTGCCGCATTTCATGTCCTCAGAATTACCAACTGTTATTCTGGGAGACTTTAACATTCCCATAAACAGCCCCATCTCCCCATCTGCATCCCAGCTCCTAACTCTAACTACTTCTCTTGGCCTCTCACAGCTCTCAACCTCTGAGACGCACAAAGACAGTAACACCCTTGACCTGGTCTTTACCTGGATCTGCTTTACCTCCTCCTTACTTAACTCACCTTTTCTCTCCGACCACAACATTCTCTCCTTCTTACTCACTAACTCTCGACCACCACAGCCCAATCCTACCTATCACACATCCAGAAATGTACAGGCCATTAACCCTCAAGCACTCACAGACTCTCTCATCTCATCACTGTCCCAATCTCTTCAATCTCCTGTCCAGATCAGGCAGTACATCATTACAATGATACTCTCAGAAGCTCCCTGGACCAAGTAGCGCCCCTCACTCTCAGAACCTCCAAACAGAGAACAAAACAGCCCTGGCTCACATCACAAACTCGATTCCTCCAGCGATGCTCTAGGAGTGCTGAACGTCTATGGAGGAAAAGTCACTCACCAGGAGACTTCATCCACTATAAATTCATGCTCAAAACTTACAACTTTGCCCTTCACCTTGCCAAACAGACCTACTTCACCACCCTGATCTCCTCACTATCCAACAATCCAAAAAAACTCTTTGACACCTTACACTCTCTCCTCAGTCCTAAAGTGCAGGCCCCTATCACCGACCTCTGTGCTGATGATCTGCCCCCATCACCGACCACAGTGCTGATGATGTGACCTCTTACTTCATGGAGAAAATAGACAACATCCGCCAGGAAATCATCTCCCCAGCCTCCAAGAGCTGCCAACCCCATTCTTCCCCACATCTCCTCCGGTTCACTCTCCACATTAGACCCAGTCACAGAAGAAGTCTCCAGGCTCCTTTCTTCCTCTTGTCCTACCACATGCACTACTGACCCCATCCCCTCACACCTGCTCCAGTCCCTCTCTCCAGTTGTCACCACTCATCTAACCAAAATCTTCAATCTCTCCCTCTCTTCTGGCATCTTCCCCTCCTCCTTCAAACACTCGATCAAAGAAATCCCTTGACCCATCCTGCACAAATAACTACAGACCAGTCTCCAATCTCCCCTTCATCTCTAAACTCCTGGAGCACCTGGTCTACTCCCGCCTCACTCGTTACCTCTCCGCTCACTCTCTTCTGGATCCATTACAGTCTGGTTTCTGCCCCCTTCACTCTACAGAAACTGCCCTCATCAAAGTGACCAATGACCTTCTGACAGCAAAACATAATGGTGACCGCTCTCTGCTTATTATCCTTGATCTCTCTGCAGCTTTTGACACTGTCGACCATCAGCTCCTACTCTCTATGCTGCACTCCATTGTCATCAAGGACACTGCTCTCTCCTGGTTCTCCTCCTATCTCTCTGACCGCTCTTTCAGTGTATCTTTTGCTGGCTCTACTTTCCCCCCTCTTCCCCTCACTATTGGGGTCCCTCAGGGTTCAGTCCTTGGCCCTCTCCTCTTCTCTCTCTACACAGCCCCGATTGGACAGACCATCAGCAGATTTGGCTTTCAGTACCATCTTTATGCTTTTGACACACAACTATACACTTCAGCCCCTAACCTTACCCCTGCGGTAGTAAAGAACACCAATGACTGTCTAGCTGCAGTTTCCAATATCATGTCCGCTCTCTATTTGAAACTAAACCGTTCCAAAACTGAACTTCTTCTGCTCCCCCGATCCACTAACCTCCCTAAACCTGACATCTCTCAGTTTGTGGCACCATGATAACGCCTAGGCAGCAGGCTCGCTGTCTGGGTGTTATGTTTGACACCGATCTCTCCTTCTCCTCCCACACGCAATCTCTCGTCCGCTCCTGTCGCTTACACCTGAAGAACATCTCTAGAGTCCGCCCCTTTCTCACCCTGGAAACAACAAAATCCCTCACCGTGGCCCTAATCCACTCCCGCATTGACTATTGCAATTCTCTATTAAGCGGCCTCCTCCTCACCAGACTTTCTCCTCTCCAGTCCATCCTTAATGCAGCAGCCAGGATCACCCATCTGGCCAATCGTTAGTCAGATGCCTCTGCTCTGTGCCAGTCATTGCACTGGCTGCCCGTACACTACAGGATCAAATTCAAATTGCTTGTTCTCACCCACAAAGCTCTTCACAGTGCAGCTCCCCCTACCTCTCCTCCCTCATCTCTGTCTATCACCCCACCCGCTCTCTACGTTCCTCAAATGACCTTCGACTAACATCTGCACTAATCCGATCCTCCCACTCCCGGCTCCAAGAATTCTCCAGAGCTGCATCAATTCTCTGGAATGCTTTACCCCAAAAAATCAGGACTATCCACAACTTGCATGGCTTCAGACGATCCCTAAAGACGCATCTTTTTAAGGCGGCCTATCATACTCCCTAATAGAAGTCCATTGTACTGTAGACAGTGAATGGCCTATCCTCTGGACATTACTCTTCTACAAACTCCACCAAACCATAAAGGTCTACACAGACTGTCTGATGACCATCCATGTAAGCTTAATCCTATGCCCCATTTCCTCAAGATGCCTGGACCATCAGTGCAATAAGCCCCTGTACTTTGTGCAACCCCTATCCCGTTGTAGATTGTAAGCTCTTTTGAGCAGGGTCACCTTCATTTCTTGCTTTATTTATTGTATTTTCTTTATTACATTGATTCTATGCCTATTGTTTTGTATCCAATTATTGTTCTGTATTTGTTCACTGTAATTACTTACTGTATATTTTCTGTACCCTACATTGTAAAGCGCTGCGGAATATGTTGGCGCTATATAAATAAAGCTTTTATTATTATTTATTATTATACTGTCTGCTAACCTGTGTATCTAATTCCATCAGATGTGATGTAGTCTGCTGAGCTGTACATCTAATCCCATCAGTGTAATACAGTTTGCTGTGCCATGTACCTAATCTCATTAGTATGATATAGTTTGTTGAGCCGTGTATCTAATCCCTTCACATGCAAAACAGTCAGATGACCTGTGTATCTAATCCCAACAGTGTGGTCCAGTCCATTGATCACAGAATCTAGCACCATCAACGTGATACAATTTGCTCTGCTATGTATCTAATCCATCACATGTTATACAGTCATTTTAGCTGTGTATCTAATCCCACCAGTGTGGTACAATCCACTTCCTCTAAGCAATGTATTTTATTCCATTATGTGGGATACAATCCGTGTATGTAAATCTATCATTTGTGATACACTCTTGCACACACCCAGAAGGGGAGGAGACATCACACATGGAGCAGACCCCACCCACGTTTACAGCAGTCGTAAGGCAAGCTATTACAAAACTATGTTTTCATTGGAGACTTCAGCAGCTTGCTCCTCCTAAAATATGAAAACTTTATAAATTATTTTTCAGATTTTATACCATAACAATTTTTTATACTTATTTTTAACTAAACATAAATATTTTACATTATTTTCAATAATTGCAAAATCAAATTTATTTGTCACTTCTTCCTTCGCATGAAAAAAGGCCATCTTGGCGTTTCGTCCAATTCTTTCTCCAATTCCTCCCTCCGGGCGCGCTCTCGCTCCTCTCTTTCCTGCACTTTCTCCACATCTCTCTTGTGGGCAAACTCAAATAAGATTCTCTTCCTGTCGATCTTCTCCTTGTTGGGATTCCTCGTCTCCTCCATCTTGAACTCCACATCTCTCACGATCTCGTACAGACACTTTAGGATCCCCTCGTGCTTCCCCCGGGTTTTCTGGTGATCCTCCGCTGTGTAATTCTCCACCGGGAAGATGTTCTCCACCCCCATCCTCCTGAACTTCTCCTGAATGTCTGGGAGATGGTCATTCAGTTTATGGGTGATGACCACGATGGGGAAGAGTCCTAAATCGGAGAGAAGACAATGTGTTACATTGTATGTGTCTGATGAGATGGGGAGAGTTAAGGTTGGGGTTGTGTTCTTGTGACCCCATCCTTTACACCGTGAACAGATCTGGAAGACCCTCATTCACATTATTGTAATAACATCATTGTTATTACACTAGGGATATAGACATTAGCTCTTCAAAGAAGAAAAATACAAGAACTCTATTAACTGTTAGGAAAACAGCCAGGGAGATTATGCAGATATCCCATCAATGCCACCACATCGTCACGACCAGGTCTCCGCTGCCTCCAATCATCAGGACAATTACACAATTGACTGATGATTGATGGACAAGGCGATGGCTTCTTACGCTACTTGGCTGATTGTTGGGGGCTTTCATGGTGAACGTATGGTTTATTTATACACATGGATCATATATATATCTATATATACTTCAGTACGATCACTGCCTAGCTCCGCAATAACACGAGAAAAACTAGCCATCACTACCAATTGTTTATACAGGTTGATTGGACACCCGTTACTGGTAACATTTGGCCTCACAGGACTTTAGGGATACAGTTTTTAGAGCAAGAGGGACTCAGCTATTAAATTTTATATATTTTATCCTAAAAATAGGTTGTGTTTATAAAAAAAATATACTAAAGATATTTCAAAGGGTACAAAACAATACAGTATATACAGTCACTTTAAATAAAAAGGATAAACAAAGACCTGTGGCATTTGCTCCAACTGAAATAAGGGACAATCCTACAGTGAACTCTATCTTACAGAGTGAACAATGACCATCATTTGGAATTCGTATTTATTACATAGATTGGTGACTTCAGATGGTGGCTGGTCAATGGAATGCGGCTTGGGCTTCCAAGATTATAAGATCCCCGATCTTTAGGATACCTGCCCCCCTGAAAGTCCCAGGTAGGAGATGCTAATGCCATATTTCATATTATGATTTTAGCTTTCCATTGAGAGGAAACATGGCATATACAACCCCATCAATTAGGTTGTACCACCGTTCAAGAACATGCATGGGGTTCCCCTTGGGATCTCGATGCTGAAAATTTGTTTCCCATAACTGTAGGACCTATGCCTGCCACAAAAATCCAAATATTCATAACTGGAAGCCAGTTCCCTCTTATCTACTGTGTCCCTTTGAAGACAAGAAACTTTATCGCTTCTCAACCTTTTGTATTTGCTGAATCCAGACTTTGTGCTCGCTTTCCAGTAGATAAACCTGTTCAATACCTTTCCACACTAGGGGGTCATAGATGAACTGGGGTCAGATGTTAGTTCTTGTTTCCTTTCTAAATGATGAGCCATGTTTTTTTTTATAGAGTAATCTTATTTTACCATTACATTTATGACACCATCTATTGGAGGTCGCAATCCAACAAGGCAGTATTGAGCAGTGGCGTAACTTCAGGCTCAGGGGCCCCGATGCGAAAGCTCCAACAGGGCCCCCAATTATTGCAAATCTTTGATAGTATTAGTCTTTTTTTATAGGCCAAAGGGACTTTTGGGGCCCCCTAGACTGCAGGGCCCGGGTGCGATCACAACCCCTGCACCTATTGTAGTTACGCCCCTGGTATTGAGCCTTGCCTTATGTTTTAGGATGGAAAGTCAATCCAGACACATCAATTACAGACCTCGTCTCAGCCTCTCACACAGCCAGATCAGAATACCCACAGACTGCACTGATGAGGGGCAGTCACCCCGAAACGCAGCCTCTGCAGTTTCGGGTTCTGATCTGGTCATATTAAAAGGCTTGTTAAAGAATCGATTAGGATTTTAAGGATAACCTTATTGTGTGTCATTAGAGTTTTTCACTTCCTCACTGAAGTGACAATAGACATACATTTAGGAATTTTGTCTCTCGTCAGCACAAAAAGCAGGAAATCTAATTTGTCTGGATGATATATGCCTCTGACAGGGATTTCAGGGTGAAATTTCTCCTTGCAAAGAGAGTGATGACACAACCTTTCCCAATGCATGTTTTGATTAATATTCTTAATTCAGCCAGACATATTTGTTTTGTTTGTTAACTCATGTTTGTTAAATCCTTGTTTCCCATCAGACTGCTCGGAGCCTCCATTGTCCAAGTTTGTGGATTTCTAATTGAATATATATTGATTCACCCCCTCTGTCTACATCACTTACAGAAGAATTATGCAGTCGGATTGAAATGCCCACCAATAAGAGAAAAGCCTTATTACAATACCCTGAGATGAGTGCTCGGGATATATATATAAGAAAAAGGGCCCGCTTCAGTCATCGGTAGTTCATATGTTATGTGTCCTCAGGCTAGGAGATTTGGTTCTGACTACAGGAGAACCAAAACTGGATTATATTCTGCAGGAGTTGAACTGGGATCAGATGTTCAGGGTTGACCTACCGTGGTGCAGCTGGTTCAGCTGCACAAGGGCCCGGACTGGGTAGGGGGCCCCTCAAGCCTGCAGGGGGCCCCCAGCCGACCCCCATGTCCCTGTGTCAGAGGAGAGGGGGTTAACTGAGGGAAGCTTCCTGCTTCCCTCGGCTGATCCCGCCCCTCCTCTCCTCTCCAGCCCCGTCACCCAGATCAACAGTGCGGCGCAGGTAAGATCCGCGCATGCTCCCCCCTGCCAGCAGCACCCCCCCCCGCTTCTCACCACCAGCACCCGCAGCCTGACGCTGACAGCACCCCTCCCCCCCGGTCCTCGACCAATTCTGTGCCAGCACCCAAGGTCCTCACCAAAGGCTGCACCAGGGCCCCGCAAGCTGTATGTCCGCCACTGCAGATGTTAATTCTTGTTTCCTTTCTAAATGATGAGCCATGTTTTTTTTATAGATTAGTCTTATTTTACCATTACATTTATGACACCATCTATTGGAGGTCGCAATCCAACAAGATTCTAGGATTCACCTGGAAGACGCCCAGGTTGGGACAATTCGGTCACCTAGCTACAGACTATGCTGTGCTCAATCATCTTCCTAAGCTTGCTACTATTCTCGGTGGGTGACCCCCAAAAGCGGGGTTCTGCTGGATTGGCGTAGTTGACCTTGGAAGCCCCAAATGCATGAGTATTCTTATCCCCGGTGACCCAGCGGAAGGGTGAGACTCTCTTTACTGTTGTATGCCTTTGGCTGTTGGAGATCCAATAAAGTCTTACCATTGTGTAATTACCTCACCCTGTATTGTCTGAGTAGTGTTCTCCCCATGGGTAAGGAGTTCAGGCATTCAGTTGGGATGAGCCCTGGTCCATGCGGTCTTTCTAAAGCCGGCCGGGCCAGCAGATGAGAGCTTTGATCCTTTCCGTCTGGAAGATGGGAATTGGACAAACTGAACAGGGAACGTCACTGGTGGGGGTGAGTCTACCTCTCTGTGAGTGACAACAGTCTGGGTAAGGATGCCCAGATCACACTTCACTCTCCTCTCAGCTTCCTCTAGTTTGTGCCCTGCTCAGTTGGTCCGATTCAGGTCTTCAGACAAGAAAGGTCAAAGCTAGAACAATAAGGTATTTATAAGCCTCAGAGGGATGATCTTTCAGGAGCAGAGTAGATAGCAGACGTATAATGGGAAAATGTTAGTTAGGAATAGCTGTATGCTAATTTTGCGGCACGGTCAGATGGGTGTCTCCGGATTGCAGTCAGCGCTGCACCGCTGATTGTGTGCAAAGGGATGACGTCATTACAATTCCTAAGTATCACGCCTGCGCAGTAGAATCACAGACCAGCACAGTCACACCTCACTCAGTTCGATAAATAGCCAGTGATCCCACTGCGCAGGTAGGAGACATCGGGCACCTGCGCAGTGCAATCACTCAATAGGGTACAGTCAGGCACCACTGTGCAGGCGCGAGACTTAGGAATTGTAGCAAGGTCATCCACTTGCACACAACAGGAGGGACGGTGTTTGCATGGAGTGGGGCGGCGATGACCACAATCTGGAAACATCCATCGGACAACCTCAAAATTAGCATACAGCACAGGAAAAGAATACATTTTGTTTTTTTAGGATGCAGGCAGACATCTGGGGTTATAAAAGAGATACAGGAACCCCAATTACATCATAATAAAGGTGGTGGGCAGGGTTTAGAACCCACGGAACTGGGGATAGGTGCACTTTAAGTCAATAATTTGCCTCAAACCAATGCACTCATCTCGTTTTTACCTGTAATGTTTTTGGCCTTCAGCATAATCTCGCTCAGTTCTCCAGCCTCTTCTGCAGTTATGGTTTTCTTTGCACTGTCAGAAAAGGGAGAATTAGAAAGTTTCATACAAAATGAGCCACAGACACCATAACACATAACACATAACAGATAACACGCCGTCCTCAACATTGACATCATGACACCACGAAGGAAATGATGTAGACTGGTGGAAATCTGAGGATGGAGACGTTACTGATCTACAAATGATGGAATAATGGAAACAATATTTTTATCTCATCAGGATCATTCAGTCTGGAGTCTGAGCCTTGGGCCACAATCTGGTCACTTCCAACCTCGGCTGCGATCACTGAGCTCATTAATGGTCGTCTAAGGAAGGTTTTGTCGCTGAATGTACAAATCATCAGGATCCGCTGCTGGAAGCTCCTGTGTAATCACCGAACAATAATGTCCCCAATGTGCTCATGGAGGCAAGTCCGGAGATGCTGCAGCCCTGGGAGACAAGTCCAGAGATGCTGCAGTCATGGGAGACAAGTCCGGAGACACTGCAGCTGTGGCGTCCTTGAGTGTGGCTGCCACAAATGTAATGCCATGTCTAATGGGTATTTGGGGTCCCTCTGCAGGATGTCTGAAGCGAACACACACTGCCTGATCTGTAGCCAGGAAGCTGAGCAGTGAAGGTCTGGGTTGGGCTATGACTCAGCCTCTGGTTGGAGGAGGGGTTAGTTAGGCTGTAGTAGGGTGGAGAGTAGACAAAGAAGAGGTCCAGGAGTTGCTCTGAAGGGTCCAGATGCAAATAAGTGTGTGCTCTGTGGTCAGTCTCTGTGGTGTGTGCTCTGTGCTCTGTCTCTATGGTGTGTTCTCTGTGGTCTGTCTCTATGGTGTGTTCTCTGTGGTCTGTCTCTATGGTGTGTGCTCTGTGGTCTGTCTCTATGATGTGTGCTCTGTGCTCTGCCTCTATGGTGTATTCTCTGTGCTCTGTCTCTATGGTGTGTGCTCTGTGGTCTGTCTGTGGTGTGTGCTCTGTGGTCAGTCTCTATGGTGTGTTCTCTGTGGTCAGTCTCTATGGTGTGTGCTCTGTGATCAGTCTCTATGGTGTGTTCTCTGTGCTCCGTCTCTATGGTGTGTGCTCTGTGGTCTGTCTCTATGATGTGTGCTCTGTGCTCCGTCTCTATGGTGTGTTCTCTGTGCTCCGTCTCTATGGTGTGTGCTCTGTGCTCCGTCTCTATGGTGTGTTCTCTGTGGTCTGTCTCTATGGTGTGTTCTCTGTGCTCTGTCTCTATGGTGTGCGCTCTGTGCTCCGTCTCTATGGTGTGTTCTCTGTGCTCCGTCTCTATGGTGTGTGCTCTGTGCTCCGTCTCTATGGTGTGTTCTCTGTGGTCTGTCTCTATGGTGTGTTCTCTGTGGTCTGTCTCTATGGTGTATTCTCTGTGCTCTGTCTCTATGATGTGTGCTCTGTGCTCCGTCTCTATGGTGTATTCTCTGTGCTCTGTCTCTATGGTGTGTGCTCTGTGGTCTGTCTGTGGTGTGTGCTCTGTGGTCAGTCTCTGTGGTGTGCGCTCTGTGGTCTGTCTGTGGTGTGTGCTCTGTGATCAGTCTCTATGGTGTGTTCTCTGTGCTCCGTCTCTATGGTGTGTTCTCTGTGGTCAGTCTCTATGGTGTGTGCTCTGTGATCAGTCTCTATGGTGTGTTCTCTGTGCTCCGTCTCTATGGTGTGTGCTCTGTGGTCTGTCTCTATGGTGTATTCTCTGTGCTCTGTCTCTATGATGTGTGCTCTGTGCTCCGTCTCTATGGTGTATTCTCTGTGCTCTGTCTCTATGGTGTGTGCTCTGTGGTCGGTCTCTGTGGTGTGTGCTCTGTGGTCTGTCTGTGGTGTGTGCTCTGTGGTCAGTCTCTGTGGTGTGCGCCTCTGTGGTCTGTCTGTGGTGTGTGCTCTGTGATCAGTCTCTATGGTGTGTTCTCTGTGCTCCGTCTCTATGGTGTGTTCTCTGTGATCAGTCTCTATGGTGTGTTCTCTGTGGTCTGTCTCTATGATGTGTGCTCTGTGCTCCGTCTCTATGGTGTATTCTCTGTGCTCTGTCTCTATGGTGTGTGCTCTGTGGTCTGTCTGTGGTGTGTGCTCTGTGATCAGTCTCTACGGTGTGTTCTCTGTGCTCTGTCTCTATGGTGTGTGCTCTGTGGTCAGTCTCTGTGGTGTGCGCTCTGTGGTCTGTCTCTATGGTGTGTTCTCTGTGGTCTGTCTCTATGGTGTGCGCTCTGTGGTCTGTCTCTATGGTGTGTTCTCTGTGGTCGGTCTCTGTGGTCGGTCTCTGTGGTCGGTCTCTGTGGTCGGTCTCTGTGGTCGGTCTCTGTGGTCGGTCTCTGTGGTCGGTCTCTGTGGTGTGTTCTCTGTGGTCTGTCTCTATGGTGTGTGCTCTGTGGTCAGTCTCTATGGTGTGTGCTCTGTGCTCTGTCTCTATGGTGTGTTCTCTGTGGTCAGTCTCTATGGTGTGTGCTCTGTGGTCAGTCTCTATGGTGTGTGCTCTGTGCTCTGTCTCTATGGTGTGTTCTCTGTGGTCTGTCTCTATGGTGTGTTCTCTGTGGTCTGTCTCTATGGTGTGTGCTCTGTGGTCTGTCTCTATGATGTGTGCTCTGTGCTCTGCCTCTATGGTGTATTCTCTGTGCTCTGTCTCTATGGTGTGTGCTCTGTGGTCTGTCTGTGGTGTGTGCTCTGTGGTCAGTCTCTATGGTGTGTTCTCTGTGGTCAGTCTCTATGGTGTGTGCTCTGTGATCAGTCTCTATGGTGTGTTCTCTGTGCTCCGTCTCTATGGTGTGTGCTCTGTGGTCTGTCTCTATGATGTGTGCTCTGTGCTCCGTCTCTATGGTGTGTTCTCTGTGCTCCGTCTCTATGGGTGTGTGCTCTGTGCTCCGTCTCTATGGTGTGTTCTCTGTGGTCTGTCTCTATGGTGTGTTCTCTGTGTCTGTCTCTATGGTGTATTCTCTGTGCTCTGTCTCTATGATGTGTGCTCTGTGCTCCGTCTCTATGGTGTATTCTCTGTGCTCTGTCTCTATGGTGTGTGCTCTGTGGTCTGTCTGTGGTGTGTGCTCTGTGGTCAGTCTCTGTGGTGTGCGCTCTGTGGTCTGTCTGTGGTGTGTGCTCTGTGATCAGTCTCTATGGTGTGTTCTCTGTGCTCCGTCTCTATGGTGTGTTCTCTGTGGTCAGTCTCTATGGTGTGTGCTCTGTGCTCCGTCTCTATGGTGTGTGCTCTGTGATCAGTCTCTATGGTGTGTTCTCTGTGCTCCGTCTCTATGGTGTGTGCTCTGTGGTCCGTCTCTATGGTGTATTCTCTGTGCTCTGTCTCTATGATGTGTGCTCTGTGCTCCGTCTCTATGGTGTATTCTCTGTGCTCTGTCTCTATGGTGTGTGCTCTGTGGTCGGTCTCTGTGGTGTGTGCTCTGTGGTCTGTCTGTGGTGTGTGCTCTGTGGTCAGTCTCTGTGGTGTGCGCTCTGTGGTCTGTCTGTGGTGTGTGCTCTGTGCTCCGTCTCTATGGTGTGTTCTCTGTGCTCCGTCTCTATGGTGTGTGCTCTGTGCTCCGTCTCTATGGTGTGTTCTCTGTGGTCTGTCTCTATGGTGTGTTCTCTGTGGTCTGTCTCTATGGTGTATTCTCTGTGCTCTGTCTCTATGATGTGTGCTCTGTGCTCCGTCTCTATGGTGTATTCTCTGTGCTCTGTCTCTATGGTGTGTGCTCTGTGGTCTGTCTGTGGTGTGTGCTCTGTGGTCAGTCTCTGTGGTGTGCGCTCTGTGGTCTGTCTGTGGTGTGTGCTCTGTGATCAGTCTCTATGGTGTGTTCTCTGTGCTCCGTCTCTATGGTGTGTTCTCTGTGGTCAGTCTCTATGGTGTGTGCTCTGTGATCAGTCTCTATGGTGTGTTCTCTGTGCTCCGTCTCTATGGTGTGTGCTCTGTGGTCTGTCTCTATGGTGTATTCTCTGTGCTCTGTCTCTATGATGTGTGCTCTGTGCTCCGTCTCTATGGTGTATTCTCTGTGCTCTGTCTCTATGGTGTGTGCTCTGTGATCAGTCTCTATGGTGTGTTCTCTGTGGTCTGTCTCTATGATGTGTGCTCTGTGCTCCGTCTCTATGGTGTATTCTCTGTGCTCTGTCTCTATGGTGTGTGCTCTGTGCTCCGTCTCTATGGTGTATTCTCTGTGCTCTGTCTCTATGGTGTGTGCTCTGTGGTCTGTCTGTGGTGTGTGCTCTGTGATCAGTCTCTACGGTGTGTTCTCTGTGCTCTGTCTCTATGGTGTGTGCTCTGTGGTCAGTCTCTGTGGTGTGCGCTCTGTGGTCTGTCTCTATGGTGTGTTCTCTGTGGTCTGTCTCTATGGTGTGGGCTCTGTGGTCTGTCTCTATGGTGTGTTCTCTGTGGTCGGTCTCTGTGGTCGGTCTCTGTGGTCGGTCTCTGTGGTCGGTCTCTGTGGTCGGTCTCTGTGGTCGGTCTCTGTGGTCGGTCTCTGTGGTCGGTCTCTGTGGTCGGTCTCTGTGGTCGGTCTCTGTGGTCGGTCTCTGTGGTCGGTCTCTATGGTGTGTTCTCTGTGGTCTGTCTCTATGGTGTGTGCTCTGTGCTCCGTCTCTATGGTATGTTCTCTGTGCTCCGTCTCTATGGTGTGTTCTCTGTGGTCGGTCTCTTGGTGTGGCCTCTGTGGTCTGTGCCCTGTTCTCTGTGCTCTGTGGTCGGTCTCTATGTATGATGTGTTCTCTGTGGTCGGTCTCTGTGGTCGGTCTCTGTGGTGTGCACTCTGTGGTCTGTCTCTTGGTGTGGTCTCTGTGGTCGGTCTCTGTGGTCGGTCTCTGTGGTCGGTCTCTGTGGTCGGTCTCTGTGGTCGGTCTCTGTGGTCGGTCTCTGTGGTCGGTCTCTGTGGTCGGTCTCTGTGGTCGGTCTCTGTGGTCGGTCTCTGTGGTCGGTCTCTGTGGTCGGTCTCTGTGGCCGGTCTCTGTGGCCGGTCTCTGTGGTCGGTCTCTGTGGTCGGTCTCTGTGGTCGGTCTATGTGGTCGGTCTCTGTGGTCGGTCTCTGTGGTCGGTCTCTGTGGTTTGTTCCTCTTTTCTATGAATCTTACCTGTAAATGAACACTGGGACTATGAAGTCCATGCTCTGGTCCTGTGTGTCTGACATCAGCAGTATCTCCATCATGTCTTTGAAGTCCTTCTGCCATATAACTTCCTTTCCCAGAGGGAGGAAATTACCTAAATAAAAAAAGATTAAGAATAATCACTGTGATGATGGCGCCCCCTGTTGTTGTTTCCTGGGAATATCCTCTTTAAACTTCTACTTGCTGTAGTTCCCCGTGCCGCCTGGGATAGTAACTAACTGTTCTTAGTTATAAGAAAATAGAATGGGTTACCAAAGTCTTACTTCTCTTTGCTCAGATACACAGGCTGCAAGTTTAATATAGGGGCTATGTGTGGGCTCCTGGTGTAATACAGGGGCTATGTGTGGGCTCCTGGTGTAATACAGGGGCTATGTGTGGGCTCCTGGTGTAATACAGGGGCTATGTGTGGGCTCCTGCTCTAATACAGGTGGCTACGTGTGAGCTTTTGGTATAATTCAGAGGCTATGTGAGGCCTCCTGCTGTAATACTGGGGGCTGTGTGTGGCCTCCTTCTGTAATACAGGGGACTGTGTGCAGCCTCTTGCTGTATACTAGGTCTGTGTGGCCTACTGCGAATACTGGGGACTGGGGATTGTGTGTGGGGTCCTTCTGCAATACTAGGGGCTATGTGTGGCCTCCTGCTGTATACTGGATCTGTGTGGCCTACTGCAGTATACTGGGGACTGTGTGCAGACTCCTGCTGTACACTGGGGCTGGGTGGGGGCTTCTGCTGTATACTGCGCCTGTGAGTGTCCTCCTGCTTTACACTGCGGGCTGTGTTCAGCTTCCTGCTGTATATTGAGGGCTGTGTGTGCAATCCTGCTTTACAATGGGGGCTGTGTTCAGTCTACTGCTGTATACTAGGAGCTATGTGCGGCCTTCTGCTGTATACTAGGGACTATGTGTGGCCTCCTGCTGTACATGGGGGGCTGTGTGTGGGCTTCTGCTGTATACTGGGGCTGCATGGCCTACTTCAGTATACTGGGGACTGTGTGTGGCCTCCTGCTGTAATACTGGGGGCTTTGTGTGGCCTCCTGCTGTATTCTGGGTCTGTGTGGCCTACTGCAGTATACTGGGGGCTGTGTGCGGCCTCCTGCTTTACATTGTGGGCAGTGTTCAGTCTCCTGCTGAATACTGGGGGCTCTGTGTCGCCTCCTGCTTTACACTGAGGACTGTGTTCGGCCTACTGCTGTATACTGGGGGCTGTGTGTGGACTCCTGCTGTAATACTGAGGCCTATGTGTGGCCTACAGCTGTATACATGAGCTATATGTGTCCTCCTGCTGTATATGGGTGTGTGTGAGCTCCTGCTTTATCCTGGGGGCTGTGCGTGGGCTGTTGCTGTATAGTGAAGGCTATGTGTGGTCTCCTGCTGTATACAGGGTGTGTGTGTGTGTGGCCTCCACTGCTCCACACCATCATTAAGCTACAGAACGATGAAATAGAGACATCCCTGTACCAGAACAGGGCAGTGTTCATCCAAAACACAAACTCTATTGTGTACAGCCAGGCCATCAGATACAATCAGAGATGTTCCAACCCTACAGATAGAGACAATCACCCTGAGGGCCTCAGAAAGACCTTTATGAATCAGGTCAAATAAACTAAAAAAAGGAAGCAAGCGCAGATGGGGTCTTATCTTTTTAACAACCAGCGGCTAAGGAGCCGTAATGATCACTGCTCACCTGGTCTAGTTGTGTGACACACAACCAGTATAAAAACATGTAATGGCGGCTGCTGCTGGACCCACACCTCCACGTGCTATGTGGTCGAATTCCAGAATTTTCCAGGGACAATGTGTCGTCGGTCCGCGCTGCCACAAATAACTGAATCAAAAGTTCACTCTATACATTTATTTGGAGCCTGCTATGCTCCTTCATCAGGGAGCGCTATGTCCTCTCCAGCAACTACAGGAACCTTTCCCTGCAACCAGAACAGGTGCAAAACCTCCATCTATAATGACAACTGGCAAGATCAGGATTCCTGGGACAGATCAGGACTACAAGATCCCAGGTAACTTCAGCTGCATCACAAGCAATGCGGTGTACTTAATTATATGTACCAAATGCCCAACAGGGGGCCTGTACATAGGGGAGACCGGATTACAATTCAGAACAAGAATGAATTCTCATCGCCACTCAATAAAAGAAAAGCGTCTGGATTTACCTGTAGCAAAACATTTTTCCAGCCCAGACCACAGTGAATCCGATATGAGGCTGCTCATCTTAAAAAGCAACTTCAAATCTCAGAGTGAGAGAAGAATTTGGGAATACAAACTGATAACGACCTTTGACACATTCAAAACAGAATTAAATGCCTCACATGGACTCATGGGATTTTATATAAAACTAGCTGTGAGCCCGATGCAAATGCATCGGGTGTCTAGAATATTTTTAACTTTTTTTTAAGATTTTCCCGGCCGCACTTGCCGCAAGTGCAAAACCGCACTTGCCGCACCTGCCGCAAGTCCCCCTATACTTTCTATGGGGATTACTGCAACCGCGCCGCAAGTGTATGGCCATTGCTCGCGCTACATGAGCGGTAAATCGCTAACTTTGTGGCCAAGCCTCTGGTTCGATTTTCGGCCAGCGACTCGCAATGGCCGGTTCGCGTGGTGACGTCACAGAGTGACAAAGCCACGGTCTTTTGCGCGGTCCGACACGGAAGTGCCTACGGTAATTATATAGTAGATAAATGGGCATTTGGGGACATCACCGATTCATGGGTTTTTATATAAAATGAAAGGGCATTTGGGGAGATCACATCTTTCAAGAGACTCCATTTTCAGGACTATGAACTTGTGACTTTTCTCATGTGAGCACTCTCGCTTCGATTTATTGCTCTCCACAACCCACTTAAGTATTTTCAGGTCTCCACAGGCCACCACCATGTAACAATAATACAATTTGTTCCATTTATCTTAGAATTTTGGTTTCTCTTTTCCAGCTCCTCTCTTCCTCCCTAGCCTGACTCTGCTTTATGTCACCTGTCGTATTTACTACAGCATCTAACACTGTTTTCTTTTTTCTTTTGCTTATGTATATATGTATGTGTCTTCAGAATTTGTGTCATTATCAGCCTGAAGAAGGGGCCACAGTGTCCCGAAAGCTTGCTATGTTTACCAGCTTTTCAGTTCGCCATTAAAAGGTATCAACCACTGAGGACTCTCGGATTCTAATATTTTTCTATTTATTGTGGTAATACATTTAAAAGCCAAGGCATTTCGGGAAATGCGCCCTTACTCACAGCATACCATGATATGCCATGAGTAACAGCACATTGCCTGAAATGCCTTAGTTTTTAAATGTATTACCACAATAAATATAGATTTTAGTTCATATTCCCTGAGTGTCTTGACTTTCTTGGATGCAGGTGTCATGATGGCCTCTCTTACTTTGCAGACTTATGACAGGTTTGGGATCTGTGTCTCATTCCTGTATTGAGACTTCACAGTAAATGTGTTTCTTACCTTTGGCAGTGTTGGAGTTAATCACAGTTTCTGTTGCTACCAAGCTCCAGTTCTCTTTCCAGGTGTGGCAACTTTGTGATCACTCCCATCTCCTTTATATGGTCACATGATCCAGAATTCCTTGTTGGTGATTGAACTCATTCCTGGCCTGGCTACCTGAGGTGTGTGTCACACAGTGGCTCAGGTGGTTGGCACTGCAGTCTTGCAGCACTGGTGTCCTGTGTTCCATTCCCAACAAGGACAACATCTACAAGGAGTTTGTATGTTCTCCTTGTGTTTTTGTACGTTTCCTCTGGGTCACTCTGGTTTCCTCCCACACTCCAAAGACATACTGCTATGGTGTTTAGATTGTGAGCCCCAATGGGAACAGTATTGCAAATGTATGTAAAGTGCTATGAAATTAATAGCGCTATATAAATGAATAATTATGGCTAGGTAGTACTCTGGAGAGCTGATTGTTGCCAAGCCATCTGCTGCCTTGGATTGTGGCAGCAGGTGTGAATTTGCCTTGTCATCTCCCCTCTTGTCTTGTTTATTGCAGTGGTTGGGACTAGTGCTCCCATTAGCTATCTCCCTGTCAGGGCCAGTGAAAGTATATGTATCCTGCACAGCGATTAGGTGAAAGAGCCCGTATAGGGATGGTAGGAAGTTTAGGGCACAGTTGCAGCTGAGCGCAGGAGGTGTCTTGTCCCCCATTCCCTACGAGCAGGGACCCCTTTTATATTTGTCCCCCCAGTGTTTCTCCAGTCTGTTGTTGTGAGTAGATCATTGGTCCATGCGCCACTGTCATACACCATGTCCAGACGTTCCCAAGTCTGCGGTGTGACAGCTGGACCTTCATTTCATCCCAGAAACAAGCCTGTGGATCAGGTCCGTGCACCACAATCATTTCATGGGTACTCAGAATCATAGATGAGCTGAATCAACACCTTTTCTTTTTTGGAGTTTCAGAGATCTATGCCCCGCCCATAGATCTAAACAGCTTATAAGTAAAACGTGAATTTGCTCTGGAATAAGGCATCAGATCACAGATATCAAGGCATCATTATATTCAGCTTCCAATGACCTACATACCCATATAAACTGTGTTCCAAATTATTATGCAAATTGGTTTTAGGTGTCATAGTTTTTTTTTTTATTGTTCTTTTTTAATGAAACCCATTGATGTTATTGTGTCTCAGGGTCTTTGGATCACTGAAATCAATCTCAGATCCCTGTGATCATTAGTTTGACAGGTGAGCCCAATAAAAGGGAAACTGGGTGTTCCACAATATTACGCAGGACACAGTTTTCAAGTAACATGGGAAAGAAAAAGGATCTCTCTGCTGCCGAAAAGTAACAAATAGTGCAATGCCTTGACCAAGGGATGAAAACATTTGATATTTCACGAAAACTTAAGCGTTGTGAAGAGATTTGTGGCTTATTCTGAGCACAGATGTGTTTGTGCAGATAAAGGCAGAATGAGGAAGGTTTCTGCCAGGCAAGTTCATCAGATTAAGAGAGCAGCTGCTAAAAAGGCCTTACAAACCAGCAAACAGATATGTGAAGCTGCTGGAGCCTCTGGAGTCCCTCCAACCTCAAGGTGTAGGATCCTTCATAGGCTGCTGTGGTACATAAACCTACTATTCGGTCACCCCTAAACAGTGCTCACAAGCAGAAACGGGTGCAGTGGGCCCAGACATGAAGACTAATTGTCAACCAGTCTTGATCACTGATGAGTGCCGAGCAACCCTGGATGGTCCAGATGAATAGAGTAGTGGATGGTTGGTGGATGCCACCATGTCCCAACAAGGCTGCGACGTCAGCAAGGAGGTGGAGGGGTCATGTTTTGGATTGGAATCATGGGGAAACAGCTAGTAGGCCCCTTTAAGGTTCCTGAAAGTGTGAAAATGATCTCTGCAAAGTATATAGAGATTCCAACTGAGAACTTTCCTCCATGGTACAAAAAGCAGAAACAGGAGCAAAATCATCTTCATGCAGGACAATGCCCCATCTCATGCTACAAAGAATACCTCTGTGCCATTGGCTGCTATGGGCATAAAAGAAGATAAACTCATGGTGTGGCCACCATCTTCCCCTGACCTCAACCCTATAGAGAACCTTAGGAGTATAATCAAGCAAAAGACCTATGAGGGTGGGAGGCAGATCACATCAAAACAGCAGCTCTGGGAGGCGATTCTGACATCATGCAAAGAAATACAAGCAGAAACTCTCCAGAAACTCACAAGATCAATGGATGCAAGAATTGTGAAGGTGATATCAAAGTAGGGTTCCTATGTTACCATGTAACTTGGCCTGTTAGGAGGTTTTGGAGTTAAATAGCTTTTTATTTCAGTGAATGTGACCTCCTAATGCTGCAAATTCAACACATCAGCATTTTCAGTTCTTTAAAACATATCAAATGTTTAGAAACTCTCCTGTGCCGAATAATGTGGAACAGGGCATTTAGAGTTTTTAAAATTTTGAAGATTATACTGTTATCACTGGGAGGTTTCTTCAATAAAATTCGATGCATCCTCTAACGGGTGATGACTTATTACACTGACTGTCATCTGCATCGACCATTCAGGAGAATCAGAGAAAAAGAACATTTGCATAATAATTTGGAACACAGTGTAGATGGCTCAGGAGGGACGATCCTACTGACAGATTCTCTTTAATGACAGATCCCAAATTTAGTGGGCGAGAAGCCTCCAGAGAAACCTCAGATTTACCGGTTAATTTAAATAATTTGTTACGAAATGTTACCAAAGTTAATAAAACCTCCGGCACTCACCCAGCTGAGCGTAGATCTCCCCGGTCTCTTCCTTGCTCATTTTGGCACATCCTCGGTTGTCCACCAGGGTGATGTTGTCCGTCAGCTCGAAGGCGTTCCTTATCATGGTCTCAGGCTTCTCCGATGACCCGGCCACCTTAGCATGGTGCGTATAGGTTCCGTCCTCCACCACGTACTTACAAGAGTTGATGAAGGAGGATTTCCCATGACCGGTGAAACCGAAGAGCTGCAGGAGAACCCGGGTGTACCCCTGATTACCCTGGGGGCAGTTGTCCAGCCTGAAATTCCTGATGAAATCTCTCATGGCCCGAGAATCCATTGCTGCCTTCTGTGAGATTCGAGTAGAATGAAAGTGAAAGGGATTTCTTGCAGCTATTTATGTGGCGGGATATGAGAGAAGGACTTTAACCCTTCATCTGGTAGAGTGGAAACAAAACACTGCACCCGCTATTGTCGCAGTTCCTTGACTTGGTTCAGGAATGGTCTTACGAACCCAAGGGAATATTGTTCGGTTCTGCTGGAACAAACATGACTCTGGTGTAGACAGAATCCAAACTGCTGCTCTCTTGTGGTCTCATTGTAGGGAACTGTTGCATGATTTACAGAAGAAACCCTCGGGTCCTGAAATAAAGGGCCCACAGCATTGCTTGTGACTAGTGATGAGTGAGTAGTAGATTACTGTTTCAGTATCCAGATCCAAGTGAGTTCCACATTGACCTGCATTGGATTCATTACTCGTTACTTGCTCAAAGTATTCCGTTAGAGTGATCCGAATCAGGGGCGGACCTACCGTGGAGCAGCTGGTGCAGCTGCACCAGGGCCCCAACCGGCTAGGGGGCCCCTAAAGTCTGCAGGGGGGCCTCCAACCGACCCCCGTAACCCGATGCCAGAGGAGGGTCAGGCATGCGCACGCTCAGCATTGCAGGTAGGAGAGCCGACGGCCGCCAGCACAACCCCCCCCCCCGCTTCTCATGACCGGCTGCACCAGGGCCCCCGGGGCCGTAGGTCCGCCATTGATCCGAACCCAAGTATCTTACTACTCGCTCATCAATACTTGCAATTGTGGCGCCCCTTCAGTCTGGCTGTTACAAGTGGTATTGCATTTAACATCCTGTGTAATGTCACGTCTGGAGGTGAAGATCCCTCTGCTGGTAAATCCCCCCACATCCAACTCTTTCCAAACTCCAATCAGAGAGTGCAGGGCAGAAGAGATACAACTCTGGGCATACCCCACTTCTGGTTGGAGGGAGGAGTCAGGACAGGGAGAGGTAGGCAACCGGAGTTGTTCTAGTCGGACTGACAGGACGTATCTGCAGCCAGTTCTGAGTGGTCGGGTAGAGGAACAAGCTGCAGGAAGGGAACCAGGCCCTAAGTGTTGGGGTTTCCAGGACTTGGCCACAGAACCTGGAGGCTATTGGATTTTATGCCCAGCAGCTACCCTTGTGGACCCACCTGGGGCACAATGGCAAAGAGGACCAGAGGACTTAGAAGCAGTCACTCGCAGGGTCCATGTCATCTGCCATTCACAGACTCAGAGGGATCTAGAGGACCAATAGAGAAGCTAGTGACCTCGGAGACAGACGTCAGCAGGAAGGTCAAACGCCTTGTTCCAGCAGAGTGGACCTCAGCTTTCTTCGGGCTACCTGAGCCGTCTGCCTGGTTCTTCATGAGTCCTGGATATGCCTAACCAACTCAGTAAAGGTAAATAACTCAGGGAGACGCCTGCTGTGCCTTGTTTGAGTCCTCACACCACTCCTCTGTACTAAAACTTCTACCATCTACCTTTCAATTCACAAGGGCCTGCCCTATGCTGGAGGGGGATTCCATCACACTGCTATAACATCTAACCCTTAAGACTATACATACAGTGCCGGCCACCTAATGGCGGAACCAACTCTTATTATTTTTCCTTTTTATTTGTTTTCTCCATTTTTTCCCTTTTTTCAGTGTTCGCCAGGGCTACAGCACTGGGTGCAGTCACTGTGAACCCAATTACTGGCCCAGCTGCTGAGTACACCAGCCCTTAGTGCACGACACAATGTCTCCTCCAACACAGTGACAATTGTGTGCCCTCGATATGTCGGGAATATGGATGTAACTGTGGAACCTTGACACTAAAACTCCTCTGATTCAGATTGTACGGGTTCCTCCCATCCTTCATCAGGATCCTGGAGGAAGTTTGGATTTGGTCAAATCATCAGGCTGTGAATTACAGCAGTGAATATTGTGAGGTAACACTCACTGATGGTTCAGGGGACTAGTCCAACCAATTTATTTAGAGACAGCATTATTCACTTCTAGTACAGTCCATTTCAATCAACGCAACATATTATGACCACCAGTCTGTTCCAAAGGTGGGTGTGCCACCATAGCCTTTCACACATAGTCCATTACAGTGTCCACAGACCATTCAAGAAGCTGCCTCTCTGGAATCACAGATTCCTGTCCATTCCAGACCCTCAGCAGAATTACAGCCTCCTGAACTCAGAGAGCTACCCCAGGGTCTCCAGACATGGTCTCCGGCCCTCATGCCATCCAGGGACACCTACTCCCAAGCACTGAGAGACACAGTCTCCTTACCATGTGTCTTCCAGGAAGATGGCCACTCCAGCGACGTCCAAACACACAGAGACCTCATGTGATCAGGGTGGAGTCTCATTATCGCATATGAGACGCACCTATGGGAGGTATGTGGTTAGCCAGACCCGCCCATCACTTCAGGACTAACCCTTAAATCCAACCCCTTAACACTATAAAGGCTTCTGAAACAATAAGTCCCAGCAAACATATTGGATTTAGCTCACAGGAGATCTTGATCTGTGTGATACATTCCTGTCATTCACAATAAAGCCAGTTGCAACCTCATAAAATGTAATACAAGAAAAGATGACTCCTGGGACAGGACTTCTCCCACTTTCACAGAAGAGGCATCCACAACCACCAAATAATGTCCTGTGTAATGTACAGATGTGAGAGGACCTGGGCACATGTGAAGCATCTCAAGTTTGTAAAAAGGGATAAACTGGTTTCTAGTAAGAAAGAAGAAATTCTGAATGACGTGTGGGTAGAAGTGACGTTCTGTATCCCAAAAGGCAACTTCATGAATGAAGCCATTCTACAGTGACCCACGAGACAAAACCAATCCAATGTAGACCAAGGGCTTAAATCCTATCTAGGTCCATATTTAAAGGATTTATCCATGGAATGGAATCTCAGACCCTTCATAATTTATATATATATATACCGTAGTAAATGAGTTAAGTTTTGTCCGTGTTGAGCTTTAGGAAGAGAGAGGAGGAGGAGGAGGATATGGCTGATAGACACTCCGGGATTCTGGACAGCAGAGAGGAGAAGGAGGAGGATATGGCTGATAGACACTCCGGGATTCTGGACAGCAGAGAGGAAAAGAAGGAGGATATGGCTGATAGACACTCCGGGATTCTGGACAGCAGAGAGGAGGAGGAGGATATGGCTGATAGACACTCCGGGATTCTGGACAGCAGAGAGGAGGAGGAGGATATGGCTGATAGACACTCCTGGATTCTGGACAGGAGAGAGGAGAAGGAGGATATGGCTGATAGACACTCCGGGATTGTGGACAGCAGAGAGGAGAAGGAGGATATGGCTGATAGACACTCCGGGAGTCTGGACAGCAGAGAGGAGGAGGAGGATATGGCTGATAGACACTCCGGGATTCTGGACAGCAGAGAGGAGGAGGAGGATATGGCTGATAGACACTCCGGGATTCTGGACAGCAGAGAGGAGGAGGAGGATATGGCTGATAGACACTCCGGGATTCTGGACAACAGAGAGGAGAAGGAGGAGGATATGGCTGATAGACACTCCGGGATTCTGGACAGCAGAGAGGAGAAGGAGGAGGATATGGCTGATAGACACTCCGGGATTCTGGACAGCAGAGAGGAGAAGAAGGAGGATATGGCTGATAGACACTCCGGGATTCTGGACAGCAGAGAGGAAAAGAAGGAGGATATGGCTGATAGACACTCCGGGATTCTGGACAGCAGAGAGGAGGAGGAGGATATGGCTGATAGACACTCCGGGATTCTGGACAGCAGAGAGGAGGAGGAGGATATGGCTGATAGACACTCCTGGATTCTGGACAGGAGAGAGGAGAAGGAGGATATGGCTGATAGACACTCCGGGATTGTGGACAGCAGAGAGGAGAAGGAGGATATGGCTGATAGACACTCCGGGATTCAGGACAGCAGAGAGGAGAAGGAGGAGGATATGGCTGATAGACACTCCGGGATTCTGGACAGCAGAGAGGAGGAGGAGGAGGATATGGCTGATAGACACTCCGGGATTCTGGACAGCAGAGAGGAGGAGGAGGAGGATATGGCTGATAGACACTCCGGGATTGTGGACAGCAGAGAGAAGGAGGAGGATATGGCTGATAGACACTCCGGGAGTCTGGACAGCAGAGAGGAGGAGGAGGATATGGCTGATAGACACTCCGGGATTCTGGACAGCAGAGAGGAGGAGGAGGAGGATATGGCTGATAGACACTCCGGGATTGTGGACAGCAGAGAGAAGGAGGAGGATATGGCTGATAGACACTCCGGGAGTCTGGACAGCAGAGAGGAGGAGGAGGATATGGCTGATAGACACTCCGGGATTATGGACAGCAGAGAGGTGACGTCTGGGCCAGAGAGGTAGATCTGAGTGTCATCAGTGTACAGGTGATACTGGAAGCCATGGGGCTGTATGAGTCGTCCTAGGCCAAGAGTATAGATGGAGAAGAGTAGGATTCCCTAGACAGAGCCTAGCAGGAACAGAGAGAGGGTGGGTTGAGGAGGTAATAAGGTTGGAAAGGTACGAGGAGATCCAGGACAGGGTAAGGTCTCAGACACCAAGGGGACAGAGGATCATCACGTTTTTTCCAGCTCACCTGTCACTTTCTGTTAGCGGAGGGAATCCAGCAGTCTCTCCAAAAGTACAGAAGCGTCCGGCACAGGTAGATAAAACTCCACATTTTACACCAACTTCAGTAAAAGCAAAAGAGGCAGAAATATAGTGTGGTGTATCCCGGACACCGGTTTACATGTTTCGTGACCTCTTAATCATGGGATCAATCATGGGTTGTACCTGCTGGGATCACTTTAGGTGTCATCTTTCAGTGTAATTTCCTCATCTATGGAGTGCAAAGCCCCAGTCACACATGACGATATCGTTAGAGAGATCGTTGTTACTGTGACGTTACAACGATCTCTCCAGCGATGTCGTTATGTGTGACACTTAGCAGCTATCAGGCCCCTGCTGTGGGGTCGCTGATCGCTGCAAAGTGCTGCAGGTTATTTTTTGATCGTTGGTTTCCCGCTGGTCAGCACGCATGACCGCGAGAAACCAGCGAGCAGTGACCTCACTGGCTGGTAACCATGGTAAACACTGGGTATCTAGATAGCGCGCGCTGCCTAGATACCCGGTGTTTACCATGGTTACCAGCATTCTCCGTGCTTACAGGCAGCGTTAAGCATGGAGAACGCTGGTAACTATGATAAACACCGGGTATCCAGGAAGCCCCACTCTCCGGTGTTGACTGCTGGTGTGTGTTAACCCGGTCAGTCTCAGACTCTGGTGTCCGTTCTGGCGTTGTTCCTTTCAGGGGAGGGAAGCATGGAGTGGTGCAGCCTCCCGCGGTCTCTTTCCTCAGACTCTAGCCTTAGGCCTGGTTCAGCAGTGGACTTTGGGATGAGCCTGGCGCAGCTCATTTACACCCAGGTCGGTGTACAGTTCTCACAGGAACTGAACTCAACTGTGCTCTTCACAGCCCTCCTAGGGACTGAACTGAACTTGTTGCTCTCAGACCAGAATATATAGGGGAGCTCACCCTGAAGCCGAGCTCGGTCTTCCCCTTCAGGCCTGGAGGTGTTGGTGTTGTTTGTGTGCCGCCTGAGTCGAATACCCTTTACTGGTCTCTGGTGTCACCTAACAATGGTGACACTGTGGCACTGTGACTCTGGGGTGCCACAGATGCACATCGGGATATGCTTAACTATGTACATAACAGTTGTGATTGCTCACACAGTCAGGCATCAAATGTATGTTTTTAATACAAGACATTCACTTAGGGAAACTTTGGGGAAAACAAGGGAAAATGCAAAGTATTCATTCACTCACTCCAGGCTCCCTCACAGCAAAGGCGAGCTGACGGGCCCATGCATCCTGGAAAGCACCAACCTGGGACTCCATGCTCCTGGTCTTCTCACACTGGAATCCACGAGGGCCGGCAGGCTGAGGCAGGTGGGACGGATCGCTCAGCACACATGTCTCTGTGCAAATTCTCTCCATGGCTGCTCCTATACATGGTACCTCCTCTGATGGAAAAGCAGGATCTACATCTAGCATCTGACATTCTGGTGCGGGACCGGAGCAAAGAAGGGTCAAGCAGTCCACAGGGAAGAGGATACCTGCTCCGGTACCAGCTCTCGTCTCGTCCCCTTCACCCTCTCTCGGCTCCTGGCCAGCCTCTGGGGAACCAGGGGAGTCGCTCTACTCCCTGCCTTCCGCCATTTCCGGGCCTTCTTCCAGACACTGGTCGCCACGATGCACCTCACTCCTCATGGTTCAGTTTTCTTCCTCCTCCTTTCGTGGGCGTCGCTGTTCACTGTTGTCAGCCATCACACCCACGGGTGGAGTTACCCAGTCTCTGGAGCTGCCCTCCCCCGGAGAGAAGAATGGCAGGGGTGGGAGCTCGATTTCCCGCTCTGTGCTGGCCTGGCCCACGATGAAGGGCCATGGCACGCCCCTCTACCAGGCTTTAGTCCTTTTGAGCCGCCATTACTCATGCCCAATAAACAAAGTTCACAAACAGTCCTAGGCACACAAGACCTGGTTTTACCGGATCAGTAATCCCGGGCAGGGGTACTCAGAGCCGGGCCCTCTCAACCTCTAGGGCTGCTGGGTGTCACGGCGACGTGACCCGGCTCCGTAGTCCCAGGTGCGGCAATAAAAGGGGAGATGAAAAATAACAAGGGGTAAAATGCTTGTAAATAGTTTGTGGCGCCACCTATAGTTTGTGGCCAGTGTGGGCCACTGCTGCCATTCAGGCCACTGGGGAATGCTGGTGAGGGCGGCAGCCGGGATGGTGAGCCCTCCATGGGCAGGGCTTGGTTCCCCAGGCCAGACACAAGGATGCAGTGTTAGTATGCTGCGCTCAACTCCTTCAGGCAGTGTCTACTGTGACTTGGGAAATCAGTGTGCGGCTCTGCAGGCGAGCCTCCGCTGTCACCGCACAAATAAGTCTCACACACAAGTCCTGAGTTTGACCGGATTCTTTACTCTACTGCTTGGTTCTCACAACAACACAGTCACAGTCAATTTGTACAGCAGTTCACACTCAGTCCCCGTCACCGGTTAGCAGCTGCGATGGTTTGCTAGGGTCACCCCCTTTCTAGTACCTCTCGGGTTTCTCTGCTCAATCCCAAGCACATCCTCCGGTCCAGATGTTGCAGACTTTTCTTGGATGACCCCTGCCTGGACTCCTAGCGCTCGTGTGATGGCCTTTCCATCATTGTGCAGGGGTTGGGTCCGGGACATGAAGAACCTGTCAGGATTTGTGGTTGGGGGCTTGCAGCTTCCCCATCCACATCAACAGGGCCGGCTCCATGGTGTAGGCCCAGTCCCCCGGTGTCCCTGCTCTCTGATTCACCATGGACCTCTTCTGCTCTGCCTCAGTCAGAGGCCAGGGACCCGGACTAGCCATACGGTGGTGTTACAGTTTCTCGACTATCAGGTGTCTCGGCTTAGGAGTTCTTCAGCAAGCCAGGAACTCGAACCTGTGCTCCCACTCGAGCCCTGCTAACTTGGCGTTCCTAGGTTTTTCTCTAGTTCCTCCACCCCTTCCCGGGATTTTCTCAACTCTCCACCCTCCGTACAGCTCCCCCCACCACTCCTTGCCTGACATGGAGTTCTAGGTCTAGGGATTGGGTATGTGTTTGGTGTTGGTGTGGGGTGTTTAACTTACCAGTCCCAGCCGCTGTACCCTAGTGTGGCCACCGGTCCACAGGGGCGCCACATATGCAATAAACATGTAAAGTCCTACTGATTGGCGGTCAGTAGCAACACCGGACAGACCATGTCAACACACCCTTCAGAGACAAAACTGGTAGGCACGTTTGCTATTACTTTCTGCACCAAGAATAGATAAATCACTGCATCTGCAGCAAAGTGAATGGGATTTTCTCTTTGCTGTTCAAAAGTCAGCGTGTTTTGACTGCTGCGTTAGTGATGCAGAAAGTACATCAAGAAATTAATGATCAGGTCAAGTATTGCCCAATTTTTCTGATGCGCTTTCTGCACCACCAACCCTCATTTACTTACCCTCCCTGGCAATCCCATGGTGTTCCCCGGCAATGTCTTCCGTCCGTGCACCAGCAGGACCTGTCATCATGTGACTCAGCCTGAGAGTCACATGACCAAGGTCCTGTAAGTACTCATGCTACTCACAGGTCTACAGGTCTTGCTGGTGCCCAGAAGGAAAACATCGCTGGGGTTCATGGTGGGAAAGTGTTTGTGTGTCTGTCTCTCTCTCTGTGCACCCAAAAAAGGTGCAAAAAAGCAACAGAAACAGATGATGTGTTTGTGATTTTTTTTTTTTGCAAAAAGTGGATCCTCTTTTGGTGCAGAAACTGCAGTAAAAATGGATCAACTAATAACGGAGTAAAAGCGCTGCATGAGAATGAGGCCATAGGGTTTATGAGCAGCTTCTGATGGTCATGAGTGAGCCAAGAGGATCATACATGGAGTGACCGGCTGTGATGATCTTGTGGTGGCCGAGGTCCTCCAGATCACCCATCGGTGCATGATCATGGTCAGATCTGGGCATCCGTCCTCACACAGGTTCTGACTATATAACCCCGCTGTGGGATATGTGCTCTGTAATTGTCGACTGCAGGCAGCAGAAACCAGAAATGTCCTGAGGTCTGATATAACGACTGTAGAGAGCTGTGGAATATAATGGCGCTATATAAGCAAAGCATAATAAATAGATAAAGATGGCCGCCATCCTGAAAAACCAGAAGAACTGCCCGAGGAAATGTAAAATGAGGAAGAGAAAGTCAAAGAAATTTGTAATATTTGGTGACTCAGCTGCAGAATGGGGCGCCGGCCCTTTAACATCTACATCTGCCAAATATAATGCAGCTGAGCTATGACTCTGCCCTCACAGGATCCCGCTCCTCTCTGGCCCCCTCTCCTCTCCTCTCTCTGGCCCCCTCTCCTCTCCTCTCTCTGGCCCCCTCTCCTCTCCTCTCTCTGGCCCCCTCTCCTCTCCTCTCTGTGGCCCCCTCTCCTCTCCTCTCTCTGGCCCCCTCTCCTCTCCTCTCTGTGGCCCCCTCTCCTCTCCTCTCTCTGGCCCCCTCTCCTCTCCTCTCTCTGGCCCCCTCTCCTCTCCTCTCTCTGGCCCCCTCTCCTCTCCTCTCTGTGGCCCCCTCTCCTCTCCTCTCTCTGGCCCCCTCTCCTCTCCTCTCTGTGGCCCCCTCTCCTCTCCTCTCTGTGGCCCCCTCTCCTCTCCTCTCTCTCCTCTCTCCGGCCCCCTCTCCTATCCTCTCTCCGGCCCCCTCTCCTCTCCTCTCCTCTCTGTGGCCCCCTCTCCTCTCCTCTCTGTGGCCCCCTCTCCTCTCCTCTCTCCGGCCCCCTCTTCTCTCCTCTCTCTCCTCTCTCCGGCCCCCTCTCCTATCCTCTCTCCGGCCCCCTCTCCTCTCCTCTCCTATCCTCTCTCTGGCCCCCTCTCCAGCTCATGTCCAGGAATCAGAGACACTTTCAGTTTCGTCCTGACTCTTTTAACCAGTTACTTTACAAATACACAGAGGTCTATTCTGGACTTAGAATCAGAGACAGATCCCAGCAGAATGGAATATCATTTACAGTCCAATCACTCCTCATAATGCACAATTCCACCTGCTCTGGAGATAGACGTGGGCCCCTGTTTCTGGGGCCCCTGTGCAGCTGCACCGGTTGTGCGACACCTGTTAGGGCCGTGGAGTACCGTATTTCCCGCACTATAAGGCGCACCGGATTATAAGGTGCAGCCTCAAAAAAGGGCTTTTAAGCCGTCTTGGTTCATATATAAGGCGCACCGGATTATAAGACGCACCATATTACCATTAATAAAACAAAGCTCAGTCTGTAAGTCAAACTTTATTCAACTTTCCAGTGTGGTATGAAGCCCGGTGACTTGAAATCAATCTGACCTCCGCTCTTCCTCTCGCCTTCACTGCCGCCGTGTTACCCTCTACTGGCTGACCGCTCGTTCCTTTGGCGGTGCCTGGTACCCTATTGTGGTCGATTCTGGTGCCTGGAAGACTTATAGACTCCACGAGACTCCAGATTCTCTGTGGTCCTAAAGTATCCCACCTGTGTGGGCTCCGGTGCCCGGTAAGCTGTCTGGGAGACCCTGCTGACGGCCCTCTACTCAGAAAACTTTCTTTCTCCCTTAGACCCTCTCTCCTTCTTCCATCTCTCCCTGGTCCCTCAGCCGAGAGACTCCTAGGCTTCAAGCTTAGACGCAAAGACCAAAGACCTCCTTGTTCCCCCTAGAGGTGTTTTTATTCCCTCCCGGGTAACCTCCCACCATGTAAACTAGTGTGGGAGTGCTGGTTATGGGTTCCACCCACCATCCCTAGGTCCACCTGCAGCTGGAGTATCTGCACCTCTTTTATGGGTGCAGAACCCCTCTGTGACGCCTGCTTGGCGGGGTGCCACACTATCACCCCCCTCATATTCTACCCAAAGGGGCAGCCAGTCTGCAGATACTATAACCCACTGTTATAGTCCCATTTTATTGAGGGACATTGTGCGTGTGAAAAATGCAAAGCGCCAGCACTGCCAGGAAACATAATACAATAAAAATTGTGTAAATACACGTATTGCTTCCAGGCTGTAAGAAATTGAGACATCCGGCAAAAGATGAAATTATCTTTTGAGCCACCCTGCCAATGTCAAGGCATTCTCAGATTGTACTGTAAAGCGCTGCGGAATATGTTGGCGCTATACAAATAAAGTTTTATTATTATTATTATTATTATAGGGTGGTCCTACTATACAATTTTTAATTTTTATTGTGTCATAAGACCTCAAACATGAACATAAAGTGGACCATACAAAGCTAACACTCACCTGGTTCATGTCAGACCTGCTCTCAAGGTGCCAGGTCAGTACAAGTGAATTAAAGGTAACTCAGGCCCCTACACCTGCAGCCTACATCACAAATGTCAGGGCTTCTCACAGTTACCCCTCACTGCACCAGACCAGCCTTCATGGATGAAAGCAGGTAAGGCCGGTTTCACACTACGATTTAATGCGTTGTAAACCGGACAGCCCCGGACTGGATATCGGCCCCATTGTATGCTATGGGGCCGGATGGAAGCTGGATGGCAGCTATCTGCCATCCGGTTTCCATGTGTCTGGGAGAATCCTGGAGGATCAGCTTTTTTCTCCCAGATACAAAAATGCTGCATTCAGCATTTGTTTGTCGGTGGTGAAAAAGCTGATTCTCCCGGATCCTCAGAGTCCGGTGCGATCCGACGCCCCCTAACATTGGGGACTATGGTGCTGGATCACACCGGAGCGTCATCCGAGAGCCGGACGCCGGGTGCTGAAGCTCAGTGCCAGCCGGCGCTGAACTTCACCATCACGGAGCTGTCCCCTCCTGACAGTTTAGGACCGTGGCTAACTCCCCGCATACTGTGGTCCTGACCTATCAGCAGCTACAGCTGCGATAATTAGATTCCGGCTGCAAACCAGACCGGAGGGCATATTTGGCCCTCTGGTTCTGTGTGCTGATCCAGTCCGGGGCTGTCCGGTCCACAGTGGACAGCTCCACATCGGATCACACCATAGTGAATCCGGCCTTAGGTTCAGGTGAATGAAACTAAAATGAAGTAAGCCTCAGGGCAGGGTGTGATAACCGTGTGTGAACAGTTACCTAGAATGCTACTGTCAGTACAGATGGAAACCACGGCAGAGTGGTGGTCAGCCACTAGACCATTCCAAGGGATATTGTGTGTACGCAATTTGGAGGTCATCCTTCATGACCAGGGACGGTTTTAGGCAAAGTGGGGCCCTGGGCAAAAGGTTAAAGTGGCCCTAAATGCTCACATATTGCACCGTCACACTCAGACATTTGGGTTAGGCTGCCTTCACATCACGATTTTGAGGCATCCGAGTGTATCCGTGTCAAATCGAATACACTCGGATGCGATTTTGCCTCCCATGTATTCTTATGGGGCACAGATCGGCTTGGATGTCACCCCTATTGGCATCTGAGTTTCGCTCCGTGCGTAGCTGTCCGATTTCATCACGGAGGCCAAATCACATCCTGTTGCGATTTTGGTGTCCGTGAGTAAAATCGGACAGCACTGATCCATCATGGTCAATAGGACTACACAATGGGAGAATATGGACATCGGATCCGAGTCTAAATCAGATCCGATTTCAGCTCCGTAGTTATGCACTGAGCATGGCCAGAGGCAGTTCTCAGTACATAACCCTGCGTGTTCTTTATCTGTCCCTGTCTGTCCCTCCTCCATCTGTGCTCCCCCTGTACTCTATCCTCTCCCCCCTGTCCTGTCCCCTCCAGTTTATTAAAGTTATAAAAATCCCTCCCGGAGGATACATCACCTATCTGGTGACTCCAAGGATGTGACAGTCACCATCTGGTGGCTGAAGGACCTTTCGTGATGTCACAGAGCCGGTCAGCTGACGTGTCAGCTGACCGGCTCTGTGACATCAAGAGAGGTCTTTCAGTCAGAAGGAGATTGTCGCATCCCCGGAGCCGCCGGACAGGTGACGTATCCTCCGGGAGGGATTTTTCTATTTTAATAGACCGGAGAGGACAGGGGAGAGAGGATAGAGGACAGGGGGTAGAGGATAGGGAACAGGATAGGGGACAGGATAGAGGAGCGGCGGGAGAGGAGCTAGAGGAGGGAGAGACAGGGAGAACAGGGAGAGACGGATCCTCTGTGGCGCCCCTTTGGCTAAGCGCCACAGAGAGGTATTGCAATCTGACAACAAATGTGATATCTTTGTAAGTTGTCAGTTTAGGGTTTAACCTATGGAGTCTGTTCTTACACACACTTAGGACTAGGCCACTTAGAGTAGGGGGACCGATAATTTAGTAGGTCCCAAAAGGGGGTGGAGCTTAGGGTAGAGTAGTGAGAGAGAGTGAAGGTTTAAACAGACAGTGTTGGGAAGGCAGTTAGTAAGGACAGGCCTGACAGTGCAGTTGACAGGAGGGAGCCCCATCTTTAAGTGGGGGCCCAGGTCAGAAGGCAACGGGCCAGGACTGGTAGGAGCCGGCTGGTCATGTTGGGGGAAAAGACACCGGCAACACGAGAAGCCGAGGCGCTCAGAAGTTCACTTCTGACCGCAGACCGATGAGCTGCGCGCCCTTAGTAACCGGGTTGACGACAGCACCACAAGGACATCTCACCCCTCAGAACAGAAACCGGTTTAGGGCACCAGTGATCGTGGACTGAATTCCGGTGTCGGGAGAATTTGTGCGCTCCTGCTGCTCCCGTCCATACCGGTAAGGGACAGACCTGGAGGCTAGTGACATACCGAAGGACTAGCGGGAGAGAACTGTAAAGGTGGTAGAGACAGGAACAATAGGACTGACCCCGAAAGACGAAGAGAGAAAACATCCAGAATCCCCCTACCCTGAGCTGGAAACATCCACCCGGTCAACCAAACTGTACCGTGTTCCGTTTTACCATCTGCCGGTACTTAGTAAAGTGGAGTCAAACTTGAACTGGTCTCCGTTGTTCTTCCCGCCAGTGCCCGGAGGGCTCAGCACCATCACCACAACTCTCCTCATCCTCATCCATCATCGCTGCTCTGAGGTAAAAGCTCCTCCTGTGGGGAGCTATATCACTCTCTGCTGCACCCACCATCACCTCAGCGGCCGACTTGCAGCGCCGGTACCTATATTACCGGGATCCACAGGTGGCGTCACGTTTCCCTGTAAATACTCCTTTCTTCCCCCACCATCTAACAAATGATAACCAGGGCACGGAATCGGGAACCCGACCACCCGTGATCCCCGTTCCAAGAAACCATCAGTCCCGGTGTCCGAGTACCCCTATCCCTGGCCTCATCAACTGCATAACACGGATACGGATGGCTATTTACCATCCGATTGCAGGGATCCGTGTGGTTCCGTGGCTGTCCGGGAGATCTTGCCAAAACACGGATCCCCACGGACAGCCACAAATTGTGATGTGGAGGCAGCCTTACATGTACAAGCGCCGACTTCAGACTGGTGAATGAGCGCTATTTATAATATTCCAGTCCTTCAGCGCTTGTTTCCGGCCTTTACACAGGATGATGAAGAATGATGAGTGTAGAGCAATCACCGGTGGAGCAATCTGTCCTTTACGCTATGATGTTATCGGCAGCACTTCTGCAGTTTGCAGCGGGTGATGTGCTGTCGAGAGCAAGGGTTTTTGTTCCTACATAAACATCCAATCACCCGTTGATGAGCAGCACTTTGCTCGCTTGTTGGGCGATTGCCGACCTGTTTATACCTAGGAACTCTCATGTGTGCTGCTGGGATTTATAAATGTGGATGTTACATACACACAACACACGGTATGTGACACACACACTATATATTACATGTATACACCGAGCACACACACATAGACACACGATATGTGACACAAACACTATATATTACACCTATACACCGAGCACACACACATAGACACACACGGTATGTGGCACACACACTATATATTACACGTATACACTGAGCTCACACACATAGACATCCATTCCCATCATTGTCTGTGTCATACACACAACACACAGTATGTGACGCAAACACTATACATTACACGTATACACCAAGCACACACATAGACACCCACATCCATTCCCATCATTGTCTGTGTCACACAGCCCGGCTCCTCCAGGGAGAGTCGCTCTTTCTTATCCTCTGACCAAGACATGGGGATTGTGAACACAGGACTCCTTATACTGATTATAGATTACCTACAATAGGATTTACACACTGGAGAGTCAGTAAGGAGAATGTTTCCATAGGATCATCTACTTATATGTCATCCTTAGCAAAGATCTGCTATATTCTTCATATTATAAAACAAATACATTTTAATTATCCCCATCCTGGTGTCTTGTGTATTTCTGGGGTCACGAGTGGAAATATTGATCTTAAAGGAGTTTATTCGCCATTTTCCGAGACCCATGATGTTGTAATCTGTGAAGATACAGGGCTATGTGAGGACTTTTTGCGCCCAGAGCTGACATTTTTACTGATACCATTTTGTGTCAGATACAATATTTTGATCGCCTTTTATTGCATTTATTGTAACAACGTGGTGGCTAGAAAAACATAATTCTGGTGTTTTTATTTTTCCCCGTTTCACCATTGACCAATTGGATTAATTTACTTCACATATTGATAGATTAGATTCTTACGAACGCAGCGATACCAAATATGTGTATTTTTAAAAATTTTGTAACTGTTTTATTGCTATTTTAATTTCAGCTCCTTTGGGGGCCCCCAAGAGAGTAGGGGCCCTGGGCTACTGCCCAGAGTAAAATATGTTAGCCACGGCACACTCAGTTAGAAAAAGAAATGGTCTGAGAAGTCTTTCTTTCTGTTGCTCTTTTTATTGTGCCTTTCCTGCAGCTACGTCTATGGAAAAATAAAAAGATGTCTGGCGCTAAAGAGGAGAGGAGAAATAAACACAGCAAACCCAAACCAATAAACCCCACATGCAAACAATGTGAAGCAGGCAGCATATTCAGATTAATAAAGATATAAAGAACTAGATGGCAGCCCGATTCTAAAGAATCGGGTAGTCTAGAATCCATATATAGTTTATTTACTAATAGTTAGGGGAGTGCGAAGAAATTAATTGTGTGTATACAGGCGGCTCTGTGGGTAGCAGAGTATACGGTGGCTCAGTGGCTAGCACTGCGCGCGGTGGCTCAGTGGTTAGCAGTGAGTGCGGTAGCTCAGTGGTTAGCAGTGAATGCGGTGGCTCAGTGGTTAGCAGTGAGTGCGGTGAGATTGGTCAGCGCAGCGGCGTGGGCAGAGTGGTGAGCGCAGGGGCGTGGGCAGAGTGGTGAGCGCAGCGGCGTGGGCAGAGTGGTGAGCGCAGCGGCGTGGGCAGAGTGGTGAGCGCAGCGCCGTGGGCAGAGTGGTTAGCGCAGTGCTGAGGGCAGAGTGGTCAGCGCAGCGCCGTGGGCAGAGTGGTCAGCACAGCGCCGTGGGCAGAGTGGTCAGCACAGCGCCGTGGGCGGAGTGGTCAGCACATACACACACACACACACGTACATACACACACATACACACACATACACACATATACACACACTCCGCTATACTTACCACCGACCCTGCGTCTTCTCCGGCGCCTGGATCCTGAGTCAACATGTGGCCACCCCCGGACGACTGGAGAGGGCAGAGGACGGCTGGAGGCTGGAGGGGGTAGAGGACGGCTGGAGGGGGCAGGGGACGGCTGGAAGCTGGAGGGGGCAGGGGACGACTGGAGGGGGCAGAGGACGGCTGGAGGGGGCAGAGGACGGCTGGAGGCTGGAGAGGGCAGAGGACGGCTGGAGGCTGGAGAGGGCAGAGGACGGCTGGAGGCTGGAGAGGGCAGAGGACGGCTGGAGGCTGGAGAGGGCAGAGGACGGCTGGAGGCTGGAGAGGGCAGAGGACGGCTGGAGGCTGGAGAGGGCAGAGGACGGCTGGAGGCTGGAGAGGGCAGAGGACGGCTGGAGGCTGGAGAGGGCAGAGGACGGCTGGAGGCTGGAGAGGGCAGAGGACGGCTGGAGGCTGGAGAGGGCAGAGGACGGCTGGAGGCTGAGAGGGCAGAGGACGGCTGGAGCTGGGGGGCAGAGGACGGCTGGGACTGGAGGGGCAGAGGACGGCTGGAGGCTGGAGGGGGCAGAGGACGGCTGGAGGCGGGCAGAGGACGGCTGGAGGCTGGAGGGGGCAGAGGACGGCTGGAGGCTGGAGGGGGCAGAGGACGGCTGGAGGCTGGAGGGGGCAGAGGACGGCTAGAGGGGGCAGAGGAAGGCTGTAGGCTGGAGGGGGCAGAGGACGGCTAGAGGGGTCAGAAGACGGATGGAGGCTGGAGGGTCAGAGGACGGCTGGAGGCTGGAGGGGGCAGAGGACGGCTGGAGGCTGGAGGGGGCAGAGGACGGCTGGAGGCTGGAGAGGGCAGAGGACGCGTAGCTGGGCGGGGTGTGGACACTGACCGCGGCCGCCGTGCGTGTGGTGTAGGAGGAGAGGAGGGGCGGGCAGAGCTGCAGGACAGGAAGTCCCGTGCTCCCTCCCTCCTCTCCGGGCGCACGGCGGCTGCTGCTGGTAGCACAGGGCCCCCCAGGTGGCGGGCAATGGGCCCCCCCCTGCCCCCCCGCTGGCTACGCTAGTGGCTGGAGGGGAGAGCGGAGGCGGGAGGGGAGAGGCTGGAGGGGAGAGCAGAGGCTGGAGGGGAGAGCAGAGGCTGGAGGGGAGAGCAGAGGCTGGAGGGGAGAGCAGAGGCGGGAGGGGAGAGCAGAGGCTGGAGGGGAGAGCGGAGGCGGGAGGGGAGAGGCGGGAGGGGAGAGCGGAGGCGGGATTGGAGAGGCTGGAGGGGAGAGCAAAGGCGGGAGGGGAGAGCGGAGACTGGAGGGGAGAGCAGAGGCTGGAGGGGAGAGCAGAGGCTGGAGGGGAGAGCAGAGGCTGGAGGGGAGAGCAGAGGCTGGAGGGGAGAGCAGAGGCTGGAGGGAGAGCAGAGGCTGGAGGGGAGAGCAGAGGCTGGAGGGGACAGCAGAGGCTGGAGGGGACAGCGGAGGCTGGAGGGGACAGCGGAGGCTGGAGGGGAGAGCGGAGGCTGGAGGGGACAGCGGAGGCTGGAGGGGAGAGCGGAGGCTGGAGGGGAGAGCGGAGGCTGGAGGGGAGAGCAGAGGCTGGAGGGGAGAGCGGAGGCTGGAGGGGAGAGCGGAGGCTGGAGGGGAGAGCGGAGGCTGGAGGGGAGAGCGGAGGCTGGAGGGGAGAGCGGAAGCTGGAGGGGAGAGCGGAAGCTGGAGGGGAGAGCAGAGGCAGGAGGGGAGAGCAGAGGCAGGAGGGGAGAGCAGAGGCAGGAGGGGAGAGCAGAGGCAGGAGGGGAGAGCAGAGGCAGGAGGGGAGAGCAGAGGCGGGAGGAGAGAGGCGAGAGGGGAGAGGCGGGAGGGGAGAGCGGAGGCGGGATTGGAGAGGCTGGAGGGGAGAGCGGAGGCAGGAGGGGAGAGCGGAGGCAGGAGGGGAGAGCGGAGGCTGGAGCGGAGAGCGGAGGCTGGAGCGGAGGCTGGAGCGGAGAGCGGAGGCTGGAGCGGAGAGCGGAGGCTGGAGCGGAGAGCGGAGGCTGGAGCGGAGAGCGGAGGCTGGAGGGGAGAGCGGAGGCTGGAGGGGAGAGCGGAGGCTGGAGGGGAGAGCGGAGGCTGGAGGGCAGGGGAGGCTGGAGGGCAGGGAGGCTGGAGGGGCTGGAGGGCAGGGGAGGCTGGAGGGGCTGGAGGGCAGGGGAGGCTGGAGGGCAGGGGAGGCTGGAGGGGCTGGAGGGCAGGGGGGGCTGGAGGGCAGGGGAGGCTGGAGGGCAGGGGAGGCTGGAGGGCAGGGGAGGCTGGAGGGGCTGGAGGGCAGGGGAGGCTGGAGGGCAGGGGAGGCTGGAGGGCAGGGGAGGCTGGAGGGGGTGGAGGGCAGGGGAGGCTGGAGAGGCAGGGGAGGCTGGAGGGGGTGGAGGGCAGGGGAGGCTGGAGAGGCAGGGGAGGCAGGAGAGGCTGGAGGGCAGGGGAGGCTGGAGGGGCTGGAGGGCAGGGGAGGCTGGAGGGCAAGGGAGGCTGGAGGGCAGGGAAGGCTGGAGGGGCTGGAGGGCAGGGGAGGCTGGAGGGGCTGGAGGGTAGAGGAGGCTGGAGAGGCTGGAGGGCAGGGGAGGCTGGAGGGCAAGGGAGGCTGGAGGGCAGGGAAGGCTGGAGGGGCTGGAGGGCAGGGGAGGCTGGAGGGCAGAGGGGAGGCAGGAGGGGCTGGAGGCAGGGGAGGCTGGGGAGGGGAGAGCGGAGGCTGGAGGGGAGAGCGGAGGCAGGAGGGGAGAGCGGAGGCTGGAGGGGAGAGCGGAGGCTGGAGGGGAGAGCGGAGGCTGGAGGGGAGAGCGGGAGGCTGGAAGGGAGAGCGGAGGCTGGAAGGGAGAGCGGAGGCTGGAGAGGAGGGCAGGGGAGGCTGGAGGGCAGGGGAGGCTGGAGGGCAGGAGGGCTGGAGGGCAGGGGAGGCTGGAGGGCAGGGGAGGCTGGAGGGGGTGGAGGGCAGGGGAGGCTGGAGAGGCTGGAGAGGCTGGAGGGCAGGGGAGGCTGGAGGGGCTGGAGGACAGGGAGCCTGGAGGGCAAGGGAGGCTCGAGGGCAGGGAAGGCTGGAGGGGCTGGAGGGCAGGGGAGGCTGGAGGGTAGAGGAGGCTGGAGAGGCTGGAGGGCAGGGGAGGCTGGAGGGCAAGGGAGGCTGGAGGGCAGGGAAGGCTGGAGGGGCAGGAGGGCAGGGGAGGCTGGAGGGGCTGGAGGGCAGGGGAGGCAGGAGGGGCTGGAGGGAGGCAGGGGCTGGAGGGCAAGGGGAGGCTGGGGAGGGAGTGGAGGCTGGAGGGGCAGGGGAGGCTGGAGGGGCTGGAGGACAGGGGAGCCTGGAGGGCAAGGGAGGCTGGAGGGCAGGGAAGGCTGGAGGGGCTGGAGGGCAGGGGAGGCTGGAGGGTAGAGGAGGCTGGAGGGTAGAGGAGGCTGGAGAGGCTGGAGGGCAGGGGAGGCTGGAGGGCAAGGGAGGCTGGAGGGCAGGGAAGGCTGGAGGGGCAGGAGGGCAGGGAGGCTGGAGGGGCTGGAGAGGGCTGGAGGGCAGGGGAGGCAGGAGGGGCTGGAGGGCAGGGAGGCAGGAGGGGCTGGAGGGCAGGGGAGGCTGGGGAGGGAGTGGAGGCTGGAGGGGCAGGGAGGCTGGAGAGGCTGGAGGGCAGGGGAGGCTGGAGAGGTTGGAGGGCAGGTGAGGCTGGAGGGCAGGGGAGGCTGGAGGGCAGGGGAGGCTGGAGGGCAGGGGAGGCTGGAGAGGCTGGGGAGGCTGGAGAGGCTGGAGGGCAGGGGAGGCTGGAGGGCAGGGGAGGCTGGAGAGGTTGGAGGGCAGGGGAGGCTGGAGGGCAGGGAGGCTGGAGAGGCTGGAGGGCAGGGGAGGCTGGAGGGGCTGGGGAGGCTGGAGAGGCTGGAGGGCAGGGGAGGCTGAGGGCAGGGAGGCTGGAGAGGCTGGAGGGCAGGGGAGGCTGGAGAGCAGGGGAGGCTGGAGAGGGTGGAGGGCAGTGGAGGCTGGAGAAGCTGGAGGGCAGGGAAGGCTGGAGAGGCTGGAGGGCAGGGGAGGCTGGAGGGCAGGGGAGGCTGGAGAGGGTGGAGAGGCTGGAGGGCAGTGGAGGCTGGAGAGGCTGGAGGGTAGAGGCGTAGTTGGGTGGGGGGGTGTAGACTCACCGCGGCCGGCGTGCGGAGGAGAGGAGGGCCGGGCAGAGGTGCAGGACAGGAAGTCCGGTCCTCAGTCCCTCCTCTCCGGGCGCGCGGCGGGCGGGTGGCAGCACGGGGCACCCCAGGGGGTGGGGGCAAGGGGCCCCTCATGCCTTGGGGCAGAGGGCGCTCGGCCCCCCTACTCCACGCTAGGTATGTTAGTGGGTGGAGGGAGAGGCTGGAGGGCGGACGGAACTTCCGAGAGCGGAACGTTCCTCCGCCGCTTCCTGTAGTCCTGGGGACCGCGCAGTGGTGACGCCAGCACCATGAGTCGGGAGGCCGTCACGGAAGTAGCCTTCGGCTATTCCGGAAGTGGCCTTCGGCTTTTATATATATGATGAAGGGAATGTGAAGACTAACATTAAGGAATATATAACATAAAATACAAAAGAAGTAAAATACTGTATTATGTGTCCAAAAGAAATATGTGAAAAACTGCAACTGAGCCAGGGCACAATGTGAACAGGTCTGTAGGACTGCGTTCACACCACCACATAACTAGACCAAAGAAAAAACAGTATAACATACGTGTGGAAGTACACTGCTATGAAAAGGTAATAATAAAAAGCAAGTGCTTAGTAACAACAGTATCAAAAACAGGGTACTTTGTTAATACGTTTTTTGCAAAAAATGTATGTAAGCCGTTCTACCACGCCATGGTAACCCTTATCAGAACGGTCCTATCTAACTAATTTAAAACATTATCCTGTATAAATATACCTCATGTTCTGTTCTCACTAAATGGGCCGGGGGCTCATGAATTTAAACAGACAGCTAAACCTTTATACTGAGTCCAATGAGGAGACTGTGGTGAAGTCTGTGCTTTTATTGAACGTTGCAGTATATTTTTAAATGGTAAAACTGTAAACAATCAGAATACAGAAGAATCAGTATATAGTAAGCAGAACACACATTATACATAGATATACAATATGCATGAACTAGTAACTAATCTAGACTATAACTGGATGAGCCAGGCTAAAACTAGAGCAGAAAACAACTAAAGAAGGCATGAATACATACCGGCAATGCAATCGCATGGGAACAGTAATACTGAGTGCCTTCTTCCTTCCAGAAATGAAAGTAAAATGGAGGTTGGGCTACCAAATGCATTGTAAGAGGGAGGAGAATTAGACAGAAAGACTGCAAACATAGCATTTGCCGCTAGAGGGAGCAGAACACTACATATGAGATAAGCTCATTAAAAATCTACAGCTACAAATTAATAGCGACATTATACAGAAACAAACATTTGGAGATGGATTTGATGTCAGAGACAGAACACTCCCTGCCTGGCATCACTGGATGTCACTATCCCTGTCTTCTGAGGGTAACAGCAGGACCAGTTCAGATACTGGTCTAAGAAATGTCTTAGGTTCATTTCCCTTAGTCATTCTTAGTTCAACCTTGCGGACATTACCGTCATTGCTCTGAAATGTTGCAGTAACTAGACCAAGTGGCCACTGGTTCCGGTGTACTTGAGAGTCTTTCACGAGGACAAGGTCACCTATGTTCAGATTGGGACAAGCAGATTGCCACTTTGTCCGTGGCTGCAGGGTAGACAGATATTGTTTGCGCCACCTGTCCCAGAAAGTATTTGCAAGACTTTGTACCTGTCTCCATTGGCACTTGTGGAAGTTCTTGGCATCTAATCCTCCTGGAGGGGTACTGGTCGGTCCTGTTTTCTGGGTAAGGAGGGTAGCTAGAGTCAATAACAAGGGCTCCTCAGAGTCGTTAGGAACTAGATAAAGGGTCTTGCATTGATTTTAGCTGTGGCTTCTGCCATGTAGGTGATTAGGCTTTCGTGGGTAAGCCTCGCTGCTCCTGCTTGAAGAGTGGCGTCGAGAATTCTTAACACGCTACTTGCTGGTATTTGAGCTTTGTTAATAAGACATTGGATTTCTGTAAAGTAGGATTCTCTTTGAATAGTGAGGATTATGTGGTTTCTAGAGAAATCCAAGTCTGAGGCAACGTAGGTATTTTTACAGATATGCCAGCCTTTACATTCTCCTGTATCACAAGTTCTGGGAGTTCTGAAGGAACGAGCCATGTGGCTCAAGCAGGTAATGGCTCGAACGAGTGACTTCCACCTTGAGAATTTGACGAACCTGTGAGATCCAAGCTGGGTAGCAGAAGTCTTTGTATGAAGTGTAGACACCTGAGGGTTGATTTCAGCATCTGCGTTCTCTCCTACTACTTCAAAGGTGTCTGGAAGGTGTTCTTCAACATATAATAGTTTTGGTTCTGAAAGCCACGTTGTACTTTGTAGCTGACTTGCGTTAACTGTCCTGGTTGCGCGTGCAAGCTTGGTGTTCTCCATAACAAACTCAATGTGGCTCTGACATTTGGAGTCTTTAAGGTAGGTTTTAAGGTAGGCAACAGCAGCAATTGCTTTCACAGAAGCATCCGCGAATATGTACAGTTTTCGGCTTCGTATTTCTGTTGACGGTACAGGGGCGTATGGTCTTGGCACGTTCAGGTTGGAGAGGGTAGCTAACGAGTTCTTCCATCCTTCCCACTGGATTCTCTTATTGGGTGGCAGAGGTGCATCCCAGTTAGATGTTTCCCTAGTTAAGTCTCTTGGCAAGGCCTTGCCTTGTACTGTGACAGGAGCTGCGAAAGCCAGAGGATCGTACAGACTGTTGATAGTAGACAGAACACCTTTACGAGTAAAAGGCTTTTCTCCTTGGCTGACTTGAAAGGTGAAAGCATCTGATTGTAGATTCCAGAGAAGTCCGAGGCTACGTTGAATTGGTGCGGGTTTTGACCCCAAGTCCAGGTCTCTGAGTCTGAGGCTGTTACAAGGTTGAAACAGAGATGGACATCCTTCTTCCAGCTACTTGTCAGCATGCTTGACACAGAAGAGGGGGCGTGCATGCGTTCCGGGCATACGCCTCCTATTATGACCCATCCTAGGTCTAGCCTTTGGGCATAGGGAGCATTGTGGTGTCCATTGATATGACGTCTCACTTTATGAACCTGCAGGATATCTCTTCCCAACAGCAGGATTATCTGAGCCTGATGGTCTAGTTCCGGTATGAGGTGAGCTATGCGTTTTAAGTGAGCGTGGTGGGTTGCTACATCTGGCGTAGGAATTTCAGATCTGTTGTCTGGGATCTGGTTGCATTCAATGATCGTGGGTAGTGGTAGGCAGAATTGTCCATCTAAGGACTCGATTTGATAGTCAGCAGCTTTCCTGCCTGCTGTTGTCACAGTACCTGCACACGTCTTTAATGAGTAGGGAGTGCTTGGCCCTTTGATGTTGAATAGGTCAAAGAATGTTGATCTAGCCAGGGATCGATTACTTTGATCATCCAAGATAGCATACAGTTTTATAGCTTTGTCTCTGTGGCCCTTTGGGTATACTCTGACGAGGCATATCTTAGAACAGGACCTACTGTCTATTGTCCCTTTGCAGACTTCTGTACATTGTGAAGTGATCTCTGGCGTAGGTGTAGCAGTGTTCCTTTCCTCCCCGCCATGCTCACTGTCAGCTGATGTGTTTTGTGTATACCATAGAGCTGGGCCAGGGTGTAGAGCTGTGTTATGGTCTGTGGTGCCACACTCTGTACATTTTACACTGACCTTGCAATCTTTGGCAAGATGACCTGTGGACGAGCAGCACTTATAGCAGATACCGTGTTCTTTCAGGAAGCTTCTGCGATCTGGCATAGATTTTCCTCTGAAGGTCTTGCATTCGAGAAGAGGATGAGGCTTCTGATGGAGCGGGCATAGCTTGTCAGGGTCCTGCATCTTTGTCTCCGATTGGGAGTAGTCAGCAGACCTGTGATTGGAATCTGAAGAAGAAACATTAGTCTTGTGTACAGCCACAGACATTCTGCGTGGATTTGCTGCTGGTGGCGGTGCGGCATACGACATTGTAAAGTCGAAGCTGGGATCATTTCTAATTCTCGCTTGTTGGTGTATAAAGTCTACAAAAACAGAGAAGGGAGGGAATGGAACACTGTGCTTGTATTTGTATGTGGAACCATGTGTGAGCCACTTCTCCTGCAGATTGTAGGGTAACTTTTGGACTATAGGGTTCACTCCTCTGGCTGTGTCGAGGAATGCAAGTCCCTGTAGATCATCTTCATATTTGGCAACTTGGACTTCCATTAGCAGGTCGCTAAGTTCTGTAAGTTTCTGTAGCTCTTTGTTAGATATTTTAGGGAAGCCATCGATTCTTTTGAACAAAGCATTTTCTATTACCTCTGCTGAGCCGTAACGCTCATCCAGTCTCTTCCAGATCTCTCTGAGGCCAATCTCAGGGTGGCTTATATTAGCGTCTCTGATCCTTATTGCATGTTTGACTGACTCTTCTCCCAGGTACTTAACTAAGAGGTCTATCTCTTCCCTGTGTAACAACCCCAAGTCTCTAGTGACATTTTGGAAAGAGGCTTTCCAAGCTCTGTAGCTTTCAGCTTGGTCGGTGAATTTCATGAGTCCTTTCGCAACCAGCTCACGTCGCGTCAAGAACTTTGCAAATTCTGTTGTGAAAAGGTTGTCAGCAGAGTATACTAGTGGTGGGTGCACCGGTAAGGGTAAGTGGTGTGAGGTATGTTCGTACCTGTTAGTATCCTCTGGGTGGCGCCAGCCGGTGTCATGTTGCTTCGGTCTGACGTTCGATGTGTCAGCAAGGTGGTTTACGTTGGTTACCTGTTGAGAGGCAAGGTAGTCATTAGCAAAGTTGTTTTGTGCAACATTTTCAAGTTTGTGTCTGTTCTGGAGCTGAGGCTCATGATGGCTCCTGCTTTCTTCACTGGAGGTGTCATGTTCGCGTTTTGGGTCCAGATCAGGATTGTAGTTTGGATCGGGGAGTTCATTAACGTACTGAGATGTGCGTTGTGGAGGATCTTGCAGTGGAAACTCCAGACTCAGCACACTGTTTCGCCTATGCAGTTCTGGGTTTTGTGAGGCTTCTAGTGACTCTGCTTCTGCGATGGCGGCTGCAGCCTCCCTTTTCGCTACTAGGTTTTCTAAGGCGGCATCCAGGCGTGCCTTCTCTAACTGTGACCTTCTGTCTTGGTCATCCAGGCGTGCCTTCTCTAACTGTGACCTTCTGTCTTGGTCATCCAGGCGTGTCTTCTCTAACTTAAGTTGCATCTCTTGTTCAGCAAAGCTTGCTCGCATTTTGGCGGCTTCGGCATTTGCGCGGGCGATGGCAACCGCACTGCTGATGGATGTTGTCTTTGAGGAGGTAGAAGTAACGGATCTTGTCCTGTGTGATCTGTGGGACATGGTGTTCTGGGGAAGTTCTTGGCTGTGCAGAGATTGCTGTAGCTGGACAAAGTCTCTGTGTAGCCGGTGACTTGTATCCTACTATCTGGATGGCTGCTGCTTCACTGTTTCCCAGTAGGATGGCTGCCGTTTTACTGTTCTGTTCTCACTAAATGGGCCGGGGGCTCATGAATTTAAACAGACAGCTAAACCTTTATACTGAGTCCAATGAGAAGACTGTGGTGAAGTCTGTGCTTTTATTGAACGTTGCAGTATATTTTTAAATGGTAAAACTGTAAACAATCAGAATACAGAAGAATCAGTATATAGTAAGCAGAACACACATTATACATAGATATACAATATGCATGAACTAGTAACTAATCTAGACTATAACTGGATGAGCCAGGCTAAAACTAGAGCAGAAAACAACTAAAGAAGGCATGAATACATACCGGCAATGCAATCGCATGGGAACAGTAATACTGAGTGCCTTCTTCCTTCCAGAAATGAAAGTAAAATGGAGGTTGGGCTACCAAATGCATTGTAAGAGGGAGGAGAATTAGACAGAAAGACTGCAAACATAGCATTTGCCGCTAGAGGGAGCAGAACACTACATATGAGATAAGCTCATTAAAAATCTACAGCTACAAATTAATAGCGACATTATACAGAAACAAACATTTGGAGATGGATTTGATGTCAGAGACAGAACACCTCATGTATGCAGGGTGAAGATGGGCCAGAGTCCAATATGGACACAGTGCAGCAGACAGCACTTAAGTTTGTTATACTGTTTTTATTTTGGTCAAAAGAAATATGTGTGAAGAACATACCACGCTGCACAAAAGAATTAGTGAACACATTAACAATGTGGAGGAGAGAAGGACTTGAACTCTAGTGCCACCTATTGGAAGTCGCAATTGTACACAATGTGTCTGCAAGTTGAGGTTCTGATCTGGTATAAATCCTAAAGGCCACGTTACACGGTACGATATCGTTAACGATATCGTTGCAATGTCACCAGTTTTGTGACGCTACAGCGACGTTGAAAGGACATCATTGCATGTGACACGTAGCAACGACCAATGATAAGTTACTTGATTGTTCATGAATGGCCTGGATCATTTTTCCATCGTTGGTTTGCCGCTCTCATGCATGCATCGTTGCGTATGTCAGGGGCAAGGACTAATGATCCCCATTCTGCACCTGGCACCCTGAACGATCTTAACGACTGTCAGGTGTCGGGCACTGACTGGCTGATCGCTGTGTGACAGCTCACCAGCGATTACAAACTGATGTCCCAGCGATCCCAGCCACGTTGAATTATTGGTCTGATCACTGGAACATCGCAGCTTGTAATGGGGCCTCAAGTCATATGTCAAGACTCATTAAAGGGAATCTGTCAGGTCAAAAATCCATACGTAACTGCTATCATTTTCTAATTCCTCTGGTGAAGCTCTTTCTATTCTTGTATTTCTTTTATTTATACTTCCCTCCTATCCTGTGTAAACTGCAAAAAAAAAAAGATTAATTCTGTCAATCACAGTGAGTGATCACTTACTTCACTGCTGCACACTCCCCAGGGAATGAATATTCATGTAGTGACATCACTGCACTGCACACAAGGAAAGTTCAGTAGAAATCACTCACATGGGGGGTCTGTATCCTCCTGTCTCCGCTCTCCTTTGATGCAAACAAGAGGTCAAATAAACACAGAATGTGTCACAGACAGTCTCGTGCTCAGAGAAACAAATGGAGGATGGCATGATGGCTCAGTGGTTAGCACTGTACAATGACTTAGTGGAGAGCTGCCTGAGATTGAGTGACTAATGAATGAACACTTACGCAGTCGGACTAATGGATTAGTTCAGTCTAATACTTTTACTGCTGAATATAGCTGCCTGCTGGGTGTGCAGGTGCTTATAGCAAGTGAACTACACAGGGCACAGTAATGATTTTTACATATTCTGAAAGGTGTGCCCTGGCACCATTCAAGAGTACTATTAGTATCACACTGAAAAATGACCTGATAGCGTCCCTTTAAAGGATTGTTTTTGACTTTTAGGATTGTTACTTCCAATAGGTGGCGCTAGAGTTCAAGTTTCCTTCCTCCCTGAACAATTTGCTTTAAAAATCAACACCTTCACTATTTTCTTATTTGCAGACATTGATTTGGGGTGTTTGCTCCTCGTCAGTACAAAGTATAAGATCTGATCTGACTGTATGAGAGGCTAAGTGGGATCTAAGGGGTGGAGAGTGACATGCCGATATGAGCAGACGTCAAAGCCGCAATGCTCCTCTGGGAAATAAAACATGACAATTGTCTCTTCAGAGAGGAAGGGAGATGTTCTTGTCATGGACAGTCGAGATCATCTGAGCAGCTCTAGTGAATAGTGGGTCAGTGCTGTGTGATCAAAATCCGGATAGGGCACATCTGATTCATTATCTCATCTGTATAATCAATAAATCATGCAAGAGTTAACAGTAACAGGCGAGGTTCAGAGCTTCATCCTTCATCATTGCAGAAAACCAAATAAACTTACCAGTGTTTACTTTACCAAAATCCCAGAAGAGCCGCTAACATTAACCCGTCAGGTACGTGACGGTGCTCCGCTCCTGTGCAGCGCTGTGTAATCGCCCGCTCTGTGACAGCCATTATTACATCCCACAGACCCTTCCTGCAGCTCCTGCATTTAATTCAATATAGGACAAAACTTGTGATACAATGTATATAAGAATATTATATGTTTGTAATCACTGAAGAGAAAGAATTCCGCACCTGAGCGAGGTATTGTGACTTATTTTATTGGCTGTCTATATGGTCTGGCTGGGATATTTGCTATGTTTTAGTTTGTTATAGTTTGGTTTAGACTCCTTCATAAATGTGCCCATTTCATTGGACTCTGAGCAGTTCCCTTCCCTGTAGAGAAAAGTGCTCACGATCCAGAGACGCTGCATTCTGGGCGCAGCATGTTTTCTCTTGAACACAGCGTCCATGCCCACAATTAAGGGTCATGGTGCAGCATATTTTTGCTGTGTTTTCCCACCGAGAATACTAGCATCTTTGCAAGGATACATTGACATGTTGCAGCTTGGAAACCTGAGCCGTAGGTTACTTTATGGAGTGTAAAAAAAGCACAGTGAGCACAGGATTCCTATAAATCCATCCACTGTGCTTGTACTGTACAACGCAGCATTTAGTCCGCAGACAAAACACACTGATTATCCTAATTGTGGCCACTCACCCCAACAGGAACATTTTAATCAGATGTGCAGGATGTCACAATGTCACTAGTAACACAGAATTGGTTGCAATAGGCTTTTTTGATTGAGCGAAAATAATTTCTGTTTATTTTTTATCACCAGCCAAAGTAATATCTAAATATACTATGTTACTAATGCTATTTAGATTATGAGTAATGTACAAATTGTTTTTTATTACCTAATAAAATAGAAGAAACCCATGGCCTCCGCCTGATTCCTCCAATTTTAGGTGCAAGTCATCTATATAACGACCATACCAATTGTCATAGGGGAAGCACTATCTTCAGAAAAAATTAATACTTTTTCCCATTTTATCATAACTCCCCCAGAAGAGAGTACCACATCAAAACGCACGTGGGGGACAGTAGCAGCACATTCTGGATACAGGTATTGTAAATCATTTGCATTAAACTCTCTTATATATACATTTTAGTATTAATTATAAAGCAGCAAACTCCTGATATTATTATACCAAGTGATATCTAAATATACTATGATACTAATGCTGTTTAGATTATGAGTAATGTGCAAATTGTTTTTTTATTAATAAAATAGAAGAAACCCATGGCCTCCGCCTGATTCCTCCAATCTTAGGTGCAAGTCATCTATATAACGACCATACCAATTGTCATAGGGGGAGCACTATCTGCAGGAAAAATTAAATCCCCCAGAAGAAAGTACCACATCAAAACGCACGTGGGGGACAGTAGCAGCACATTCTGGATACAGGTATTGTCAATCATTTGCATTAAACTCTCTTATATATACATTTTAGTATTAATTATAAAGCAGCAAACTCCTGATATTATTATACCAAGTGATATCTAAATATACTATGATACTAATGCTGTTTAGATTATGAGTAATGTGCAAATTGTTTTTTTATTAATAAAATAGAAGAAACCCATGGCCTCCGCCTGATTCCTCCAATCTTAGGTGCAAGTCATCTATATAACGACCATACCAATTGTCATAGGGGGAGCACTATCTGCAGGAAAAATTAAATCCCCAGAAGAAAGTACCACATCAAAACGCACGTGGGGGACAGTAGCAGCACATTCTGGATACAGGTATTGTCAATCATTTGCATTAAACTCTCTTATATATACATTTTACTTACTTATAAAGCAGCAAACTCCTGATATTATTATACCATGATAATGCTAATGTAATTGTACTGCACACTTGATTACTATGACGTATTGTAACCATTACTAGATACCTATATATCATAGTAGTGTGCTGCCACAGAGTGGCTATTTGTAATTCTTTCTCCTATATATTTAAAAAAATATTTTTTTTAATCCTTAAGTAATAAGTATTTTCATCTTATTAGGTCTCTATTGCACTTTATTGATGTAGCTTTTGTTTATCATAAAAATATTAGCCACGGACAGGGAATATTTCACCCCATTGACGCTCTCTGTTACTGTAAAGAAAATAAAATACATTTCTTCTCATGCCTGTGTCATGTGTTTTTATACAGCAGCAGTTATTAAAAAATTACAAGACTAAGTACAATTTCTAATGTTACAGAATTGCAATGTATCCATAAAAAATTAAATTTATACTCTGTGTCTCCGTACAACATTCAAACTTGTTTTGCTGAATCATAGGCTTGAATGGATGAGTCTCATCTGATTGACGGAAGAAACTGGTGAATGCTCAGATTTTTTTTCACACATACATTTGCTCAATGAGGAAAAAAATGACTTGTCTTCACTGCCCCATTGAAGAACATTGGTCTGAGGGTTGTCTGGTATTTTATGGACAGAACTCAAACAGTGTGAACAAGCACAAAGGCTGAGAATGTAACACATGTTATACTAAATCAAATTGCTGCAAAGATTGGACTTCCCGCCTGTTAGGACACCTCCCTGCAAATCAAATCATTTACGCTATCTCCTTAGTGAGGAGTTGGAAGCAGCAGTATTTGCACATGAGATCCTTTAGGTGACATAGAGCCCATGGAAAGGTGGAGAGCAGAAAAGAAATACAGTGTTGTGCATATTAATTGGGACAAAGCATTTTTTAAGTAAAATCGTAAGTTGGGGTTACCAGTCAGTGATTCAAACCAGCTTTAACTGGTGTAAGTGTACAACCTTGAGTAACAAAGTGTGGTGTGACTGATTTTAGTCAGATAATAACATCTAGCGCCCCCTCAGCTTCAGGTGAGAGCTTGTTTCTGTGAGGGGTGGTTTAGTTACTTTTTTTCTGTGTGATTCGTGCCTGTAACAATGGATGTTCCTCCACGGAAGAGTCTAGAATTATTACTCTTAATGAACAGACAAGTCTGACTGTAAGAGAAATCGCTTCCACCGCGATTGGAAAATCTACAGTATCCAGAATAATTCACTGCACAATGAAACTGTATCATTTTCTCCAAAACCAAAAGGGAAAACGACACCAAGAACTGATAAAACTGGTTTGAATCACTGTCTGGTAACAAACTTACGATTTTACTTACAAAATGCTTTGTCCCAATTAATTTGCACAGCGCTGTAAGAATAAAAATAATAATAAAAGAAAATGAAAATAATTTTTTATGGGCTAGGTCACTAAACATTGTGGACATTAAGGTTGCAAAGCTTCACAAATATAATCGGAGCAGTGACGGAGTCAACAGACTACATGTCTTCTTCAAGATAAGCTCCTCCCGAATAAGGAGGCACACTGCTGTTCTGCTGGACTGAACCAATTTTAGCGGTATAATGAAGTCGATAAAAGGCTTAGTCTTGACAATAATGCCCTCCTGGCATGGTCCACTCTTTGTTGCGCTTCGTTTGCCCTGGCACGCTCTTCAGCTTCTCTTTTCTGCGCTTCCTCCCTCATGGCGCGCTCTCGCTGCTCACTCTCCCGTACTTTCTCCATTTCTCTCTTGTGGGCAAACTCAAATAAGATTCTCTTCCTCTCGATCTTCTCATCGGTGGGATTTCGTGTCTCTCTCATCCGGAACTCCACATCTCTCACGATCTCGTACAGACACTTTAGGATCCCCTCGTGTTTTCCCCGGGTCTTGTGGTGATCTTGGTCTGTGTAATTCTCCACCGGGAAGATGTTCTCCACCCCCATCCTCCTGAACTTCTCCTGAATGTTTGGGAGATGCTCACTCAGCTTGTGGGTGATGATCACGGTGGGGACGAGTCCTGGATCAGAGAGAAGACAACATGTTATACCGTGGGTGTGTGTATGTTAAGATTGTTAGAGGTAAAATTGTGGTTGTGTTCTAGTGACCTCATGTACCGATCTAACAGACTCTCATTCCCAGTATTGTAAGACATTTCCTGATTCTTAATGTCAGGCCAAGTTAGACCCAGCCATTAAGAATCTCAAATAAATAGTAAAAAAAATACAACACAGAGACAAATCATTTAATTATAAATAAAAACACGCAGACACTTAGTGACTCCATCTTTATTACCCCCTCCCCACCCACCTACCCCACCATGATCCTCTTCTTCTCTCTTCCTGATAGACTCAGCTCTATTATATCAGAGACCTTGGCGAGGATTAACACATCTACTCCCGTGGTTCTGATCACTAAATGACAATGCTGAGACCTGCAGTATAGTAAACAGTGAGGCCACCATTGTCATAGCAACAGCGGTTACTATGGCAATGGTGACCTTAGAGCTTAGTATATGAAAGCACTGAGACCTGCACTATAGTAAAGCGGTAAAGCGCAGGTCTCATCGCTGTCCATAGCAACAGCGGTTACTATGGCAACAGTGACCATATAACAGCGCTGAGGCCTGCACTTTACTATAGTTTAGGTCTCAGCGCTGTGATATGCTCACTATTATCATAGTAATTCCTGTTGCTATGGACAGCGATGAGACCTGCATTTTACTGCATACACTTTACTATAGCGCAGGTCTCTTCGCTGTCCATAGAATACCAGCCCTCAGCTGCCTAATTTTAACTTTGCTGGCAATTAAAAATAGGGCAGAGCCAACGCATTTTTATTTTACAAGTCAAGGTAAAATTAGGCAGCTGAGGGTGGCAGCTCGGAGCTATCTGCTTTCACTGGGCTAGACTTAAAGATATGGCGAAGCCCTACATGTTTTTTTAAATTATTTATTTATTTAACACCCTATGACGGCAGGTTGGTTGTATACACTAATGTATATGGCAACCAAACACAATCACTGTCCAGATTGTGGAAATGCAGACTGACTGCAACAGCCAATCACAGAGGTGTTCACAGAGTGCGAGCGTCTGTGATTGGCTGTTTGCCTGACAGTGTAGTGAATATGCAAGTAGCTTAATAGGCGGCCCCAAAAGTGATTCAGCAGGAGAGTGAACACCCTGGGAGCAGCAGCAGGAGTCTGGTACGCCTGATCTACCTGTTCTTCTATCTATCTTCACTAGGTTCTGTCACAGCTGTATGGCAGAACAGTATGCAGACAGTGTACATTATGTCTGTATACTGTTCCCATGCAGTTTGAGCACCATCTCATCCATCTCAGCCTTTTTACAGCCCCCCAGACCTCTTTGTAGGGTCCAGCAGAATATTACTCACTTTTCCCATTGGCCTACATTGTACTTGCTATTCGGAAAGAATACATGAGTATTACAAAGTACTCATAATGAGTATAGCAATTACCAATATTACAGTACTTGCTCATTACTAATATGCAAATGGAGTCCGTGGAGCCTTGATTAAGAGTCTCAAACACGGGACTAGCCAGATATCCCTCCAGGGAAGGACCCAGCCCTGGGGTGGAATCCTTGCGGTGTACACCATAACCACCATATTAAGTGGCCTTTTCAATCAATATCCAGCTCTTTTGCAAGATTAGAGATATGACAAGGGAATACCAAGGCCAGGTATCCATCCACAGACAGCTGTTTCGGGGTGTTGCCCCTCATCATTGTGGAGTAGGATTCTGGCTCGGTGGGAGCAATGCCTGGTAGACCAACATCACAAAGCATTCACTGATCTCAGGGAGACCAGTCCAAGAAAACACTGCGGGCAGCCGGCTAAAGCGCTCAACACAGTGAAGTCTATCGAGTTAATCAAGGCTCCACAGACACCATTTGCATATTCATATTCCCAGGGGGCAATGCATCATGGACTTCACTGTGTTTGAGCACTTTAGCCGGCTGCCCGTAGTGTTTTCCTCGACTGGTCTCCCGGAGATCAGTAAGGGTACCTTTACACACGGCTACATTTGTAGCTTGTCACCAGGCAACTTACAGGTTGAAGTGAAATCATGGATACATGATTCCATTTGTACACAGCAACAAGATAGAACCATGTATCCATGATTTCACTGCAACCTGTAAGTTGCCTGGTGACAAGCTACAAATGTAGCCGTGTGTAAAGGTACCCTGAGTGCTTTGTGATGTTGCTCATTAGTAATAACCTATTCAAGTTAAGTGGATTCAGTGAACATTAAAAAGAATTGACCGTTATTTGATTTACATCATCCCTTGAAGTTACTCATAATGAGTGTAGGAAGGAAGGAATTGGTTTGCAGCAGTCAGTGAGTTTTCACCCTTAAAGAGGTCCTGTCACCCCCGTGGTGCTTTCTAAACTGAAAGCACGCTTTAAGGCTTCTTTCACACATCAGTGCCTTTGGCATGTGTGCCATCCGTGCGGACACATGCTGGAGGCACAGACATACGGGGACACACCATCCCCTATGGTCCCATGCACACGTCCATGTTTCCGCACGGACCGTGTCTCCGTGTGGAGCACATGCGTGTCCGTGTGCTCCACACGGCGACTTGTCCGTTTTTCTGCGGAGCCACGGACCGCTTTTTGTCAAAACGTCCTGCACACGGATGTTCGCACTGTGACATCCATGTGCATGGACCACGGACAAAACCAAAAAGCCTGAAAATAAATAATTTTATACTCACCTTACTCCAGCGGTGTCTACACTTCCGGTGCCTCTCATTAGGGCTCATGAATATTTACTTCACTGAGCCCAAGAGTGGACCGGAAGAGAGAGGAGCAGCGGCGCTGGAGGGAGGTATGTATGTGGGTGACAAGCTGTCCATGTGCTATCCACAGCCCAACGGATAGCACACGGACTGCACACAGTGTGTCACACGTCCGTGACACGTGTGCATGCCCCACCCCCAAACGGCCTTGTTTCACACGTCCGTGGTGACACAGATGTGTGAAATCAGCCTCATGCAGCGTGTCTCCCGCCTATTGCTCGCTCTGCATCTGCATGAGTTCAGATGCAGAGGAGCATTTGTGGCACCCCAGAGTCCTAGTACCACAGTGTCACCATTGTTAGGTGTCACCAGAGAGCAGTGAGGGGTATTCCACTCAGGTAACACACAAACAACACCAACACCTCCAGGCCAGAAGGGGGAGACCAAGCCCGGTTTCAGGGGGAGCTCCCCTATATATTCTGGTCTGAGAGCAACAAGTGCAGTTCAGTCCCTAGGAGGACTGTGAAGAGCACAGTGCAGTGTCAGTGAGAACTGTGCAGGGATTTGAGTGTAAAAGGGCCGTGCTAAGCCCATCTCAGAGTTCCAGGACGAACAACAAGCCTGAGGCTAGGGTCTGAAGAAAGAGGAGAGAAACAGAATCCCACAGGGAGGCTGCATCACCCTATGCTTCCCCTCCCTCAGTGGAACACCGCAGAAACGGACCCCGGAGTCCAAGACTGTGCAGGTTCACACACACCATCAGTCAACACCGGAGAGTGGGGGACTCCAGATTCTCCAGCTACACCGTACCAGGAACACAGTAACGTATAGAATCCAGTAACACTGACTTCCCAGGGTGGGGTAGCCTGGGGGTGCATCACATTAAGCAGGCAGGGAGGGGAGACACATAAAGGAGGTGTTACTGAGGGGGCTGAAGGTGGTAGAGAGAGGGCTGGAGGTGGGGAGGACACCAGGGCACAGCGAGGACTCATTACTGAGGAAGTCCTTCCGGACTCATTATCTGTAGACTTTATAAAGTGTTTTGTACAACTTACAGGGGGGTAGAGACATGGGGGACCCCTTCCCTGAATGCAGCAGACACAATGTATTTAGTTTGGAAAGCACCAGGGGGGTTCTCTTTAAAGTAGGAAATCTGGATATTTTGACAACCATTGTTATTATAATTATAAATATGCAAAAAGCTAGGGAGTCTAGTACCACATATTGGGCGGTAGCGGTCTAAAAAGTCCATATTGAGCTTTGCCCCATGAATTAGGATAAAAAGCTAAACCAGAAACTCTATTTTCAGACTCGTGTTTTGGGATTTCTGCACCTCATCCAGTATGGCTGGGTGATATGACTCTGACAATGATCTAAGGAATAACATTTCTCTTTGTGGAGAGCACTAAGCCGGTGCAAGGAAAGTTATAGGTAACACACCCACCACAAGGAGAAGCCTTCCGCTATACACTTCCTGTCAGGACCCTCTCACCCAGACAAATCAGATCTCTTGTTTTGCTCTGATGAGGGGAAACACCACACTTCATATTTCTGCAAATGTAGTGTCTGGTTTGGCTTCTTAAAGTGTAACCACCGTTTAACTAATAATAATGTAGAGCAAGTGATTATAATAAACTTTCAAATATTCTTCATAACTGAAATCTGGAAGAAAACCTTTCAAAAACCTTCCAGAAGATGTCCCCACTAGGCTGTTTTTGAACCTGACATATGCTCGTTGTCAGGGAAATCAGTATTCATCTCCACACACTGAATAAAGCCTTATAAGGGTGGGGGTAGAGCCTACACAGCATTCATACTACAGCTGATCAGTGTATTGTCAGTTTACGTTAAACTACGGTACAATGCTGAGCTCATCAGGCTGTCAGCACAAGCTCCTGTGATCTGTTATCTGACTCCTCTGCAGTCACTTTGGCACTGCTCTGTGCAATCAGCTGAGGAGCTGCGTGGAGGCCATAAGCTGGTTACATGGAGGAGAGGCAATGGGAAAGTAGGGAAGTCAGATATCAGATCAGAGGAGCTGTGTGCACTGCTGACAGCACTGTCCCTGCCATATTCTGATCAGCTGTAGCCATGCTGCGCATTCTTTGTCCCCTTTTCTTCAGCCCTCAATATGGCTAGGGTCACACTTCGAGGGTCAGACACGTTTGATGGCAGCGCTAAACGCAAAGCAAATTCAGCTGCAGCAGATAGCATTACCGGCAAGCACTGCCTGGCAACGCAGCCCCATAGAAACCCGATGTTTACCTTAGCAGCAGGTAGTACGCTTTATCACAGCGCACAGGAAAACGTCAGCAAAATGGTTCCTGACTGATGACATTTTGCTTTATTTTTATAAAAAATATCACAAAAATAAATCAATATTTCCGAAGATACATTTACTTTGTAAACTTTGAGATTAATTCAATATTTTCCCTGAAAAAACAATTCACTCATCTCTTTTTTTGTACCTGTTATGTTTCTGGCCTTCCGAATAATCCCGTGTAGTTCTTCAGCTTCTTCTGGAGTTAAGGTTTTCTTTGCACTGTGAGATAAATGACATTTAGAAGGTTCCAGATGAAATAACATAACATGCTCTCCTCCACATTGACATTACACCAGGAAGGAGAAGTTGTGGAATCGTGGAAATCCGAGACATCACTGATTTGCAAATAATAAAAAAATAGAAATAAAATTTTCATCAAATCTGAATTTCTCCTGGAGTTAATTTCTGTGGCTCTGCATTAGGAGTTGGCTGTGGCTCTGCAGTACCAGTTCCTGTGGCTGAGTGTATCAGGTGATGTGGTTGAACACTCTCCCAGCCTTTATGTAGTTCCATGACCCATCACCTGATTGATGTCGCTGAAAGGGTTCATTCTCTGAAATGACCGTGAGCTGTTAAGGTACCGTCACACAGGGCGATCTCCCCGGCGATGTTGCCGGCGATCGCGGGAGCGCGCATCCCTGACAACATTGCCGGTGAGATGTCAGACGGAGCAACTTACCAACGATATCGCCGGCTAGTTGTCGCGGCTATCGCTCGCTGGGTTGCCCAGCAACCCAGCGAGCTGTAACCCGCAATGTTGTAGATAGGCGGAATCGCCCGCAACATTGCAGGTTGCCGCGTTACACAGGGCGATCAGGCATGATCGCCTGAGCAACATTGCCAGATTTCCCAACATTGGTCCGATACTGGATCCAACGCCGCGGGAGCGCGCACTTTTTGGGCAGAATTCCAAGATCGCATCGGAGATTTACACAGCGCGATATCGGCAGGCAACACAACTGCGATGTCTACGCCCCCTTGTACGGCCGACCCAGGAACGACCATTTAACATGGAGAGAATAGGGGACGTTGTGCTCCACATCGGGGTTGGGCCGTCACACAGCCCGATCCTGCCACATCGTCCATCCAATATCGGGCAGTTGGAGAGCACGCTCATTTCTCCCCCGATATCGTTTTGGCATCGTTCGTGCATCGTACTGGACATTTACACCATATAACGCACGAACAATATCGGGGCCAACGCACGAACCACGTGACTTTTTATCGGAGTTGGACGCCGATATCGGGACGTGTAAAGTGGCCATTAGTGATGGCAGCCAAGACCGGACGTGCCAGGGTTTCTGTATGAGGCTCAGGCTCCTGATTGTGTAAACTGAGATAGAACAAAATTTTCTAAACATTTTTTCCATCACTTCTATATGATTATCACGTCTGTCCACCCTGTGCTCTCCATCAGTCCATGATGTTCCCATCTTGAGGCTGTAATCTCACTGCTGAGCAGTGTAGCTCTGCACAGATGATGAAGCTCGCCAGCAAACTATGACATGGAAGCAGTAGCGTAACTTGAAGCTCAGGGGCCCTGATGCAAAAGCTCCAACGGGGCCCCCAATTATTGCAAATGTTTAATAGCATTAGTCTTTATCTAAAGGCCAAAGGGCTTTTGGGGCCCCCTAGACTCTGGGGCCCGGGTGCAATTTGCAACCTTTTAAATAGGAAAATAAAATATTAGTGATACATTCCCTTTAAGGCGGCCGTCACACGTAAAGATCTATCTAACGATATCGTAAACGACGTCAGATTTGCATATCGTCCGAACGACGCACGAGATCGCTCATCACAACGCTACACCCACAGACATCGCTCAGACGATTCCCCGATCCAGCCATCCAGCGATCGTCTGAGCGATGCACTTATCATCAGTGGACATCGTTCAGCAAAGAGTCACACAGAAATCTCCTAAACGATGCTGTAGCAAATGTGGGCGTCTTTCAATGTTTTCTTGGAGCCCATAGGCGTGGTACATGGTCTCCAAGCTGCGCCCCTCACTACACCATTGGTGCTCAGTACTGCGTCCTCATTGGTCAGATGTCCTTTGAAACATGCCGGCCTCATCTCCAGAATGTCCTGTGATGTGGGTCGCAATGTATATGTATAAACACGGTGTGCTCTACCACATAACTAATTTTGAATGTTGAAAAGGTAGAGAACGCAATCCCCCCCCGTGTTGCGTTGTGCAATTAGTGTAGTGTAAAGATGCATTTCAATTAATCAGCCTGTAGCGAGCTGTGTGTGCGCCGTGCCTGGCAACATTGTTTGGGTGTAGGACAAGGTGGACGCTATAGCAGGGTCGTGTACCACGCAGATTCGATTATCAAGTCGACGCACTTGTGTGTGCACAGTTCTGATAAATTGTGCAGCCGACGCCGATGTGTGGTGCTGAAGACAGCTCTTTCAAAATGGCGCCCTGTGAGGACAGCCAATGGCAACGCATCATCCTCCACCAATGCGAGCTACTGGTGCGCAGCCAATCCTAAACCATTATGGTGCACGAATCGCAACTGGGGAGGCGAGGCACTAGTAAACTCCTGCCACGCCTACGTGCTGGATTTAGGCATCGCGCAGTCCAAAACGTGCATGCGATCTCGGTTGTTTAGACACGCCGATTCAGTTGATCTTAACACACGACATCGTTAGATCTAAGAACCGGACCTCAGATCACGATTTAGCGATTTGATCAGATATCGCTCGTCGTATCTCGCCGTCGCACGCGCAGACATCGCTCACGCGATGTTTGATCTGCCGCGTTTAGGCGATATCTTGCGCGATATCTGTGCGTGTGACGGCCGCCTAAGATGGATATTAAATAACTTCTTACAAGCATTAAATATTCTGTACAGTCATATGTATAATTTGTTTGGCTTTACTAGACCCACAATAAGGGGACCCTTGTCCCCACGTCATGTAGCTGTCACACTGAGTTTTGCACAAACCTCGCCGACTGCCATGGTGGTGTTTTGCTCTGTTCAGACTGAAGATTATGACGCTCTGTCCGATGGTTTCTCTGGTGTCAGAGATCAGCAAAGCCAAACTTGGGCGTCAACCTGCTGTGTGCTGATTGATAGGCAGGCCAGCAAGAGTTAGTGTCCACTGGTGTGCTTGATCCTATAATCTAATGGAGAGGCCAATCACCTCTGCTCCCCTCCTATTTATGCTGGAGGAATCCATCTACACATACCAGCTGTAGTTTATTCTATGTTGGTCTGTGAGGTGCGGTGTCCAAGACTCTCTGGAGAAAGTTGTGTAATTTACTTGGTGCAACTGTAAATCTTCTCCCCTCTTGTTCTGTGGCTCCTTTACTGCTGTGGTGTTTCCTCCTGCTACTCCTATTGTCTCTACCTTTGTCTGTGCCTGCTTTGTGACAGAATTTTGATTTTCCCTCTTCTGTCTTTATATGTGGGCTTCATCATTACTCTCCTCTCTGGGGGAAAGGGGAATCAGATCAGGACTGGTGTGGTGTGTGCTCTCTCTCTGTGGTCAGTCTCTATGGTGTGTGCTCTGTGCTCTGTGGTCGGTCTCTATGGTGTGTGCTCTGTGGTCAGTCTCTGTGCTGTGCGCTCTGTGGTCAGTCTCTGTGGTGTGTGTGCTCTGTGGTCGGTCTCTGTGGTGTGTTCTCTGTGGTCAGTCTCTGTGGTGTGTTCTCTGTGGTCAGTCTCTGTGGTGTGTGCTCTGTGGTCGGTCTCTGTGGTGTGTGCTCTGTGCTCTGTGGTCGGTCTCTGTGGTGTGTGCTCTGTGGTCGGTCTCTGTGGTGTGTGCTCTGTGGTCGGTCTCTGTGGTGTGTGCTCTGTGCTCTTTGGTCGGTCTCTGTGGTGTGTGCTCTGTGGTCGGTCTCTGTGGTGTGTGCTCTGTGGTCGGTCTCTGTGGTGTGTGCTCTGTGCTCTGTGGTCGGTCTCTGTGGTGTGTGCTCTGTGGTCGGTCTCTGTGGTGTGTGCTCTGTGGTCGGTCTCTGTGGTGTGTGCTCTGTGCTCTTTGGTCGGTCTCTGTGGTGTGTGCTCTGTGGTCGGTCTCTGTGGTGTGTGCTCTGTGGTCGGTCTCTGTGGTGTGTGCTCTGTGCTCTGTGGTCGGTCTTTTTCTGTGGTCGGACTCTGTGGTGTGTGCTCTGTGCTCTGTGGTCGGTCTCTGTGGTGTGTGCTCTGTGGGCAGTTTCTGTGGTCAGTCTCTGTGGTGTGTGCTCTGTGGTCGGTCTCTGTGGTGTGTGCTCTGTGGTTGGTCTCTGTGGTTGTGTCTCTGTGGTTGGTCTCTGTGGTTGGTCTCTGTGGTTGGTCTCTGTGGTGTGTGCTCTGTGGTGTGTGCTCTGTGGTTGGTCTCTGTGGTGTGTGCTCTGTGGTGGTGTGCTCTGTGGTGTGTGTCTCTGTGGTGTGTGCTCTGTGGTTGGTCTCTGTGGTGTGTGCTCTGTGGTGTGTGCTCTGTGGTGTGTGCTCTGTGGTGTGTGCTCTGTGGTTGGTCTCTGTGGTGTGTGCTCTGTGGTGTGTGCTCTGTGGTGTGTGCTCTGTGGTGTGCGCTCTGTGGTTGGTCTCTGTGGTTGGTCTCTGTGGTTGGTCTCTGTGGTTGGTCTCTGTGGTTGGTCTCTGTGGTTGGTCTCTGTGGTGTGTGCTCTGTGGTGTGTGCTCTGTGGTTGGTCTCTGTGGTGTGTGCTCTGTGGTGTGTGCTCTGTGGTTGGTCTCTGTGGTGTGTGCTCTGTGGTGTGTGCTCTGTGGTGTGTGCTCTGTGGTGTGTGCTCTGTGGTTGGTCTCTGTGGTTGGTCTCTGTGGTTGGTCTCTGTGGTTGGTCTCTGTGGTTGGTCTCTGTGGTCGGTCTCTGTGGTTGGTCTCTGTGGTTGGTCTCTGTGGTCGGTCTCTGTGGTCGGTCTCTGTGGTCTCTTTCTGTGGTCGGTCTTTGTGGTCGGTCTCTGTGGTCGGTCTCTGTGGTCGGTCTCTGTGGTCGGTCTCTGTGGTCGGTCTCTATGTATGATGTGTTCTCTGTGCTCGGTCTCTGTGGTTTGTTCCTCTTTTCTATGAATCTTACCTGTAAATGAACACCGGGACTATGAAGTCCATGCTCTGGTCCTGTGTTTCTGACATCAGCAGTATCTCCATCATGTCTTTGAAGTTCTTCTGCCATTTAACTTCCTTTCCCAGAGGAAGGAAATTACCTAAATCAAAAGAGATTAAGAATAATCACTGTGATAACGGCGCCCCCTGTTGTTGTTTCACGGGAAATTCTGCTTTCTGTTTCTTTTGCCAGTAATGAGCAGTTACTACACAACTCTCCTCATTCCTCTCCACTGGCTGCAGTGATATCGGCGGACTCAGAGGAACGTACTGGCACCTGCACCCTGCAGACGGCTCTCGCCCACTATACTACGATAACATTTATGCTTTGGCCCAAATTTACTGTAAGAGAACAAAATCCATTTCCTTCTCATGGTATCTATATCATATTATATACTCACCTTGTGGCGTCCATCCAGCTCCACCGTCATCGTGTCGTCCTATCACAGGATTGGCCAGCGCAAGCTGCGGTGGCCATTTTGGATACCCAAGGGATGGGTGTGCAAATATGGCGCTGTAAGAGTGTGTACCTTCCCCCTTCCTGTATTCATGTACTTTAAGGCCCAGTCACACATCACGACCGCTCCAGCGATAACGACCTGCCGGGATCACTGGAGCGTCGTTACCTGATCGCTGGGGAGCTGTCAAACAGGCAGATCTCCCCAACGATCAGAGACCTGGGAGCCACCTTCCATGTCGCTGAAGGCAATGTTACCAGCGTCCTCCCTGCTTAGTGCTGCAGGGAAAACGCTGGTAACTATGATAAACACCGGGTATCCAGGCAGCGTGCGCTGCCTGGATACCCGCTGTTTATCATAGTTATCAGCACCCTCACTGCTTACGGGCAGTGCTAAGCAGGGAGGACGCTGGTAACCATGGTAAACACCGGGTATCCAGGCAGCGCGCGCTGGCTAGATACCCGGTGTTTACCATGGTTACCAGCCAGTGAGGTCACAGATCGCTGGTTTCTCGCGGTTACACGCAGCGATGCGTGCGTGCTGGCCAGCGGGAGACCAACGATCAAAAAATGACCCGCAGCACTTTGCAGTGAACAGCGACCTCACAGCAGGGGCCCGATCGCTGCAAAGTGTCACACATAACGACATCGCTGGAGAGCACGTTGTAACGTCACAGTTACAACTATCTCTCTAAGGCTGGCTTCAGACTTGCGGACCCTCCGCAGCGTCCTGCGGAGGAGATCCGCAAGCTGAACGCAGCCCCTATGTTTAGAATGAGAACGCACAGTGCTGCACAGGTCTGCAGGACGCTGCAGAGGGTCCGCAATCTGAAGCCAGGCTAAATATCGTTATGTGAGACGGGGCCTTTAATGTGACCTGTGTAACAGATGAAAAAAAGAGTCATGATGGTCAAGGGCCTGAAGCTGCGGCCAGACCCTTGTGCCCTGTGTGGATGTATAGAAGCTGCCATGTGGTATTGCGTGGTGTATTTCATCTGTTGGATGTATTGACTCATCCAAGGACTATTTATAAATTTCCCTAGCATTGGAGTACCGGGTGGCGGCCCCGGACTTGTTTTGCTGTTGTGGACTCATTGCGGACTCGAGAGAATTACCTACCTTTGTGTTGTTCCATTTTCCCTGTTCAATAAATCTCATTGGATTGATCATCGGCCTGGTGTCCCTTCCTGCTGTGTCACAAACCCCGTCACAGGCACCCACTAGGGTGCCACTGATGCCAGGAACCCGCCATATACACCTGCAGGTTCCCACACCATGCAGCCCCCCCCCCCCAAGCCTATCTCTACAGCCTGATGCCAGTCATCCATCCCACAACCACCACCGCAGAATGAGATCAACCCAAGCCTATGTTCCCCCCAGGAGCCTGTGCCCCAACACCAGCCTATGTGACACCAGCCGGCTATGTGCATTTAGATAGGGGGCTTCTGATGGGTGGGGGAAGTTTCAAAATTCTATACACACCCTTACTGCTCTTTTTGTTGCACAGTTCAGAGGCACCTGGTTCTTTGTTCTGGGATACTGTATACTGAGAGACTGGTGCTGTCTCTCTGGGATCACGGTGGTCGTGACCTGGTTTCGTGGCCTGGGTTTCAGTTTAAAAGGGGGTATATACAGGGGATTGTCGTGACGCCACCCGTGGTATGTGGTCATTGGGGACTACCGTTGCTGCAGAACCTCCGGAGATGATGGATAGCAGCTGGGATGGGACAGCTCTCCACAGGTAAAGCCAATCCCCGGGGCAGTGTGGAAAGTCTATGTACAGGGTGCAGGACAACAGGCACAAGTAATAGGTAGACTCATTGCTTGCAGTTTTCACAGTCCTCTTACTTGAGCAGTTGGTAAATGCTCTCCATGGAGTCTTGAGAGCAACTCAGGGTAATTCTCACCCGGTCGGGTCTTTGGCTCCCTTACTGCGCTTGTAAGTTGGCTTCTGCTGCTGCTTAAGCGTGGCTGCCGGCCCTGTTACTCCTGTGAGGTATCGGTATGACAGGCAACTCAAGTCATTTACTTATACCCTGTTCCCAGGTGTTAGTGTCTCTGAACTCTCTCTGTTGCTGTGTCTGTGGGTACAGTGGGAATCCTGAACCCCCACCTTCCGGTTTTGACTGCCGGGATGTGAGACCCTGCACAGTCTCAGACTCCGGTGTCCGTTCTCTGCGCCTTTCTTCTGGGGAGAGCATGGTGCTGCTCAGCCTCCCAGGTATGTTCCTTCTTCTTTCCTCAGACCCTAGACCTAGGCCTGGTGTTAGTCAGTGGACCTTGGGATGAGCTTAGCACAGCTCTTTCAAACCCAGGTCATTTTCACAGTCCTCCCAGGAACTGCACTGAACCTGTAGCTCTCCAGACCGGAATATATAGGGAAGCTCACTCTGAAGCCAGGCTTGGTCTCCCCCTTCTGGCCTGGAGGTGTTAGTGTTGTGTGTGTGTTACCCGATGAGAATACCCTTTGTTGCTCTCTAGTGACACCACCACCCGGTGGCAGTGATGATACTGTGGCACTTCGACCCTGGGGTGTCACATATTTCACTCACAATATTAAAGCTCTTGCAATATAAATTTGGTGTAAAAAGCTTTGAATAGTCTAAAAATGTTGTGCAATGTGAGGTTGCTTAAAAATATTACTTTTGGTGTTTTTACCTCATTCTGCCAAAACTGCTCGTCAGATTAATGAGAAGCTGTGGTCTACATGATGCCTTAAAACATATTCCATTCCTGGACTAGAGTATGATTGTAGGGAGGCGTTCGCTACTTTCATAAGGCATCTGATGTATTGCTTATGCCAGACTTGATGAGTGATTGTGGTACCTGATTCAACAAGAGGTGCCCGCCCCAAAATGAATCGGGCATATGTTGAAAGGGGCAAATGCCTCTTACTCTGGTCAGGGACTGGAGTACATTTTGTGGTGACTTATCATCATGGATCTGATGAGTGGGCATCACTACAGTTTTGTCTTCTATGCCAAGAGGCGGCTCCAGGTTAATGAGAGATCCGGAAGAGACGTATCCAGAGAAACCTCAGATTTACCAGTCGATTCAAAATTATATAATATGCTATGAAATTTTATGACAGCTATACTTCCGGCACTCACCCAGTTGAGCGTAGATCTCCCCGGTCTCATCCTTGCTCATTTTGGCACATCCTCGGTTGTCCACCAGGGTGATGGTTCTCGTCAACGCACATGCATTTCTTATCATGGTCTCAGGCTTATCCTCTGATCCGGCCACCTTAGCGTAGACCTTGTAGGGTCCATCATCCACCACGTACTTACAGGAGTTGATGAAGGAGGATTTCCCATGACCGGTGTAACCGAAGAGCTGCAGGAGAACCCGGGTGTACCCCTGATTACCCCGAGGACCATTATCCAGGGAGAAGTTCTTGATATAATCTCTCATGGACTCAGAATCCATGGCTGATTTCTGTGGTGTTTCAATATCTCATAGAATAAAAGTGAACTGGATTTCTTGCGGCTTTTTATATGGCCGGATATTTGAGAAGGACATTAACTCTTCATCTGATAAGGTGTAAACATAACTTGACACCCATGGGTGCAGCTGTTCCGAGACTTGGTTCCGGAATGGTTTCACTTCTTACTGACCCAAGGGAATATTGTTCGGTTCTGCTGGAACAAACATGACTCTGGTATAGACAGAATCCAAACTGCTGCTCTCCTGTGCTCTGATTGTAGGGAACTATTGCATGATTTACAGAAGAAACCCTCGGGTCTCGAAATAAAGGGCCCACAGCATTGCTTGTCATGTCTCATCCTACACAGTGACATTTATGAGCTGGTGGCTTTTGATAGTGTTTTATACTGACTGCAATAGTATTTCCTATATAGTTAGTTTGGCCTCTTTTGCTAAACCTTATACTCTGCCTGTGTTTGTTTTTCCTTCTCTTGTTTCCCAGTTAATATCTGTGGGGGGGCTTGCTATTCTTTTGGGGTTCTGCTCTGAGGCACGATAGCTTTTCCTACATCCATCTTGAGGAGCAGTTAGTTCTCCGGCTGTGCAGAGTTGTCTAGGTCTGGTTAGTTACATCCCACAGCTACTTCTAGTTGCGGTGTGTAGTCAGGGATTGCAGTCAATACAGTTACCAATGACTTCTATGGAATCTGATTATTACTCCTGGGTCATCGGTTCATAACAGTCCTCACTGCACGAGGTCCAAGTAGAGACTGAATTCTATCTGCAACACCTGGTGGAGAGAAGTGAAACTACTGTCTTACAGTTTTCTGTTACAAGTAACAATATTTTTTTTGCCACTATTTACCCCATTCATATGTTTTGCAATCAGGTGGCAAAATTTGACGCAAATGATTGAGGATCTGGCTAAACTGCACCAGAATCTTGAATCGTCACAGTCCCAGTTGCAGGGCCCGATGTCTTGTTTAAAGAATGCTCCCAATAGCATTGATTTACTCATCTCTAGTATAAACATAAAAAGGTACAAAGTAAGGCTACATTCAGGGTGGAGGCACACTGGCATGAGAATTGCGTGAATGCAATGCAAGAAAAACTCGCATTGCATTGGAACAAGTATTACTAAATGTTTCTGGTCTTATCTGTGCTTTGTCAACACATTGAACTCGCATTGCGAGTCAAATGTGAGCTTAATCGCAACATGCTGCGATTAAATGCGATTTTGATGTGCAAGTGGCCAATGAAAGTCTATGAGTTCGAGAAAAACTGTCACTCCAGACGAGTTTGTAGCATGGGCTTTCCATGCTGGTAAAAGTTAGAATGGATACAATAGCTAGATTGGGTTTATTAGTCTCCCGCTGATACTTCCGGGCCCGCCTATTAAACTACTTGCATATTCTTGGAACTGTCAGACAAACAGCCAATCACAGACGCTCACACTCTGTGAGAGCCTCTGTGATTGGCTGTTGTAGTAAGACTGCATTTCCTCAATCTGGACAGTGATTCTGCTTGATTACCATACACATTAGTGTATGGCAACCAACCTGCTATTATAGGGTGTTAATTAAATAAATAATTAAAAACAAAACGTGTGGGGTTTCACAGAATTTTTAAGTACAGCCAAATGAAAGCAGACAACTGTGAGCTGCCATCCTTAGCTGCCTAATTTACCCTCAGCTGGCAAACAAGAAATATGTGGGCTTCGCCCTATTTTTCATTGCCAGCCAAGGTAAAACTACGCAGCTGTGTGCTGGTATTCTCGGCGGGCCTTCCCCCTTGCTAAAGAATAGCAGCCCACAGCCGCCCCTGAAAATAATAATAAGCGCCATTTTCAGGTTCCTTACCGGGCTCTTCCAGCGGCCCTGGTGACGGGTGGCACGCTGGGTAATAAAGGGGTTAATACCAGCTTTGCTTTACCAGCTGATATTAATCCCGAAATTCTTAATATCAGGCCAAGTTTGACCCAGCCATTAACAATCTCCAAGAAAGGGTTGAAAAAAGAAACCACACAGAGTAAAAAATACTTTATTAGAAATAAAGTGACAGACACACGTAGGCTGACTTCACATTTGCGGTTTGAACGCAGCGCACCGAACGCAGCCAAACGCTTGTGCACATGCGTTGCTATGTTTAACATGGGAACGCATGTGCCCGCGTTTGGCTGCGTTCCGTTGCGTTTGCGCTCGGACGCGCACAATTTGTGCACCCTCCGAGCGCACTCCGAACGCAGCATGTTGCATTTTGTTTTATCAGCAAGATCCCGGTGGCCGCCGGTCATCAGTGGCGGCCACCGGGAGATCAGCTATAGCCGCCGCTGCTCTCCGCCGGTGTTAGCACGGGAGATTTGAAGATACAGCTGATCTGACAGCTGTTTAACTCTGGGATATCTATTCTGTAATTGTTGACCGCAGGCAGCAGAAACCATAAAATGTCCTGAGGTCTGAGATAACGACTGTAGAGAGCTGTGGAATATAATGGCGCTATATAAGCAAAGCATAATAAATAGATAAAGATGGCCGCCATCCTGACAAACCAGAAGAACGGCCCGAGTAAATGTGTAATGAGGTATAGAAAATCGGAGACCTTTGGAATATTCGGTGACTCAGCTATAGAATGATGCGCCGGCCCTTTAACATCTACAATAGCCAAATATCACGGGGCTGTGATTCAGCGGTCCTCAGAACACTCGACACCTGTCTCTCCAGATATTCATATCATTTACCGGAATCAGAAACACTTTCACTTTCACCGGTGACTTTCTAAATATACAGAACTGATGTCTGGACTCCGTGCAGAATCTGTAACATAACAGAGGAAGCTCCTGTACAAGAACGGACTATGGACGCCTAATAAAGCACAATTCAACCGCCTTTGAAGATAGAAGTGGCCCCTTACCATTTGGAACCCTGGGCGGCTGCACCACCAATATGTCCACCCCTGACAGAGCCCCCTCCTCGCTTACTATGCTGATCCACTACTTTGAGGGTGCATGCACACAATGAGTCTACGCAGCGTTGTGGATGCAGCATCTTGCCGCTACATCCGAAATGCTGTGTTGTACAGTAGCAGCACGGTGCTGCACCCGAAAGCAGCGTTTTGACAGCTGTGGTGCGGGTTGCCGGCATTCTGCTCCTGTTCATTTCATGCTGCGGAGTCGGGAGTGGCTCCCGTCAGGTGAAAGCAGGAATAAGATGCCGTGCACCCACGGCACATGGTGAGAACAGTGTGGCTGCGGGCTCCCTGCACTCACCGGCTGGTTCCTGCAGGTCCGAGGGTGTCCAAGACACAGCTCCTCAGGACTGTGAGCACACAGTCTTACATTAATGGCTTATCATTGGAATGGGTAATCAATGTCTGATTGGCGGAAGAGCGACCTCCAGCAGCACCCCTGACGATTGGCTGTTCCCACAACTGCTCAGTTACGGACCTGAACAGCTCTGTCCAATGAATAGTGGTGGTGGCACTAAGTATTGCCCATAGAACCTTTGATTTGAGTAGGGGCAGAAGTGCAGTACCCAGCTGGGGCCACTATAGGGTTGACGGAGTTGCGCTATTCAGCTCCACAACTAAGCGGTTACAGCTGCCACCACACTGAGAACACCTGATTATTTTGGGTGCAAGATGTCGAATCCCCACTGAGTAGACATTTATGACCTAACATAAGGTATTAGCAGATAGAAAACAAGCGGTGTCAGAGGTTTGGAGCGCTAAAGAAACCACGGGTTGGTGATTATATTACCAATACTTTATTGCACGAACAGCAGGGGTCCAGTATGCCACAATGCATTTCAACGCACAGTTGCGTCTTTCTCAAGTGGATCACCTTCATCTTTCCAGATATAATCGCTATGGCTCCTATCACCACCGTTTACTTTTGCTTCTAATGAATGCACCAATTCTGCTGCAGCTACAGGCTGGTATAATTAGGCTGCAAAGATCCCAATAACCATGGACCTCCCCAGCCTGCAGCTGTCTGCTTTACCTGGGCTGATTATAAAAAATAGGTTATTTTTTATTATTTATTAGGATAAACAAGACTAAAAACGCGCTTTACTGCTCTAAACTCGGCTGTCCCTCCTAGATCAATGCTCTCTGAACTGCACTGCATAATTACAATAAGGGTACGGACACACCGGCGTGAGACTGTAGTGTGATCAAAATCGCATTGCAGTCGGACCAATGTTATTCAATGTCCGAGAGCGCATTGGCCAGTGTCTGACGTTTTTGTCTTGTCACAGATGAGAAAGCAGTTGCAACATGCTGCGACAGTCTGCGATTCACGGCCGAGACTCCCCAATGCAAGTCTATGGGTCCGACAAACATCACAGACCGCAGTGGAACCGTCCGAGTTTGATACAATTTATAATTGATACATTCTCATTCTGTAGCGCAGACAACTGTCAAAACTGTTCCTGTAAATGATGATACAGTAATAGCTGCACTCGGATGTGATCTGAGAAAAATGTTGGACAGTCGCATCGCACTTGGATGCAAGATGGACCAAAACACGGACAACACTCGTCTTGGATACGTGAATCGGACCATTTTTCCACTCGCCAGTGGAGAACAGTAAGGCCAGTATCCAACATGGCTATGGCATTGTCATGTATGGCAGGCAATCCCGCTATGTTGATTGGCTGCAAAACAGTTGAGATACGTGTGGGACGGGGACTTGGGAATGGCGCCTGAGCTGCTATGATACTCAATCGAATAGCGAGCAGTGGTGACTGAGCACTCTCACTCATCACTACTAGTACTCATAGAAACCAGGCGTTTGGAGGTCTCACGTGCCCGAGTTATACATGAGAACCTTAATAAACACTAACAAGGCGGATCCCTCTCTCATCTTCATAGGGGTCCTGTTTACGCCTTTTATATCTTACTAGCTATAGGGGCCGGTGTGATGCCCATATATGGTCGCAATGCTCAAATGTTGCAATGTCGCCCACATATGGCAATATCGTCCATATATGGTAATGAATGTATGTGTGTGTATGCATCATAGTTCCACTCCTCCCAGTGTCTCTGCCCCTACACATAGCCCCTCCACTTACAGTAGCCCTGTCCCTTTTGTAGTGCACACCCATGTAAAGCCCAGCCCCTTCATAGCTCCACCCCTCCACATAGTCTTGGGGGTGGGGCTACTTTGGAGGATGCGGATGTGAAGTGGGCATGGCTATGTGGAGTGGGCAGGTTTATGCATATACACTCTGATTTGAAGGAGTAGGCGGAGCTATGTGGTGTGGGTGGGGTCATATGAAGTGGGTGTGGCTATGTGGGGTGGATGTGACTATCAGGAGGGTGTGGCTATATGGAGTTGGTGGGGTCTAATGCATACACTCAGCTTTGTAGAGTGGTCGTGGTTATGTTGAGTGGGAGGGGCTATGTGGAGTGGGCGTGGCTTGTTACATATGCTCACACACTCCACTTTATATATTAGATTTTTATGTTTTCATTATAACTTTTCATGTAAATAGGTTTTCCTTTTCCTATGGAGACGGAAGTTTTGCTTGGTTTTGTTTGTGATCCGTTTTCATACAACCACATTAAATAATGCACAAGATCCTGTTTCATGATTTAAAAATTAGAAACGACTGGATCTGCTCTGACGGACCATGCGGGATCTGAATTTTTCCTGCAAAATCTGCACCAACCGGCAGAAAAATGCACCCAAACCCTCCCTGTCGGCACGGTGCGCTTTTGGTGCGGTTTCATGTTGCTTTGTGTCTATTTTAATAAAGTTTGGATATTTTGGCCAAAAAAAGAAAAAAGAGACGTGAAGTCCTTCTCCCCCATTTACACTATATCTTCCTCAGGATTTTAATGCAAGTTAGGCTCATAATAAGGAACACATACGCATCGTGCACACACTGCTGCGTATTTTGAGCTAACATGAGGGTCTATGGGTGAAAAACGTGGTAAAATCCGCATCAAGAATTGACGCTGCAGATTTTCATGCAAATATGCAGCGGATACACTGCAGAAATCAAATGCACCATGTGGACAGGACTGCACAAATCCCAAATCCCATACACTTTTCTGGGAAAACACGTGCTGCATATTTGGTGCGGATCGGCACCGAATACATGATAAAACATGCATCATGTGAACAGGCCCTAATGGTACCTTTACACGCCGCGACGGCAGGCTGGATACATCCCGCTACAGGCTACAAATGTAGCTTGTAGCGTCAATGTAGCCCGTCGTAGCGGCGTCTGAAGACGCGACGCTACAGCCGGCGACAGATACATCTGTTTATGGGCTCTGCTCGAAAACTGATGGCTACAACGCCGATGGTAGCGAGCTGTATCGGCGTGTAAAGAAGCAACGGAAGGGAACTCTGGACACCCTGCGATGTAGCTGCAATGTAGCTAAGGCGTGACCCTGGCTCCGTGTTACCGCGCCCCATCAGCGATCATTGGAGGAAGCTCCTGCGTTACGATTGGTAGTCGCTGCCTAGGGAGGCATATTTAAGGAGCTGACCAGTCACACTACACAATTACTCGAGCGTCATGTATTACTCAGCCTCCTGCGATGCCTGCCCAATCATGATGATATTGCGATGTCCTATCATCGTACGGACGGCTCGTAATCCAAGATTGTGGCACGCCTATGTGCTGTCCCTGCTGCACCAGGTCCTCCCATAGTAGCTGGTTATAGCGGTGTGTACATGAGCTACAGCTGGCTACTTGAGACACCCGGCGATGTAGCTAGCTACAGATGTAGCGTGGCGTAGCGCACCTTGTGGCGGCGTGTAAAGAGGGTGCATTGACCGTTTGTAGCCGTTTGAGCGTGCTCGTGCACGTGAAGTAGCGGGATGTATCCAGCCTGCCGTCGCGGCGTGTAAAGGTACCATAAGTGTTGTCCAGGGTTAAGGCCTCTCCTTGTGGAGAGTGATACATCCATCCAGCATGCCTGTAAGACTGTAGAGCCGCAATGCTCCTCTGGGAAGGGAGATATGCAAATTGTCTCTTCAGAGAGGAAGTAGATTAACTCTAGCGCCAACTATTAGACATAGCAATCCTAAAAGTAAAAAACAATCATTCAACGAGCCTTGTCATATGACTTAAGGCCCCGTTACATGCTGCAATGTCCCAGCGATCCGACCAACGATCGGGTCGCTGGGAGATCGCTATCTGCTCGCTGGTGAGCTGTCAACCAGGCAGACTCACCAGCAATCAGCGACCAGCGAGAACGCTGGTAACCAGGGTAAACATCGGGTAACTAAGCACCACAGGGTTTCGAGTTTCTCGACGTTTACCCTGGTTACCAGCTTCTGTGCAGCGCGGGAGGTCGCTGATCGTTGGTCTCCTGCTGTCACACACGCCGTCCAGCGGGAGACCAACGATAAAAAAAATGGTCCGGGTCATTTACCAAGACAACGATCAACCAACTTATCATTGGTCGTTGGTACATGTCACACACAACAATGTCGTTTCGACGTTGCTGCAACGTCACAAAACCGGTGACATTACAACGATATCGTTAACGATATCATTGCATGTAACGGGACACTTAGGCACCACGGTTTTTGTCTGTCAGGGATGATCCTGTTTTTTGTAGGAGCACCTGAACAGAACCTGACAGGACAAGATGTGCAGAAAAGTGTGGACAAATATGGTCACGGATCCTGTTTTTTTGCAGGATTTGTTTTCTGCAGCTTTCCATGGTGCTGAAGTCTGCCTGTGTCTGCTCTGCCGCTCTCCTTGGTGCTGAACTTTGGACGGCAGGATTTCTGAGCATGCCCTGTGCCAAAAATCGGATCTGGGAAACAATTTGATTTTTCCACAGACCCGACGCCCATAGACTCCCATGTTATGTGCGCCGGATCACCCCGGATCTGTTTCTGTCCAATTTTGTCCTATTTTGTCATCAGAGCCCAAAACTGCTGCCCAAAACCAGACAAAATCGGATCAGGCACAGAAAGCACAAAACCGGTGGCCAATATGACCAATCTACATGGTAGCCAAAACTGGATCAGGTTCTGTCTGGTTCAAACCGGACAGAACCTGATGCACAAAACCGTGGAGTGAAGCTAGTTTTAGGATTTATACTAGATCAGAACTTCACTTTGCTGATACAGTGTTTCAGGGTGATTGTTCAGGGATAAGGTTTCTCCTTGTGGAGAATGACATGCTAGTATGAGGAGACTTAAAGGGGATATCTAGGATTAATAAAATGTTACTGTAATATTTCAAAAACAGCGCCCCCCCCTGTCTGCAGGTGGCATGTGGTATTACAGAATAGGCCCATTCACTTAAAAGGAGATGAGATGCAATATCACACACAACCTGTAGACAGGGGTGGCGCTGTGTTTGAAAGAAATCAGCCATGTTTACACAATTCTGGACATTCCTTTAAAAGGCGCAATGTTCCTCGAGAAAAAAATATAAAAATATGTCAAACAATGGGAGTAATGAGCCCCAAATATACACTGTCTGGCAATTAACACAGTCCACACACCCAGCTACACAACAGGCTGCCACCACTCATCAAACACATGGGTGATGATCCATGAAATATACTACATGTCTGACAATCAACAGGGTCACAAAACTCTCTGTAAGACTGGGTTCAGACACTGCGTATTTCTCATTTTGCGCAGCGCTATTTTGAAGGATCCGCTTTACGGATGCAATTTGCACAAAAACCTCATCCTTCACACATTGCACTTTTGATGATGCGCTTTTTTTTTAGCTCATTCTACAATGAGGACAATGGGAAAGAGCATCTCAAAAGCGCAAAAAGAATTGACATTCATTCTCTTTGAGATGCGCTATTGCAGTGAAACGCTTCCTCACAAAAATACGGATGTTCTTATCGTTGAACACAAAATTGGGAAATGCATTGCCTTTGCTGGGAAGCAAAACACGTGCAGCATTCACTGCATTTCATTGCCTTTGTGTCTGCAAATAGCGCTGCAAATAAAGCTGACAATATGCAGTGTGTGAACGTAGTGTAAGGCTATGGATTCTTTAGAGTTACAAGGATCAAATTATTAAAGTTTAAAGCTTTAAAATAACAAATACAGTGCTTACCCAAAAAAAAGTAACATAAAAATGACACAAATATGCAAAACAGTCATAAAATAAAATGAGAGAAATACAGAAATGCTAAACTTTCCAGTCTAAAAAAAATCTTCAGTTTACATTGCTACAGTGAATTAAGTCAAGGAATGGTTAAAAATCAAAAAATGAATTCTCACTTGATGCATCATCTCCAGCTACGGTGGCTAAGGACTGTCGCTCAGCGCTGATGCAGTCAGTTGACCCATCAGTGATCAGGTTGCCCCGCCCTCCCGGCCAGCTGATGGTCACATGACCGCATCAGCGCTGAGGCGACAGGTCCTTAGCCACCGGAGCTGGAATGAATGCATCGCAGGACAAGCTACAGGTGAGAATTCATTTTTTTTTTTTAACCATTCCTCGACTTAATTTCACTTTAGCTGTGTATATAAGTACATTGCTAAAGTGAAATTACACACATGTACCATGGGTACAGAGCAGTGCTCCTGTTGTGAGCATGCTCTGTACCCTGGAACAGGAACCGGGAAACGATCCGATGTTTTAACGATTCCGGCATCATAGGACCCCATGTTAAGTGTGTTAAATTAGACGATTGTTTTGGAGTCTTATTGGTTGTTCTCATTGGTTATAGTGTTTCTATGCATATTGTCACTTATCTTATTGGCTCTTTATTTGGTCCAGCTGGGATATTGTATATATTTTAGATTATCACAGGTTGGTTTAGACTCCTTAATAAATGTGTATGTTTCGTTGACTCTGATCAGTTAGGCTACGCGCCCATTCTCTATGCACCATGTTTTCTCTTGCGGAGACGCGAATGTCCTGTGCGGGAGAATGCATTGTCCGTGCCTACGATCAAGGTTCTCGGTGCAGCGTATTTTTGCAGTGTTCTCACACTGAGAATGAAAGCATCTAGCATCTCCACAAGGATAAATTGACATGCTGCAACTCGAAACCCGCACCACAGGTCACTTTATGAGCATATAAAAGACGCACAGTGGACACAGGATGACTATATATCCAGCCACTGTGCTTGTACTGTACAATGCAGCATTTTGGACCCAGCCAAAACACACTGCTAATTCTAATTTTGGGGACTAACTCCAACAGGAACATTTTAATTAGGAGTGCAGGATGTCACAATGTCACTAGTAATGCAGAATTGATCGCCATTGGTTTTAAAGATTGAGCGAATATAATTGCTGTTTATTTTTTATCACCAGTCAAGAAGAATCAAATAGCTGATACTAATACTATTTAGATAATTATCTAAATAGTATTAGTATCAGCTATTTGATTCTTCTTTGTTAAATAATTAGTAAATATCAAATTCATATGGTTTTATTAATATAATAGAAGAAACCCATGGCCTCCGCCTGATTCTCCACCATCTTAGGAGTTGGTCGTCTATATAACGACCATACCACCTGTTATGGGGGAGCGCTATCTTTAGAATAAATGAATACTTTTTCCCATTTTACTATAATCTTCCTCAGAAGAAAGCACCATGCTGAAACAGCGTAGGGGACAGTGGCACCACCTTCTTGATACATGTATTTTCAATCATTTGCATTGGACTTTCTTCTATGTGCATTTCTGCAATACTTATAAAGAAGCAAATCTCTTATGTTATTATACCATGATAATGCTAAAGTAATTGTACAGCATACTTGATTTCTATGATGTAGTATGTATATTATGTAATGTATAATAACCACTACTAGATACCTCTGTATACTAGTAATGTGGTGCCACCTAATGACTATTTGTAGTTGTACTCATATATATTTAAAAAAAAAAATTAAATTCTTAACTAAGAAGTATTTTAATCTTATTTGGTTTTTATTGCACTTTATGTAGGTTTTATTAGTTATAAAAATATTAGCTACGGAAGGGGAAATTTTGCCCCCACTGATGCTCTCTGTTACTGTAAAGAAAACAAACAAAATTAATTTCTCACTTCTTCTCTTTTTACAGCAGCAGTTATTAAAAAATTGCAAGACTAAATACAATTTCCTATGTTACAGAATTTCAATGTGTCTGTAAAAAAAAGTAAGTGTCACGAGGTGGTTATGATGGACGAGGACGGTGTATCAAGGTGACAGTGACAGACAAGGGCAATTGGGGCAACCAGTCTGACCCTCAGACTGAGGGTACCTAGTTATCCCTGTTCCCAGAATACCTCTGAAGGTGGGGACATCTGGTCCTCCACCCTTGCCCTTCTCCTGACCTCAGCTAGCACCCCCTTTCCTCCACCAGGAATCGGGATTGGAACAGCAACACCCCATGCCCAATGCCAAACTCCAAGGGAAAAGGTGGCTACAGGAAGGCTTCAGCAGAACTTCACTCAGCGTCCAAACAGCTCACAGAGCAAAGAGAGAATGAACTCTATCAGTGACATCAGGTGATGGGTCATGGGTCTACTTAAAGGCTGGGGGAGTGGTCAACCACATCACCTGACACACACAGCAGTAGAAATTAACTCTTAATGTTCAAGAGGAAATTTACTCCCATTTAAACTACTCTACATGCAGTCTACATGTGAAAGTCTACTATGTCTCCATACAACATTCAGTTTGTTTTGTTGAATTATAGACTTGAATAGGTCTCTGGTGCACGCTCATTCTCTTTTACATGCAGATTTGGTCAGTGACAAAAAACAATTGTTTGTCTGCACAACCTCATTGAATAACATTAGTCTGAATGTGGCCTGTTTATTGTTACGGAAAGAAAATTAGGTGTAAAGAAGCGCAAAGGCTGAGAATGAGACACATTTTACAATAAATCAATTTAAACAAAGATGTGACTTCCCGTGGCCTGTTAGACACCGCCGTGCAAATTTATAAAAATTTGTGGCATTTTAATTACACTTAGAGCAAATCATTTACACTTTCTCCTTTAGCACATGGGATTCATTTGTAGACATACCCTAAACATCCAACAACTTCATAATTAATATTCTGCATACAGAGTCATGGACATGGAGATTGTGAACATAGTTGGGGAGGTGACGGAATGCACAGACTACTGATCTTCCTCCAATGTGAGGGAAGGGGCTTCTTACATGCTTAACTCCTCCAATATAAGGGGGTTAAGAAGAATGGTGGAAAGCTGACAGGCCCACCTTAAATCCTATACCTACATTCCTGTTGAACAGAGGCAGACTTATTCCCGCAGAAAACTGAGCACCCATTTCTTCTCTTACCATTCTTCTTTCCTGGCTCGCTCTCTGACTCTCACTCTCCTGCACTTCCATCAACCTGGCATGTTCACTTGCCAGTCTTCCCTGCACTACCATCAACCTGGAATGTTCACTTGCCTCTCTTTCCTCTGCTTCCTCCCTTCTGGAGCGCTCTCTGGCCTCTCGTTCCTCTGCTTCCTCCCTTCTGGAGCGCTCTCTGGCCTCTCTTTCCTCTGCTTCCTCCCTTCTGGAGCGCTCTCTGGTCTGTCTTTCCTCTGCTTCCTCCCTTCTGGAGCGCTCTCTGGCCTCTCTTTCCTGCACTTCATTTGCTCTGGTGCGCTCTCTGGCCTCTCTTTTCTGCGCTTCATTTGCTCTGGTGCACTCTCTGGCCTCTCTTTTCTGCGCTTCATTTGCTCTGGTGCGCTCTCTGGCCTCTCTTTTCTGCGCTTCATTTGCTCTGCTGCGCTCTCTGGTCTCTCTTTCCTGCGCTTCATTTGCTCTGCTGCGCTCTCTGGCCTCTCTTTTCTGCGCTTCATTTGCTCTGCTGCGCTCTCTGGTCTCTCTTTCCTGCACTTTCTCTCTACTGGTGCGCTCTTTGGCCTCTGCTTCCTGCGCTTCCTCCCTCATGGCGCGCTCTCTGGCCTCTCTTTCCTGCGCTTCCTCCCTCATGGCGCGCTCTCTGGCCTCTTGTACCTGTACTTTCTCCATGTCTCTCTGATGGGCAAACTCATATAGGATTCTTTTCCTCTCGATCTTCTCCTCGGTGGGATTTCTTGGCTCTTTCATCCGGAACGCCACTTCTTTGATGATCTTGTTTAGACACTTTAGGATCCTCTCGTGTTTCCCCGGGTTTTCTGGTGATCCTCCGCTGTGTAATTCTCAATAGGGAATATGTTATACACCCCCATCCTCCTGAACTTCTCCTGAATGTCTGCGAGATGCTCACTCAATCTATGGGTGATGACCACAGTGGGGACGAGTCCTAGAGCAGAGAGGAGACAACAGAGTGTTATACCGATTGTATCTGATGAGATGGTGAGAGTTAAGGTTGGGGTTGTGTTATTAATATTATTATGTATTATTATAGCGCCATTTAATCCATGGCGCTTTACATGTGAAAAGGGGTATACATAGACAAGTACAATAGACATGAGCAACACAAGACACATGATGTACATAGTAGGGTCAGGGTGAGGGGAAAGGGTAGCTGGGATCCCTGTTCGAGAGGCTTTCTGAGTGGGTGGACGTCAGGTTGCAGGTCTTGGTGGAGGGCATGATGGGTAGAATAAAAGAGACCAAACATTTGGTGCAAGGTTTGCAACATATGAAATGGGATGAACATTCAATATGGTTGACATGTGATGTAGAGAGACTACATTCTTTCATTCCTCATGATAAGGCAATTGCAGTAGTCTCCCACATCCTGTCAAATATTGAGGTTTTTGATGAAGCTGAAAAATAATTTTTTCTGATGTGTCTGGAGCATCTTCAGAGGAATTTCTTTAAATTTAACAGCAAATGTGTCGATAGGAAGAGGAATTTATTTTTGATCCAGACAGTCCCCAAGTGGAGCAAATTTAATGGTACGGGAGATACATTGACGATATGGTCCTGATTTGGACTGTATCGTCAGATGTATCTCCCGTGGCTCCTTAAGCCCTTTTGGATAGGTTTCTAGAAAATAACTACAATCTATCATTCACCTTAGAGGTGCACGGTGATAATGCACCCTTTTTGGATCTAATGTTGATGGGTGACAAAAAAAACAGGACAGGTGGAATGTAAGTTGTATAGAAAGACCATTAGCGGAAATTCAGTCCTCAGGGCAGATAGCTGTCACCCTGGACTTGTTACTAAAAATCTTCCGTTGGGAGAATTTGTAAGAGCCAAAAGAAATTGTTCCAGGGTGGCGGACTATCAGACTGAGGTAAAAGTTATGGAAAAAAGATTATCCTCAAGGGCCGCCAACAGTGCAGGTTTTCAGGATTTCCTTGGTATTGCACAGGGCTTGGAATCATCACCCGTGCAGATGATCACATTAGCACCTGTGCAATACTAAGGAAATCCTGAAAACCTGCACTGTTGGCGGCCCTCGAAGGCCTGGAGTTGGAGACCTCTGCTCTAGAGGTTATAAACCATGGCTGCTCGATAGAGCTAAAAATTGGACGAGTAAAAACAAAAATCCATACCAGAATTTTCCTACGTTTGTTACACCTTATAGTTCCGACTTTGGAGAGATTAAGAAATTATTAGATAAAAACATACCAATTTTATATCAAGATGACCATGTCTATAAAATTCTTTCCGGGGGATGGAGGACAATCGCAGAAAAATTGCCTAATATAGGGTTCGGTCAGATGCGGCAGTAACAGGTGTAACATGTGTCAGTACGTGGAATCTAGTGCGGTTTTTCATAATAATGTAACTAACAGGAGATTTCCTATAAAATCATATGTGAACTGCAGTTCCACACACGTTGTCTATATGGCAACATGTGCGGAATGCAATAAGTGTTACATTGGATGCACAACTCGCAGTTTAACAAAGAGAATGACCGAGCACATTTCAGCAGCCAAACCTGATTCACATACAGCCCATATCAGCATGTCTGGTTTATCCAGGCATTTTAAAGATATTCATGGGGGGAATCTCTCAACTCTAAAACTAAAAGGTATTGAGAGAATATCACGCCCATATAGGGTGGGGATTGGGAGAAGGCATTACGCAATCGTGAAACTTATTGGATATTGATATCAGATGCACACCATCCCCATGGATTAAATTTTAGAACTGATATGTTGTATTTTTATTAGATACAAAAGTGATTTTACAGGTATTGATCACACTCTTGAGAATATCAGCACAACAAAAAGTGGTGAAAATTGGACGAGGAAAACAAAACTCCATATGTTGTATTTTTATTAGATACAAAAATGAATTCATATTTTGACTAATAATAATTTTTTTATAACATGAAACTGTGTATGAATCTATTCGGTATCTATTCACATTATATGAATAAGCTTTTCTTGTTGGTTTCCTGGGTATTCACTGAACAATGAATTGGGATTGATGTGTGCTTTTAAGGTAGGCAAAGGTTAACGGATCTAATCTAATGTGATACAGGTGTGAGGTTTTTAGATTGTGTATTTATGTGTGTGTTTGTCATTTTTATATTCACCAATGATTAAGGGGGTTCCCCCGAAACGCATCTGGTGTTTCTGCTCCCCCATGTGGGATTGTGTGATGTTTTTATAAAATTTACACCGAATAAAGAAGGATCTGAATAACTTTAATCTGGCTCCAGGAAAAATCTTCTATTCAATACAAGGCACACACCGGTACAGGATGAGAGAGAACCCTGCCTGTGAGGGCTCACAGTCTACAAGGAATGGGTGAGGATACACTAGGTGAGGAGAGAGAGACCCTGCCCGCGAGGGCTCAAAGTCTACAAGGGATGGGTGACCATACAGTAGGTGAGGAGAGAGGACCCTGCCTGCGAGGGCTCAAAGTCTACAAGAGATGTGTGAGGATACAGTAGGTGAGGAAAAAGGACCCTGCCCACAAGGGCTCACAGTCTACAAGGGATGGGTGAGGATACAGTAGGTGATGAGAGAGGACCCTGCCCACGAGGGCTCACAGTCTACAAGGGATGGGTGAGGATACAGTAGGTGAGGAAAGAGGACCCTGCCCACAAGGGCTCACAGTCTACAAGGGATGGGTGAAGATTCAGTAGGTGAGGAGAGAGGACCCTGCCCACGAGGGCTCACAGTCTACAAGGGATGGGTGAGGATACAGTAGGGGAGGAGAGAGGACCCTGCCCACAAGGGCTCTCAGTCTACAAGGGATGGGTGAGGATACAGTAGGTGAGGAAAGAGGACCCTGCCCACGAGGGCTCACAGTCTACAAGGGATGGGTGAGGATACAGTAGGTGAGGAGAGAGGACCCTGACCACGAGGGCTCACAGTCTATGAGGGATGGGTGAGCATACAATAGATGAGGAGAGAGGACCCTTCACATGAGGGCTCACAGTCTAGTAGGGATGGGTGAGGATAAAGTAGGTGAGGAAAAAGGACCCTGCCCACAAGGGCTCACAGTCTACAAGGGATGGGTGAAGATTCAGTAGGTGAGGAGAGAGGACCCTGCCCACGACGGCTCACAGTCTACAAGGGATGGGTGAGGATACAGTAGGGGAGGAGAGAGGACCCTGCCCACAAGGGCTCTCAGTCTACAAGGGATGGGTGAGGATACAGTAGGTGAGGAAAGAGGACCCTGCCCACGAGGGCTCACAGTCTACAAGGGATGGGTGAGGATACAGTAGGTGAGGAGAGAGGACCCTGACCACGAGGGCTCACAGTCTATGAGGGATGGGTGAGCATACAGTAGATGAGGAGAGAGGACCCTTCACATGAGGGCTCACAGTCTACAAGGAATGGGTGAGGATACAGAAGGTGAGGAAAAAGGACCCTGCCCACAAGGGCTCATAGTCTACAAGGGATGGGTGAGGATACAGTAGGTGAGGAAAAAGGACCCTGCCCACAAGGGCTCAGAGTCTACAAGGGATGGGTGAGGATACAGTAGGTGATGAGAGAGGACCCTTCACATGAGGGCTCACAGTCTAGAAGGGATGGGTGAGGATAAAGTAGGTGAGGAAAAAGGACCCTGCCCACAAGGGCTCATAGTCTACAAGGGATGGGTGAGGAAACAGTAAGTGAGGAAAAAGGACCCTGCCCACAAGGGCTCACAGTCTACAAGGGATGGGTGAAGATTCAGTAGGTGAGGAGAGAGGACCCTGCCCACGAGGGCTCACAGTCTACAAGGGATGGGTGAGGATACAGTAGGGGAGGAGAGAGGACCCTGCCTACGAGGGCTCACAGTCTACAAGGGATGGGTGAGGATACAGTAGGTGAGGAAAGAGGACCCTGCCCACGAGGGCTCACGGTCTACAAGGGATGGGTGAGGATACAGTAGGTGAGGAGAGAGGTCCCTGACCACGAGGGCTCACAGTCTATGAGGGATGGGTGAGCATACAGTAGATGAGGAGAGAGGACCCTTCACATGAGGGCTCACAGTCTACAAGGAATGGGTGGGGATACAGAAGGTGAGGAAAAAGGACCCTGCCCACAAGGGCTCATAGTCTACAAGGGATGGGTGAAGATACAGTAGGTGAGGAAAAAGGACCCTGCCCACAAGGGCTCACAGTCTACAAGGGATGGGTGAAGATACAGTAGGTGAGGAGAGAGGACCCTGCCCATGAGGGCTCACAGTCTACAAGGGATGGGTGAGGAAACAGCAGAGGAGAGAGGACCATGACTATGAGGTCACACAGTCTACAAGGGATGGGTGAGGATACAGTAGATGAGGAGTGAGGACCCTGCCCACGAGGGCTCACAGTCTACAAGGGATTGATGAGGATATAGTAGGGGAGGAGAGAGGAAGATGCCCATGAGGGTTCACAGTCTGCATGTGTTAAGTCTTTGGATTCCTATTGACATTCTGTGCGTTTTGCCCCTTTCCAAGATGGTGTCCCCTGCTTCACTCCTGATCATGTCATCCTCCCCTCTGCCTTTATAAACCTCAGCCTATCATCTAACTACACTCGAATAATCAGCTTGAATTCCTGGCTTCCTGTGCTGTATCAGTCTGTTCCACCTTCTGCTGATCCGCTCCAGGTTCTCCACCAAATGCCTCTGAACTGCAGTAAATCTCAATTGCCTCCTGCTACTCTCCTGCTTCCAGCTGCCTGTGCTTTTCCCCCCTGACTCTGCTGCTGTCTTCACTCTGCCTTGTGTCACGTAAGCCTCGTGTGTCTTGCCAGCATGTGAGGGCTCATAGTCTACAAGGGATGGGTGAGCATACAGCTGTGGAGGGGAGAGGTCCCTGCCCTCAAGGGCTCACAGGCTACAAGAGATGGGTGAGGATACAGTAGGTGAGGAGAGAGGACCCTGCCCACGAGGGCTCACAGTCTACAAGGGATGGGTGAGGATACAGTAGGTGAGGAGGGATGACCCTGCCCACGAGGACTCACAGTCTACAAGAGATGGGAGAGGATACAGTAGGTGAGGGAGAGGACCCTGCCCACGAGGGCTCACAGTCTACAAGGGATGGGTGAGGATACAGTAGGTGAGGAGGGATGACCCTGCCCACGAGGACTCACAGTCTACAAGAGATGGGAGAGGATACAGTAGGTGAGGGGAGAGGACCCTGCCCACGAGGGCTCACAGTCTACAAGGGATGGGTGAGGATACAGTAGGTGAGGAGAGAGGACCCTGCCCACGAGGGCTCACAGTCTATAAGGGATGTGGTTTAGTGATCATGCAACGGTCTAGTGGACTGAGGATTACTGCAGTTTGTAGATTTGTTGAAAGAGGTGGGTCTTCAGGTTTCATTTGAAGGTTTCCATGGTAGGTGAAAGTCCGATGTGTTGGGGCAGTGTTCTTGTGTTCTCATGTACAGATCTTTGCTGCTGATACATCTTTGGTGAAGATATCCAGGGAGTTCAGGATATTGTAGCATAAGTTCAGTTTATTCTCAATGTGTCTCAAAGTACAAGGGACTCAGCCAAACCTCAGAAAGTATTGTAAGACATCCCCGAGCCGCCCACCCCAACCCGGATTGAAGTTATGTTCTCTAGATTCTAATTGGTCATTTAGAGCTGAATCTTCTAGAAATAAGTAAATCTTTTGAAATTCAAATTGACCACGTTTGCCACATATTTCCCAAAATTTCAATTAAAGGTGAATTTGTACATTACCAAGTGATGAGACAGCTCCGCAGCCCTTGCCTAGGGTCATGTGAGCCTTCTCTGGCTGATGCCATTTTCTGCAATGTATTATTATTTATTTGTATAGCGCCATTACATTCCATGGCGCCACAGTGAGGGATTTTATGGTTACCAAGGTGAGAAAGGGGCGAGAAAGGGGTGTATCAATTGCTGGCTCCTCTTCCTCTCCTCTTCCCCTCACTATTGGGGTCCCTCAGGGTTCAGTCCTTGGCCCCTCCTCTTCTCTCTCTACACAGCCCCGATTGGACAGACCATCAGCAGATTTGGCTTTCAGTACCATCTTTACGCTGATGACACACAACTATACACTTCAGCCCCTGACCTTACCCCTGCGGTATTAAAGAACACCAATGACTGTCTAGCTGCAGTTTCCAACATCATGTCCGCTCTCTATTTGAAACTAAACTTTTCCAAAAATGAACTTCTTCTGCTCCCGCCCTCCACTAGCCTCCCTGAATTTGACATCTCTCTCTCCGTGTGCTGCACCACGATCACGCCTAGGCAGCAGGCTCACTGTCTGGGTGTTATGTTTGACACCGATCTCTCCTTCACCTCCTATATACAATCCCTTGTCCGTTCTTATTGCTTGCACCTGAAGAACATCTCTAGAGTCCGCCCTTTTCTCACAATGGAAACAACAAAAACCCTTATCATGGCCCTAATCCACTCCCGCCTTGATTATTGCAATTCTCTATTAAGTGGCCTCCCCCTCACTAGACTTTCCCCTCTCCAGTCCATCCTTAATGCAGCAGCCAGGATCACCCATCTGGCCAATCGTTACTCAGATGCCTCCGGTCTATGCCAGTCATCGCACTGGCTGCCCGTACACCCACAAAGCTCTTCACAATGCAGCACCTCCCTACTTGTCCTAACTCATCTCTGTCTATCACCCCACCCATTCTCTACCGTCTACAAATGACTTTTGACTAACATCTGCACTAATCCGATCCTCTTACTCCCGGCTCTAAGACGTCTCCCGAGGTGCACCAATTCTCTGGAATGCTCTATCCCAAGAAATTAGGACTATCCACAACTTACATAGCTTCAGACGCTCCCTAAAAACACATCTTTTCAAGGCGGCCTAGCATGCTCCCTAATAGAAGTCCTTTGTACTGTATATAGCCCATTCACTATCTCTCTCGACATAACTCTTCTCCAACTCCACCAAACCCAAAAGCTCCACACAGATGTCTGGTGACCATTCATATAACTTTATGTCTTTCCTCCTCTTCCTCAAGATGCCTGGACCATCAGTGTAATAAGTCCCTGCACTTTGTGTAACCCCTAGCTCATTGTAGATTGTAAGTGTGGCGCCCCGCAATGAGTGCGTCACAGGAAGGTATTGCATCCCTGCCAGAAGATGTAATATCTTCCGTCTCGGTGATGACATGGTTAAATTCAGAGCTCCATACCCTACATGCACCATTTAGAATAGAGGGCCAATCAGGTCCTGGTGGGAGGAGTGTAGGAGTAGTGTGTGTGGGTAAAGTAGGAGAAGAGGAGTAGTCGTCGGGAGGAGAGGAACGTAGGGGAAGCAGGGCGCTGCACAGTTCCGTGCAGCCCTGAAAACCACTTACCGGCTGGCACTATTAAGCGGTGCCCCAGACCAGAACACGGGCAGCTACCAAACGGGTCCAACTATACCCGTGCCCAAAACTACCGGATCACCGGTTCCGAGGCGAGCAGACGTCCATCGCTGCTCAGCAAACCGGGGTGAAGAGCCGCTTCTAGGAGCACCTCACCACTGCCGCAACTAAAGCTGTCTTGCCAGCAGGGACCCACCACTGGGACACAGGACCTTCTGCAGCTTATATTCAGTCAGAACCTCCACTAGAAGTCTCCCTAGCGCCCTGACCTGGTATACCAAGGCAACACCAGCAACCCATCTAGAGAGGTTAGGAAAAGGAGGAACACCGCGGAGCTCTGAACTAACACCAGTCATTGCTGGGACCACCCGGTTCGTTACCCAATATTGTATACCCTGTACCATACTACCGGTTACAGTAAAGACCCGTTACAGAGGACGCTGGTGTCTGTGTTTTCTTCAGGACTGTTATTAACTCTGCACATTCAAAACCACCTGAGCTGCCATATTCCATCAAGTGCAGCTCCTGGCCCCGGGGACTCCCGCTCATCCTGTGGGGAGCGTCCCATCTAGCTGCCGCACATCCCCCGGAGGCCCAAGCAGCGCCGGTGCCATCACCGGACTCCCGCAGGTGGCGTCACACAAACAAGAATTAACCCACATCTGTTCATCCCCTTTTGATCTGACCACCGGGCCCCACAGTCTCAGGCGCAGAACCGTGACGAGGGACGCAACCCTGAGACCGAGAACCCGGCAACGGTGAGTCATAAGCCCTTTTGAGTAGGGTCACCTGTATTTTTGCTGTAGTTATTATATTGTATTTTTCACATTGATTCTCTACTTTAATTATTGTATTGTATTTTTACATTGTTTCTCTTCTTTAATTATTTTTGTATTTTTACATTGTTTCTCTTCTTTAATTATTGTTTTGTATTTTTCACATTGATTCTCTACTTTAATTACTGTATTGTATAGTTTTTATATAATTGTTTCTTCTGTATGAATATGAACCTCTGAATTGTAAAGTGCTGCGGAATTTGTGGGCGCTATATAAATAAAGATTTATTATTATTATTGTGGGCTATGTACCCACCACAAGGATAAACATTCCCCTTTATACCCCCTGTCAGGAGCCTCTCACCCAGACAAATCAGATCTCCTGTTTTGCTCGATGAGGAGGTGAACACCCTGGATCATGTTTCTGCACGTATAGTTTCTAGTTTTGCCTCTTATCTTAAGTCTTGTGACAAGGCTCGTTAAAGGGTTCGATATTGCCTTTTATAATTGCTATTATTGTTACCCCCAATGCTGCAAGTCCTCCTCTCTGAAGGGACAATTTACATATTTAGATTTCTATATTAATTATACAAGTAGATTAGACTTAACGGCCCGTTACACACAATGATATCGTGAACGAATCGTTGCAAGGTCACCATTTTGGTGAAGTTGCAGCGATGTCGAAACAACATTGCTGTGTGTGACACGTATCAACGATCAACAATAAGTCGTTGATCGTTGATCGGAGATTTATGGTCCTGTCCATAAATTTATCGTTGGTCACCTGCTGGACGCACAGCATCGCTACATGTGACAGCAGGAGACCAACGATCAGTGAGCTCCCAACGTCACACAGCAAGTGCTGGAAGCTGGTATCCAAGGTAAACAGTGGGTAACTAAGCGCAGCGCGGGCTTAGTTACCCCTGTTTACCTTGGATACCAGCGTTCTCACTGGTCATGATCGCTGGTGAGTCTGCCTGTTTGACAGCTCACCAGCGAAACAGCTAATGTCCCAGTATCCCACCCACAACGGATCGTGGGTGGGATCGCTGGGACATTGAAGCGTGTAATGGTACCTTTATTCAGTGAGGCCAATGGTCTAATTTATACCAGAGGCAGACACGGCAGAGGTCACTGTAGATATTATTTTTTTTTTCCACCTTTGTCTCAACCCTCAACAGTTGCGGAACTAGAGCCTGGCGGGCCCTGGTGCAGCAGTTGCAGAGCGGGGGGGGGGGTGCTGGCAGTCATAGTTGAGGAACAAGGGGGGGGGGCGGCTGCAGTTATAGGTGAAGCGGCTCCTACCTGCACCGAGCCGCGCATTGCAGGTCTGGGAGCCGGGGCGGCAGAGGAGAGGAGGGGGGAATCAGCCAAGGGAAGCAGGAAGCTTCCCTCAGTTAACCTCCTCTCCTCTGAACACAGGTCACGCAGGCGGCTGCAGGGCCCCCTACAGGTGCTTAAGGGGCCCCTAGCTGGTCGGGGCCCTGGTGCAGCTGAACCAGCTGCACCATGGTAGGCCTGCCCTTGCCCTCAATACGTCAGTAAAATGGTTGCAATTTTGCTTTATTTTCACAAAGAATATCACAAAAATAAATCAAATATTTAGAAATATATATCTGGGTAAATTTTAAGATTAATTCAATATTACACAATAAAACAATTCACTCATCTCTTTTTTTTACCTGTTATGTTTTTGGCCTTCAAAAAAATCTCTTGTAGTTCGTTAGCGTCTTCTGCAGTTATGATTTTATTTGCACTGTGAGATAAATGACATTTAGAAGATTCTAGATAAAATGAGCCACAGAAAGCATAAACATTACACGCTCTCCTCCACATTGACATTAACACCAGGAAGGAAACCTTATGGAACGATGGAAATCCCGCGATGGAAACGTTGTTTTCATCACATGTGAATTTCTCAGGATGGAGTCTGAGCCTCCTGCACTTCCAGCCTCGGAGGCTTGCACTTTGGTTATTAATGCTCGTGTGAGAAAGGACATGCTGCTGAATGCAAATCATCAAGATCAGCTCCTGTGTAATCACTGACCAAAGATGCCCCTGATGTGCTTGAAAGAGGCAAGTCCAAAGACGCTGCAGCCATGTGAGACAAGGGAGACATGAGGAGACGCTGAAGCCATGGAGACAAGTCTGGAGAAGCTGAAGCCACCAGAGAAAAATCTGAAGATGCTGAAGCCACAGGAGACATGTCCAGAGATGCTAGAGCCATGACACAGTACAGAGATGCTACAGCTATAGGAGAGAAGTCAAGAGATGCTGCAGCCATGAGACAGTCCAGAGATGCTACAGCCATAAGACAGTACAGAGATGCTACAGCCATAAGACAGTACAGAGATGCTACAGACATAAGACAGTACAGAGATGCTACAGACATAAGACAGTACAGAGATGCTACAGACATAGGAGAGAAGTCCAGAGATGCTGCAGCCATAAGACAGTACAGAGATACTACAGCCATGAGAAAGTACGGAGATGCTACAGCCATAGGAGAGAAGTCCAGAGATGCTACAGCCATAGAAGAGAAGTCCAGAGATGCTGCAGCCATGAGAGACAGTACAGAGATGCTACAGCCATAAGACAGTACAAAGATGCTACAGACATAGGAGAGAAGTCCAGAGATGCTGCAGCCATAAGACAGTACAGAGATACTACAGCCATGAGAAAGTACGGAGATGCTACAGCCATAGGAGAGAAGTCCAGAGATGCTACAGCCATAGAAGAGAAGTCCAGAGATGCTGCAGCCATGAGAGACAGTACAGAGATGCTACAGCCATAAGACAGTACAAAGATGCTACAGCCATAGGAGAGAAGTCCAGAGATGCTGCAGCCATTACAGAAAAATCTGGAGACGCTGAAGCCATGGGACAGGAGTCAAGAGATGCTACAGCTACGGGAAACAAGTCCGGAGACGCTGCAGCCAGGGGAGCACGTTTAGGCTACACAGTGGCACAAGAAACATGCAGCCTGGTGTTTTCATGCAGAAAATGGGCTCCTGGGACAGTTTAAAGAAATAGACGCTCCTTTGTTTCCATGATTGATCCATTCTCTATTCCAAGTGAAATTGTAAATTACATACTGAGCCCATGGCATGAAACAGTGTCTACACAGACCATGAGAAGCCATTCGCTCATCATTGGGTTATGAGCCGGACATCCAGATACAGTTCTTCCATTTAGATCAGTGGTGTGAGGTCAAAGGTCATCATAGTGATTGCAAGACAACAATGCAGGCTGGAATGGAGCAATGGAGGCTGGAATGGAGCAATGGAGGCTGGAATGGAGCAATGGAGGCTGGAATGGAGCAATGGAGGCTGGAATGGAGTAATGGAGGCTGGAATGGAGCAATGGAGGTTGGAATGGAGTAATGGAGGCTGGAATGAAGCAATGGAGGCTGGAATGGAGTAATGGAGGCTGGAATGGAGGTCTATTATCTTCACTGATGACTCCTGCTTTTTCCTAGATGCTATGAGAGCTGATGGTTGGTTAATAATAAGAATGGACCATCTCGAGGGAATGCTATGTTACACTCTCGGGATTATGTTGCGGGGTGACATAATGTCCGGTAGTCGGATCCCTCTAGTCTTTACTCCAAGTTCGGGATTAAATTGATTTGCTTGTGGAACCAGCGGTTCAGACATTTCTCCAAAGTGTAATGGTGGGTTTACACGTCGCGATATCGTCCCGATATCGCATACAACGGCGCGGGAGCGCGCATTTTGGGAGCACTTTTCCTGATATCGCATCTGTGGTTTACACGCGATATCGGGAAACAACGTCCCGACGATGTGTACGCCCACCAACCCAGGCACGATCATTTAACATGGGAGTGAATGGGTGACGTCAGCGTGCACATCGTAGTTGGGCTGTTACACGCTGCGATGCTGATACAACGGCCTTGCGATATCGGGGAGTTCAATAGCTCGCCTATTCAACCGCGATATCGTTTTGGCATCGTTCCAGCATCGCGTTGTACGCTCAAACCGTACAACGCGCAAACGATATCGGCTCCAACTCGCGACCCACGTGACTTTTGGTCGGAGTTGGGTTGGAGTTGGACGCCGATATCGCGGCGTGTAAACCCACCATAATAGGAGCCATTTTTCTAAATGACAACATAATCAAGCACATCTGGACATCAATGGTCGGTGATTACACAGCAGCTGGCACCAGAGGATCCTGATGATTTACCCAAGTGCATTCAGAGGTAGAACGGTTCTCAGATGAGCATTAATGACCTCAGTGATGACAGCTGAGGCTGGACGTGTTGGGATTCCTGAACAAGCCTGAAGGCCCCGTTACACAGTACGATGGGGGTCGCTGGGACATCGCTATCAGAGCCCTGGTCAGCTGTCAAACGTCACCGGTTTGGTGACATTGCAGCGATGTCATTCTGTGGTGTGTGCTCTGTGGTCGGTCTCTATGGTGTGACCTCTGTGCTCTGTGGTCGGTCTCTGTGGTGTGTGCTCTGTGCTCTGTGGTTGGTCTATGTGGTGGGTCTTTGTGGTCAGTTTCTGTGGTCCGTTCTCTGTGGTTAGTCTCTGTGGTCTGTGCTCTATGGTTGGTCTCTGTGGTCGGTCTCTGTGGTCTGTGCTCTATGGCCGGTCTCTGTGGTCGGTCTCTTCGGTCAGTCTCTGTGGTCAGTCTCTGTGGTCTGTGTTTGGTCTCTGGGGTTGGTCTGTAAGGTGTGTGCTCTGTGGTCGGTCTCTGTAATCAGTCTCTGTGGTCGGTCTCTGTAATCGGTCTCTGTGGTCTGTGCTCTGTGATCTGTCTCTATGGTGTGGTCTCTGAGGACAGTCTCTGTGGTCGGTTTTGTGGTCAGTCTATGTGGTTGGTCTTTGTGGTCGGTTTCTGTGGTCCGTGCTCTTTGGTTGGTCTTTATGGTGTGTGCTCTGTGGTCTGTCTCTGTAATCGTTCTTTGTGATTGGTCTCTGTGGTCGGTCTCTGTGGCCGGTCTCTGTGGCCGGTCTCTGTGGCCGATCTCTGTGGTTGGTCTCTGTGGCCGGTCTCTGTGGTCGGTCTCTGTGATGTGTCTGTGGTCGGTCTCTGTGGCCGGTCTCTGTGGTGTTGTGGTCGGTCTCTGTGGTGCTGTCTCTGTGTCGTTCTCTTGTGATGGTCTCTGTGGTCGGTCTCTGTGGGGTCTCTGTGGTCGGTCTCTGTGTGTGCTCTGTGCTCGAGTCTCTGTGGTTGGTCTCTGTGGCCGGTCTCTGTGGTCGGTCTCTTGTGATGTCTGTGGTCGGTCTCTGTGGTCGGTCTCTGTGGTCGGTCTCTGTGGTGTGCTGTGGTGTCTCTGTGGTCGGTCTCTGTGGTCGGTCTCTGCTGGTCGGTCTCTGGGTCGTCTGTGTCGGTCTCTGGGCCGGTCTCTGTGGTCGGTCTCTGGGTCGGTCTCTGTGTGGTCTCTGTGCTCGTCTTGTGCTCGGTCTCTGTGGTCGGTCTCTGTGGTCGGTCTCTGTGGTCGGTCTCGTGTGTGTCTCTGTGGTCGGTCTCTGTGTCGTCTCTGGGTGTGGCTCTGTGTCGGTCTCTGTGCTCGGTCTCTGTGTCGATCTCTGTGGCGGTCTCTGTGTCGGTCTCTGTGGTCGGTCTCTGTGTCGGTCTCTGTGGCCGGTTCTCTGTGGTCGGTCTCTGTGTTGGTCTGTGGTGGTCTCTGGCTCTCTGTGGTGGTCTCTGTGGTCGGTCTCTGTGGTCGGTCTCTGTGTCGGTCTCTGTGGTCGGTCTCTGTGGTCGGTCTCTGTGGTCGTGTCTCTGTGGTCGGTCTCTGTGCTGGTCTTGTGTCGGTCTCTGTGGTCGGTGCTCTGTGCTCGTTCGTGTGTGTGCTCTGTGCTCGGTCTCTGTGTGTGCTCGGCTCGTCTGTGGTCGGTCTCTAGGTGTGTCTGTGGTCGTCTCTGTGGTCGGTCTCTGTGGTCGGTCTCTGTGGGTCTGTGTGTCTCTGTGGTCGTCTCTGTGGCGTCTCTGTGGTCGGTCTCTGTGGTCGGTCTCTTGTGGTCTCTGTCTCTGTGGTCGTCTCTGTGTCGGTCCTGTGTCGTCTCTGTGCGTCTGTTTCTGTGGTCGGTCTCTGGTCTCTCTGGGTCCGTCTCTGCGGTCTGGTCTCTGTGGTCGGTCTCTGTGGTCGGTCCTGTGTCGTCTCTGTGGTCGGTCTCTGTGGTCGGTCTCTGTGGTCGGTCTCTGGTCGGTCTGTGGTCGTCTCTGTGGTCGGTCTCTGCTGGGTCGGTCTCTGTGGTCGGTCCTCTGTGGTCGGTCTCTGTGGTCTGTCTCTGTGGTCTCTTCTGGGTCTGTCTCTGTGGTCGGTCTCTGGGGTCGGTCTCTGCGGTCGGTCTCTGTGGTCGTCTCTGTGGTCGGTCTCTGTGGTCGGTCTCTGTGGTCGGTCTCTGTGGTTTGTTCCTCTTTTCTATGATCTTACCTGTAAATGAACACTGGGACTATGAAGTCCATGCTCTGGTCCTGTGTTTTCTGACATCAGCAGTATCTCCATCATGTCTTGAAGTCCTTCTGCCATTTAACTTCCTTTCCAAGAGGGAGGAAATTTCCTAAATCAACAAAAACAAATTGTGATAATGGCGCCCCCTGTGGTTGTTTTGCTTTCTATCTATCAGCAGTAATGAGTAATGATGAGTGAGCACTAAAAGCCTTAAGCGCTGCTCGGTACTCGAATCAAGGGGGTCGGACGCTTGGATGGGTTCGATTTGAGTAATGAGTATAATAGAAGTCAATGGGCACCTTGAGTATTTCTTCAGCTGACCCTCCCAGGAGGACTTGGGGCAGTAAAATAGCTGAAATGGATGAGAAATAAAAGTGCTGCAAATGCATTGGGAACAGCCTGAGGAAGACGCCTGGACGCCGCTCTGACTGTCAGGCGCTGCTGGGAACAATGTGTCACAGTATTGGGCTGCGTGCCACACGTTGTGCATTTATTGCATTTTTAATGCTTTTTTGAGGGCAGATTGTCACAGAACCTGAAAGGAATCATGATGGCAGTAAAGTCAATGAGAATCTTAAGTCTCGTGCACACGCTGCTTATTTGTGACTTGCAGATTTGGTGCAGAAAATAATCTGCAATGTGTTCATTTTTGCAGGGTTTTTGCTGCATATTTCATCTATTGACTTCAATGAAGTCAGTAAAAACGTTTAAAAATGCAGAGAAAAATGCATAGAAAATGCAGCAAAAAAATGCACATTTTTTTACTCTGTTTTCTCCAGCAAAGAGATGCAGAAATGGTGCAGAACTTTCTCCCCACAAATACTTAATGTGTGCACACTGCCAAAGAATTGACACCCTGCAGATAATTATTTTCTGCACCAAATATTCAACGTGTGTAAGTAACTTCAGGATCTCGTTGTCTTTGCTGACACCAGGATTTCCTTCAGATTTGGTGACAAATCTGCACTCAAAATCATAAAAGGACGTGATAAAAATGCAATTAATGCACCAGGGGCGGACCGTCACCCCCGGGGGCCCTGGTGCAGGTGAGGACCGGGGGGGGGGGAGGGCAGAGCTCTCTTACTGCTGCTCGGAGAGCCGCTTCCGCCGTGCGTGCGCGAGACCGGCTCTGCTGAGAGACCGCACTATCCTGCCTGGTCCTGCTGGGAGAGCCATGCGCTGCTGGAACCCGCTCTCAGCCTGGTGCTGGTGCTGCGGGAGAGCCGCGCTTCTGCTGAGAGAGCCGCACTATCCTGCCTGGTCCTGCTGGGAGAGCCGGCTGCTGCTGGAGAGCTGCGCTCTCCCGCCTGGTGCTGCCGGGAGAGCGCGTGCTGCCGGAGAGCGCGCTGCTGCGGGAGAGCTGCGCTCTCCCGCCTGGTGCTGCTGGGAGAGCTGCGCCGGATGGTCGTAGGAGCCGGAGAGGAGGGGCGGGATTAGGCAAGGGAAGCAGGAAGCTCTCTGCTACCCTTGCCTGGCCCTCCTCTCCTTTGACGGCGGCTTGTGGGGGTCGGCTGGGGGCCCCCTCCAGGCTTGAAGGGGCCCCCTAACCGGTCGGGGCCCTGGTGCAGCTGCACCAGCTGCACCAGTGTAGTTCCGCCCCTGTAATGCACTACAGCAAAAACAAGACCTTTACAGGTCTAAATTAGTGATGAGCGAGTATTCTCTATACTATTCTGTACTCGCTCGGATAGTTCGGTATTCGGGATACTCGGTATCTGAGTGTTTTGCATTTTACTCGTTATATTGGAGTGAGCTGTACAGCATGTGTCCTGCCTGACCTTCAGCCAGTAAACATTCTGGGACTGCTACCGGTCATAGTAATGGCATATTCACCTGTGATAATGGCATTACTGTGATTTGTAGGCGCAGTGTAACCAAAGAAGAAAAAGACGCTCTAACCAAATAGCGATGAGGTCTGGGGAGGGCTGTAAGGCTAGGGTCACATTTGCAGATTTACATAAGTTTTTGGGACATGCTTTTTCTGAAAATGCATGTAAAAACGCATCCATAGGCCCCCATGCAAAAAACGCGTGCCCCCAATAGCAAAAACACATGTCTAACTGCACTATGCGTTTTTTGGATGCACCAAAAAATACTGCATGATTTTTAGGAAAAAGCACCCAAAAATGCAGCATGCAGCATGTTTTGGTGCCTTTTCAAAAACGCATGCATTTTTGTTAACAATGGGACCCTATGGGAAACGCATGCATTTTTGTATGGCACTAAATGGTACATGCGTTTTTGCATGCTTTTTTAAGGGTCCCCCACACCTATCAGCAAAAACGCATGCAAAAACGCAGGCTGCCAAAAAGCACCTTAAAAAACGCAAGTGTGACCCTAGCCTAAAAAGGCAGAGATGGATGAGAATATGCTCAAACTGCATGGGACCAATATACAGACATGATGTACACTGTCTGCATACTGTTCTGCCATACAGCTATCTCTTCTGTGATTTGAGCATGGCACACAGGAGATTTTAGCCCATTACTCCAGCGGTATAAGCTGCAGCTCTCAGATGTTTGGACCCCAATACCCAGGGACCTGAACGTTGTATATTTTACTTTCACTAGGCTCTGTCACTCTGAGCAGACTGCTGTATGGCAGAACAGTATGCAGACAGTTTACATCACGTCTGTATACTGTTCCCATGAAGTTTGAGCATGTTCTCATCCATCTCAGCCTTTTTACAGCCCCCCAGACCTCATTGTCGGGTCCAACAGAAAATGACTCATTGACTTACATTTTACTTGCTATTTGTAACGAATATGCAAGTAGAAATGACACCAGGGCCGAGGGATACTCGGAACTGGGCTACTGTACTGCTGGGGAGTGACGGGGGTCGAGACCCGGCTCAGTGACCCTGGCGGTGTCAATAAAAGTTTGGGAATTAAGGGTTTGAGGATTGTTGTCACGAAGCTACCTACTGTATTCGACCAGGGAGGGCAATCCTGACCTCCGGGGCAGAGGATGATGCAGCCAGGTGTTGTCGCTCCCTGTAGGTGGAGCGGTACCTCGGGGAGGTGTAAGGGTCAATGGGTGGATGGTTGCAGTGCAGGGCAGAGAACGCCGGAAAAATTCAAGGACACAACTGGAGCAGTTTCACACATTTACTCACAGCTATTAGGTGGCACGTCCAGCTGGGTGCTGTGTCCTACGAGCAAGGGGTCCAGCTGACATGCCCCCCAGGGCCGTGGTATACTCAGAACTGGGCTACAGTTCTGCTAGGGAGTCACAGGGGTCGAGACACGGCTCCGTGACCCTGGTGATGTCAATAACAGTTCAGGAAATATGGATTTGGGGATTGTTGTCGTGATGCCACCCGTGATGTTTGGTTATTGATGGCCGACGCTGCGATGCGGGACCTCTGGGGATGATGGAAACGCAGCTCAGGTGATATCGCTCCCCACGGGGGGGGGGGGGAGAAATCCCCAGGGCAACCTGTATAGTCTATGGCGGTGGTAGGCCGTTGGGGTGCAGGACTGAGGGTACGGAATAACTGACAGACACACAATACATAGTCTCCCTTACCTTTACTGGTAGTTGCAGGTTCAGACCAAGACACTGTCCACAGGTGATATTATAAATTTAGGCAGCCTGGAAGCAAGTATTCAGGACCCATAGGGTTACTATGGGGCCGGAATCTCAGATTTCAAGTTAATTATAAAATAATTTAAATAATTTGCTATAAAATGTAATGAAAGTTAATAAAACCTCCGGCCCTCACCCAGTTGAGCGTAGATCTCCCCGGTCTCATCCTTGCTCATTTTGGCACATCCTCGGTTGTCCACCAGGACGATGTTGGCCGTCAGCTCATACGCCTTCCTTATCATGGTCTCAGGCTTCCCATCTGACCCCGCCACTGTAGCATAGACCGTGTAGGGTCCATTATCCACCACGTACTTACAGGAGTTGATGAAGGAGGATTTCCCATGACCGGTGTAACCGAAGAGCTGCAGGAGAACCCGGGTGTAGCCCTGACTACCCCGAGGCCCGTCATCCAGGGTGAAGTCCTTGATATAATTTGCCATGGACCGAGAACTCATAGCTGCTTTCTGTGGTGTTGCAATATCCAAGAAATGGAATGAATGAAAGTGAAAGGGATTTTTTGCAGCTTATGAGAGGACATTAACCCTACACCTAGTAGGAGTGAAAACAACCATGACTCCCACTGGTGCAGCAGTCCTGGTTTTGTCCTGATGAACAGGCAGGATAGCCTCAAAACTTGTACAGATAAGCAATACTTCCATTAGTTAATCTGTTGGACCCATTTCATCTGGCTATTTAAGGCATGTGAGGCACCGCCGGCAAGCTCCCATGACCGGGGTGCATCACATGCAGGATCAGTATAGGATCCTGTTCACATGTGCTGTGTAATCATGTCCGGCACCCAGTGTGTCAATGCCTGAAAGATTCATGAGACCAATGAGCGGCTGAGAGCATTGTGTGTACTGTGTGAGCCTACCCAGAACACAGGGAGTTAAACAAGCTGTGTGAGTGCTGTGTAGAGACCAGGCACATAGATGAGCAGCTGTATAGGAACTAGAGGAGGCTGATTACTAACAGCCAAGTGGGTGTGTCCGTGTGGGCGTGGCAGGCACGATAAGAGCCTGCCAGCTGAGTCAGTTAGGGAGTTCACAGACTTCTGAGAGTCATTCAGCCTGGGCCCAGAGAGAGATGCAGATCCAGTCTGTGTGAGGGACTGAGAGTGATGGTCCAGACCGCCACTATGTGAGATAGTGAAGGGAGCGTGCTAGCTCCATGCCGGTAGCCAGGACCGGGGTCCTTACAGCACCTAGAAAGGCTAAACCAGATGGACGCTGGTCCAGACGTGGTTCGCCCCACGTCCGGGAAGGAGCTCGTGGGGATGCATGGTGGACCTGTGACTCAGGTAGCGAGACCCGGATCCGTGCCCGGTAAGAAGGCAGTTCCCGTATGCTTGAGTGAACTGTATGCCCTGTGCGTAAACTGTGCCAGGCGGGCAGAGCCGCCATTAGGTCCAACTAAGTAGTCAGTTAAAGGACCTGTTGAAGTGTATGTATATTTTATGGCTTATGTAAAAGAGTGTACGTAGCCCTTCGGGAGGCAAATGTGTGTATTGTGCCAGGTGGGCATAGCCGCCCTTGGGTCCGACTCAAGTAGTCAGTTAAATACCCAATGAACTGGAAGGTATGTAGCCCTTTGGGAGGCGAATGTATGTAGCCCTTCGGGAGGCGATTGTATGAAGTGTGCCAGGCGGGCATAGCCGCCCTTGGGTCCGACTGAAATAGTCAATGAAGGGACCTGATGAACCGGAATGTATGTACGAGAGGTCAGAAGCAGGGATTAGAAGGGGTCCTGTAGTGGGTAACGTGTGGTTCGCCCCACGGGTTACTAGGGTTTGCCAATCCCTGTTCTGAACCCAGATGTGCCACAGTCCATGGATGTCTATATGATGGGCTGTGAGCGTGTGAAAGGATGTGTGTGGTCCATGGTGGCTTATAGGATGGATCACATACTGTATGTAAGAACCCGGTCAGGCTGGTGCCTGTGTTCCGGGGTAGTGTGGAGCTGGGGAAATAAAGCCAGGCGGCTGGTACCGCCATTGGGCCCTATAGGGCACGTTGATATATATGGTAATTTATGTACTGTTAAATGTGTATGGAACGTGTAGATAAGCCGGAGGCTGTAGCCACCACGGGAGCGATTGATAGAGCTCCAATGGGGACAGAGAGGTGGTGACAGGTCCCGGGTTACTATAATTGTATATGTGCAATATTCTATGTACTGTATTGTGTAAAGTAATGTATTATGTGATGTTCTTTTGATAAATGGTTAATGTACTACCCGGGTTATTAGATGCCGGTGAGAAATAAACGGGTAGACATTTGCAAAAGTATAAGCACGTGTTGGCGTTATTACGCAGCAAGCGAGTTCCCCGGCCGCTACCTTACAGGCAGAACCACATTTCATACTGAATGTATCCATCTCAGGTTGTCACTGAGGATAGGAAGGTGGATGATGCCTACTTAGGAACGATGATCTGGAAAATGAAATAAGGGTGAGCAAGTCTGCAAAAAATTGAATTTGAAGAATTGTCTGAATATGTCCAGAAACTTTGATTTGCATGAAACTTATTCAATGCCCTTTTACTGTATTTGGTGATGATAATAATAACAATAATCTCCTGGTCCTTGCCTTCTCTGCCCAGATCCACAAAAGTCCTCAAAATTCTCTTAAAATCTTCAGTCATAGCAGGTCTTCAGTCTTCAGCGCTATCCAGTTTTTGGCTAAATAGACCTCATGACGTCTGTGACTATCCCTCATGTGGCATCATTGATGAGACAGATATCCAGCATACAGGCAGGTGGGTGAAGCCTTCTAGAGACAGACTTGGAAGGGAAGTGACTCCAGTGTTGGCCAGACGTGGGGGACCTTAGAGAGAAAAAAGGATCTGCCCAGCTGTGGACACAGGAAGAGTGAAGCGACTCTCGGAGCAGCCTTAGTCAGGGATCACAGCCAATATTCTGGTTACAAATTGACCCTGTAGTCTGGCCCTGTACCGGAAGATGGAGATTCATCTCGTCTGATCAGTCTGCATACCTTTTACAAGTAAAGTGCCATCACCTGTAACCATGATGAATGTGCCTCTGTATTTACAGAAGTGTCCTAAAGTACTTTGCCAGCTGCTCTGGGTCCCTGACTTTATTGCCAAGTAAAGAAAACTCTGTTTTTACCAACTTGTTTGTTTTCTTCAACTTGGGGGACAAAAGGGTCAGATGTCGGACAGAACAATGGAGGCAATTCCAAAATGGTGCAATAATTATTCATTATAATGAGCGATCGGACTGCACAGGGCCCAAATACTGTTCTTGCACTGAAATACAATCACATAGAAAAAATCTCCCCATGATCTCTTCATATAAGAGATAGTGATTGAAGACTTGATGATGAGGTTTGGTGGTTTATCTATATGGCCATATTCATAAAGCTAAGTATCTCTATTTGTAGCTGAAATATTTCTACATTTCAATTATTATATAGCAAGGTGCTGCTTCCCCTTTAAGAGGTTTTACACATGTCAGGAGGGATTTTGTTCCACTCCTCTGTGCAGATCATCTGTAAATCATTGAGATTTTGAGGCTATCGCTTGGTAACTCGGAGCTTCAACTCCTCCATACGTTTTCTATGGGATTAAGGTCTGGGACAGGCTAGGCCACTCCATCACCTTAATGTGCATCTTTTTGAGCCACTTCTTTGTTGCCTTGGCTGTATGTTTTGGGTCATTGACATGCTGGAAGACCCAGCCACGATCCATTTTTAATGTCCTGGTGGAGGAAAGGAGGTTGTCACTCAGGATTTTATGGTCCATGGCTCCTTCCATTGTCTCATTGATGCAGTAAATTAGTCCTGTGCCTTTAGCAGAGAAACACTCCCAAAACATGTTTCCACCGCCATGCCTGACTGTGGGGATGGTGTTCTTTGGGTCATAAGCAGCATTTCTCTTCCTATAAATACGGTGAGTTGAGTTAATGCCTCAATGTTATGAATTAATAAAAAGGATTTTTTTAATGAAAACCTGATGCCAGATTTCTGCGGACTCTTGTTGTTACATCGAGGTCTTCCGTGTCCACCTCTGACAGAGACCACCCAAAACCATGGGAGCCCATACACATTATAGCATGAAAAGCTTTGGGGTCCAAAAGACATCAGAACATTTTAAATGTCTTTTTGGAGCCGACTTGATTAGGACAGAATTTTTATCAGAATTTATTGAATCTGTCCAGAAAGAATCTCAAGAGATTTGCTTATCCCTTATAGAGACCATTGGTCACATGACAACTAGTGCTGTACGAGCCACTGGTCCCGGGAATGTCAGGCATAGGGTTAATGATTGACGTCTGCCCATCACTGGTGAGCCTGGAGGCTGACCGGCCATGGTGATCTTGTGGTGGTCTACAGATCACCCAGTGGTGCATGGTCATGGCCAGTGGCGTAGCTTGGAGCTAATGGGCCCCGATGCAATAGCTCCAACAGGGCCCCCATTATTGCATTAGTCTTTTTCTATAGGCCAAAGGGACTCTTGGGGCCCCCTAGTCTCAAGGGTCTGGGTGCGATTGCAACCCCTACACCTGTAGTGGTTACACCCCTGGTCAGAGGTGTAATTGAAGCTCATGGGCCCCGATGCAAAAGCTCCAATGGGGCCCTCCATTATTGCCAATCTTTAATAGTAATAGGCTCCAGGGCCCAGGTGTGGTTGCAACCCCTGCACCTGTTGTAGTTACCCTCCTGATGACGGCCTAGATCACGGGTTCTGACTATATAACTCAGCTGTGGGATATCTGTTCTGTAATTATCAACTGAAGGCAGCAGAAACCAGAGAATGTCCCGAGGTGCTATATAAGGAAAGGATAATAGATACATAAAGATGGCCGCCACCCTGAAAAACCAGCAGAACTGCCCGAGTAAATGTATAACGAGGTATAGTAAGTCAGAGACCTTTGGAATGGGAGATTCAGCTACAGAATGGTGCGCCGGCCCTTTAAGACCAGCAATGGCTGAATATCAGGCAGCTGTGCTACGTCTCTGCAGTCCTCAGAATACTCGGCTCCTCTCTGCGGCCCCCATCCCTCCAGCCCCCTCTCCGGATTGTCAGCCCATTTCCCGGAATCAGACACTTTCACTTTCGTCCTAGAATAATAATAATAATCTTTATTTATATAGAACCAACATATTCCACAGCTCTTTACAATTCAGATTCATGTACAAACAATCATAAGAAACAGTTATCAGAAAATACAACAATTAAAGCAAGATAACGACAGACCTGATCATAAGAGCTTACAATCTACAATGAGGTGGGGGTAACACACAGTACAGGGCAGTGGCGTAACTTCAGACCCTGGGGCCCCGATGCAAAAGGTCCAATGGGGCCCCCAATTATTGCAAATCTTTAATAGTATTAGTCCTATTCTATGGGCCAAAGGGATTTTGGGGCCCCCCTAGGCTTGAGGGCCCGGGTGCGATCGCAACCCCTGCACCTATTGTAGTTACGCCCCTGGTACAGGGGCTTATTTACAATGATGGTATAGTCAACTTGAGGAGATGCATGAGTCATCACCAGACAATCTGTGTGGAGCGTTTGGGTCTGGTAGAGTTTGATGGAGAGTTATGTTCAGAGAGATAGTGAATGGGCGAAATATAAAGGACTTCGATGAGGGAGCATGATAGGCCACCCTGAAAAAATGTGATTTTAGGGAGCACCTGAAACTGTGGAAATTTTGGATAGTCCTAATTTCTCGGGGTAGAGCATTCCAGACGATTGGTGAAGCTCGGGAGAAGTCTTGGAGCCGGGAGTCGGAGGTTCGGGTTCGAGTGGATGTTAGCGGAAAGTCGTTTGGGGAGCAAAGAGAATGTGTGGGGTAATGGACAAAGATGAGGGAGGAGAGGTAGGGAGGTGCTGCACTGAGAAGAGATTAATGTACCCCCAAAGTCCTCCACATAGTATAACTAGAAATAGGCCCGATGCGATAGCATCGGGAGGGCAGTGATGTTACGATGGGGGCGGGCTCTGTTGTGGGTCGAGGAGCAGCTAGGGTACCCAACAGCTGGGTCAGTGGTCAGGATCATGATGGCTGCATCCAGTGCTGTAGCTCTGGCTCACATTGAAAAGGGAGAGGAAAAATGGAGGAAAATAAATAAAAAAGGAATAAAGAATTTGTGACGCCACTTGGAGTTTCCAGCCAGTAATGGCCGGCACTGCAGGTAATCCCCGGGGATAGGTGGTATGGCAGTGAAGATGTTTAATCCTCCGGAGAGTTCAATACCAGGGGTGATGATAATGATGGAAGTAATTGTTGGAGTGATGGTGCAGGGCAGGAGGAAACAGTCTTTGTGCTTTACTTTTTACTGAGATGTTGCAGCAAGTCCAGAATGGTACATTTCCACCAGGTTTGCAGTCTAGCCAGTCTGATAGGAATTGTAGTCCGCTCTGCAGGGTGAGAGAGTTAGACTTCCTGCTGTCTTCTGTGAGCTGTCCTGTACTCCCTGTTTCTCGTTCCCTCTCTGTGGTTACATATAGAATATAGAGTATAGACTTTAAAAATAAACCTTGTCTTCATTTGTTCAGTCCCACGCCATCAGGTTCCTAAAGTATCCACTACACTGTTACAGGCTGAGCGATCTGGGACAATTGTCGGACAGCAAAAAGGAGCCTCAACAAAAGGATGTGCCCGGCTGTGACATTATTGAAGTAAATTCAGCTCACTGGTTAATGCAGTCTTTCCTCCACGTGGGGCTTGACACAGGCACCGCCTTGGCTGGGTAAATTCAAAGACAAAGAGAAGAGATGTCCAGCTCAAAGAAAATGGAGATTCATTGAGTCCACATGGAGTGCATTACACAGCAGGTGAATACATGAGAGGTGTCATACAACACGTTTCAGCTGTCTTTGCACACCATTAATCATGATCATAACACAGCTGTGAACACTATAATAAGGGTATCGGTTCTAAGAGTGGCCGTTTGCATGAAGATAAGCAAATGTTGGGGTATAGGGGCCATAGCGACACACATGGACCCATGTCGCTCTATATCCAGAAAGATGCAGGTGACCCAGCTTCCTCCCCGTTCTCCTGGTTAGGCCACTCTCTGTAACTCAGCGGACGGAGTCAGCGTATTGCAGAGAATGTGATGGAGGAGGTATGCCATGATACCCGCTGCTCACCAGTCTACTCTTATAGAAAAGAGATATGGTCGGCTTAGATTCCTTATTGAGTGGTGGAAAGAACACAGTACTGAGTGCTTCAGAGTGGATTGTGGAGATCTCGGAGTACAGAGAACAGTCCCACACTCACAACCCAGACACTCCATTTTCTGTAGAATGCCCAGATGTGAAAAATGAAGCTCTCTCCCAAAACTATCGCCTTGGGTCATGCTACAAATGCACAATTCCACCTGCTTTCGAGGTGATATCGGCCACTTTACCTTTTGGGTCCCTGTGCAGCGACACAACCTACACCAATAATATGTCCGCCCCTGACAGAGCCCCCTCAACCGCTTACCATGCAATTATTATACAAGCGGTTGTCCACTACATTAACATTGATGGCCAATCCCTAAGATACCTGAAGCTCACAATGTCTTGACCTTTGAGCACTCATGCTCAGTACACTCCCCGGTATATTCAAACTCGGACGTCTGGGCCTATTGTGAGAGACCCGGGAATTTTAAGCATTAGCGGCGGTGACTGGAGGATGCAATTTCACTAGGATGGGTGACAGTGAGGAGTGGAGGGGCCAGAGAGGTGAAGTGAGTGGTTCCCTTTAAAAAGAATAACGTTTTGCAATCACCAGGATTTAACTACCTGTGAATCAGTGCAGCGGGTGATTGATGTGTGCAGCTTCACATCACTATTTGCTTTTGTTTTTTTAATAATTATTCCTTCCCTGTGGGCATGGCAGTCTGCTGTAAGCCAAACTACCTCCCTCATCCAGACTCATCCAGGGGGAGAGGGTTTGGTTTACAGCAGACTGCCAAGCCCACAAGTAATAGATAAAAAAAAAACAAATAGTTGAGAAAAGCCGCGTGTTTAATGTGCTGCTGTTATAGGACAGGATGAAGATTGGTGGTTGAAGGATGGGACGGCACAGAAATGTGGCAATGTTATTGGTTGATGGATGATTCACACTACTGAGGTACAAATAAGCAGAAATATAACCAGTGTGAGGTATGCCGGCGCTATGGCACGTGGCCGACATGACTCACACCAGACAGAGAGAGGTGTTCACAGCAGGGTCATTATTAATCAATGGCAGGAAGAGAAGAAATATGGACTCTGACAAGGACAAAGAAACAATGTTAATTAAGTTTGGTGTTGTCACTTACTGGGCTGCTTGATGCGGTTTTATCAGGAGGAGATTATCAATAAGGACTGGTAAATCTGTTGCCATGTCATCGTCCATATTCATGATCTAGGCATAATCCCACCCTCACCACTGATTGGCAGTTTTCTGCCTATGCAGAGTAGACTAAGGAAGCAGCCAATCAATGTTTTGGGTGGGGCTATACACCGCTTAGCTTTCAGAGAACTGATAGATGTGCAGCAGGGAAAATAGGGATTTTAGCAAAACCACAGCAAGGAGCCCAGTAAGTGACACCACTGGAATCAGGGCCTCGGTCCCTACATTATGCTGCTCTCCAAAACCTGCTGCATAATTCCCTTGTAGCAGCTAGCACAGCTTGTCCGTTTTTTGCTCCAGTTTTGTCTTAGAGAGGTGGACTGTCCGTTCCTGCCAGTGGGCTGCAGCCTCCACTGTTGTGTCACATGATCACCGTGGCCTGTCCGCTCCCGCTAATAGGCTGCAGCCTCCACTGTTGTGTCACATGATCACCATGGCCTGTCTACTCCGTCTAAGGGTACCTTTACACGCGGCAACTTTTTTACGAATTTCACTGGCAGCTCACTGGTTGCAGTGAAATCATGGACACATTGTTCTATCTTGTTGCTGTGTACAAATGGAACAATGTCTCCATGATTTCACTGCAACCAGTACGTTGCCAGTGAAATTTCTAGAAAAGTTGCCGCGTGTAAAGGTATCTTAATAGGTTGTAGCCTCCACTGTTGTGTCACATGATCACCGTGGCCTGTCTTCTCCCTCTAATAGGCTGCAGCCTCCACTGTTGTGTCACATGATCACCGTGGCCTGTCTACTCCCTTTAATAGGCTGCAGCCTCCACTGTTGTGTCACATGATCACCGTGGCCTGTCCATTCCCGCTAATGGGCTGCAGCCTCCACTGCTGTGTCACATGATCACCGTGGCCTGTCTTCTCCCTCTAATAGGCTGCAGCCTCCACTGTTGTGTCACATGATCACCGTGGCCTGTCTTCTCCCTCTAATAGGCTGCAGCCTCCACTGTTGTGTCACATGACCACCGTGGCCTGTCTACTCTCTCTAATAGGCTGTAGCCTTCACTGTTGTGTCACATGATCACCGTGGCCTGTCTACTCCCTCTAATAGTCTGCAGCCTCCACTGTTGTGTCACATGACCACCGTGGCCTGTCTACTCCCCTAATAGGCTGTAGCCTCCACTGTTGTGTCACATGATCACCACGGCCTGTCTACTCCCTCTAATAGTCTGCAGCCTCCACTGTTGTGTCACATGATCACCGTGGCCTGTCTACTCCCTCTAATAGTCTGCAGCCTCCACTGTTGTGTCACATGATCACCACGGCCTGTTTACTCCCTCTAATAGTCTGCAGCCTCCACTGTTGTGTCACATGATCACCACGGCCTGCCTACTCCCTCCAATAGGCTGCAGCATCCAGTGCTGTGTCACATGGTTACCGTGGCCTGTCTAGTCCCTGTAATAGGCTGCAGCCTCCACTGTTGTGTCACATGATCACCATACAAGGACGAAGTGTCGTATGATCTGCGCTGCTACCAAAAGACCAGGACAATGGATCGTCTGGTTGAAGTTAACTCTTTAATCTGACGCGTTGTGGAGCTATTTCCCAGCTCCTTCCTCAGGGACAACACTTTGTCCTTGTATGCTGATTCCTGACCGCGGTGACCCGTGGATGTGGGGATCCAGCAGCAGCTACTGACTAAGTGTTCATACTGGTTGTGGGTTTACACAACCAGATCAGGTGAGCAGGCCCTTGTTGCCATATATATACCTCTATGTATTAGAGATAAGAACCCTATTGAGCATTTGTCTCATTTCTTTACATGATCACCGTGGCCTGTCCACTCCCGCTAATGGGCTGCAGCCTCCACTGTTGTGTCACATGATCACCATGGCCTGTCTACTCCCTCTAATAGGATGCAGCCTCAGCTGTTGTGTCACATGATCACCATGGCCTGTCTACTCCCTCTAATAGGCTCCAGCCTCAGCTGTTGTGTCACATGATCACCATGGCCTGTCTACTCCCTCTAATAGGCTGCAGCCTCAGCTGTTGTGTCACATGATCACCATGGCCTGTCTACTCCCTCTAATAGGCTGCAGCCTCAGCTGTTGTGTCACATGATCACCATGGCCTGTCTACTCCCTCTAATAGGCTGCAGCCTCAGCTGTTGTGTCACATGATCACCGTGGCCTGTCCACTCTCTCTAATAGTCTGCAGCCTCCACTGTTGTGTCACATGATCACCATGGCCTGTCTACTCCCTCTAATAGGCTGCAGCCTCAGCTGTTGTGTCACATGATCACCATGGCCTGTCTACTCCCTCTAATAGGCTGCAGCCTCAGCTGTTGTGTCACATGATCACCATGGCCTGTCTACTCCCTCTAATAGGCTGCAGCCTCAGCTGTTGTGTCACATGATCACCATGGCCTGTCTACTCCCTCTAATAGGCTGCAGCCTCCGCTGTTGTGTCACATGATCACCATGGCCTGTCTACTCCCTCTAATAGGCTGCAGCCTCCACTGTTGTGTCACATGATCACCGTGGCCTGTCCACTCTCTCTAATAGTCTGCAGCCTCCACTGTTGTGTCACATGATCACCATGGCCTGTCTACTCCCTCTAATAGCTGCAGCCTCCGCTGTTGTGTCACATGATCACCATGGCCTGTCTACTCCCTCTAATAGGCTGCAGCCTCCGCTGTTGTATCACATGATCACCATGGCCTGTCTACTCCCTCTAATAGGCTGCAGCCTCCGCTGTTGTGTCACATGATCACCATGGCCTGTCTACTCCCTCTAATAGGCTGCAGCCTCCACTGTTGTGTCACATGATCACCATGGCCTGTCTACTCCCTCTAATAGGCTGCAGCCTCCACTGTTGTGTCACATGATCACCATGGCCTGTCTACTCCCTCTAATAGGCTGCAGCCTCCACTGTTGTGTCACATGATCACCATGGCCTGTCTACTCCCTCTAATAGGCTGCAGCCTCCGCTGTTGTGTCACATGATCACCGTGGCCCGTCCGCTCCCGCTAATAGGCTGCAGCCTCAGCTGTTGTGTCACATGGTCACCGTGGCCTGTCTTCTCCCTCTAATAGGCTGCAGCCTCCACTGTTGTGTCACATGATCACCATGGCCTGTCTTCTCCCTCTAATAGGCTGCAGCCTCAGCTGTTGTGTCACATGGTCACCGTGGCCTGTCTACTCTCTCTAATAGTCTGCAGCCTCCACTGTTGTGTCACATGATCACCATGGCCTGTCTTCTCCCTCTAATAGGCTGCAGCCTCAGCTGTTGTGTCACATGGTCACCGTGGCCTGTCTACTCCCTCTAATAGGCTGCAGCCTCCACTGTTGTGTCACATGGTCACCACGGCCTGTCTATTCCCGCTAATGGGATGCAGCCATCACTGTCCCGTTGCCAAATCTCCAGACACAGAAGTAGCGGATGACAATACTACAACATTGAAATCTGCATATTTATTTCTTTAATATACAGTGATTAGCAGAATTATAACGGAGTATAATAGAGAGCACGTCATATACTTGTTAGGATATGATATAATCACAGGAGACAATGCCATCACAGAAAGATAATAACCTGTGTGATGAAGAGATGAATATCTGATCACTGACCAAGAACATGGCGTCCCTACAAGAGGCAGGAGCCAAGAAAAGACACAAAATCATTACAATCATTACAATCATTGCTACTATCATCTCATAACTACATGTACATGGGATGAACCTGCTACAAAGTCGCACAAAAAAGTATGTACGCCCCATGTAATACTTTTTCAATATGTGGACACATCATTCTTTGATTTGGTCCTGCATCTTGATGTCTTCAGAAGGTTTTTCTGGACTACAACATTAAAGTTTGACTGACAACAACGACGTGTAAAGGTGCAAGCAAGAAAAAAACAAATGTATTAAGTAAAGAAATCCACTGCAAACTAAACACTAAATGGCTTTACTAGACTGGCGGTGGTCTTCTTTCATTACCCATCTAGGTGGTGTTTGCTCCTTTCTATATTGGCCATCTCATGCATCGTCACCCCAGTAGTGGTGAAAGCTTCATACAGGAGGAGGCCCTGCCTCTGGAGCACTCGGCTGGTCTTCCTGGACTGTGGAGTCTCCTTCTATTATCCCCTATCTAGGTCCGTGCTCCTTACTATAACGATCATCTCGCATGTCGTGACCCCAGAAGTGGTGAGATCTTCCTGTTTGATGAAATTCTAGCTTCTTAGAGAATTTTTCCAGCATCTTGTGTTCTGGCATTGTTCTTTCATGGTCATCCGGACTAAGGAAGTTTTGTGACCTCTATACTTCTTGATCTCTTGGGCAATGGTAGAATTGCTGACAATAGCTTGATGACTATATATATATATATTGATCCCTCCAGATTTTTCTGCATCCTAAACCTATGTGAAGAGTCAGAGATCTGTGGATCCAGGTCCAGCAATCCCACAAATGTCATCAAGAAGAAGAAGCTTCCTCAGAGATCTTCTGATCTGCCAAAATGGAGTCTGATGCTAGAGATCATCAGAGAGATCATCAGTGAGATCATTAGCGAGATCATCAGCGAGATCATCAGCGAGATCATCAGAGAGATCATCAGCGAGATCATCAGAGAGATCATCAGCGAGATCATCAGTGAGATCATCAGAGAGATCATCAGAGAGATCATCAGCGAGATCATCAGCGAGATCATCAGCGACATCATCAGCGAGATCATCAGAGAGATCATCAGCGAGATCATCATAGATATCATCAGAGAGATCATCATAGAGATCATCAGTGAGATCATCATAGATATCATCAGCGAGATCATCATAGATATCATCAGCGAGATCATCAGCGAGATCATCAGCGAGATCATCAGAGAGATCATCAGAGAGATCATCAGAGAGATCATCAGAGAGATCATCAGCGAGATCATCAGAGAGATCATCAGCGACATCATCAGCGAGATTATCAGAGATCATCAGCGAGATCATCAGCGAGATCATCAGAGAGATCATCAGAGAGATCATCAGCGAGATCATCAGAGAGATCATCAGAGAGATCATCAGCGAGATCATCAGAGAGATCATCAGCGAGATCATCAGCGAGATCATCAGAGAGATCATCAGAGAGATCATCAGCGACATCATCAGCGACATCATCAGCGACATCATCAGAGACATCATCAGCGACATCATCAGAGAGATCATCAGCGAGATCATCAGCGAGATCATCAGAGAGATCATCAGCGAGATCATCAGCGACATCATCAGCGAGATCATCAGCGACATCATCAGCGACATCATCAGCGACATCATCAGCGACATCATCAGCGACATCATCAGCGACATCATCAGAGGGGGCACTTACTTTTTTTCATAGATGCAATTTATGATGCATCTGGGATTTGGTTTCAGTATCTTTCACTCTTTTCTACTTTGCTTTGGTTACTTCGCCCTGATGATCTTTATCTTCTGCATATAAGACAAACTGACCCTTATTAAGCCAAAAAAAGGAATAAACCGGTCCAGGTAAACTTTATATTAGATGCATTTATGTTTTCATATTGTAGAAAAAATAAAAGATTCTGCACCTTTAGTATTAAATCGATACATCAGTAAACTGTGATTAATGAATTTATGGACTCTAACATGGCTGTAAAATATAAGGTACTTTGTTAACAGTTTTTGATCAAAAAGTGTAAAAGCCTCCAATCAATCATGACACGCTGACCTCATATGGATGGTCCCTAACTCCAGTGACTCCTCCGTGTGTCCAGATCGGCCTCATCTAAAATAGGGAAGAGATATGATCCAGGCTCAGCTCGTAATTATACCTTTTTGGTAAAGATAAGTATACAAGTATAAGGGTGCACAACCCCAAGGAGGTTATGTGGTGCCCTGCTCACACAGGTAGCCACAGACTTCCCTAATGCACAGTGGGTTTCCACAGCAGGTACCTACTACATACATCTTCCACTCCGACACAGTAGGGGGAGCTCAACTTGCTGACTTTAGGCAAGATCCCCTATAAATACCGCTGCTGGGGGCGGAGTTAGTCAGAGTGTGCAGACGTTAGGAGAGCTGCGAAGACGTCCTGGTGGTCGGTGCTGCGATTAGGCAGTGACCCGGAGTGGCCCTTCAGCGTCCCGCCAGCCTAAGTGGGACTGAGGGCTAGGAGCAAAGAAATGAAAGGGAGCAAGGAACTTGAGGGAGTTTTTCCCAGGAGAAACACCGGATATTAGGGATCCGCACCTGTGGGACACTATAGAACCACAGAAAACCCCGTTGCACCGTGGAGACCTCGGCTACCCGGTTTTGTCCCCCTGTGAGTCAAGAGAGGGAGCTAGACACAGCAGGGCAGAGCCGCAGTGATCAGGAGAAGGTATCCCGGAGACCGCACAGGAGGAGAGGAGGACACTACAGTCAGGAAGAGAGAGGAGGCAAGTCAGGCTGCATGCAGGCTGTGCTTCAGACAATACTACAGAGCAGAGGAGGCCTCACTTGCTGTGGGGATCCACTGTGCAACCTATCACCCGTCAGTGCCCTGGATGTATTTACCTGCTCAACATCAGTAAAAGGTAAAAGAGACTTTCCTGCGTGTGTGTATCCTTCCTTTCCACTCCCAGTATCCTCCATAGACTGTTCCAACTCTCCCTATACAATTCCAGCTCCACTCCAACCTGTCCCTCCTCATTATGCTGCCCCGGAGGTCCCAGTCCTGCCTCGCAGGACTACAACATCTCAGCCGCAATACCACCGACCTCCGGAGGACTGTGGCGGCGCTGGTGCTACTTCACCAGAAACTGCAGGTGGCGTCACGACAAACTAACTTTGTAAATAATCCCTTGTACATAAATTCCCCCTTTTCAAGAGAACCGTCCCCCGGGATACGGGATCATTCGCGGCCGCCATTCCCCGTGACACAGTTAACCCCTTCTGCCGCCTGATACCCGAGTACCCCACACCCTGGGGCGACACAGCTACACTCCCAAAAACATGCTGCAAAATAACTCCAAAAGGCTGGGCACATGTAGAGGAGACACTAGAGTTAGGGACCATCCATATAGGGTTGCCCTGAAGAGGTTGGAGGCTTTTATACTTTTTGATCAAAATAAGTTAACTAAGTTCCTAACTTTTTCTTGTGTTCATTATGTTGAGTTTTATGTTGATTACTCTACACCTACAATCACTTTTTTCCCCTGTAGAGGCATCTGTCTCTTTCTACTTAGTATCAGAGTTTGTCAATAATGGCGCCCTGTGTCCCTACAGTAGAAAACATTCGCCGTTTCTCCTTTCCTGCCTCAGTTCCATATCTCTCCTGTATGCGAATTCCAGCAGGAACCTCTTCCGGTCAATTCTTTCACTGATTGGGTCACGTTCCTCCAACATCCGGAACTCCACATCTTTGATGATCTCCTGAAGACATCTCAGGATGGTCTCGTGCTTCCCCCGGGTCTTCATGTGGTCTTCGATTGTGTAGTTTTCCAGATGGAACATGTTCTTCACTCCCATCGTCCGGAACGACTCCTTCACTTTTGACAGATCCGGACTAAGTTCATGGGTCAGAACCACAGTTGGGAAGATTCCTAGGAGAGAAGTAGAATCGGTCACCTCCACTGTACAAGACATACGAGGAGTCCCCGAATCACATAATATGTATGGAGGAGAACCACACAAGGGCTGTAATGGGCACAACACAGGAGAAAACAGGTGAAAAGTACAAGAGAAACCACAACCAACACTCTCTACACATATACAATTATACACACCTATATGTAACATACAGTGAAGGAAATAAGTATTTGATCCCTTGCTGATTTTGCAGTTTGCCCACTGACACAGACATGAACAGTCTGTAATTTTAAGGGTCGGTTAATTTTATCAGTGAGAGATAGAAGATCCAAAATAAAATCCAGAAGATCACATTGTGTAAATGATATAAAGTCATTTGCTTTTTGAAGAAAAAAATAAGTATTTGCTCCCTCTATCAAACAAGACTTAATACTTGTTGGTGAACCCTTGTTGGCGCACAGCAGTCAGACGTTTCTTGTAGTTGATGATGAGGTTTGATGTCAGGAGGATTTTGCTCCACTCCTCTGTGCAGATCTTTTTTAAATCATTAGGACTTTGAGGCTGTCGCTTGGTAACTCGAAGCTTCAGCTCCTCCATATGTTTTCTATGGGATTAAGGTCTGGAGACTGTCTAGGCCACTCCATCATCTTAATGTGCTTTCTTTTTGTGCCGTTCCTTTGTTGCCTTGGCTGTATGTTTTGGGTCATTGTGGTGCTGGAAGACCCAGCCACGATCCATTTTTAATGTCCTGGCGGAGGGAAGGAGGTTGTCACTCAGGATTTTATGGTACATGGCTCCATCCATTGTCCCATTGATGCAGTAAAGTAGTCCTGTGCCTTTAGCAGAGAGACACCCCAACACATAATGTTTCCTCCTCCATGCCTAACTGTGAGGATGGTGTTCTGTGGATCATAGGCAGCATTTATCTTCCTATAAATATGGTGAGTTTTGTTAATGCCTCAATGTTTGTCTCCTCTGAGCACAGCACCTTCTCCCAATCATCTCACAATCACCAAGGTAACTTCAGACGGGGGCAATGTGCCTTCTGGAGCAGGGGGACTTTGCGGCACTGCAGGATTTAATCCATTACGGTGTAATGTGTTACCAATGGCTTTTCTTGGTGACAGTGGTCCCAGCTGCCCTGAGATCAGTAACAAGTTTCCCCCGTGTAGATTTAGGCTGATCTCTCCCCTCCTCATGATCCTGGATCCCCCTGTGTAGATTTAGGCTGATCTCTCCCCTCCTCATGATCCTGGATCCCCCTGTGTAGATTTAGGCTGATCTCTCCCCTCCTCATGATCCCGGATAACTCCTCCCTGTTGGTAGGTAATTTAGGCTGATCTCTCCCCTCCTCATGATCCTGGATCCCCCCGTGTAGATTTAGGCTGATCTCTCCCCTCTGATCCTATTGGAGATCGCTGGATCCCCCACGAGGTGAGATGTTACATGGAGCCCCAGATGGATGTGGATTGACCTCATTGTGTATTTCCTCCATTCTCTTCCTATTACCCCACAGTTGTCTCTTCTCCCCCAGCTTTGTCTTCCTTATGGTCTTGTAGCACATTCCAGCCTTGTGCAGGTCTAGGATCTTTTCCCTGACATCCTTACAAGCTCTGTGCTCTTCCCATGTTGTAGAGGTTACAGGTGACTGATTCATTGTGTGGACAGGAGACGGGACATGTAACACAGCTGTGTGTAATGCAGGAACCGGATGGAGCCGATAACTGCTCTGTAGGGGCCACAACTCCTAATGGTTGGGGGGTGTCAAATACTTATTTCTCTCTGCAAATACAAATACATTATATCATTTACACAATGTGATTTTCTGGATTTCATTTTGATCTTCTATCTCTCACTGTTACAATTAACCACCCTTAATATTATAGACTGTTCATGTCTGTGTCAGTGGGCAAACTACAAAATCAGCAAGGGGTCAAAAAACTTATTTACTTTATTGTATTACACATAGTCCACATATACAAAACATACACATATGTAAGAAATACTCACAGAAAGGACATGTAAATATAAAGTGTGGCTTATTTTACAATGTGAACAGTAGCCACATTTGGAACTCTACGGATAGATGTATATGTATATCACTATTGGTGTATTAGTATCTTGTTATTGTGTATTTGCTTCTTTCAGTGCTGGTATTGATTAGTTTATTGCTGTTGGGGTTAGTGTTGGTTGTTAAGGATTTTGGCTGATGTTACTTTGGCGTCTTGTTATTGGTTATGGTACTGATAGTAATTTTGGTCTTAGTTGGTGTAACGTCTTGGAGTAAATGGTAGCAAAGCTCAGTGGTAATAGAGCTGGGTTGATTCTGCCGCTTAGAAGCAGTGCGTGTCACTACGTCAAGACTCAGGTCACAAGTATCCTGCCTGAGCCGCCCTAAAAGACCAGTCAGGGTGAGGACAAAGATATGGGCCAGGGGACCAAAGTGCATGGAAGCGGAGAGACGTCAGAAAGGGGACGCACGGACCAGCGCTAGAGCCACAGGTTGGAACTATACGTATTAGATGTAGTGATTGGTTATATATATTGGTGTAGTTAGTATCCTTGTTATTGCGTATTTGTATCGTTACAGTGCTGGATTTGATTCAGTATTTTCTGCTGTTTGGGGATCAGTTTATTTTAAGGGCTTCAGAGCTGATGTACTTTGGTGTCTTGGTATTCGGTATGGGTACTGATGAGTATATGGTCTTAGTTGGGTGTTAACGTTTCCAATAAATGGTGAAGCTAGTTAATAAGCTGGGATTTGTCTGAGGGTTGTGGTCACGGTGACCACCGCTGCTGCAGAACCTCCGGGATGATGTTTGGCAGCTGGGGATGTAATGGCTCTCCGCAGGTAGAGCTTGGTTCCCCGGGGCAGAGATAGTAACAGTCTATAGATGGTGCTATGGATATTGTAGGATAGGGGTAGTAGTAGAGATGATGGCTGCTCGTGAGGGAACGCAGGATTTGAGCACAAGATCACACAAAACTCACGGTTTTGAAGTTTTCCAAGACTTTACTGCAGATGATGTTGTTAGCAGAGTACTGTCCACGGAGTCAGTACCGGGGCCGGGTTGCTCCCACCCTGTCCGGGTCCTCAGCTTCCTACTCTTGCACCTTGTGAGTGGCCCTGCTGCTGCTTTAGCTGCACTGCTGGCCTGTCTCTCCTCACAGGTACCCCCTTTTGCTAGGCAACTTGAGTCTTTCCTCTGTATTTCTGACCCCGCCGTGTTGCTTACAGGTACAGTGTAGATATATAACCTCCACTAGTCCGGTGTTTACTGTGCTGTGTGTGTCAGTCACAGTTTCGGATCTGGTATCCGTTCTGTGCGCTCCTCCGGGGGAGTTATGAGGTAACTCAGTCTCCTAGATGTGTTCTCCTGTTTCTCTTACTCCTTCCCTCAGACCCTGGCTAGGCCTGGAAGTGGGTAGCAGGCTGTGGAGAGGCCTAAGCAGCCCCTCCACCAGTCTTTCTTCCTCAGTCCTCCCAGGAACTGAACTAACTCCAACTGAACTGTCACTGCCACTCTGAGGTAAACAACATTAGCTCCTCCCACCACTCTGCTCTTCCCCACTTCTTCTCCACACCAGAATATATAGGGAAGCAGCTTTAGCTCCCCCTTCTGGCCTGGAGGCGCTAGTGTAGTGTTGTGGGTTGTGTGGGGAGTTAACCCTTTGTGGTGTTACTGTGGCACATTAACCCCTGGGGTGCCACAGGCTGGTTTCATAGGGTGTTTAGAAGTGATGAAAGGGACTGAAAATCCACATACCTACCATAGGCATGACTCAAGGATAATATGAAACTCCTGATGTATCACATGAGTGTGATGTAAGGAAGGCCCTATACAATTCCTGTGTGAACCATATGGCAGACAAGCATGTCTGAGAGTGGAGCTGGCTAGAGCTCCTGGAAGTCCAGGGGGGGTAAACGAGGCTCTTGAGGATCTGGTCTCACCGCAGGGGCTAATACAGAGCAAGGACCTGGACCTGGTTTGTATTTTTGTGGTTATCAGCTACATAACCACATGTCGGTTTATGACTGTTAAATAAAACCAATGGATGTATCTTTTATAAGAACTGTTGAAGTGTGTTTCAATTGCGCAGTAAGAGAGTGTCCCCCAACACACTCAGTAAGCACTACCTCACAGTGGCTTGTTGTGATATTGCTAATTCCTGTTTTGTTGGAGGATCCGAGTATCAGAGGATTGGAGCTTTAGTGACCACAGAGGACGGTACCTGTGATATCTCTGGCAGCCTTAAGAATCCCTTTCATCTCATTTACATCATCAATTGAACACTCAGCGCTAGAAGAAAAGAAGAACATCAGTGAGTCATCAGGGTAGAAACAATTATTATTATTATCATGATTATTACTAGTAAATAAATAACAATTATTTTTATAGATGATCTTTGGAAATTCTAGTTCGCATCTTTGATTATTTTTTAAAAGAAATTTGATTAGAAGCAAATTCAATTTGTTACAAATTGCAAGCATCAATCCCATTATTACCCAGTCTGCTAGTGTTACACGGCAGCTGGACGAGCTGGGGTAATTGCCAGTTTTGGAGTCTCCCATGGAGGCACCAATTCTGGGGTAACAATTTTCAGCATAGAGGGCCCAGAAGGCTTGGGCCTCCCCACGCTGAGTATTCCAGCCCCCAGCAGCCTTGGTTACTTTGACGGGCAAACAAACATACAGCAAAGCCCACAACAATTTTTTTTCAAATTATTAATTTAAATAAGTAAAAATACATAGGGTTTCTCTGTATTTTTGATTGCCAGTGAAGGTAACACCATGTAGTGGGGGTTAGAAACCAGTAGCTGCTTGGTTTATCTGCGCTGGCAAAAGAAAATACAGCAAATGCCTACACTTTTTTTAACCAGGGACATTTTATTAATAAAATAACACAGAAACATGTTTTTAAGTGAAAATACATTTATTTACATACATCAGGAGACAGCACTGGGGGTAAGACTGCTCAGGAGGAAGAGACGGCTGCCACCCCCAACGCCATAGAGCCCGCCCCCCATCATGTTCTCACCCCCCACACCCAATGCGAGAGCATTGGACCTCCATCTACACTGTGTTCCAAATTATTATGCAAATTGGTTTTAAGTGTTATAGGGTTTTTGTTTTTCAATGAAACCCATTGATGGTCTTGTGTCTCAGGGTCTTTGAATCACTGAAATCAATCTCAGATCCCTGTGATAATTAGTTTGGCAGGTTAAGTCCAATAACAGGAAAACTGGGTGTTCCACAATATTACGCAGGTCACAGTTTTCAAGTAACATGGGAAAGAAAAAGGATGTCTCTGCTGCCAAAAAGCAACAAATAGTGCAATGCCCTGGACAAGGGATGAAAACATTAGATATTGCACAAAAACGTAAGCGTGATCATCATATAGTGAAGAGATTTGTGGCTGATTCTGAGCACAGATGTGTTCGTGCAGATAAAGGCAGAATGAGGAAGGTTTCTGCCAGGCAAGTTCATCAGATTAAGAGAGCAGCTGCTAAAAAGGCCTTACAAACCAGCACAGATATGTGAAGCTGCTGGAGCCTCTGGAGTCCCTCCAACCTCAAGGTGTAGGATGGTTCAAAGGCTTGCTGTGGGGCATAAACCTACTATTGGGCCACCCCTAAACAGTGCTCACAAGCAGAAACGGTTGCAGTGGGTCCAGACATACATGAAGACTGATTTTCAAACAGTCTTGTTTACTGATGAGTGCCGAGCAACCCTGGATGGCCCAGATGGATGGAGTAGTGGATGGTTGGTGGATGCCACCATGTCCCAACAAGGCTGCGACGTCAGCAAGGAGGTGGAGGAGTCATGTTTTGTGCCGGAATCATTGGGAAACAGCTGGTAGGCCCCTTTAAGGTTCCTGAAGGTGTGAAAATGACCTCTGCAACGTATATAGAGTTTCCAACTGAGAACTTTCTTCCATGGTACAAAAAGCAAAAACAGGAGCAAAATCATCTTCATGCCTGACAATGCCCCATCTCATGCTACAAAGAAGAATACCTCTGTGTCATTGGCTGCTATGGGCATAAAAGGAGATAAACTCATGGTGTGGCCACCATCTTCCCCTGACCTCAACCCTATAGAGAACCTTAGGAGTATAATCAAGTAAAAGATCTATGAGGGTGGAGGCAGCTCACATCAAAACAGCAGCTCTGGGAGGCGACTCTGACATCATGCAAAGAAATACAAGCAGAAACTCTCCAGAAACTCACAAGATCAATGGATGCAAGAATTGTGAAGGTGATATCAAAGAAGGGTTCCTATGTTACCATGTAACTTGGCCTGTTAGGATGTTTTGGAGGTAAATAGCTTTTTATTTCAGTGAATGTGACCTCCTAATGCTGCAAATTCAACAAATCAGCATTTTCACATCTTTCAAACATATCAAATGTTTACAAACTCTCCTGTGCCGAATAATGTGGAACAGGGCATTTAGAGCTTTATTTAATTTTGAAGATTACACTGTTATCATTGGGAGCTTTCTTCAATAAAATTTGATGTACCCTCTAACGGGTGATGACTTTTATTACACTGACTGTCATCTGCACCGACCAGTTTGGAACATCAGAGAAAAGGCACATTTGCATAATAATTTGGAACACAGTGTAAATTGCATATAAATATGTGGCGCCCCTGCAGATCCAGTCACCACAGAGATACTGTACCCCAGTGTAATGTGTAGTATCCCACTCTTGGGTAAGGGGGACACAGACTGGTATCAGGATACCCAGGTCACGCACTACACTAGTCCAGCTCAGGGTTAGGGTGAGACTGCTCCTACGGGAGAGCACAGTCCCTGATCCTGTCTGGAAGGAGGAGCCGGGGTAGCGGGGATCAGTGGAGAGGAAGTAGTCAGAGGGAGCACCTGGGAAGGAGTGAAGTCAGGGAGAACACATGTAGATGACGTGGGACACGTGACAGAGGGCATAACTAGCACAAGGAATGATCTAGAAGTCAGTCGAGGAGAAAGAGAGAGATTATTATTATCTCGTTCTCTATTGTTACCTGTAGACGAGGACGGGGACAATGAAGTCCGAGGTGGTGTCCAGTCTCTCTGACTGCAGCAGAAGCTCCATCATGTCCTTAAATCCCTTCTGCCAATCCACCTTCTTTCCCAAAGGTAAGAAGTTCCCTGGAAGACATTAATAATAATTATTCATTTATATAGCATTATTTTTTTCTCATCATGTCCGTGACTTTAATGTCTGTCTTCAATGTCTTCAACACCTGCAATATCTGTGATACGTGTAACTGCACAGTCCAGGGGCAGACCTACCGTGGTGCAGCTGGTTCAGCTGCACCAGGGCCCCAACCGGGTAGGGGGCCCCTCAAGCACCAGGTCCCGCCAGGCTGAAGGTCCGCCACTGACACAGTCCTCCACTCATCTCTGCTGTCCATGTGGTGCCATTTCCTTGCAGAAATATACTGTATTCCATTATGCACATGCCTCTCCATTCCACTGCCCCCTAATGTTCTATGATCCCTTGTGTTAGCTGGCTGTGAATCACCATGTGTATATGGCCTGATTGGTGATGAGCTAATAGAGCTCTGTTCCCTCTCCCCTGCTCCTCACCTGAATTCACTGTTTGGGAGCATATCTGGGGCCAGTATTCGTCTGCTCCAAAATGGCTGTTTAAAGTAGCAAAATATGAAATGGACCATTGACTGGGATAGACTGGAAGGTAATGACATAGAGGCCACTCACACACTGTGTATAACTCTATTCACTACTAATCCTTACTATGTCTTTTATTTCATTGTTTGTTTTCCTATGTGCTCTCACCACCAACTTGTATCTGTGGCACCCCAGGGGTTAACGTGTCACAGTAACATCACACGGGTTCCCTCCCCACAACACACTGACCTACACTAGCACCTCTGGGCCAGGAGGGGGAGCTAAACCAGCTCCCTTATATACTCCAGGTCCACAGGAAGTAGTTAGTTAGTCTAGAGGAGAGCTCTAGAGAGAGTTCAGTTCCTGGGAGAACTGAGAGAAGGAGATTGTGGTGTAAAGAAGCTGCGTCAGGCTTCTCCACAATCAGCTCATCGATTCCAGGCCTAGGCAGGGTCTGAGGAGAGGAGAACCAAAAGACAGAGGAACACATCTGGGAGCCCCAGAGAAGCGCACAGAACGGACACCGGATCCGGCACTGTGACTGACACACACAGCACAGTGAATCCAGGAGTAGTGGAGTCTCTAGACCACCACAGTACCAGAGCAAAGCAACACGGCGGGGTCAGTACAGCACAGAAGACTCAAGTTGCCTAGCCAAGGGGTACCAGCAGAGAGAGAGAGAAAGAGTGAGACAGTCCCAGCAGCTCAGCTAGAAGCAGCAGCCAGGACACACACACACAGCGCAGCACGAGGAAGCTGAGGACCCGGACAGGGTGGGAGAAACCCGGCCCCAGTACAGACTCCGTGGACAATCTGCATCAACATCGCGTAAAGCTTTGGAAACTACAGAAACGTGAGTGTGTGTTCCTTAACCCGTCTCCACTATTCATCCCTTTACTATTACATCCACAATAGACTAACAACTACTGCCCCGGGACATTGCTTCTACCTTCAGAGAGCAGTACCATCTAAGCTGCCTAACATCACCCCGGAGGTTCTGCAGCAGCGGTGGTACCCCATACTGACCACACACCGTGGGTGGCGTCACGATAAACTATTATCCCCTGTACATATCCCCTTATTATTGCCAGGGCCCGGGACACGGTCCGGACCAGGACCGAGTGACATCCCTCAGCAGCAAACCCTTGTCCGGTACCGAGTACCCCCGTCCCAGTGGGCTCAACATATCACCCTATCCCCCCTCCATCACCACTCATCCACATCAGCCCCTCTCTCCTGCCCTCCTCTATGTACAGCTCCCAAGCTATCCTCAGTTTACTGAGGATTTTCAGCCCATCATATCCCAAACTTGGCCATAATAAATCATGTCCTAAATCCAAAAACTATCTGCTCTTTCTTTTTACTGCTGCTCCTGTCAGGTGATATCTCCCCCAACCCTGGTCCACCCTCTGGTAACTTCAACCCCTTTCCCACCTCACACAGAAACCTCACTAACCTTATTAGCATTACCTGCTCGCCTTCATCGCCCTCTTTTAATTGCGCTCTCTGGAATCCACGGTCTGTTTGCAACAAAGTTCCCATCCTTCATAACTACTTTCTCACTAACTCTCTCAACCTCCTGGCCCTCACTGAAATCTGGATCCAGGATTCAGACACTGCTTCCCCTGCTGCTATTTCTTATGGTGGCCTACATTTCTCTCATTCCCCGAGACCTGGGAACAGACGTGGTGGTGGAGTTGGCCTCCTCCTGTCCCCACAATGTATCTTCCAGGTCATCCCTCCAGCCCCATCACTCTCATTCACCTCTTTTGAGGTTCACAAAATTAGGCTCTTCCATCCCCTTCCCCTCAGAGTAGCGGTGGTATACCGCCCCCCAGGGTCACCCACCCAGTTCCTCGACCATTTCTCCACATGGTTGATATACTTCAGGTCCTCAGAATAACCAGCCCTCATTCTGGGAGACTTTAACATCCCCATAAACAGCCCCATCTCCCCATCAGCACACAGTATCACACAGGATAGGATTAGATACACAGCTCAGCAGACAGTATCACACAGTAGAGGATTAGATACACAGCTCAGCAGACAGTATCACACAGGATAGGATTAGATACACAGCTCAGCAGGCAGTATCACACAGGATAGGATTAGATACACAGCTCAGCAGACAGTATCACACAGGAGAGGATTAGATACACAGCTCAGCAGACAGTATCACACAGGAGAGGATTAGATACACAGCTCAGCAGACAGTATCACACAGGAGAGGATTAGATACACAGCTCAGCAGACAGTATCACACAGGATAGGATTAGATACACAGCTCAGCAGACAGTATCACACAGGAGAGGATTAGATACACAGCTCAGCAGACAGTATCACACAGGATAGGATTAGATACACAGCTCAGCAGACAGTATCACACAGGAGAGGATTAGATACACGGCTCAGCAGACAGTATCACACAGGAGAGGATTAGATACACAGCTCAGCAGACAGTATCACACAGGAGAGGATTAGATACACAGCTCAGCAGACAGTATCACACAGGAGAGGGTTAGATACACGGCTCAGCAGACAGTATCACACAGGAGAGGATTAGATACACGGCTCAGCAGACAGTATCACACAGGATAGGATTAGATACACGGCTCAGCAGACAGTATCACACAGGAGAGGGTTAGATACACAGCTCAGCAGACAGTATCACACAGGATAGGATTAGATACACAGCTCAGCAGACAGTATCACACAGGACAGGATTAGATATACAGCTCAGCAGACAGTATCACACAGGAGAGGATTAGATACACCGCTCAGCAGACAGTATCACACAGGAGAGGGTTAGATACACAGCTCAGCAGACAGTATCACACAGGATAGGATTAGATATACAGCTCAGCAGACAGTATCACACAGGATAGGATTAGATACACAGCTCAGCAGACAGTATCACACAGGATAGGATTAGATACACAGCTCAGCAGACAGTATCACACAGGATAGGATTAGATACACAGCTCAGCAGACAGTATCACACAGGAGAGGATTAGATACACAGCTCAGCAGACAGTATCACACAGGATAGGATTAGATACACAGCTCAGCAGACAGTATCACACAGGAGAGGATTAGATATTGTGGCGCCCCTCTGGCGGGATGCCACAGGGAGGTACTGCATCCCATACAGAAGGTGTGGTGCCTTCATACTCACAGGTGGAGGAGGAAGCTACAGAGTCTGTAACTAAAGCCACAAGATCCCAATCACAGCCACCCTGGCCCCGGGGACTGTATATTCAGTAGATCCTGGGGGGAGGAGCTTAGCAGAGCGGGAGGGAGCTTAGAGCAGGGTGGAGCTTAGCAGAGCAGGGTGGAGCTTAGCAGAGCAGGGAGGAGCTTAGCAGAGCAGGGAGGAGCTTAGCAGAGCAGGGAGGAGCTTAGCAGAGCAGGGAGGAGCTTAGCAGAGCAGGGTGGAGCTTGGCAGAGCAGGGTGGAGCTTAGCAGTGCGGGAGACGTGAGGTAAGGGACAGCAGTCAGTCAGACGGTGTGAGGAGAGCAGAGAGGACTCAGGGGACCATGTGAGGGGTGACAGGAGGGCCCCTCTAAACTGAGAGGTGACACAGACAATGAAGGGGCGCTCCAGGACTGGTCAGAGAGTCCAGATCATCACCTGACCTGAGGCGGTTAGTTAAGGTTCATCCCAATCTGCTGACCGGCAGGCGGTGCGCCTTACCAAGAAGGTGTCACAGCAGCCATCAAAGCAGCCCAACCTCTGTCCCACAGCCGGGCTCAAGACAAGTAAGAGAGACCCGGGGCCCAGAAACCAGACTCAGGACTGGGAGTGTAAGGAGCCAAAGAGCCATAAAGGAACAGGAGCAAAAGAGTGCTAGAAAGGCTCCGCCCACACTGTGTGGTGACACCGGACTGTACCGTGCACCCAATCATCCATCTGTTACCAGTAAACAACTGTGTGGGTGACCAGGTGTCTCTGCATCAATTATTCATCACCCGGGAGGCTCCTACAGCACCAGAGACAAGGACTACGACTCCCCTCATCCACCCGCTGCCCTGAGGTAAAGCTCCGCCTGTGGGGAGCTGTACTACACTGAGCTGAATCACCATCACCTCAGCGGCCGGCCGCAGCGCTGGTGACCACATTACCAGGTACCACAGGCAGGGGTGCACCGAGCCCCACTGCCGCCTGAGCCGCGGCACTGATTACGGGGGGGGGGGGGTGCTAGTGAAGTTTGGGGCTGCGACCCCTTCTGCTGTGACCGGGTCGCCACTGCTGCCTGAGCCGCGGAGGTGATTGCCGGCCGCGGCCGTGAGTACCGGGGGGGGGGGTTGCTACTGAAGTCCCAGGCTGCCGCCCCTTCTGTGCCTCTCCCCCGGCGGTCGCCGCTTACCTGCGGTGCGCGGGGCGAGCGGCCGGCGCCATGACAGGGGGAGGCTGTTTGCATGAGGCGCCGCCCCCTTCTGCACAGCCGCTCCCCCTGCCGGCTGCCGCCTGAATGACAGGGCTCACACTGTCCAATGGACGGTGCGGCCCTGACCACAGGTGGCGTCACGATACTACTACCCCCATCATCATCACCCCACCCCCGCCACTGAGGGTCCAGGGTACAGAACCGGGAACCAACCAGCCGTGATCCCCACTGAAGTAGCAACCTGTCCCGATAACCGAGTACCCTCTACCCGGTCAACCGACTCAGATACATGGCTGAGCACACAGTATCACAGAGGATAGGATTAGATACACAGCTCAGCAGACAGTATCACACAGGACAGGATTAGATACACAGCTCAGTAGACAGTATCACACAGGATAGGATTAGATACACAGCTCAGCAAACTATCACACAGGATACGATTAGATACACAGCTCAGCAGACAGTATCACACAGGATAGGATTAGATACACAGCTCAGCAGACAGTATCACACAGGACAGGATTAGATACACAGCTCAGTAGACAGTATCACACAGGATAGGATTAGATACACAGCTCAGCTGACAGTATCACACAGGATAGGATTAGATACACAGCTCAGCTGACAGTATCACACAGGATAGGATTAGATACACAGCTCAGCAGACAGTATCACACAGGATAGGATTAGATACACAGCTCAGTAGACAGTATCACACAGGATAGGATTAGATACACAGCTCAGCTGACAGTATCACACAGGATAGGATTAGATACACAGCTCAGCAGACAGTATCACACAGGATACGATTAGATACACAGCTCAGCAGACAGTATCACACAGGATAGGATTAGATACACAGCTCAGCAGACAGTATCACACAGGAGAGGATTAGATACACAGCTCAGCAGACAGTATCACACAGGATAGGATTAGATACACAGCTCAGCAGACAGTATCACACAGGATAGGATTAAATACACAGCTCAGCAGACAGTATCACACAGGATAGGATTAGATACACAGCTCAGCAGAGAGTATCACACAGGATAGGAGTAGATACACAGCTCAGCAGACAGTATCACACAGGAGAAGAGTAGATACACAGCTCAGCAGACAGTATCACACAGGATAGGATTAGATACACAGCTCAGCAGACAGTATCACACAGGATAGGATTAGATACACAGCTCAGCAGACAGTATCACACAGGATAGGATTAGATACACAGCTCAGCAGACAGTATCACACAGGATAGGATTAGATACACAGCTCAGCAGACAGTATCACACAGGATAGGATTAGATACACAGCTCAGCAGACAGTATCACACAGGACAGGATTAGATACACAGCTCAGTAGACAGTATCACACAGGATAGGATTAGATACACAGCTCAGCTGACAGTATCACACAGGATAGGATTAGATACACAGCTCAGCAGACAGTATCACACAGGACAGGATTAGATACACAGCTCAGTAGACAGTATCACAGGATAGGATTAGATACACAGCTCAGCTGACAGTATCACACAGGAGAGGATTAGATACACAGCTCAGCAGACACGATCACACAGGATAGGATTAGATACACAGCTCAGCAGACAGTATCACACTGGAGAGGATTAGATACACAGCTCAGCAGACACGATCACACAGGAGAGGATTAGATACACAGCTCATCAGACAGTATCACACAGGAGAGGATTAGATACACAGCTCATCAGACACGATCACACAGGAGAGGATTAGATACACAGCTCATCAGACAGTATCACACAGGAGAGGATTAGATACACAGCTCATCAGACAGTATCACACAGGAGAGGATTAGATACACAGCTTAGCAGACACGATCACACAGGAGAGGATTAGATACACAGCTCAGCAGACAGTATCACACAGGAGAGGATTAGATACACAGCTCAGCAGACAGTATCACACAGGAGAGGATTAGATACACAGCTCAGCAGACAGTATCACACAGGAGAGGATTAGATACACAGCTCAGCAGACAGTATCACACAGGATAGGATTAGATACACAGTTTAGCAGACAGTATCACACAGGAGAGGATTAGATACACAGCTCAGCAGACAGTATCACACAGGAGAGGATTAGATACACAGCTCAGCAGACAGAGAGGATTAGATACACAGCTCAGCAGACAGTATCACACAGGAGAGGATTAGATACACAGCTCAGCAGACAGTATCACACAGGAGAGGATTAGATACACAGCTCAGCAGACAGTATCACACAGGAGAGGATTAGATACACAGCTCAGCAGACAGTATCACACAGGAGAGGATTAGATACACAGCTCAGCAGACAGTATCACACAGGAGAGGATTAGATACACAGCTCAGCAGACAGTATCACACAGGAGAGGATTAGATACACAGCTCAGCAGACAGTATCACACAGGAGAGGATTAGATACACAGCTCAGCAGACAGAGAGGATTAGATACACAGCTCAGCAGACAATATCACACAGGAGAGGATTAGATACACAGCTCAGCAGACAGTATCACACAGGAGAGGATTAGATACACAGCTCAGCAGACAGTATCACACAGGAGAGGATTAGATACACAGCTCAGCAGACAGTATCACAGATAATAGGATTAGATACACAGCTCAGCAGGCAGTATCACACAGGATAGGATTAGATACACAGCTCAGCAGACAGTATCACACAGGAGAGGATTAGATACACAGCTCAGCAGACAGTATCACACAGGATAGGATTAGATACACAGTTCAGCAGACAGTATCACACAGGAGAGGATTAGATACACAGCTCAGCAGACAGTATCACACAGGAGAGGATTAGATACACAGCTCAGCAGACAGAGAGGATTAGATACACAGCTCAGCAGACAGTATCACACAGGAGAGGATTAGATACACAGCTCAGCAGACAGTATCACACAGGAGAGGATTAGATACACAGCTCAGCAGACAGTATCACAGATAATAGGATTAGATACACAGCTCAGCAGGCAGTATCACACAGGATAGGATTAGATACACAGCTCAGCAGACAGTATCACACAGGAGAGGATTAGATACACAGCTCAGCAGACAGTATCACACAGGATAGGATTAGATACACAGTTCAGCAGACAGTATCACACAGGAGAGGATTAGATACACAGCTCAGCAGACAGTATCACACAGGAGAGGATTAGATACACAGCTCAGCAGACAGAGAGGATTAGATACACAGCTCAGCAGACAGTATCACACAGGAGAGGATTAGATACACAGCTCAGCAGACAGTATCACACAGGAGAGGATTAGATACACAGCTCAGCAGACAGTATCACACAGGAGAGGATTAGATACACAGCTCAGCAGACAGTATCACACAGGAGAGGATTAGATACACAGCTCAGCAGACAGTATCACACAGGAGAGGATTAGATACACAGCTCAGCAGACATTGTGACATTATGTAACAATCTCACCCAGTTGAGCGTAGATCTCCCCGGTCTCGTCCTTGTTCATTTTCACACATCCTCGGTTGTCCACCAGGGTGATGTTCTCCGTCAGCTTGTAGGGGTTCCTGATCATGGTCTTGGCCCCCTCATGAGGCTTCGCCACTTCAGCATAAACCTTATAGGCTCCATCATCCACCACGTACTTACAGGTATTGATGAAGGAGGATTTCCCATGACCCAAATATCCGAAGATCTGTAGGAGAACCCGGGAGTAGCCCTGATTACCCAGGGGGCCATTATCCAGGGAGAAGTTACAGATATAATCTCTCATGGACTGAGAATCCATTGCTGATTACTGCGATCTGCAAATAAAGAAGCAGGAAGGAAAGTATCAAAACTGAAAATGAAAGAGAATTGTTACAAGTAAACAGATCATCAGTCACAGGATATAAAGGACAAGATGGTGGCCGGATTCTAAATCATCGGGTATTCTAGAATATGTATGTAGTTGACATACTGTGACTGACAGAACTTGTTCAGTCAACGTGAGTGAACTACATATGTATATATATTATCATATTATCGCTATGGTATATAGTGGTACATTACAGTACATGTATAGCAGCACTATAGTATATGGCGGTACATGACAGTACATGTATAGCAGCGCTATGGTATATAGCAGTACATTACAGCACATGTATAGCAGCGCTTTGGTATATGGCGGTACATTACAGTACATGTATAGCAGCACTATAGTATATGGCGGTACATGACAGTACATGTATAGCAGCGCTATGGTATATGGCGGTACATTACAGTACATGTATAGCAGCACTATAGTATATGGCGGTACATGACAGTACATGTATAGCAGCGCTATGGTATATAGCAGTACATTACAGCACATGTATAGCAGCGCTTTGGTATATGGCGGTACATTACAGTACATGTATAGCAGCACTATAGTATATGGCGGTACATGACAGTACATGTATAGCAGCGCTATGGTATATGGCGGTACATTACAGTACATGTATAGCAGCACTATAGTATATGGCGGTACATGACAGTACATGTATATCAGCGCTATGGTATATGGAGGTACATTACAGTACATGTATAGCAGCGCTATGGTATATGGCGGTACATTACAGTACATGTATAGCAGCACTATAGTATATGGCGGTACATGACAGTACATGTATAGCAGCGCTATGGTATATGGCGGTACATTACAGTACATGTATAGCAGCACTATAGTATATGGCGGTACCATACAGTACATGTATAGCAGCGCTATGGTTTATGGCGGTACATTACAGTACATGTATAGCAGCACTATAGTATATGGCGGTACATTACAGTACATGTATAGCAGCGCTATGGTATATGGCGTTACATTACAGTACATGTATAGCAGCACTATAGTATATGGCGGTACATTACAGCACATGTATAGCAGCGCTATAGTATATGGCGGTACATTACAGTACATGTATAGCAGCACTATAGTATATGGTGGTACATTACAGCACATGTATAGCAGCGCTATGGTATATGGCGGTACATTACAGTACATGTATAGCAGCGCTATGGTATATGGCGGTACATTCAGGGCTGCCACTAGAAATTTTGGGGCCCCTTACTGGCAAAATTTTGGGGCCCCATGAGACTCCACCCGATCTCCGCCTCCACCAATCTCTGCCTCCACCCAGGCTCCACCTTCATCCAGACTCCACCTCCACCCCTTGAATCTTCCATATTTTCACCGCCCACTATTGGAAAAACTTCCCTTCTGCACTACGTCCTCCCCAGTCACACATTAATCTCTTTCTATACATTGTTCTTTATGTGATTTGAGGGATGTGAACAATAAATGCCACATGAGGCAGAATAACACTGGTGCTGTTATTTATTACCTTGTACAGGGGTGGGGAACTTTTTTCCTGTCGGGGTGGGAGGACATTTAGAAAGTCATTCAGGGGCCGCACATCACCATGACAATTACCCGGCTACATTTAATTAATTAACTCACCTAATTTGCTGTCTGCAGCTGCTTCTCTGTGTCCTGCAATGTTCTGTGATATCTGATCTTCCAGCTTTGTGTTGGTCTGGAGCGCAGTCGACTCTGTGACAATACGTTTTGTAAATTAAATACATCACATAGGAGACTGCTATATATACATTATACAGGAGACACTGAGGGCATATACAGCACTGTAGAGGGCTAGGGGCACATAGACTGGGGGTGAGCTGAGGTCTGCAGGAGCCACAGGGATGTATGATCTCTCCCCGGGCCCTGAGGGGGTAAGCTGAGCTCTGGAGGCAGAGGCCAAAAGCTTCCAGAAAATGGCTGCGGATCTCGATCTGCGCATGCAATGCCTCCACAGCCATTTTCTGGAACTCTAGCCAATAGAGGCCAAGTCACAGCTTGGCAATGCCCCTCTCTGTACCTGTCACCCCCTTTGCACAGTCTCTGTCCCTCCTGTTTGCTGTCTCTCCCCTGTGCCTGTCTCCAACCTGTGCACTGTGTCCCATATGCGCGCTGTGTCTCTCTCCTGCACCTGTCCCCCCCCCTGTGTCCGTCTTCTCCCTATACGTTGTGTCTCCCCACTGCACCTGTCTCCTTCCTGTGTGCTGTGTTCCCGTGATGGATGACAGACACACATACAGTACACAGAAGACAGGCAAACGACAGATGAAAGACACACATACAGTAAACGGATGACAGACACACAACACATGGATGACAGAGACACAGCACACGGATGACAGACACACACATACAGCAAACAGATGACAGACACACACAGCACACGGATTACAGGCACACGTACAGCACACGGATAACAGACACACACAGCACACGGATTACAGGCACACGTACAGCACACGGATAACAGACACACACATACAGCAAACAGATGACAGACACACACATACAGCAAACAGATGACAGACACACACATACAGCAAACAGATGACAGACACACACATACAGCAAACAGATGACAGACACACAGCACACGGATTACAGGCACACGTACAGCACAACGGATTACAGACACGTGCACATGTGAAGGTTTTACCTGTACTGTAGTATCTGTCCTTGGTGCTCTGATGTAGATGACTCTGGCTTTTCTGCCTTCTGCGCCACTCCTGTCCGGTGCGGTTTGTAAACAAGTTTGTGAAGCCTCCATTCCTGTGCGCTTTCTTCTGCTCCCAGATCCAAGATGGCAGCTTGAGGGAGCGGCGGCTGCCTTTCGTTCCCTAGGGTAGTGGGCAATAGCTCCGCAAGCAATCGTGTCGGGTCGTCCGCATCCAGGGGTGAACCTAGCCTCTCTGCTGCCTGAGGCGAAATTCAAAACAGCGGCCCCCCCCCCCTTCCCTAAACACAAGGATGTCAGTGCCATGACACACACATATGCACGTATATATCCCTCATCCTGGTATATATGATCCCATTCCTGATATGGTCCCCCATCCTGATATACATGGTCTCCTCCTTGTATATATGTCCCCTTCCTGGTATGTATATGTCTCCCATCCTGGAATATATGATCCCCCATCCTGGTATATAAGAACCCCTAATATATAAGTTCTCTATTATCCACTTTTGGAAATATATGTCCCTATCCTGGTTTCATGGTCCCTATCCTAGTATATGTGATGCATTTTAGCTGGGTCTGCATCCTCGGCAAGGACGTAGATTCAGCTGAAGCAGGCGTTGGGGTTGGCGGGGCATGGTCCCCCCAGGCCCGGTCACATTAGTGACCCCAGCGACCGCGATCGTTATGATCCTGATCCGGTCTAAAATGACAAATCTGTAGTCACTTCATATGGCTGCAGATTTATGAATCCTCGCATCACAGACACTGTGCGTTGTAAGGATTCTCCAGTGTCGGAGCTGTGAATGACAGTCACAAGTTACCAGACTCCAGGCCAGAGTGCACACACCCAGGCGCACCATCATAAATACATCACACACAAACCCAGGTGTGCTGTCATACATACATTATACATCACACAGGTGTACTCACACCCCAGCATACCATCATACATACATCACATATAAACTCAGGTGCACCATCATATGTACATGACACACATACACCCCAGCATACCATCAGATATACATCACACACCCAGGCATACCCTCACACATACATGACACATACACCCAGGAGCACATCACATCCATGACACATACATCCAAAAACATCATCTTACATACATGACATACACCCAGGAGAACTGTCTTACATGCATAACACATACACCCAGGCACAGCACCTTAGATACATGACACACACCCAGAAGCACATGACACACACATCACACTCATACATGATATCTGTATCACACACACACACACACACATATATATAGTCACTCTCTTCTTCATCATCATGTACCCAGTGAGGAAGGCCTGTAGTTGGATTCAGCAGTGGATGTTCTGTACACACATTCTGGCTCCTGTCAGACCCCTTCTCTCCCCCTCCCCTGCTCCCGAGTCCCGACTGCTGAGCTGGCCTGGTAGTGACATTACAGGAGGAGGGGGTGCTCCTGTGGCTGCTCACTTCATGCTGTGCAGGATTCCTCGGCCAAAGATGAGGCCGAAGAAGAGGAGACCAGAGGAGCAGCTGAGGAGGCGGCGCATTTTTGTTCATTATATCAGTGGAGCCGCAGCCTCATCCCCCGGTAACCAGGCTGCGATAGGGTCTCTCTCCTCCAGTGAGGCTTCTCCCCCTGTGGCCCCACATATAGTCTTTTCTGTTCAAGGAGGTGCTCAGTCACTGTGACGTGCACTCCCTGGTCGGGAAGGGAGTGGGCGGCAGCCAGCGGATCCACGCACACAGGAACTCGTCAGTGAGGGGAGGCGGGAGCGCTCACGCAACATAGGGGGCCCCTTGCTCCAAAAGGCCACGCCCCCACCCCCCTGCCCCTGTTCAATAGCCACGCCCCCTGCAGTCAGGCCCCGGGCCCCTCACTGCAGTAAGGTCTGTAACCCCTAATGGCGGCCCTGGGTACATTACAGTACATGTATAGCAGCACTATAGTATAGGGCGGTACATTACAGCACATGTATAGCAGCGCTATGGTATATAGCGGTACATTACAGTACATGTATAGCAGTGCTATGGTATATGGCGGTACATTACAGTACATCTATAGCAGCGCTATGGTATATGGCGGTACATTACAGTACATGTATAGCAGCGCTATGGTATATGGCGGTACATTACAGTACATGCATAGCAGCGCTATAGTATATGGAGGTACATTACAGCACATGTATAGCAGCGCTATAGTATATGGCGGTACATTACAGCACATGTATAGCAGCGCTATGGTATATGGCGGTACATTACAGTACATGTATAGCAGCACTATAGTATATGACCGTACATTACAGTACGTGTATAGCAGCACTATAGTATATGACGGTACATTACAGCACATGTATAGCAGCGCTATGGTATATGGGGGTACATTATAGTACATGTATAGCAGCACTATAGTATATGGCGGTACATTACAGCACATGTATAGCAGCGCTATGGTATATGGTGGTACATTACAGTACATGTATAGCAGCACTATAGTATATGGCGGTACATTACAGTACATGTATAGCAGCGCTATAGTATATGGCGGTACATTACAGTACATCTATAGCAGCGCTATGGTATATGGCGGTACATTACAGTACATGTATAGCAGCGCTATGGTATATGGCGGTACATTACAGTACATGCATAGCAGCGCTATAGTATATGGAGGTACATTACAGCACATGTATAGCAGCGCTATAGTATATGGCGGTACATTACAGCACATGTATAGCAGCGCTATGGTATATGGCAGTACATTATAGTACATGTGTGGCAGCGCTATGGTATATGGCAGTACATTACAGTACATGTATAGCAGCACTATAGTATATCGCGGTACATTACATTACATGTATAGCAGCACTGCCCACGGCCCCCTGCTCCTCCACAGTAAAAGTAAAAAAAATCCTCAGTGAGCATACTCACCTGTCCACCGTCTCGCTCCACCTCCGTCTTCTAGGTCCTAAAGGCCTTTAGGACCTGTCATTGCCTGGGAAACCGATCAGCTGATCGGTCAAATGACCGCTAACTTCCGGGGGGGCAGAATGGAGCAGGGGGTCAGGATGGCGACGGGGGGGGGGGCAGGCAGGATTGTGTCGGGGGGGCAGGATGAAGCGAGCAGGGCAGGATGGAGCCAGGGGGCAGGATGGAGGCAGGTGGGAAGGATGGAGGCGGGGCAGGATGGACAGAGGGGGACAGGATGGACAGAGGTGGGGCAGGATGGTGGCGGGGGAGCGAGAACAGCGGGGGGCAGAATGGAGGCGGGGCAGGATGGAGGGAGCGGGGCAGGATGGAGCCGGAGGAGCAGGATGGTCGTGGAGCGGGGGGGGGGTTTAGGATGGTAGCGGCGGGGCAGGATGGTGGGAGCGGGGCAGGATGGAGCCGCAGGAGCAGGATGGTGGCAGGGGGGCAAGATGGTGGCGAGCGGGGCAGGATGGAGTGAGTAGGGCAAGATGGAGCCGGAGGAGCAGGGTGGAGCCGGAGGAGCACGATGGTGGCAGGATGGTGGTGGGCGGGGCAGGATGGAGCGAGCGGGGCAGGATGGAGCCAGAGGAGCAGGATGGCGGCGGGGAGCAGGATGGTGGCCGAAGGAGCAGGATGGTGGCGAGCGGGGCAGGATGGAGCGAGCGGTGCAGGATGGAGCTGGGGGAGCAGGATGGTGGCAGGGGGGGTTCAGGATGGTGGCGAGATGGGCAGGGTGGAGAGAGCGGGCAGGATGGAGCCGGTGGGGGAGCAGGATGGTGGCGGGGGGGGGGCAGGATGTAGGCAGGGGGCAGGATGGTGGCGGCGGGGGAAGGATGGTGGCGGGGGGTGGCAAGGGGCAGGATGGTTGCGGGGGGGCAGGATGGAGCCAACGGGGCAGGATGGAGCCAGCGGGGGGGGCAGGATGGTCACAAGCGGGTCAGGATGGAGCTGGCGGGGCAGGATGGAGTGAGTGGGGCAGGGTGGAGCGAGCGGGGCAGGATGGAGCAAGCGGGGCAGGATGGAGCTAGTGGGGCAGGATGGAGCGAGTGGGGCAGGATGGAGCCGGAGGAGCAGGATGGGGGGGTAGGATGGTGGCGAGCGGGTTAGAATGGAGTGAGCGGGGCAGGATGGAGCCGGCGGGGCAGGATGGAGCGAGTGGGGCAGGATGGAGCGAGTGGGGCAGGATGGAGCCAGTGCGGCAGGATGGAGCCGGAGGAGCAGGATGGGGGGGCAGGATGGTGGCGAGCGGGGCAGGATGGAGTGAGCGGGGCAGGATGGAGCCGGCGGGGCAGGATGGGCCGGCGGGGGAGCAGGATGGTGGCGGGGGAGCAGGATGGTGGCGGGGGGGCAAGATGGTGGCATGGGGGCAGGATGGTGGCAGGGGGGGCAGGATGGTGGCAGGGGGGACAGGATGAAGCCGGCGGTGGAGCAGGATGGAGCCGGCGGTGGAGCAGGATGGAGCCGGCGGGAGAGCAGGATGGAGCCGGTGGGGGAGCAGGATGGAGCCGGCGGGGGAGCAGGATGGAGCGAGCGGGGCAGGATGGAGCGAGCGGGGCAGGATGGAGCGAGCGGGGCAGGATGGAGCCGGTGGGGCAGGATGGAGCCGGCGGGGCAGGATGGAGCCGGTGGGGCAGGATGGAGTGGGGGAGCTGCGGGGGGGCAGGAGGAGCGGGGGGGCCACAGGGACAGAAGAAGCGGGGGGCTGCGGGGACAGGAGGAGCGGGGGGGCAGAGAGTGCTGCGAGGAGCGGGGGGTGGCCGCGGGGGCCCTGTGAGGAGAATGTCGCCGCTGCGGCCACCATGTATCCCACTGCTGACTCGACCAATGTTATTTATGCAATTAAATGTCCGTGACTTATTTATGTGGGTGAGACCACGCAGCATATTAGGGATAGGATATCCCAACATAAATCTAACATACGATGTGAGAGGAAGATTTTACCTATACCGTATCATTTTATTATGGCAGGACGCCGTATCTCACAGCTTAAATTTCAAGTGTTAGAAGGGATATCCCTACCACATAGGGGGTGATCTCCATAAATTACTCCGTATACGCGAAGCCTATTGGATATATAGGTTGCAAACTTTGTCCCCTAAGGGTCTTAATCGTGACTACGATATTGCTAGTTTTTATGAAATTCTTTCTAAAAATGTTTTGCCATTTCCTCTTTATACTAAATTTTATTACATTTTATTGCGCTCGCGTCATGATGATGCGGCGTCACAGGCAGGACATTCCCATCTTGTTTGTATTTGTGTATAATTGTTTATACAGATAAACGAGGCTCCTTCAGGTATCTGGAGATTGCACCCAAGGATGAACTTGTGCAAGTCCACAATTCTCTCCCCGATATCTGGGCTGATTTCTGTAGACACAAAGTAGCAGTGTGTTTCAGGTGTGCAGTAGAATACATCCACAGGTGTGTCTCTAATTAACTCAGATGTTGCCAATAAACCTATTAGAAGCTTCCAAACACATGACATCATCATATGGGCTGTCCCAAATTGTATAAAGGCAGAGTGATCTTAGTGAATGGAAACTTGTGACTGCAGAAAGTAATAAAAAAGGCTTAATACATTCTCTCTCTCTCATTATTCTGCATTTGGCAAATATTAATATTTGTTGTTCATCTTAATTGTCCTAAAACAGGAAATGTTTATCCTGATTTCATGTCAGATAGTGAGAAAAACATAAAAATGTATCTTTTTATACAGTTTACTCGATGTAAGCCCGATGCTATCGCATCAGGAGGGCAGTGACATCACGATGGGGGCAAGCCCTGTTGCACTGGGGGCGACGGCCGTCTCTTGCCCTCTATGTGCTGTCTTTTCTCCCTGTACTCTCTCCTTTGAGCTGTCTCCCCTCTGTGCACTCTCTCTTCAACTTGCACTGTCTCTGCCCTCCGTGCACTGTCTGGGGCCCCGTGCACTGTCTGGGGCCCCGTGCACTGTCTGGGGCCCCGTGCACTGTCTGGGGCCCCGTGCACTGTCTGGGGCCCCGTGCACTGTCTGCGGCCCCGTGCAATGTCTGGGGCCCCGTGCGATGTCTGGAGCCCTGTGCGCTGTCTGGGGCCCCGTGCGATGTCTGTAGCCCCGTGCGATGTCTGTAGCCCCGTGCGATGTCTGGGGCCTCGTGCACTGTCTGGGGCCCCGTGCACTGTCTGGGGCCCCGTGCGATGTCTGGAGCCCCGTGCAATGTCTGGGGCTCCGTGTGATGTCTGGAGCCCTGTGCGCTGTCTGGGGCCCCGTGCGATGTCCTTTACTTGCGGGGACATGAGGATGGGAGCTGGTGGTGCCACTCAAGGTCCTGTTAACACTAGCGCACTCCATCATTTGGGTGTCCCAATATGAGTTCCAGCATAGCGGGGAATTCTGGGATATGGCCTCATCCAGATGGAGGTCGGGGAGAGACGCCAAAGGCAATTTTGTAACTTAAACTTCTGGTTTCAACTTTACATCGGAAGAGAAAATGGGTCTGGATATTATCAATGTGATAATAAATGATCAGATACGGCTATGAAGAACATTCAGATTAACTGGATCAGAGGAGGAAGGGAAGAATCATTCTAATAAATGGATCAGAAGGGAATTCATTTTATCATTCTGATAAAAGATCAAAAGAGGAGGAAAATAGATCTGATGAAAGAATCAGGAAAGGAAGAGGCGTATTATTATAAACAAAGGATTAAAGAATGTGAAGAATCGCTGTGAAGAAAGGATCAGAGGAAGACGTGAAGAGAAAACACAGAGGGGAATGTGAAGTGTTCTGATGAAAGGAAAAAGTTAGGATCATGGATTAGAGAAGGATTGTGGATCAGAGAAGGATTGTGGATTAGAGAAGGATCGTGGATCAGAGAAGGATTGTGGATCAGAGAAGGATCGTGGATCAGAGAAGGATCGTGGATCAGAGAAGGATTGTGGATCAGAGAAGGATCGTGGATCAGAGAAGGATCGTGGATCAGAGAAGGATTGTGGATCAGAGAAGAATTGTGGATCAGAGAAGGATCGTGGATCAGAGAAGGATCGTGGATCAGAGAAGGATGGTGGATCAGAGAAGGATCGTGGATCAGAGAAGGATCGTGGATCAGAGAAGGATTGTGGATCAGAGAAGGATCGTGGATCAGAGAAGGATCAGGGATCAGTGAAGGATCGTGGATCAGAGAAGGATCGTGGATCAGAGAAGGATCGTGGATCAGAGAAGGATCGTGGATCAGAGAAGGATCGTGGATCAGAGAAAGATCGTGGATCAGAGAAGGATCGTGAATCAGAGAAGGATCGTGAATCAGAGAAGGATCGTGGATCAGAGAAAGATCGTGGATCAGAGAAGGATCGTGGATCAGAGAAGGATCGTGGATCAGAGAAGGATCGTGGATCAGAGAAGAATCGTGGATCAGAGAAGAATCGTGGATCAGAGAAGAATCGTGGATCAGAGAAGAATCGTGGATCAGAGAAGGATCGTGGATCAGAGAAGGATCGTGGATCAGAGAAGGAATGTGGATCATAGAATGATCGTGGATCAGAGGAGGATCGTGGATCAGAGAAGGAATGTGGATCAGAGAAGGATCGTGGATTAGAGAAGGATCGTGGATCAGAGAAGGATCGTGGATCAGAGAAGGAATGTGGATCATAGAAGGATCGTGGATCAGAGAAGGATCGTGGATCAGAGAAGGATTGTGGATCAGAGAAGGATTGTGGATCAGAGAAGGATTGTGGATCAGAGAAGGAATGTGGATCAGAGAAGGATCGTGGATCAGAGAAGGATCGTGGATCAGAGAAGGATCGTGGATCAGAGAAGGAATGTGGAGCAGAGAAGGATCGTGGATCAGAGAAGGATCGTGGATCAGAGAAGGAATGTGGATCAGAGAAGGATTGTGGATCAGAGAAGGACCGTGGATCAGAGAAGGATCCTGATCAGAGAAGGAATGTGGATCAGAGAAGGATCGTGGATCAGAGAAGGATCGTGGATCAGAGAAGGATCGTGGATCAGAGAAGGATCGTGGATCAGAGAAGGATTGTGGATCAGAGAAGGATCGTGGATCAGAGAAGGATCGTGGATCAGAGAAGGATCGTGGATCAGAGAAGGATTGTGGATCAGAGAAGGATCATGGATCAGAGAAGGAATGTGGATCAGAGAAGGAACCTGGATCACAGAAGGATTGTGGTTCAGAGAAGGATCGTGGATCAGAATAGGATCAGAGAAGGACCGTGGATCAGAGAAGGATCCTGATCAGAGAAGGAATGTGGATCAGAATAGGATCGTGGATCAGAGAAGGATCGTGGATCAGAGAAGGATCGTGGATCAGAGAAGGATCGTGGATCAGAGAAGGATCGTGGATCAGAGAAGGAATGTGGATCAGAGAAGGATCGTGGATCAGAGAAGGAATGTGGATCAGAGAAGGATCGTGGATCAGAGAAGGATCGTGGCGTCAACTGCAGGAAAGCAACTAACAATAGATCAGGACCGCGCCCTACCCAGGGCCGGACTGTAAACTGACTCAATGCATTAACTATTAGCCGGTCACCACTGTAAAATCTGCATAAAGGGTTCACAAGTTTCTGTTGTAATTCAGCATTTTTTCCTGCATATTTCCCACAACTTTAAATGTCCTGGAGAAGGCGCTGCAGGTTTGCGCAAAACAATAAAGAAGGGGCCATACACCATTAGCATTATATGAATATGGCTGCACAAATATGCTGAGTCCAGTATACAGATCTGCGCACACTGAGAGCAGGGCGGAGCCCACACATTTATTACTTATTTAAATAATTACAAAAAATATTGGGCTCCACTGTAATTTTGATTGCCAGCCAATGTAAAACCAGGCAGCAAGGGGTGGCAGCCTGCAGCTGTCCACTTTATCTGCACTGACAATCAAGAATATAGCAAAGTCCTTCGCAATTTTTTTTTAATTATTTATTTATTTATTTTTAAACGCCTATGTCAGCAGGTGCATTGCCAGTGGCAGCCAATCACAGATTCCGGCACAATGGCTGGAGGTGCAACAGCCAATCACAGATGCTGTCACAGAGAGTGGACATCTGTGATTGGCTGTTGGAGGCACAATCAGCGGCCCGGAAGTACAAGTGCATGGTCCACAGTAAGTATAATGCTGCTGGATTTAATCACTGCTTTGCTTTCTTTTACAGCTGAACCCAGACAGTAACACGGACTTCTCAGGAATGTCCATGTTTGAGTTCTGTTCCCGAAAACCAGGTGTTCGGTACTTTACAGTTCACCCATCACTATTCATTTGTCCTATCACATTGTGGATATTTATACCTTCCTATTGTTGGTCTTCCCTGCTGGCTATATTCCACTGTGTGTCCTGCTTGGAGTTCTGTCCATACGGCCAAGGATTTATAGTAGTCATATAGAGACCAGCTGGGTGTTTTATCTTTGCTGTAACATCTATCTATCCTACTCCTTTCTTCTACTAATTGTCAGGTAGTAGGAGGTCCTTCTTTCTTGCAGTAATACTCTACCTTTTCTACTTTGTATTCATGTTTAATGTTTTCTCACTTTGGAATCTCTTCCTTCTCTGCTAGTGTTCTTTATTCAGGGTTATAGTGCTCTGTAGCTCTCTCCAGTACTTAGAGATATGAGAAACACTCGTCAGCCTTTTAGGAAGCCAGGTCTGAGTTGTCATCTCCTAGTTTTACAGTTAGTGTTATCCCAGCCTGCGCAGGTGCCACCAGGGATTGTGCAGCTGGAACTGTAGTCTGTACAGGAACTGGTTAGGTAAGGTGCAGTAGTTTAGAGAGAGGTCCTATTTTACCATATATATATATAACAATGCTGGAGAAGGGCTGTGATAAGAGAAGAGATAAATCTTCATAGCTGAATGAAGGAATGAGGCTGGAGAAAAACATCCTGCAAGATCAGTGAGCCACAGGGAAGATTTATTTATGCCCCTGTCACAGCCCTTCTCTGGCAGCTCATCAGTACATGAGCTGATTATACACCTCTTATAAAATCACACAAGGTACCAGTTGTGCAATGACAGGTGTGATATACTGCATATCTTGCCATTGTGGTCTTCAGTATACAAGACTAACATCCCGGGAATCTATGAGATGGACAAGGCAGCGTGTCCAAAGGAGAATTGTGGCAAGAGAAGATGATAAATCCAAATTAAAATCATGGTGACTGCAATCCGGAAGTAAAGGAGGTTTGATGTGTAGAATATAGTGATAAACTCTAGGGGAGGAAATTGGTGTAAGATAATGACCCAAAAAGAGGACAGCTGGATTTTAGTGCTGGATTTTGGTGACATCAAAGGGCGTCCATGACAAATTGACTCTTCCCTTTTTGTGGAATGATTTGTTTTCACTTACAATTCCGGCTGCTCATACAGACAACACCCTGATGAGGTTATATTATTTATTTTTTGGAGTGTTATGGTGTTTATTTTATTGGTCTATGTAACTTTGAGTCTTGTCTTGTTTGGGCTTTGACCGGGTCTTTTGTCGTATTAGGCCTAGTTCACACGGGGTGTTTTTGGTGCGTTTTTGACCCGTGGATTCGCCTGCATTTTATGCAAATATATGCTAATTGTTTCCTGGGGTTATGGTTGACATCAAATCCTATGGGATTTCAGGGAAAGCTCCACACACGCTGGTTTTCTTTTGATGCTGAAAGTGGAAACACCACAGGTTTTTCTGCGTACACCCAATACTCATTCACATGCACCGGACCGGAAATAGACGCCACCGGCACATCATCATACCTGAATGAAACCCATACATTTTAGAATCTGCAAAGAAGAGGACTGCGCTTGTATATTAGGTTATCACAATCACCACAGAAAGAGGTCAGGGATGGATACCTTACAAATGCCAATAGGGACTAGTCACTGCCTCTTTAACATTAGAAAATGAAAGTATATAGATGCATTTTTTCCACTTTACACTATGAGCTCAGACAGAGATGATTAAAATAAGACTATGAAGCTGCAGGGACAGATAGACTGTGACGTCACCACTGTCACTACGGGAGCTGAAAGGCATTCAGTTTCGGGTCTCCTAGTGAACAGTCATCACAGAGGATCTTAAAGGGAAACATTGACTTAATGAAGATGGCAATGAGGTATGTGTCTTGTTGTAATAAAATGCTTTTTCTGTGTGTTGCGTATTATTTACTGTTTACTAGAGATTCATAATGGGTGGTACTAACATTGGGTCGACATTATGAATCTCGGGCTTAATGCCAGCTGGCAATGTTCAGCTGGCATTAACCCCTTTATTACTTAGTTTGCCACCAGCCCTAGGGCAGATGGAGGAATCTGGGTACAGCACCACAAAATGACACTTCTGATGGATGCACCATTTTCTGGGGCGGCTTAAGTCAGTGGAGGTCCCAGAACGCATTTTTTTGTGCGGCGTTCTCTCAGCCACAAAAACACGGCTGTTTCTGGTGTGTTTCTGCTGCGTTTCTGTAGTGCTGCATTTACATCTGATTAGAACGGCTGTCAATTGGAAAACGTACAGGATAATTGACTGGGACATTTATAAATGCATGCGTTTTTGGCAGCAAAAGTGCAACACCTAACAATGCACATGTGGGCACAGAATTGGAAAATCACATTAACTTCAATGTTAAAACTGTGGGATATGCATTTTGCTGCAAAAATGCAGCAAAAAAGTGCAGCACCAACGCACAGTGGGCACATAGCCTCAGTGTGGAGATTTGTCTGTATTTCTATTATGTCCACATCCAGTAGGTGTCACTAGTGACTTTGTTCTCTTCCTTTGTACAGAGGTTATTTGCACAGTTTTCCCTGGGAGCAGTGGAGGGTCGGTGACCTTCCCTTCACCGGTTTGACGCTCTTCCTAGGGTAAAAACGTATTCCTGAGACCCCCTATTGAGAGGTTTCATTCTCCCTGTTAATCTCCTACATTAGAAGAAAAAGGTTTGGTGCCGTGTCGCCAGTTGAGAAAATATTGATTGCTCTCAGTGTGAGAAACAAGATACAAATCTTGTGGTTGTGATACCTTTCAATGGCTAACAAAAATTAAATAAATGATGTTATAAGGCATTGAGCTTTCGAGACGACTCAGGCCTCTTCATCAGGCTGGTATGACAAGATATTGAATGAAACTCAAAATATATGCATGCACAACTAAAATGATTGGACATTTGACTCAATAAACATTACAAGGACTGGACATTTGGCAAAATAAACAAACAGCCTGGGAGATGATCTTCAAACAGACAGACCCAGAGGTAATAAAGTCTTTAGGACACTAAATTATAAGAAAACCTGGTGTCTAAGATCTCCATGTCTTTGAACAACATTGTTTAGACGTGGTAATGAGCCATAAAACCATCAGCGATGTTCAGTCCATTCTGTATACAATTGAAGCTTCTAATTAGCTTCGATTCACACACTCTTCGGTGTTTTTGGGATTTGAAGTTACCTCTCAAAATTAAAACCTTCATATTGTCAATGTTATGTCCCTGGCCAGAAAAATGCTCCGCTACTGGAAAATTGATTTTTTCGTGTGTAATTGTGTGACGATGAGACCTCATCCTTGCTCTTAGACGTTGCCCAGTCTCCCCAACATAGAAAGACCCCACTGGGCAAATGGTGCACATAATTAAATATACCACAGTGGAAGAGGAGCATGTGAAAGTCCCAGGAATCTTATCCTGTTGTGTGTTGGGGATCTGTATCCGGTCTCTGGTCTCTATGTGAGCACAGGTCTTGCAGCTCTTCACATTGCATGGATAAGTTCCTCTTGGTGTATCTCAGGGCATCAAACTTCGGAGAGCAATCAACAAAATCAATACGGCACACAAGCTTTGTGGTGTACTGAAGACTTCTGCTTTATTAGATCTTGTGATCAGTTTATACAGTATCCCAGAACAAAGAACCAGGTGCCTCTGAACTGTGCAACAAAAAGAGCAGTAGGGGTGTGTATAGAATTTTGAAACTTCCCCACCCATCAGAGGCCCCCTATCTAAATGCACATAGGCTGCTGGTGTCACATGTGCCCCAACCCCAGCCTAGGCTCCTGGTGGGAACATAGGCTGGGGTTGGGGCACAGGCTCCTGGGGGGAGCATAGGCTTGGGTTGATCTCATTCTGCGGTGTTTGCGGTGGTCAGTGGTGGATGGCTGGCATCAGGCTATGGAGACAGGCTTGGGGGGCTGCATGGTGTGGGGACCTGCAGATGTGTATGGCGGGTTCCTGGCATCAGTGGCACCACTAGTGGGCGCCTGTGACATGGTTTGTGACACAGCAGGAAGGGACACCAGGCCGATGATCAATCCAATGAGATTTATTGAACAGGGAAAATGGAGCAACACAAAGGTAGGTAATTCTCTAGAGTCCGCAACAGCAAAACAAGTCCGGGGGCCGCCACCTGGTACTCCAATGCTAGGGAAATTTATAAATAGTCCTTGCATGAGTCAATAGATCCAACAGATGAGATACACCACACAATCCCACGTGGCAGCTTCTACACATCCACACAAGGCACAAGGGTCTGGCCGCAGCTTCAGGCCCTTGACCATCAGGACTCTTTTTTTATCTGGCTTGGTTACACATGAGTCTATTGTTTGGGCTCCTGGGATCAGCCCATGGATAGGGGGGTTCACACCTACTTTTGGATGGTTTGCTCCAGTCAGAAGATTCTAGAAACTCAGGGCTTCATTCTGCCTTACAGGTTATCTATTGGAGGCAGCTCCTGCTGAGAAGAACAAAGACACATTCAACCACTAGCTGTTGACCAAGGCCTGATTACAGGAACACAGGGCGGGGGAAGGGACATATTGTTACACAGGTCACATTAAAGGCCCTGTCTCACATAACGATATTTAGGCTGGCTTCAGACTTGCGTACCCTCCGCAGCGTCCTGCGGAGGAGATCCGCAAGCTGAACGCAGCCCCTATGTTTAGATTGAGAACGCACAGTGCTGCGCAAGTCTGCGCATGACCGTGCGCTCCCATTCACTGCAATATGTGATTTGTACGCAGGTGGATGCCCGTGCAAAAATCACACACTCTCCTCCGCACCAGGAATGCAACATGAGAGTGTGTGATTGTATGTGATTTGTGCGTGGGCATCCGCCTGCGTACAAATTACATATTGCAGTGAATGGGAGAGCACAGTCATGCGCAGACCTGCACAACACCGTGCGTTCTCATTCTAAACAAAGGGGCTGCGGTCAGCTTGCGGATCTCCTCCGCAGGACGCTGCGGAGGGTACACAAGTCTGAAGCCAGCCTTAGAGATAGTTGTAACTGTGACGTTACAACGATCTCTCCAGCGATGTTGTTCTGTGTGACACTTAGCAGCTATCAGGCCCCTGCTGTGAGGTCGCTGATTGCTGCAAAGTGCTGCGGGTCATTTTTTGATCGTTGGTTTCCCGCTGGTCAGCACGCATCGCTGCGTGTGACCACGAGAAACTAGCGATCTGTGACCTCACAGGCTGGTAACCATGGTAAACACCGGGTATCTAGCCAGCGCGCATGCTGGCCAATCCTGTGATAGGACGACACAATGACGGTGGAACTGGATGGACGCCACAAGGTGAGTATATAATATGATATAGATACCATGAGAAGAAAATGGATTTTGTTCTCTTACAGTAAATTTGGGCCAAAGCATAAATCTTATGGTGGTATAGTGGGCGAGAGCCGTCTGCAGGGTGCAGGTGCCAGTACGTTCCTCTGAGTCCGCTGATATCACTGCAGCCAGTGTAGAGGAATGAGGAGAGTTGTGTAGTAACTGCTCATTACTGGTAAAACAAACATAAAGCAGAATTTCCCAGGAAACAACCACAGGGGGCGCCATCATCACAGTGATTATTCTTAATCTCTTTTCATTTAGGTAATTTCCTTCCTCTGGGAAAAGAAGTTAAATGGCAGAAGAACTTCAAAGACATGATGGAGATACTGCTGATGTCAGACACACAGGACCAGAGCATGGACTTCATAGTCCCGGTGTTCATTTACAGGTAAGATTTATAGAGAAGAGGAACAAACCACAGAGACCGACCACAGAGACCGACCACAGACACACCATAGAGACCGACCACAGAGACCGACCACAGAGACCGACCACAGAGACCGACCACAGAGACCGACCACAGAGACCGACCACAGAGACTGAGCACAGAGACTGAGCACAGAGACAGACCACAGAGACCGACCACAGAGACTGAGCACAGAGACTGAGCACAGAGACCGAGCACAGAGACCGACCACAGAGACCGACCACAGAGACCGACCACAGAGACTGAGCACAGAGACTGAGCACAGAGACCGACCACAGAGACCGACCACAGAGACCGACCACAGAGACCGGCCACAGAGACCGGCCACAGAGACCGACCACAGAGACCGACCACAGAGACCGACCACAGAGACCGACCACAGAGACCGAACTTAGAGAGAGACCACAGAGACCGACCACAGAGAGAGACCACAGAGACAGACCACAGAGACCGACCACAGAGAGAGACCGCAGAGACCGACCACAAAGACCGACCACAAAAAGAGACCACAGAGACCGACCACAGAGAGAGACCACAGAGACCGACCACAGAGACCGACCACAGAGACCGACCACAGAGACCGACCACAGAGACAGACCACAGAGACAGACCACAGAAGACCACGAGACCGACCAGAGACAGACCACAGAGACCGACCACAGAGACCAAACTCAGAGACCGACCACAGAGACCGACCACAGAGACCGACCACAGAGAAAGAGACCACAGAAAGAGACCACAGAGACCGACCACAGAGACCGACCACAGAGACCGACCACAGAGACCGACCGACAAGAGCACACATCATACATAGAGACCGACCACAGAGACCGACCACATGGCATAGACCACAGAGCACACACCAAGAGACTGACCACAGAGAACACACCACAGAGACCGACCACAGAGCACACATCATACATAGAGACCGACCACAGAGACCGACCACATGGCATAGACCACAGAGCACACACCAAGAGACTGACCACAGAGAACACACCACAGAGACCGACTACAGAGACCGACCACAGAGACCGACCACAGAGACCGACCACAGAAAGAGACCACAGAGACCGACCACAGAGACCGACCACAGAGACCGACCATGTAGACAGACCACAGAGACCGACCACAGAGAACCGACCATAGAGACCGACTACAGAGACCGACCATAGAGACCGACCACAGAGCACATACCACAGAGACCGACCACAGAAACTGCCCACAGTGCATGCGCCACAGAGACCGACCACAGAGCGCACACCACAGAGACTGACCACAGAGCGCACACCAGAGACCGACCACAGAGGGCACACCACAGAGACTGACCACAGAGCTCACACCACAGAGACTGACCACAGAGCTCACACCACAGAGACTGACCACAGAGCACACCACAGAGACTGACCACAGAGCGCACACCACAGAGACTGACCACAGAGCGCACACCACAGAGACTGACCACAGAGCGCACACCCAAGAGACTGACCACAGAGCGCACACCCACAGAGACTGACCACAGAGCACCACACCACAGAGACTGACCACAGAGCACACACCACAGAGACAGACCACAGAGAACACACCATAGAGACAGACCACAGAGAAACACACCATAGAGACAGACCACAGAGTGCACACCACAGAGACTGACCACAGAGCACACACCACAGAGACTGACCACAGAGCGCACACCACAGAGACTGTCCACAGAGCCACACACCACAGAGACTGACCACAGAGCGCACACCAACAGAAAACCGACCACAGAGACCGACCACAAGAGCGCAAACCACAGAGACTGACCACAGAGAACACATCATACCTAGAGACCGACTACAGAGAACACATCATACATAGAGACCGACCACAGAGCACACACCTTAGAGACCGACCACAGACACATCAAAGAGACCGACCACAGAGCGCACACCACAGAGACTGACCACAGAGTGCACAACACAGAGATCGACCACAGAGCGCACACCACAAGAGACTGACCACAGAGCACACACCACAGAGACTGACCACAGAGTGCACACCACAGAGACTGACCACAGAGCGCACACACACAGAGCGCACACCACAGAGACAGACCACAGAGCACACACCACAGAGACTGACCACAGAGCACACACCACAGAGACCGTCCACAGAGCTCACACCACAGAGACTGACCACAGAGCGCACTCCACAGAGACCAACCACATAGCGCACACCACAGAGGCTGACCACAGAGCGCACACCACAGAGATCGACCACAGAGCGCACACCACAGAGCGCACACCACAGATACTGACCACAGAGCGCACTCCACAGAGACCAACCACATAGCGCACACCACAGAGACCGACAACAGAGCACACACCACAGAGACTGAACCACGAGCACAACACCACAGAGACTGACCACAGAGCGCACACCACAAGAGACCAACCACAGAGCGCACACCACAGAGACTGACCACAGAGCGCACACCACAGAGACTGACCACAGAGCGCACACCACAGAGACTGACCACAGAGCGCACACCACAGAGACTGACCACAGAGCGCACACCACAGAGACTGACCACAGAGCGCACACACACAGAGACTGACCACAGAGCACACACCACAGAGACCGACCACAGAGCTCACACCACAGAGACTGACCAAGAGCACACACACAGAGACTGACCACAGAGCGCACACCACAGAGACTGACCCCAGAGCGCACACCACAGAGACTGACCACAGAGCACACACCACAGAGACCAACCACAGAGCACACTCCACAGAGACCGACCACAGAGCGCACACTACAGAGACTGACCCAGAGCGCACAACACAGAGACTGACCACAGAGCACACACCACAGAGACTGACCACAGAGCACACACCACAGAGACTGACCACAGAGTACACACCACAGAGACTGACCACAGAGCACACACCACAGAGACCGACCACAGAGCGCACATCCACAGAGACAGACCACAGAGTGCACACTACAGAGACTGACCACAGAGTGAACACCACAGAGATCGACCACAGAGTGCACACCACAGAGATCGACCACAGAGCGCACACCACAGAGACTGACCACAGAGCGCACACCACAGAGCGCACACCACAGAAACTGACCACACAGCGCACACCACAGAGACCGACCACAGAGCGCAAACAACAGAGACCGACCACAGACACATCACAGAGACCGACCACAGAGCGCACACCACAGAGACCGACCACAGACACATCACAGAGACCGACCACAGAGCGCACACCCACAGAGACCGACCACAGACACACCACAGAGACCGACCACAGAGCGCACACCACAGAGACTGACCACAGAGCGCACACCACAGAAACCGACCACAGAGCGCACACCACAGAAACCGACCACAGAGCGCACACCACAGAGACTGACCACAGAGCGCACACCACAGAAACCGACCAAAGAGCGCACACCACAGAGACTGACCACAGAGCGCACACCACAGAAACCGACCACAGAGCGCACACCACAGAAACCGACCACAGAGCGCACACCACAGAAACCGACCACAGAGCGCACACCACAGAGACCGACCACAGAGCACACACCACAGAGACCGACTACAGAGCACACACCAGAGAGACCGACCACAGAGCGCACACCACAGAGACCGACCACAGAGCGGCACACTACAGAAACCGACCACAGAGCGCACACCACAGAGATCGACCACAGAGCGCACATCACTGAGACCGACCACAGAGCGCACACCACAGAGACTGACCACAGAGCGCACACCACAGAGCGCACACCACAGAGCGCACACCACAGAGCGCACACCACAGAGCGCACACCATAGAGCGCACACCACAGAAACCGACCACACAGCGCACACCACAGAAACCGACCAAAGAGCGCACACCACACGAAACTGACCACAGAGCGCACACCACAGAAACTGACCACAGAGCGCACACCACAGAGACCGACCACAGAGTGCACACCACAGAGACCGACTACAGAGCGCAACACCACAGAGCGCACACCACAGAGACTGACCACAGAGCGTACACCACAGAGACTGACCACAGAGTGCACACCACAGAGACTGACCACAGAGCGCACACCACAGAGACTGACCACAGAGCGCACACCACAGAGACTGACCACAGAGCGCACACCACAGAGACTGACCACAGAGCGCACACCACAGAGAGAGAGCACAGAGCACACACCACAGGGACCGACCACAGAGTGCACACCACAGAGACTGACCACAGAACACACACCACAGAGACCCACCACAGAGCGCACACCACAGAGCACACACCACAGAGACAGACCACAGAGCACACACCACAGAGACTGACCACAGAGCACACACCACAGAGACAGACCATAGAGCTCACACCACAGAGACTGACCACAGAGCGCGCACCATAGAAACTGACCACAGAGCACACACCATAGAGACAGACCACAGAGCACACACCACAGAGACCGACTACATAGCACACACCACAGAGGATGACCACAGAGCGCACACCACAGAGATCGACCACAAAGCGCACACCACAGAGACTGACCACAGAGCGCACACCACAGAGACTGACCACAGAGCGCACACCACAGAGACTGACCACAGAGCGCACACCACAGAGAGAGAGCACAGAGCACACACCACAGGGACCGACCACAGAGTGCACACCACAGAGACTGACCACAGGGCACACACCACAGAGACAGACCACAGAGAACATACCATAGAGACAAACCACAGAGCACACACCGTAAGAGACAGACCATAGAGAACACACCACAGAGACTGACCACAGGGCACACACCACAGAGACCGACCACAGGGCACACACCACAGAGACCGACCACAGGGCACACACCACAGAGACAGACCACAGAGAACATACCATAGAGACAAACCACAGAGCACACACCGTAGAGACAGACCATAGAGAACACACCACAGAGACTGACCACAGAGCACACACACACAGAGACCGACCACAGAGTACATACCGTAGAGACAGACCACAGAGCACACACCGTAGAGACAGACCATAGAGAACACACCATAGAGACTGACCACAGAGCACACACCAAGAGAGACCGAGCACAGAGCACACACCACAGAGACAGACCACAGAGAACATACCATAGAGACCGACCACAGAGCGCACACCAGAGAGACCGACCACAGAGAACACACCATAGAGACAGACCACAGAGCACACACCACAGAGACGACCACAGACACATCAGAGACCGACCACAGAGCGCACACCACAGAGACTGACCACAGAGCGCACACCACAGAGACTGACCACAGAGCGCACACCACAGAGACTGACCACAGAGCACACACCACAGAGACCGACCACAAGAGCACACACCACAGAGACGACCACAGACACATCACAGAGACAGACCACAGAGCGCACACCACAGAGAAAGACCACAGAGAACATACCATAGAGACAGACCACAGAGCACACACCGTAGAGACAGGCCATAGAGAACACACCACAGAAACTGACCACAGAGCACACACCACAGAGACCGACCACAGAGCACACACCACAGAGACTGACCACAGAGAACATACCATAGAGACCGACCACAGAGCGCACACCAGAGAGACCGACCACAGAGAACACACCATAGAGACCGACCACAGAGAACACACCACAAGAGACCGACCACAGAGCGCACACCACAGAGACTGACCACAGAACACACACCACAGAGACATACCACAGAGAACACACCACAGAGACTGACCACAGAGCGCACACCACAGAGACTGACCACAGAGCGCACACCACAGAGACTGACCACAGAGCGCACACCACAGAGACCGACCACAGAGCGCACACCACAGAGACCGACAACAGAGCACACACCACAGAGACCGACCACAGAGCACACACCACAGAGACTGACCACAGAGCGCACACCACAGAGACTGACCACAGAGCGTACACCATAGAGACAGATCACAGAGCGCACACCACAGAGACTGACCACAGAGAGAGCACACACCACACCAGTCCTGATCTGATTCCCCTTTCCCCCAGAGAGGAGAGTAATGATGAAGCCCACATATAAAGACAGACGAGGGAAAATCAAAATTCTGTCACAAAGCATGCACAGACAAAGGTAAAGACAATAGGAGTAGCAGAAGAAAACACCACAGCAGTAAAGGAGCCACAGAACAAGAGGGGAGAAGATCTACAATTGCACCAAGTAAATTACACAACTTTCTCCAGAGAGTCTTGGACACCGCACCTCACAGACCAACATAGGATAAACTATAGCTGGTATGGGTAGATGACACCACACCTCACAGACCAGCATAGGATAAACTATAGCTGGCATGTGTAGATGGATTCCTCCAGCATAAATAGGAGGGGAGCAGAGGTGATTGGCCTCTCCATTAGATTATAGGATCAAGCACACCAGTGGATACTAACTCTTGCTGGCCTGCCTATGAATCAGCACACAGCAGGTTGACGCCCAAGTTTGGCTTTGCTGATCTCTGACACCAGAGAAACCATCAGACAGAGCGTCATAATCTTCAGTCTGAACAGAGCAAAACCCACCATGACAGTCGGTGAAGTTTGAGCAAAACTCAGTGTGACAGCTACATGACGTGGGGACAAGGGTCCCCTTATTGTGGGTCTAGTGAAGCAAAAACAAATTATACATATGACTGTACAGAATATTCAATGTTTGTAAGAAGTTATTTAATATCCATCTTAAAGGGAATATATCACTAATATTTTATTTTCCTATTTAAAGCGAGACATTGACAATTGACTTTAGCTTGGAGACTCATAGACTTCCATGCAGGGGTGTAACTACAGCAGGTGCAGAGGTTGCAAATCGTACCTGGGCCCCAGAGTCTAGGGGGCCCCAAAAGTCCTTTGGCCTTTAGAAAAAGACTAATGCTATTAAACATTTGCAATAATTGGGGACCCGTTGGAGCTTTTGCATCAGGGCCCATGAGCCCTTTTTTTTTGCATCAGGGCCCATGTAGTTACGCTACTGCTTCCATGTCATAGTTTGCTGGCGAGCTTCATCATCACCGGCTGGTATCTAAGGTACACAGCATCCCTAGTTACCCGCTGTGTACCTTAGAAACCAGCCGGTGAGCAGAGAAGGCTGGTAACCAAGGTATACATCGGGTATCTAGGCAGCACGCTGCCTAGTTACCCACAGTTTACCCTGAATACCAGTCTGCAGACATCGTGGAAACGATATATAAATAATTTCCACGATGTCGCTGGTCCACTGATCGCTGGTGAGTCTGCCTGTGTGACAGCTCACCAGCGATCATCCGTCAATGTCGCCAGCGATCAGATCGCTGGCGACATTGACGTGTGACGCCGGCTTAATGGATGGGGGGATGCAGTAGCAGGTTGGCATTGATGAGGAAAGGTAATCTGGATGTCTAGTCTGGCCCTTAGACTGTGGTCCACTGGCTAACCCTGTATAATTACCTCTGAAGGTGATGATGTCTGGGCCACCACCTTTGCCCTGCTACTGACCAGCTCTAGACTAACACCCCCTCCCTTCCACCAAGAACCGGGATAGCAACAGCAACTTCCACAAGAGGGCAATCTCCAGGAAACTAAACTGCAGGAAGTCTTCAGCAGAAATGCATTCAGCATCCACACAGCCAACAGTCATTTCAGAGAATGAACCCTTTCAGAGACATCAGGTGATCGGTCATAGAACTACATAAAGGCTGGGGAGTGTTCAACCGCATCACCTGATACACTCAGCCACAGCAACTGGTACTGCAGAGCCACAGCCAACTCCTAATGCAGAGCCACAGCCAACTCTTAATGCAGAGCCACAGCCAACTCCTAATGCAGAGCCACAGAAATTAACCCTAAAGGTACAAAAGAGAATTATAGTTAACTACTACTCCTGAAGTGGAGCAGTTCACAGAGACTGCAGAGCAATCTACACATGACACACTCAAGAAGGCCTATTCTATTGATTACCTGATCTTCAGCTATCATAGCATCCAGAAAAAATATGACTCATCGCTGAAGAAAATAGACCTCCATTCCAGCCTCCATTGTAGTTTTCGTCTCACTATGATGACCTTTGACCTCACGCCACTGATCTAAAGGGAATACCAGTATCTGGATGTCCGGCTCGTAACCCAATGATGAGCAAATGCCTTCTGATGCGCTGTGCAGACACTGTTTCATGCCTTAAGGCCGGGTTAAACGCTTCAATGTCCAACCAACGATCTGACCTGGCCGAGATCATTGGAACATCGTTTACTGATCGCTGGTGAGGTGTCAAACGGGCAGATATATTGAATGACGCTGCAACGAACATGATACAGCGAGCGAACAATACTAGTGGTCATTAGGATGCTGTGACACACCTACCTGCTTCTGTTATGAATGGGCAAAGTCGTTAACGACATCTTTGGAAAGGTGTCACATACGCCGATGCAGCAGGCCCAGCGAATGATCGACGACTGATTTATGGTCCAGGCCATTCTTCAACGATCAATGATCAGCCGACTTATCATTGGTCATTACTACGTGTCACACACAACGATGTCATTACAACGTCATTTCAACGTCTAAAAAAACCGTGACTTTGCAACGATATCGTTAACTATATCATAGTGTGTAACGGGGCCTTTAGGCTCGGTACGTGATTTCCAATTTCACTTGCAGTAAAGAATGATCCATTCTCCAATCAGGGGACAAGGGATGCTTGTTCTCCTGTCCCAGGAGCCCGTTTTCAGCACCAACACCAGGCCGCATGTTGCTGGTGCCACTATGTGGCCTAAACATGCTCTCATGGCTGCAGCCTCTACGGACTTGTCTTCCATAGTGTCAGCATCTCCGGACTTATCGCCCATTGCTGCAGCATTTACAGACTTGTCTCCAGACTTATCTCCGAGTGGATACACCATCTCCGGACTTATCGCCCATTGCTGCAGCATTTACAGACTTGTCTCCAGACTTATCTCCGAGTGGATACACCATCTCCGGACTTGTCTCCATCGAGCACAATGAGGGTGTCATTGGCTGGTGATAACACAGGAGTTGCCGGCAGCGGAAACTGATGATTTACATTCAACGGTAGAACCTTCCTCAGACGACCATTGATGACCTCAGCGATAGCAACCAAGGCTGGACGATAGCAACCGCGGCTGGACGATAGCAACCGAGGCTGGACGATAGCAACCGAGGCTGGACGATAGCAACTGAGGGTGGACGATAGCAACTGAGGGTGGACGATAGCAACCGAGGCTGGACAATAGCAACTGAGGGTGGACGATAGCAACCGCGGCTGGACGATAGCAACCGAGGCTGGACGATAGCAACTGAGGGTGGACGATAGCAACCGCGGCTGGACGATAGCAACCGAGGCTGGACAATAGCAACTGAGAGTGGACGATAGCAACCGCGGCTGGACGATAGCAACCGAGGCTGGACGATAGCAACTGAGGGTGGACGATAGCAACTGAGGGTGGACGATAGCAACCGAGGCTGGACAATAGCAACTGAGGGTGGACGATAGCAACCGCGGCTGGACGATAGCAACCGAGGCTGGACGATAGCAACTGAGGGTGGACGATAGCAACCGCGGCTGGACGATAGCAACCGAGGCTGGACAATAGCAACTGAGGGTGGACGATAGCAACCGCGGCTGGACGATAGCAACCGAGGCTGGACGATAGCAACTGAGGGTGGACGATAGCAACCGCGGCTGGATGATAGCAACCGAGGCTGGACGATAGCAACTGAGGGTGGACGATAGCAACCGAGGATGGACAATAGCAACCGAAACTGGACGATAGCAACTGAGGGTGGACGATAGCAACTGAGGGTGGACGATAGCAACTGAGGGTGGACGATAGCAACCGAGGGTGGACGATAGCAACCGAGGGTGGACGATAGCAACCGAGGCTGGACGATAGCAACCGAGGGTGGGCGATAGCAACTGAGGGTGGACGATAGCAACTAAGGCTGGACGATAGCAACCGAGGCTGGACTATAGCAACCGCGGCTGTACGATAGCAACCGAGGCTGGACGATAGCAACCGCGGCTGGACGATAGCAACCGAGGCTGGACGATAGCAACCGCGGTTGGACGATAGCAACTGCGGCTGGACGATAGCAACCGAGGATGGACGATAGCAACTGCGGCTGGACGATAGCAACCGCGGCTGGACGATAGCAACTGCTGCTGGACGATAGCAACTGCTGCTGGACGATAGCAACCGCGGCTGGACGATAGCAACCGCGGCTGGACGATAGCAACCGAGGCTGGACGATAGCAACCGCGGCTGGACGATAGCAACCGCGGCTGGACGATAGCAAGCGAGGCTGGATGATAGCAACCAAGGCTGGACGATAGCAACCGAGGCTGGACGATAGCAACTGCGGCTGGACGATAGCAACCGAGGCTGGAAGTGATTTCATCTCAAGGCTCAAACTCCAAACAGGAGAAGTCCAGATTTGATGAAAATTGTATTTCTATTTTTTCATTATTTGCAAATCAGTGATGTCTCGGATTTCCACCATTCCACAACTTTTCCTTCTTGGTGTTGTAATGTCAATGTAGAGGAGAGCGTGTTATGTTTTGTGGTGTCTGTGGCTCATTTTATCTAGAACCTTCTAAATCTCATTTATCTCACAGTGCAAAGAAAACCATAACTGCAGAAGAAGCTGAAGAACTACAAGGGATTATTGTGAAGGCCAGAAACATAACAGGTACAAAAAAGAGATGAGTGATTTTTTTTCAGGGAAAATATTGAATTAATCTCAAAGTTTACAAAGTAAATGCATCTTCGGAAATATTGATTTATTTTTATGATATTTTTTATAAAAATGTCATCAGTCAGGAACCATTTTGTTGACAACATTTTCCTGTGCGCTCAGATAAAGCGCTCTTCTAGCTTTCTGTGTGACCGCTGCTAAGGTAAACAGCGGGTTTCTATGGGGCTGCATTGCCAGGCAGTGCTTGCCAGTAATGCTATGTGCTGCAGCTGAATTTGCTCAGCGTTTAGCGCTGCCATCAAACGTGCCTGACCCTCGACGTGTGACCCTAGCCATATTGAGGGCTGAAGAAAAGGGGACAAAAAATGCACAGCATGGCCACAGCTGATCAGAATATGGCTAGGGTCACATTTGCGTTTTTTTTATACATCCTGATCCGATTTTGAGCAGTAAAAATCCGGATCCGTAGCCCATAGGCTGTAATACTAAAACTGGATTGCCCAAATGGCAATCCGGTTACCGGATCCGGTTTTGCAGCCTGCGCTAAATATCATGCAGGCTGCGTCTGTTGCAAAACATGGTTTAACATGGGCGCCTATGGGAACCGGATCAGGTACCGGATCCAGTTTTGAAAATTGCAAAAATCCTCATTCCAAAACTGGATGCATTAATGCATCCAGATCCGGAAAGAGGATTGCATTTTCACAAATTTTAAGAAGTATGAAGGCACAGTCCAAAACCGCAACCAGTAATGGATGCGGTTACCGGATTGTGCCTTCTAAGTGTGACCCTAGCCAATGTCAGGTTACCTCAGGCAGGGACAGTGCTGAGTTTGTCAGGCTGTCTGCAGTGCACATAGCTCCTCTGATCTGATATCTGACTTCCCTGCTTTCCCATTGCCTCTCCTCCATGTAACCAGCTTATGGCCTCCACACAGCTCCTCAGCTGATTGCACAGAGCACAGCCAAAGTGACTGCAGAGGACTCAGATAACAGATCACAGGAGCTTGTGCTGACAGCCTGATGAGCTCAGCATTGTGCCGTAGTTTAAGGTAAACTGACAATACACTGATCAACTGTAGTATGAATGCTGTGTAGGCTCTGCCCCCACCCTTATAAGGTTTTATTCAGTGTGTGGAGATGAATACTGATTTTCCTGACAACGAGCAGATGTCAGGTTCAAAAACAGCCTAGTGGGGACACCTTCTGGAAGGTTATAGAAAGGTTTTCTTCCAGATTTCAGTTATGAAGTATATTTGAAAGTTTATTATCACTTGCTCTACATTATTATTAGGTAAAATGTTAAACGGTGGTTACACTTTAAGAAGCCAAACCAGACACTACATTTGCAGAAATATGAAGTGTGGTGTTTCACCTCATCAGAGCCAAACAAGAGATCTGATTTGTCTGGATGAGAGGGTCCTGACAGGAAGTGTATAGAGGACGGCTTCTCTTTGTGGTGGGTGAGTTACCCATAACTTTCCTTGCACCGGCTTAGCGCTCTCCACAAAGAGAAATGTTATTCCTTATATCATTGTCAGAGTCATATCACCCAGCCATACTGGATTTCCTAGTTTGTGCTGATGAGGGGCAGAAATCCCAAAACACGAGTCTGAAAATAGTTTCTGGTTTAGCTTTTTATCCTAATTCATGCGGCAAAGCTCAATATGGACTTTTTGGACTGCTACCTCCAATACGTGCTACTAGACTCCCTTGCTTTTTTCTCTCTAAAGAAGAAATTTGCATATCATAATTATAATAACAATGGTTGTCAAAATACCCAGATTTCCTGCTTTAAAGAGGACCTGTCTGCCCCTGGTGCTTTCCAAACTGAATGCAGTACTGAATGCAGCGTGTCTGCTGCATTCAGGGAAGGGGTCCCCCATGTCTCTATTCCCCCTGTAAGTTGTACAAAACACTTTATAAAGTCTACAGGTAAGGAGTCTGGAGGGAGTTACTCAGTAATGAGTCCTTGCTGCTCCCTGGTGTCCTCCCCGCCTCCAGCCCTCTCTGTGCCACCTCCAGCCCCTTCAGTAATGCCTCCTTTATGTGTCTCCCCTCCCTGCCTGCTCAATGCTCTTCTGTGTCTAAAGTCAAGCAGGCGTAGAGTGAGCAATGGGCGGGCAGCTGAATCTCCTCATGCCAGTGATGCAAGTGCCTGAGCCCGCCCTGCTCCAGATTATGTATGTACAGCAGGACGGGCTCCGGCACTGACATCACTGGCATGAGGCATTTCAGCTTCCCGCCCATTGCTCGCTCTACGCCTGCTTGACTTTAGACACAGAGGAGCATTGAGCAGGCAGGGAGGGGAGACACATAAAGGAGGCATTACTAAAGGGGCTGGAGGTGGCACAGAGAGGGCTGGAGGCGGGGAGGACACCAGGGAGCAGCAAGGACTCATTACTGAGTAAGTCCCTCTGGACTCCTTATTTGTACACTTTATAGCTTACAGGGGGGGGCTAGAGACATAGGGGACCCCTTTCCTGAATGCAGCAGACATGCTGCATTCAGTGCTGCATTCAGTTTGGAAAGCACCAGAGGGATGACAGGACGTCTTTAACCCCTTCCTATGACGTTGTACATCATTGGCCGGTAAAGGGGGTTTGATGTGAGCTCCGGCGCGGAGCTCACATCAAACAGCCGACATCTCAGCTGATGTGATCAGCTGAGATGTCAGGCTAACAGCTCCGATCGGATCCGGGATCCGATCGGTGCTGTTAACCCTTTGGAACCCGCCGTCAATCTCTGACAGCGGGATCCAAAGACGCAGCGTCGGGGATCGCGCTGTTCCCCGCCTGCACCGGAGATCCCGCGATAGTATCGCGGGATCTCCAGCGCTCACATGACAGCCCGGGGTCCTGGCTAGACCCCGGATTCTGTCATGGAGCACTTCCGGGTTGTGGTTAGCGGACGCTGCCAACCACAACAGGTCCGCGATTCTGAGAGATAGAGATGAGCTGCAGCTCATCCGTATCTCCCGGAAGCAATTGGACTGTGCAGCAAGGGCCTCTCTATGGGGAGTGTAAAAATAAGAATCAATTAAAAAAATAAAGTTTTTAAAAACCTGTAAAAAAAAAAAACAGGAAAGTTCAAATCGCCCCCCTTTTCCCCCAATCACAATAAAATTATTAAAAAAATACATGTTTGGTATCGCCGCGTTCAGAATCACCCGATCTATCAACATATTAAATCCGTTAATGAGAGCCGTAAACGAAAAAAAAATCAAACCGCCAAAATTACGTTTTTTTGGTCGCCGCAACATTCCTATAAAATGCAATAATGGGCGATCAAAACAGCAGATCCACCCAAAGTCATTACTATATCATTAGAAACGTCAGCTCAAGACGCAAAAAATAAGCCATCACCCAGCCCCAGATCCCGAAAAATGAGGACACTACGGGGCGCAGAACATGGCGCAAAAAGTCCGTTTTTGTTTTTTCTCTCAAACCTCTGAATTTCTTTTACCACCTAGATACCAATACAGGTAACATGTTGGGTGTCTACGAACTCGTACTGACCCGAGGCATCACCCCGTCATGCTGGTTTTACCATATAATGAACATGGCGACTAAAATACCCAAAAAACAAAAGTGTTATTGCACTTTTTTTGCAATTTCACTGCACTTAGAATTTATTTGCAATTTCCCTGTACACTCTATGGTAAAATAAATGATTGCATATGAAAGTACAACTCGTCCCGCAAAAAACAAGGCATCATATGTCTATATTGACGGAAAAATAAAAAAGGTATGGCTCTTGGAAGCAGGGGAGCAAAAAAAACGAAAATGAAAAATGAAAAATTCCAAGGTCATGAAGGGGTTAAGGGTGAAAACTCACTGCTGCAAGCCAATTCCTTCCTTCCTACACTCGTAGGATGCACTGAATAGGTTATTAGTAATGAGCAAGTACCGTAATATTGGTAATCGCTATACTCATAGTCAAAACGAGTACTTTGTAATACTTGTGTATTAATTCTGAATAGCGAGTACAATGTAAGGGTACCGTCACACCTATTCACATCGCTGGAGATATCGGCGGCGATGCACGGGAGCGCGCACGTTTTTGGCGCCCCGCCAGCGTCGCCGTCGAGTCTTTACACGCGGCGATACCTCCGGCGACGCACCAGCGATGTTACAGGCGACATCGCCGCTGGGGTGTCTACAAACCCCAGCGGCGATGCTGTAACATGGGAGCCTATGGCTCCCATCGCCTGTAACTTCGGCGATCGCCATGTTACATGGGGCGATGTGTACACATCGCCCCAGAGTGCTCGCCTGGTTTCAGGGCAGTGCTGTGAAACCAGGCGACCACTCTAAGGCGATTTTTCGCCTCATTATCGCCTCTCTACACTAGGCGACGCAAAGGCGCTGTCACCGGTGATAGGCCACGCCCCTGCGTCGCCTGTGAAATCGCCAGCGATGTGTCCAGGTGTGACGGTATCCTAAGTCAATGGGAAAAGCGAGTAATTTTCCGCTGGACCCTACACAGCGGCCTGGAAGGCTGTAAAAACACAGAGATGGATGAGATTGTGCTCAAACTGCATGAGAACAGTATACAGACATTATGTAGACTGTATGCATACTGTTCTGCCATACAGCTATGGTTGCATTTTTGGCAAAAAGTAAGTGCATTTTGTGAATTTGAATTGCAAAAGGTTTCCTTATTTCTAGAAGATACATCTCCAAATGATTTATAGGTATGTACAGAGTGTAGCTCCAATCCAAGGGTGGGGTGGGCATATCGGAGATGTCTTACAATAGTGGGAATGAGAGTCTGTTAGATCGGTACATGAGGTCACTAGAACACAACCACAATTTTACCTCTAACAATCTTATCAGACACACACCCATGATATAAGGCTGGCTTCACATTTGCGTATGTGAACGCAGCTTATGCAGCGTTCCCATACGCAGACAAATGCATGCGCACTGCGTTCCTATGTTTAACATAGGAACGCATAGTGCTTGCGTTTGCTGCGTTCGGGTGCGGATGCGGACGATATCTGCTCCATCCGGTGTCCAGTGTCCGCACCCGGGATGCAGCCAGTTGCATTTTTTTGTGCGTTTGGGGACCTTGGAAGATCAGCAAGCGTCCCCAAGCGCACAAAACATGCATTGTCTTCAATGGGTCCGCAGGGTTCTGCGCTTGACAGCGCAGGAGAACGCTGCGGACCCATTGAAATCTCTCCCGGTGGCCGCCGGTGATGTCACAGGAGATCACCGACGACCACCGGGAGATCAGCTGAGCCTCTGCTGATCTCCTCCTCCCCGCCGCTGGTAATCTGCTAGCGATGTCGGCGGGGAGAACAGCTGATTTGACAGCTGTTTGAATCTTCCCGCGCCGACATCTCCTCTCGGTGACGGCGCGGGAGATTCAAACAGCTGTCAGATCAGCTGTTCTCCCCGCCGACATGTCCCGGAGCTTACCGGCGGCCAGGAGGCGGAGATCTCCGGCGCTGATCTCCGCCCCCGGACACCGCTGATTGGCTGCCGGGCTGCACAGTGATGTGTCCGCAGGCGGACATTCTCCGCTGAGGACACATCAAAAGGACATGCTTTTCACTGCGTTTGTGTCTGCACGCCATCAGCATGCAGACACATACGCAAATGTGAAGGCACCCTAACATGTTGTCTTCTCTCTGATTTAGGACTCGTCCCCACCGTGGTCATCACCCATAAACTGAGTGCCCATCTCCCAGACATTCAGGAGAAGTTCAGGAGGATGGGGGTGGAGAACATCTTCCCGGTGGAGAATTACACAGCGGAGGATCACCAGAAAACCCGGGGGAAACACGAGGGGATCCTAAAGTGTCTGTATGAGATCGTGAGAGATGTGGAGTTCAAGATGGAGGAGACGAGGAATCCCAACAAGGAGAAGATCGACAGGAAGAGAATCTTATGGGAATTTGCCCATAAGAGAGACCTGGAGAAAGAGCAGGAAAAACTGGACATAGAGCGCGCCAAGAAGGAGGAAGCGCAGAAAAGAGAAGCCGAAGAGCGTGCCAGGGCAAACACAGCACAACAAAGCGAGGCCAGAGAGTGTGCCAGGGCAAACAAAGCACAGCAAAGAGTGGACAATGCCAGGAGGGCATTATTGTCAAGACTAAGCCTTTTATCGACTTCATTATACCGCTAAAATTGGTTCAGTCCAGCAGAACAGTAGCGTGCCTCCTTATTCGGGAGGAGATTATCTGGAAGAAGACATGTAGTCTGTTGACTCCGTCACTGCTCCGATTATATTTGTGAAGCTTTGCAAGCTTAATGTCCACAATGTTTAATCACTTAGCCCATTTAAGTTATTTTCATTTTCTTTTATTATTATTTTAATTCTTACAGCGCTGTGCAAATTAATTGGGACAAAGCATTTTTTTAAGTAAAATGTTACTATTGGTTAACAGCCAGTGATTCAGACCAGTTTTATCAGTTCTTGGTGTCATTTTCCTTTTTCTTCCACGTTTCCCTTTTTGTTTTGAGAGAAAACGATCCAGTTTCATTGCGTGCAGTGAATTATTCTTGAAACGGTCGATTTTCCAATCCCAACGGTGGAAGTGATTTCTGTTAAGGTACCTTTACACGCCGTCACTGCGCGGTAGCAACTGCCTGGCAATCGGGATTTTTGTCACGGTTGCCTTGAAATTGCTACGAAGTTGTGGCGTGTAATTGGGGAAAGTGATGGTGATTTTCGCAGTTGCTCCCGGTTGCGGTTTCAGAGCATTGTTCTAAAATTAGAGGCAACTCAGATGGTGAATTGCCCTGGTATTGGCGTGTAAACGGGGCGATAGGGATGGAATCTGCATTGCCTAGTGATTTCCCCAGGGCGTGCCACAGCGTGCTGGAGACTGCCCCCCATCAGCAATGATTGGTGGGAGCTACTGTGTGTCCATTGGCTGTCCCTTCACAGGGCGCCATATTTAAAGAGCTGACCATTCACACTCCACAATTGCAATGGCGTCATGTATTAGCCAGCCTTCCTGCTCAGGCTGTCCAATCATGACGCTATTGCGTTGTCTAATCAGAGTGTTTGGGGTGCGGAATACACAACTCTGTCACGCCTATGTTCTTGCGGCGCTGCACAGGTACGCCCACATTCCCTTAGTGGTTGCGGTGTGTGAAGCGGCAACGGTATTCAACCGGAAGTTTCCAGCAGGATCAGTTTCAACTTCCGAGGAACCACGTTCCCTCGGGTTGACGACGCAATTGCGGCGTGTACATGCGGCATCGGCGATCGTTAGCAACCGTTAAAAACGTGCACGCGCACATACGGTTGCTACCGATTGCCAGTGATAGATTCAGCGTGTAAAGGTACATTTACAGTCAGACTTGTATGATCATTAAGAGTAATACTTCTAGACTCTTCCGTGGAGTAACATCCATTATTACAGGCACGAATCACACTGAGAGAAAAAGTAACTAAACCACTCCTCCCAGAAACAAGCTCTCACCTGAAGCTGAGGGGGCGCTAGCTGTTATTATCTGAGTAAAATCAGTCACACCACATTTTGTTACTCAAGGTTGTACACTCACACCTGTTCAAAGCAGTTAAAACTGGTTTAAATCACTGACTGGTAACCCCAACTTACCATTTTACTTAAAAAATATGCTTTGTCCCAATTAATTTGCACAGCACTGTATTTCTTTTCTGCTCTCCACCTTTCCGTGGGCTGTATGTCACCTAATGGATCCCATGTGCTAATACTGCTGCTTCCATCTCACTAAGGAGATAGCGTAAATGATTTGCTATAAATAATACATTTGCATGGAGGTGTCTTAAAGGGACTCTGTCACCAGGTTTTTGCCATCTCATCTGACAGCAGCATAATGTAGAGACAGAGACCCTGATTCCAGCAATGTGTCTCTTACTGGGCTGCTCAGTGTAGTTTTCATAAAATCACTGTTCAATCAGTTGAGATTAATATTATAGGACTAATCAAGTAGTCCAGCATAGTCATTTACTGCTAAATCTGAAGCAGAGAAAACAGTAATTTTATCAAAAAGACAGCAAGCAGCTCAGTAAGTGACACATCGCTGGAATCAGGGTCTCTTTCTCTACATTATGCTGCTGTCAGATGAGATGGCAAAAACCTGGTGACAGATTCCCTTTAACAGGCTGGAAGTCCAATCTTTGCAGCAATTTGATTTAGTATAAAATGTGTTACATTCTCAGCCTTTGTGCTTGTTCACACTGTATCTTCTGTTTGAGTTCTGTTCGTAAAATAACACACAACCCTCAGACCAATGTTATTCAATGGGGCAGTGAAGACAAGTAATTTTTTTTCCCATTGAGCAAATCTATGTGTGAAAATAAATCTTTCTTCCGTCAATCAAATGAGACTCATCCATTCAAGTCTATGATTCAGCAAAACAAATTTGAATGTTGTACGGAGACACAGTATGAATGTAGTTTTTTACGGATACATTGCAATTCTGTAACATTAGAAATTGTACTTAGATAACTAAATCGTCTATGAAACGTTTGTAGAAATGGATATTTTGTATTCCCAATGGGGACTGCGCAATGAACCGAGACTCGAATGCTCCCATAGACAATTTAGTTATAGTATGGAGAGGCACTAAAGAAGAGGCATATACATATGCGCAACATCTTAATGAAACACATGGGGATTGAAATTCACCATGAACATCTCCGAAACAAATGTGCAATATCTTGACCTTATGATAAGTATAGATGCAAAAGGTCAATTAAGTACATCCACACATTTTAAAAGTGTGGACGTCAATAGTTATCTAAAATTTGACAGCTGTCATTTACCGGTTTGGATTAGAAATATTCCCTATGGCCAATATTTAAGGATACGCAAGAATTGCACTAATGATAAAGATTTTGAAAAAGAGGCCATTCTATTGAAAAAGAGATTTAGAGAGAAAGGATACCCCAGTCAGCTATTGTCAGATGCTTTTAAAAAATGCAAGAAATATAATCAAAGCAGTTTTATAAGAAAATTGGAGGAAAATAGCATCATTAAAAATAAAAATAAAAATAATGATCAACAGAAAAAGAATATGGGGAACTATAGTTGCAACCTGATTACCACATATAACCAATCACATCAAAATATTTATACGTTATTAAGGAAATATTGGTTTTTTTTGAAAGGTGACCCGATTATCTCAAATATCATTGCAAAAGATCCAAAAATAATTTTTAGGAGATGTAGAAATCTACAGAATATAGTGGCCCCAGTAGATTAAGGCACTCAGAAATAACAACACAATATGGAAATTACAATAAAGAAAAAGGATGCTATAAATGCGAGTCATCAAAATGCAAATGTTGTAAAATTATAGTGCACGGACGTAAAACCTTTACTTCTAATACAACAAAGGAATCTTTTTGCATCAAAGAAAGATTAGATTGTCGTTCCCAATTTATTATATACATGCTAGAATGTCCGTGCCGATACCAATATATTGGTAGAACAACGCAAAGCATGCAAAAAAGACTTACCGTATATACTCGCGTATAAGCCGAGTTTTTCAGCCCAAAAATTGGGCTGAAAAGTACCCCCTCGGCTTATACGCGAGTCAGTGCTGTATACCGATAATGCAGGGCCCCCCAGCGTCTCTCCGGTCACCTGTAAAGGAAGCTATACTTATCACAGTGCTCTGTCCGCGCCCGCTCGCACCCGCTCTCAGCAGCCGACCGGATCCACCATCTTGCGTCTTCTTTCTTCCTGTTTCTGTGCTCGTCGCAGGCAATGACGTCATTCCCTGCGACGAGCACAGGAAACAGGAAGAAAGAAGACGCAAGATGGAGGATCCGGTCGGCTGCTGAGAGCGGGTGCGAGCGGGCGCGGACAGAGCACTGTGATAAGTATAGCTTCCTTTACAGGTGACCGGAGAGACGCTGGGGGGGCCCTGCATTACTGGGGCTGCCTGTATACTACCGCTGGGGCTGCTATATACCTCTGGGGCCCTGTATACTACCACTGGGGCTGTATATACTACCTCTGGGGCCCTGTATATACCTCTGGAGCCCTGTATACTACCACTGGGGCTGTATAAACCACTGGGGCTGTATATACTGCTGGGGCCCTGTATATACTACCACTGGGGCTGTATATACCTCTGGGGCCCTGTATACTACCACTGGGGCTGTATAAACCACTGGGGCTGTATATACTACTGGGGCTGCGTGTATACTACCACTGGGGCTGTATATACTACTGGGGCTGCGTGTATACTACCACTGGGGCTGCTGTATCTACCTCTGGGACTGGTGTATACCACACTGCTGGGGGCTGTATACTTGTGCTAGGGTCCACCCTCGGCTTATACACGAGTCAATAGATTTTCCCAGGTTTTGGGGGCAAAAGTAGGGGGGTCGGCTTATACACGAGTATATACGGTAATACACATCGCTATAACATCAAAAATGGGTTCCTTAAGCACAGTGTGTCTAGACACTACGCAGACACATAATAGAGATCCTTCCAGCTTACAACTGACTATAATTGATCATGTGCAGGATGAGACTGAGGATAGGGTTAAAAAAACTCAATAGGAAAGAATCGTTTTGGATTTTTAAGATGGGCACATTGTTCCCTGAAGGGTTAAATCTCGCTTTAGAGAAGAATTTTTGAAAGAAATCTAGCTGCATCAGAATATATTTTTATTTTTGTAATATTTTTATATATAATTTTAAAATATTTTTACAGTTTTAAAATAGTATTGTTTGTATTTTTATCTTTATATATGGGTGTATATAATAGATATGGTATATGTATGTTTTTATGTTCTGGTAGATATAATGTATGTATATACCTTTAAATAGTTGAATGTGCAGATAGGAATGTGTAGCACACCTCTTTTTTATCAGTGATTAGTGGGGGTTGAGAATAAAAGGGGAATTTTACTATGGGTCTGACATCCACTTGAGAAAGACGCCTTCAGTGTGGAAACATGTTGTGGTGAGGAGACCTGTAACTTCTACTGTTCACAATAAATTTGAAAGGTAATAATCGATAAGAGCCCAGTGCCTGTTTCTGTCCCTAGCGCTCATTTTATCATACCTTTTTACTTCATATCGTGTTCTTTTTATTACATTCCATAAAGTAACCTACGGCTCAGGTTTCCAAGCTGCAGCATGTCAATTTATCCTTACGATGATGCTAGTATTCTCAGTGCGAAAACACTGCAAAAATACGCTGCACTCTGAACCTTAATTGTGGGCATGGACACTGTGTACTCCTGCACTAGTGTCTCTACAAGAGAAAACATGCTGCGCCCAGAATGCAGCGTTCTGGATCGCGAGCACTTTTCTCTACAGGGAGGGAGGGAACTGCTCAGAGTCCAATGAAATGGGCACATTTATTAAGGAGTCTAAACCAAACTATAACAAACTAAAACATAGAAAATATCCCAGCCGGACCATATAGACAACCAATAAGATAAGTCACAATATGCATAGAACCAGTATGACCCATGAGAATAACCGGACAAACAAGACTCCAAAACAATTGTCTAATTTACCTTTGTCATAACATATCATGTTGTCACGAACATCAAGAAAATAATTAAAGATACATTCCTAAGTTGTAACATTTGAAGGCTATTTTGGATAAACCTAATGATTTTGTAGCATTAAGTCTCCTATGTTGGCTCCATTCTATCTCCTGTCGCTATATTAAAGGGAATATGTCAGCAGGCTTTTGCCATGTAAGCTAAGGACAACAGGCTGTAAGAGTTAAAGAACTAAAACCATTTGTGTCTCTATTATCAGGGTAAGTCCAATTGCTTATGTAAACTAAAGGGTTTATTACCCTGTGATTACTTTTACAGGACCAGAAACTAGCGATGGGCGGTCCTGAACAACTAGTGTTCGGGCGAAGACCCTGAAGTATGTCTCCCTGAGCAGTACGTGTTACTGTTCAGGTTCGGAGCCTGGGGGCTGTAAAAAACAAAACAGTGATTAATGATCAGCATTATCCTTACTGGGGGATGCTCGCTTGTACTTAAGGGGCCACTCATTAACTAACTGGTTATTCCCTGTACAGTAGATGCTAGAATGTATGGGCTGCTTACAGGTTACTGCACTTAGTCAAACAGCCAATCACGGACGTCCACTGTCTGTGATAGGGTCTGTGATTGGCTGTTGTGTCACTCACCCATTGTGCCAGTGTCTGTGATTGGTTGCCATAGCCAATGAACCTGATATCACACTAGTGTAAAAATACAAAAATATTTAAGAAAATGACATAGCACTTCATTCTATTTTTGATTCTCAGCACAGATAAAGCGGAGAGCTACGGGCTGCCACCACCAGCTGCCCGGCTTTATATTGGCTGGCAATCAAAAATACAGGGAAGCACATGTTTTTTTAAACTATTTAAATAAATAATTTTTAAAAAATTGTGTGCTTTGCCCTATTTTTGATTGCCAGCAAAGGTGAAACCCAGGTAGCTGGGGGCTGGTATTCTTAGTAATAGTTATTGGGCCTCCCAGGCTACAGGATAGCAGCCCGCAGCTGCCCCTGCAAATGGCACATTCATTAGAAGCACCAATTCCTGGTGTTTTACCCTGCTCTTCTCGATGCCCTGGTGCAGTGGCATAGAAGTGATAGAAGGGGTTAATGACAGCTGAGTATTGATTGCTTGTCTTTAAGCCCAGATTGATAGTGTTCAGGCATCTTTAACACGCATCCATCATCAATCCTGTGAGGAAATAGTTAAAAAAACACAAATACAAACAAAAAACATTATTTGAAATAAATCACAGAGCAAAATCCTTTATTTTAAATAAATCAGACAGACAATCCTCATTTTCCACTTTATTACTCAAACATACCCTCCCACAATAATCCACAATGATGGTCCCACGAAGTACACTCAGCTCTGCTGCATCAAGAGATTGCAGCGAGGGAACAAGCATCCTCTTGCTGCATCCCCTGCAATCATACTGAATGCCATGATGAGTGGTGACATCACTCACGGAGTCCCTGAGGTGCCACAGCGGTGAGAGAACACAGATGACCCCGCTGCCAGTTTCTAGTAGAAACTCATACACATAGAAGTCAGAAGTGCCCCCTGCTGTGACACCTCACAGTCAATACACAATCTCTATTGAGAGCCTGGTGTGGATGTGCGGGGGCAGCTCTCCCAAACTCTGCTGTGTCTCTAAAACTAAATGCTTTGATTGTATCAGAACAGCTTCAGCCAGTAATCTGTGTGATACATTGTGGGATTCAAGGATCCTTTACCTACATTAGGTTGCTGTCAGATGAGGTAGTAAACACTTGCTGACAGATTCCAAATAATAAAGATCATACAGTACATACTATTTGGTTACATATTAACTAGGGATGGGCGAATCTACTCGCTAGGACTCGTTACTCGGCGAGTAGTAAGGGACTCGCAGGACTCGGTACTCGGCAAGTTTCCGAGCGATTACTCGCACAGTAACGAGTCCAATGTAAGTCAATGGCAGTCCTAGTTTTGTCAGAGTTTACTTTTTCTCACTCGCTAGACTCGCTATATCACATCGCTATGTAGCTTGAATCTCCCCAAATCGTTTAAACAATCGCACCGCTTCACGGATACCCGCTGTCAGCAGCGAGTCTGAGCGAGTCTACGAATCCGAGTCCTGTACACTGTATTCGGGACTCGCGAATAAAGTGGAGGCACACTGGCGTTGAACTTGCGCGAGTTTAATGCGAGAAAAACTCGCATTAAACTTGGACCTGTATCTTTCAATGATACAGGTCACATTAATGCGAGTTTCTGGCATTAAACTCGCTTTGCGAGAGCAAGCTGCGATTGCACTACTATACAGAATAAGCTGTGATTTCTAAGGAGCTGTCCATGGTGCTGAAGCCCTGGCTTCCATTCAGAAATCACCGGCTTATTCTGTCACTTCTCTAAACCCGACATACAATTGAAGTTGGTTTACAGAAAAATTAACCCATTCAGACACATGATGTCATGTCACCATGTATCCAGAGGGGGAGGACAACCCTGGACAGATGGTGTCATGACACCAGCGTCTGATTAACCCCTTATTCACGGGGTTAAAACCTCCTCGGTAGCACAGTGCAGAATGCAGTCCTGAACAGCCGACATGGTAAAAACATGTCAAATCAAGCTGATAGGTGTAACTTTGCAAAAAATAATAAATTATACATACAATACTGCTTCACTGCTGCTGTCACAGCAATGAAACATCACTCGCATCACTGTCGTGCATCAATCACGCTCCGTGTTTGATGCACGACAGTGTGCCTCCACCCATACAGAATCTGTTATGTTCCAACAAAGCTTCCGAGACACATCTGCGATTTGTAAATCGCACATTACTCGCTATTACTCGCTTCCCCATTCATTAACATTGGACTCGCTAGACTCGCAACGAGTAGCGAGTCCTGGGCTCGGATTTGCTAGAGTCAAGCGATTCCGAGTAATTTAGGACTCACCCATCACTAATATTAACGTCTTTTGTAGGCGTGGCCACAGTAAAGTCACGTGCCGTCACCTCGCTCAGGTGCGGAATTCTTTCTCTTCAGTGATTACAAACATATCATATTCTTATATAAATTGTATCACAAGTTTTGTCCTATCTTGAATTAAATGCAGGAGCTGCAGGAAGGGTCTGTGGGATGTAATAATGGCCGTCACAGAGCAGGTAATTACACAGGAGCGGAGCACCGTCACACACCGTCACACACCGTCACATACCTGACGGGTTAATGTTAGCGGCTCTTCTGGGATTATGGTAAAGTAAACACTGGTACGTTTATTTGGTTTTCTGCAATGATGAAGGATGAAGCTCTGAACCTCACTTGTTCCTGTTAACTCTTGGATGATTTATTGATTATACAGATGAGATTATGAATCAGACGTGCCCTATCCAGTCTTTGATCACACAGCACCAACCCGCTATTCACTAGAGCTGCTCAGATGAACCTGACTGTCCGTAAGAAGAAAATCTCCCTTCCTCTCCGAAGAGACAATTGTCATGTTTTATTTCCCAGAGGAACATTGCAGCTTTGATGTCTCTTCATATCGGCATGTCACTCTCCACAAGAGGAAACCTCACCCCATAGATTCAACTTAGCCTCTCATACAGTCAGATCAGATCTTATACTTTGTACTGACGAGGAGCAAACACCCCAAAACACCGTGTCTGCAAATAAGAAAATAGTGAAGGTGGTGATTTTTAAAGCAAATTGTTCAGGGAGGAAGGAAACTTGAATTCTAGCGCCGCCCGCCACCTATTGGAAGTAACAATCCTATAAGTCAAAAACCATCCTTTAAAGGGACGCTATCAGGTCATTTTTCAGTGTGATACTAATAGTACTCTTGAATGGTGCCAGGGCAGACTTTTCAGAATATGTATAAATCATTACTGTGCTCTGTGTAGTTCTCTTGCTATAAGCACCTGCACACCCAGCAGGCAGCTATATTCAGTAGTAAAAGTATTAGACTGAACTAATCAATTTGTCCGGCTGCGTAAGAGTTAATTTATTATTCACTCAATCTCAGGCAGCTCTCCCCTAAGCCAGCGTACAATGCTAACCACTGAGCCATCGTACAGTGCTAACCACTAAGCCGCCATGCCATCCTCCATTTGTTTCTCTGAGCAAGAGCCTGTCTGTGACACATTCTGTTGTATTTGACCTCTTGTTTACAGCAAAGGAGAGTGGAGACAGGAGGATACAAACCCCCCATGTGAGTGAATTCTACTGAACTTTCTTTGTGTTTAGTGCAGTGATGTCACTACATGAATATTCATTCCCTGGGGAGTGGGCTGCAGAGAAGTAAGTGATCACTCACTGTGATTGGCAGATAGAATTAATCTCTTTATTTGCAGTTTACACAGGATAGGGGTGAGTATAAATAAAAGAAATACATGAATAGAAAGAGATTCACCAGAGGAATTAGAAAATGATAGCAGTTACGTATGGATTTTTGACCTGACAGATTCCCTTTAATGAGTCTTGACATATGACTCGAGGCCCCATTACAAGCTGCGATGTTCCAGTGATCCGACCAATGATCCAATGACGTGGCTGGGATCGCTGGAACATCGTTTTGTAATCGCTGGTGAGCTGTCACACAGGCAGACTCACCAGCAATCAGCCAGTCTGCGCCCGACACCCGACGGTCGTTAGGATCGTTCAGGGTGCCGGGAGCAGAATGGGGATCATTAGTCCTTGCCCCTGACATACGCAACGATGCATGCGTGAGAGCGGCAGACCAACGACGGAAAAATGGTCCTGGCCATTCATCAACGATCAACAAACTTATCGTTGGTCGTTGCTACATGTCACACGCAATGATGTCGTTTCAACGTCGCTGTAGTATCACAAAACCGGTGACATTGCAACGATATCTTTAACGATATCGTACCGTGTAACGTGGCCTTTAGGATTTATACCCGATCAGAACCTCAATTTGCAGACACATTATGTACAATTGCTACTTCCAATAGGCGGCACTAGAGTTCAAGTCCTTCTCTCCTCCACATTGTTAATGTGTTCTCTAATTCTTTTGTGCAGCGTGGTATGTTCTTCACACATATTTGTTTTGACCAAAGAAAAAACAGTAAAACAAACTTAAGTGCTGTCTGCTGCACTGTGTCCATATTGGACTCTGGCCGGTCTTCACTCTGCATCCATGAGATATATTTATACAGGATCAGGTTTTAAATTAGTTAGATAGGACGGTTCTGATAAGGGTTACCGTGGCGTGGTAGAACGGCTTACATACATTTTTAAAAAAAAAACGTATTAACCAAGTACCTTGTTTTTGATACTGTTGTTACTAAGCACTTGCTTTTTATTATTACCTTTTCATAGCAGTGTACTTCCACACGTATGTTATACTGTTTTTTCTTTGGTCTAGTTATGTGGTGGTGTGAACGCAGTCCTACAGACCTGTTCACATTGTGCCCTGGCTCAGTTGCAGTTTTTCACATATTTCTTTTGGACACATAATACAGTATTTGACCCCTTTTGTAATTCATGTTATATATTCCTTAATGTTAGTCTTCACATTCCCTTCATTCTTTATATTTTTCTTAATCTGAATATGCTGCCTGCTTCACATTGTTTGCATGTGGGGTTTGTTGGTTTGGGTTTGCTGTGTTTATTTCTCCTCTCCTCTTTAGAGCCATAGTCTTTTCATTTTTCCCATAGACGTAGCTGCAGGAGGGTTTATGGGATGAATTCTAGTTTTCGGTGGCTCCATTGTTTTACTATACAATTTACAGGAAAATGAGCAAAAAAATGTACAAAACACGCAAGTTCTGCATAGAAACATGTGAACATAAAAACCTTCTTATCATCATTGGTTTTCTCATTGGTTTTCTCCAGCAGCGCAACCTCCTAACGTGTTTCATCCAACCGGATCCAATATTTCCTGGAGGATCTACTGACCGGTGAGATGTGTCTGAGGAATGTCAGCATAGACCTCTGTACAGTGGTAGATGGGTAACTCGCTATCCTCGCCTCCAAAACCTGCAGGTAAATAAGCTACAGAGGAAGAAGGCGCAGTGGACAAACGTTGAAGGAGTTTTGGCTGTTCCTTGAGACGTGATGTGGTAACCTCATGTGGGGTGCGGCAGGGGTTGTGCTCCCGGCGGGCAGTAATCTCATGGTGGCCGAGCTTACAGTCATGGACAGTGCCGGTGTTAGGGGGGTTTGGGGCAGACTGGGCAGTTGAGCTGAATCGCAGGATTTTGATTTTGTTTGAACAATAAAAAGAGCACCAGAAAGAAAGACTTCTCAGACAATTTCTTTTTCTAACTGAGTGTGCCGTGGCTAACATATTTTACTCTGGGCAGTTGCCCTGGGCCCCTACTCTCTTGGGGGCCCCCAAAGGAGCTGAAATTAAAATAGCAATAAAACAGTTAAAAAATTTTTTAAAAATACACATATTTGGTATCGCTGCGTTTGTAAGAATCTAAGCTATCAATATATGAAGTAAATTAATCCAATTGGTCAATGGTGTAACGGGGAAAAATAAAAACACCAGAATTATGTTTTTCTAGCCACCACGTTGTTACAATAAATGCAATAAAAGGCGATCAAAATATTGTATCTGACACAAAATGGTATCAGTAAAAATGTCAGCTCTGGGCGCAAAAAGTCCTCACATAGCCCTGTATCATCACAAATTGAAACATCATGGGTCTCGGAAAATGGCGAATAAACTCCTTTAAAATCAATATTTCCACTCGTGACCCCAGAAAAACACAAGACACCAGGATGGGGATAATTAAAATGTATTTGTTTTATAATATGAAGAATATAGCAGATCTTTGTTAAAGATGACATTTAAGTAGATGATCCTATGGAAACATTCTCCTTACTGACTACAGTGTGTAAATCCTATTGTAGGTAATCTATAATCAGTATAAGGAGTCCTGTGTTCACAATCCCCATGTCTTGGTCAGAGGATAAGAAAGAGCGACTCTCCCTGGAGGAGCCGGGCTGTGTGACACAGACAATGATGGGAATGGATGTGTGTCTCTATGTGTGTGTGCTCGGTGTATATGTGTGTGTGCTCGGTGTATACGTGTAATGTATAGTGTGTGCGTCACATACCGTGTGTTGTGTGTATGACACAGACAATGATGGGAATGGATGTCTATGTGTGTGTGCTCAGGGTATATGTGTAATATATAGTGTGTGTGTCACATACCGTCTGTGTTTATGTGTGTGTGCTCTGTGTATACATGTAATATATAGTGTGTGCATCACATACCGTGTGTGTCTATGTGTGTGTGCTCGGTGTATACATGTAATATATAGTGTGTGCGTCACATACCGTGTGTTTTGTGTATGTAACATCCACATTAATAAATCCCAGCAGCACACATGAGAGTTCCTAGGTGTAAACAGGTTGGCAATCGCTCAACAAACGAGCAAAATGCGGCTCATCATCGGGTGATTGGATGTTTATGTAGGAACAAAAAGCCTTGCTCTCGACAGCACATCCTCCGCTGCAAACTGCAGAAGTGCTGCCGATAACATGATCCTGTAGAGGACAGATTGCTCAACCGTTGATTGCTCTGCACCCATCATTCTTCATCATCTTGTGTAAAAAGTCCGGAAACAAGCGCTGAAGGACTGGAATATTATAAATAGCGCTCATTCACCAGTCTGAAGTCGGCGCTTGTACATGTAAGGCTGCCTCCACATCACAATTTGTGGCTGTCCGTTACCAATCGGATGGTAAATAGCCATCCGTATCCCTGTTATGCAGGTGATGAGGCCAGGGATAGGGGTACTCGGACACCAGGACTGATGGTTTCTTGGAACGGGGATCACGGGTGGTCGGGATCCCGGTTCCGTACCCTGGTTATCATTTGTTAGATGGTGGGGGAAGAAAGGAGTATTTACAGGGAAACGTGACGACACCTGTGGATCCCGGTAATATAGGTTCCGGCGCTGCAAGCCGGCCACTGAGGTGATGGTGGGTGCAGCAGAGAGTGGTACAGCTCCCCACAGGAGGAGCTTTTACCTCAGAGCAGCGATGATGGATGAGGATGAGGAGAGTTGTGGTGATGGTGCTGAGCCCTCCGGGCACCGGTGAGAAGAACAACGGAGACCAGTTCAAGTTTGACTCCATTTTACTAAGTACCGGCAGATGGTAAAACGGAACACGGTACAGTTTGGTTGACCGGGTGGATGTTTCCAGCTCAGGGTAGGGGGACTCTGGATGTTTTCTCTCTTTGTCTTTCGGGGTCAGTCCTATTCTTCCTGTCTCTACCACCTTTACAGCGCTCTCCCGCTAGTCCTTCGGTATGTCACTAGCCCCCAGGTCTGTCCCTTACCGGTATGGACGGGAGCAGCAGGAGCGCACAAATTCTCCCGACACCGGATTTCAGTCCACGACCTCTAGTGCCCTCAACCGGTTTCTGTTCTGAGGGGTGAGATGTCCTTGTGGTGCTGTCGTCAACCCGGTTACTAAGGGCCCACAGCTCGTCGGTCTGCGGTCAGAAGTGAACTTCTGAGCGCCTCGGCTTCCCGCATTGCCGGTGTCTTTTCCCCTAACGTGACCAGCCGGCTCCTACCAGTCCTGGCCCGTTGCCTTCTGACCTGGGCCCCCACTTAAAGATGGGGCTCCCTCCTGTCAACTGCACTGTCAGGCCTGTCCTTACTGACTGCCTTCCCAACACTGTCTGTTTAAACCTTCACTCTCTCTCACTACTCTACCCTAAGCTCCACCCCCTTTTGGGACCTACTAACTTACCGGTCCCCCCTACTCTAAGTGGCCTAGTCCTAAGTGTGTGTAAGAACAGACTCCATAGGTTAAACCCTGAACTGACAACTTACAAATATATCACATTTGTTGTCAGATTGCAATACCTCTCTGTGGCGCTTAGCCAGAGGGGCGCCACACAGGATCCATCTCTCCCTGTTCTCCCTGTCTCTCCCTCCTCTATCTCCTCTCCCCCGCTCCTCTATCCTGTCCCCTATCCTGTTCCCTATCATCTCCCCCCTGTCCTTTCCCCTGTCCTGTCCCCTCTGGTCTATTAAAATAAAAAAATCCCTCACGGAGGATACATCACTTGTCCGGCGGCTCCGGGGATGCGACAGTCTCCTTCTGACAGAAAGACCTGTCGTGATGTCACAGAGCCAGTCAGCTGACATATCAGATGACTGGCTCTCTGACATCACAAGAAGTCCTTCAGCCACCAGATGGTGACTGTCGCATCCCTGGAGTCACCGGACAGGTGATGTATCCTCCGTGAGGGATTTTTTAACTTTAGTAAACCAGAGGGGACAGAGGGGAGACGATAGAGGACAGGGGGGAGCACAGATGGAGGAGGGACTCAGGCTCAGATAGAGAACATGAAGGGTTATGTACTGAGCTTCAGCACCCGGCGTTCGGCTCCCGGATGCCGCTCTGGAGGATCCGGGAGGATCAGCTTTTTTACCACAGACACACAAATGCTGCATGCAGCGTTTTTGTGTCCGGGAGAAAAAAGCTGATCCTCCCGGATTCTCCTGGACACATGGAAACCGGATGGCAGATAGCTGCCATCCAGCTTCCATCCGGCCCCATAGTATCCTATGGGGCCGAAATCCGGATTAAATCGTAGTGTGAAACCGGCCTTACCTGCTTTCATCCATGAAGGCTGGTCTGGTGCAGTGAGGGGTAACTGTGAGAAGCCCTGACATTTGTGATGTAGGCTGCAGGGGTAGGGGCCTGAGTTACCTTTAATTCACTTGTACTAACCTGGCACCTTGGAGGCAGGTCTGACATAAAATTGTATAGTAGGACCACCCTATCTGAGAATGCCTTGACATTGGCAGGGTGGCTCAAAAGATTATTTCATCTTTTGCCAAATGTCTCAATTTCTTACAGCTTGGAAACAATATGTGTATTTACACAATTTTTATTGTATTATGCTTTCTGGCAGTGCTGGCGCTTTTTGTTTTTCACACGCACAATGTCCCTCAATAAAATGGGACTATAACAGTGGGATATAGTATCTGCAGAGTGGCTGCCCCTTTGGGTAGAACCTGATGGGGGTGATAGTTGTTTGTGCAGTTAATCTTCCATCATGAAGAAAACAACTATACCTTTTGGAAATGAACAGTCTTATTACTGGTGATAATGATGCGCCCCCAGGCTATGGGGTACTTGGGAGCCGGGTCGGTGGCAGTCTCTCTGTAGGGGTTGTGATGTGGCTAGGGCTAGGGGTACTCGGACACCGGGGGCTGATGACTTGAATGGGGAGTCATGGGTGGACGGGAACCCAGTTCTGTGCCCTGGTTATCATTTGAGGTAGATGGTGGGGGAGAAGGAAGTATTTACAAGGGAACGTGACGCCACCTGTAGCTCCCGGTAAAATGGTACCGGCGCTGCAAGCCGGCCGCTGAGGTGATGGTGGATGCAGCAGAGAATGGTACAGCTCCCCACAGGAGGAGCTATTACCTCAGGGCAGCGGTGATGGTTGTGGATTGTGATTGTGATTGTTACCCCTCTGCTGAGCTGCTGGTGATGCTGAGCCCTCCGGGCACTGGTGGAAGAACAACGGAGACCAATTCAAGTTTTACTCCACTTTTCTAGGTACCGGCAGATGATGAAACGAAACACGGTACAGCTTGGTTTACCAGGTGGATGTTGCCGGCTCAGGGTCCCCCTTATAGAGTCTCTAGGTGTTCTCTCTTTGTCCTTCAGGGATTACTTCTCTCTTCCTAGTTTCCACCACCCTCGCAGAGCTCTCCTGCCAGTCCCACGGTCTGTAGCTAGCAGGGAAAGTCTATGCCCTACCAGTCCGGATGGGAAGCCTAAGTAAGCAAAGCCTCCTGCCGGCACCGCAATTTCGGCCCTTCTCCTGTAGTGTCCTGAACCGGTTCTAGGTCCGGAGGGGTGAGGTACCTTGTGGCGCTGTCAGCAACCCGGGTTCTAGGGGCCTGCAGCTCGTCGGTCTGCAGTCAGAGGTGAACTTCTGGCCTCCTTGGCTACCCGCGTTGCCGGTGTTTCCCTCAATGTGACCAGCTGGCTCCAACCAGTCCTGGCCTGTTGCCTGCTGTCCTGGGCCCCCACTTAAAGATGGGGCTCCCTGTCCTTCCTGACTGCCTTCCCAGCCCCGTCTGTCTGATCTCAACTGTCACTCTCTCACTACTCCACCCTTGGCTCCACCCCCTTTTGGGACGTACTAAATTACCGGTTTCCCCCTACTCTAGTGGACTAGTCCTAGGTGTGTGCAAGAACAGACTCCATAGGTTAAACCCTGAACCAGCAACTTACAGAGATATCACATTTAGTTGTCATACTGCAATACCTCCCTGTGGTGCCTAGCCATAGGGGCGTCACAGTTGCAGTGGTCGAGACCCGGTCCCATGGCCTGGATTAGCCCAAAAATGGTGGGGGATATATTTACAAGGGGTTTGTCGTGACGCCACCCGGAGTGTTGTGGCCAGTAGGATCACTGCTGCCTGATTGCAGCTGGGGATGGTGACATAAGGTCAGCTGAGGCGGTAAGCCCTCTCCGGTTAGGGCTGTGGGATCCCCAGGGCTGTAATAATAGTCTATGGTGGGATTTGTTGAGGGCTGCAGTGTACACAGTCACTTACTTTGCTGCCGCTTTCCACAGTGCTGTTGGTACCGCACTCCCACAGGTAACCGTGGTGGTGATGCAAGAAATTCTTTGGATGAAGTGCCTCAATGTCCGCGCTGCTGCTACAAGGTCAAAGGAACCGAGACACAGGAGTGTCTGGATCAGCACAAGCCTTTATTTTCCGACGCGTTTCGGAGCCTCCTACCGAGCTCCTTCCACTTATCAAAAGGGGAAGGCCCCTTTAAATCATAGTGCCGCTCCTCAGATTTCAATGCTTGATGTTTCAAGAAAGCCTGCTCCACCAGCATGTAAGTAGGGAGGATAAAGGGTTAAACACTTTGCTGCCGTATTCCACCAGGCATCAAAGGGGGGATATAATATTGATTTATTAGTCCCAGAAACATGGCAGTATGATATTGATTAGTCCAAAGGAAGGAGCCAGGGAGCCCTGAAACATGATTACTAATAAATCAATATTATATTCACCCTTTGATGTCTGGTGGAATACGGCAGCGCGGTGTTTGACCCTTCATCCTCCCTACTTTAATTTTCTGAGATAATGACCTTTGAGTTTTCATTAATCATCAACATTAACAGAAATAAACACATGAAATAGATCCTTCTGTGTGTAATGACTCTATATAATAGATGTGGTCACTTTATGTATTGAATTACTGAAATAAAGTCACTTATTGATGATCTTCTAATTCATTGAGAGGCTCCTGTGTATAGCATATAATTTCAGTATGGGCATCATTTTGCCTTCTAATAGCTGAAATGGTTAATTCCGTCAATGTGTCATTATTGCCTTTGATAATTATAATTGTTGTGTATCTAATTAATGTGACGTGATTGAAAGAATGTGAATTTAGAAGCCTGAAATTAGTTAAATGTCCCCACAGCAACCAGATACAGAAAAAAGTCCAATTTGTGGACCGGTGTCACCAGCACAGTAAGTGGGGAGGGGGCTTTGTCAGGGGTGCACATATTATTGGTGCAGCTGTGGCGCCCCTGCGGTCTGGTCACCACAGTGATGGTGCACCTACTCCCCAGGTGTGGAGTCACCGTTCTCAGGTGAGAGGGGTCGTGATCCCAAGGCACATAATTGCACACAACACCCTGAAACCAGTCAGGGGGATCTGGGCAGACCCTATTGAGTGAGGGCCCCATCTCCTGGCTGGAGGAGGGATTAGCAGAGAGAATTTAAGAGGAACTTGGAGTTTGGATGTCGAGCAGACAGGATGCCTGCAGAGGAGGGAAGAGATCCTAGGGGGCATGGATGTGGGGGAACCACCTGTGGCACCCCGCATCCACGACCGGCTGGAGGTGCGTCGTGGGACCAGGTCGCAGAGGGGACTGGCCCCTAACCTAGCCAAAGGACTGCAAGCCTTAACTAGTAAACCGGAGGCGGCTGGGCCTGCATAGACAGTTGCCAACACCGTGCTCATTCGCTGAAAAGGTGGCCATATAGGACCAGGGGACCCAATGATCGTCGCTCAACAGGGTTTGCGGCCTCTGGCTTGGGACACTAAGTATGAAAACGCGGGGCAGGAGAGGAGTGAGAGAGAGTGTAGCCAGCATGGGGAGATGGTCAGGGAAGGCTCATGAAAGGTGTCTTGGAGGAGCGGCCTTAACCACCTGGGGACTAACTTGGCTGCACATTGGAGGAACACAGCGGGTGAACTTGACTGATCATCATGTTTGCCCCCTTCTTCCTCTCCCTGCAATCGTCTATACTGTGACTTCCCCGATTGACTAACATCTCTATCTTCTCTGGGGCCTGCTCTCCCTGTGGGGAGCGATACCATCCAGGCGGCCACTCCATCGGTCCCAGAGGTCCCATAGCAGTGCTGGTCACTCTGATCAGAATAACCACAAGTGGCGTCACAAACTATTCCCTTGTAAATAAGTCCCCTTTTTGTCTATACGCCCAGGGCCAAGGAGCCGAGTCACTGCCACCGTGACCTCCCACCGAACCGACCGGCCTGGTTACCGAGTACTCCACGGCCCTAGCGGGTGTCACACAGCCGGTGCAGCTGCACAGGGGCCCCAGAAGCAGGGGGCCACGTCTATCTCCAGAGCAGGTGGAATTGTGCATTATGAGGAGTGATTGGACTGTAAATGATATTCCATTCTGCTGGGATCTGTCTCTGATTCTAAGTCCAGAATAGACCTCTGTGTATTTGTAAAGTAACTGGTTAAAAGAGTCAGTGACTCACCGTGGCCGGGACTCCGGTTTAGACAGGCGATGCTTCCTTCCTCCTTGTCATGGGTGGACCGCGCCTGCTGGTAGTGGGGCCCGGTGTAGTGCAGATCAAGTGTTGAAGACGTCTTGGTGGAACAGATTAAAGGTTTTTTTTTAATTTATTTGTGACGCCACCTATGAGTAGTTCGGTAATCGTTACCGACGCTGCGGAACCTCCGGGGGATGGACAGCAGCAAGATGGAACGCTCCCTACAGGCTGAGCAGTGATCCCCGGAGGCTGGAGCTGCTTAAGATGTTGTGCGGCAGCTGCGGTTACCTTGTAGTGCGGACGGACAGTTCATAAGGAAGCACGGACACTGAAAGTCTCTGTAACGGGTCTTTACTGTAACCAGCAGGCAGTACATGGTATACAGCTTACGGGTAGTGGACCGGGTGGACTCAGCAGTGATGGTGTCCCTTAGAAATCCGCAGTGTTCCTCCATTTTAACTAAGTGATTGCCAGTGTCGCCCAGGAATACCAGGTCGGGTATGGGGAGGCTGCTTCAATGCCCTATCCATGATGTACGTTCTGGATGTTTTGGGGAGCCTTGGATCACTCAGTGGGTACACCGCTGGTTAGACGACTGGAAGTTGGCGGGTGGTGGGGTGCTCCTGTGAAGCTGCTCCTCCACTCTTCTGGTTCGCGTGGCAGAGGTGAACTGCTGCCAGCTTCGGTACCAGTGAACCGGCTGTGAGTTGTGGGCACGGGAGTCTTTTGGGAACCCGTGTGAATAATGCCCATTCCCGGTTGGTAAGGCCTCAGGTGCTGACACCCGACCGGTGACGGCCCGGGGGCTGCACGGGGTGCGGAGCCCCCGCTCCTCTCCAAGTTCAAGTCCTCGACCTTGTTCTAGGCTCTGTTCTAGACTCTTGTGTAGACTATGTGTCTGTTCTCCTACACACTACCCTAACACTCAGCCCACCAGGACCCTGGATTGGTCCTCTGTTCTAGGTGATGCATGCAGGGTTGGATTTCTAAATTAACCAGATCACTGCCGTGTCAGAGAATATTGCGGCTGCATTTATGGCTGCAATACCCTCTTGTGACGCACTCGTTGCGGGGCGCCACACTAGGACGAAACTGAAAGTGTCTCTGATTCCTGGAAATGAGCTGACAATCCGGAGAGGAGGAGAGGAGAGGAGGCCAGAGAGAGGAGAAGAGAGGAGAGGGGGCCAGAGAGAGGAGAAGAGAGGAGAGGGGGCCAGAGAGAGGAGAGGAGAGGGGGCCAGAGAGAGGAGAAGAGAGGAGAGGGGGCCAGAGAGAGGAGAAGAGAGGAGAGGGGGCCAGAGAGAGGAGAAGAGAGGAGAGGGGGCCAGAGAGAGGAGAGGGGAGGGGAGGGGGCCAGAGAGAGGAGAGGGGAGGAGAGGAGAGGGGGCCAGAGAGAGGAGAGGAGAAGAGAGGAGAGAAGAGGGGGCCAGAGAGAGGAGGGGAGAGGGGGCCAGAGAGAGGAGAAGAGAGGAGAGGGGGTCAGAGAGAGGAGAAGAGAGGAGAGGGGGCCAGAGAGAGGAGAAGAGAGGAGAGGGGGCCAGAGAGAGGAGAGGGGGGGGGGGGGCCAAAGAGAGAAGAGGGGAGGAGAGGGGGCCAGAGAGAGGAGAGGAAAAGAGAGGAGAGGGGGCCAGAGAGAGGAGAGGAGAGGGGGCCAGAGAGAGGAGATGAGAGGAGAGGGGGCCAGAGAGAGGAGAGGAGAGGGGGCCAGAGAGAGGAGATGAGAGGAGAGGGGGCCAGAGAGAGGAGAGGAAAGGGGGCCAGAGAGAGGAGAGGAGAGGAGAGAAGAGGGGGCCAGAGAGAGGTTTCTGCTGCCTGTGGTCGATAATTACAGAGCACATATCCCACAGCGGGGTTATATAGTCGGAACCCTTGTGAGGATGGATGCCCAGATCTGACCATGACCATGCACCGATGGGTGATCTGGAGAACCTTGGCCACCACAAGATCATCACAGCCGGTCACTCCATGTATGATCCTCTTGGCTCACTCATGACCAACAGAAGCTGCTCATAAACCCTGTGTCCTCATTCTCACGGAGCTCTTTTACTCCGTTATTAGTTGATCCATTTTTACTGCAGTTTCTGCACCAAAAGAGGATCCACTTTTTGCAAAAAAAAAATCACAAACACATCATCGGTTTCTGTTGCTTTTTTGCACCTTTTTTTGGGTGCTCAGAGAGAGACACAGACACACAAACACTTTCCTACCATGAATCCCAGCGATGTTTTCCTTCTGGGCACCAGCAAGACCTGTGAGTAGCATGAGTACTTACAGGACCTTGGTCATGTGACTCTCAGGCTGAGTCACATGATGACAGGTCCTGCTGGTGCACAGACAGAAGACATTGCCGGGGATCACCGTGGGATTGCCAGGGAGGGTAAGTAAATGAGGGTTGGTGGCGCAGAAAGTGCAGCAGAAAAATTGGGCAATACTTGACCTGATCATTAATTTCTTTCTGCATCACTAACGCAGCTGTCAAAACACGCTGACTTCTGAACAGCAAAGAGAGAATCCCATTCACTTTGCTGCAGATGCAGTGATTTATCTGTTTTTGGTGCAGTTTTAAGAAGAAATGCAACATCAGGGTGGAGACACACTGGCGTGAAAGAAAACCTGTCCGATTGTCGTTCACGAGAGTCTTACGAGTGTCGTCCATTGATGACGGGCAACGGCGGTTCGTGATTTTGTCAGACCCAAAGACTTGCATTGGCGAGTCTCGCGAGTGATTTGTTTCTTGTCCGTGAAACGGATGAGAAAAAGACGCTCGACACTCTCCAATGTGCTCTCAGACATTGAATAACATTGGTCCGAGTGCAATGTGAGAAAACCTTGCATTACAGTCATCCGAGTTTCACGCCAGTGTGTCCTTACCCTTAAAAAACAGATCATAAACATCCAGTGTGTACATAGCTTATGCCTGACATTTCCGGGACCAGCGGACCTTACAGCAGCCGTTGACATGTGACCAGTGATCTCTACTAGGGATAAGCAAATCTCCTGAGATTAATTTTTGGCAGATTCTCAAAAATAGAGCAGAAAATTCATATAAACATTCAGTCTAAATCCAATCAGCCCAGAGAAGACATCTATTATATAATTGCGAATGGCTTTTTTGCCCCCGGCGTGGTCATGTGGATACGCGTGAAGCATTGGCCGCGAAGCGGCCATTGCGAGCAGTTCTAAGGCGACTCGCTATGCCCGCGCAGCGGGCATGGCGAGTCGACTTAGCAGCGCGAAGCATTGGCCGCAAAGCGGCCATTGCGAGTCAGAGACTCGCCCTTCTAGAATCCCGATGCATGTGCATCGGGCTCCCAGCTAGTTCAATATAATCTGATGAATATTTGGACCCCAAAGCTTCATATGCTGTAATCCTATGCTGGGCATTGGCTCCTATGTTATTGGGTGGATTATTGCTCAAGGGTTAGAGGTGATAGTGGCCCTTTTACCTCCTGCACAGGTTGTCATATTATGATATGTCCGCCCCTGGTCGATGTAGTGTACCATATATACCTGGATGTTAATCAATTAATTTGATTGTTCTCTGCTGATGACTCCTCAATTCAAGATTATCTCGTAACTCTACTGCAGACCCACCAGTCCGGCTTCATCTCATTCTGTTCCATCAGGAGGACATTAGCTTTCTCAGGATATATAACCTGATCAATCTCATCTACTGCAGAAAGTAATAGCAAACGTGCCTGCCAGTTTTGTCTCTGAAGGGTGTGTTGACACGGTCCATCCGGTGCTGCTACTGACCGCCAATCAGTAGGACTTTACATGTTTATTGCATATGTGGCGCCCCTGTGGACCGGTGGCCACACTAGGGTACAGCGGCTGGGACTGGTAAGTTAAACACCCCACACCAACGCCAAACACATCCCCAATCCCTAGACCTAGTACTCCATGTCAGGCAAGGGATGGTGGGGGGAGCTGAATGGAGGGTGGAGAGTTGAGAAAATCCCGGGAAGGGGTGGAGGAACTAGAGTAAAACCTAGGAACGCCAAGTTAGGAGGGCTCAAGTGGGAGCACAGGTTCGAGTTCCTGGCTTGTTGAAGAACTCCTAAGCCGAGACACCTGACAGCCGAGAAAACTGTAACACCACCGTATGGCTAGTCCGGGTCCCTGGCCTCTGACTGAGGCAGAGCAGAAGAGGTCCACGGTGAATCTGAGAGAGCAGGGACACCGGGGGACTGGGCCTACACCATGGAGCCGGCCCTGTTGATGTGGATGGGGAATCTGCAAGCCCCCAACCACAAATCCCGACAGGGTCTTCATGTCCCAGACCCAACCCCTGCACAATGATGGAAAGGCCATCACACGAGCGCTAGGAGTCCAGGCAGAGATCATCCAAGAAAAGCCTGCAACCTCTGGACTGGAGGATGTGCTTGGGATTGAGCAGAAAGGCCCGAGAGGTACTCCCAGCGGGAACACAAGGACGCAGGAATGACCCAGAGCAGTGTGTAACGATCAACGATCTCACAGCAGTGGCCAGATCGTTGGTGCGTGTCACACAGTACGACATCGCTATTGGGATCGCTGTTGCGTCATGAAATCCGTGACGCAACAGCGATCTCGTTAGCGATCTCTTTATGTGTGACAGGGCCTTTAGTGACTGTGTGAACTGCCCTCACCTACAAAACCCCACCATAGAGTTCTCTTCCTGTCCTGGGGACCCACGGCCCTACCCAGAGAGGGCTTACCACCTCAGCTGCCCCTAAGTCACCGTCCCCAGCTGCAACCAGGCAGCAGTGGCCTTACTGGCCACAACACTCCGGGTGGCGTCATGACAAATCCCCTGTAAATATCCCCCCTTTTCCGCTGACGCCCAGGCCACGGGACTGGGTCACGACTACCGTGATCCCCAGAGAGACTGCCACCGGCCCGGTTCCCGAGTACCCCACGGCCTTGGGCGCCTCACATCCAATTGGTTTTAAAGTAGGGTTTATTGTGAGTTTTATAATAAAAAAATGTGAACTGTGAATGAACACCGCACCGCTCAAAAACCCACCGACGTGGCGGAAACATCGCCAGTGTAGTCCCTGTCACTGCACCCAGGGCATGAAAAGGGTTTTTCTGGTGGTGGGTTCCTGAAGACCATCAAGTGTGGGATGCTTTGGACTCTTTTGAACTGTTTTTCTACCTTTATACTTTAATAGCAATAGTACTGTTTTTGTTAAGTAACATTAAAGCACTAAACCTCCCGTTATGGGAAGAAAACTAATGTACATACTGTTAATGTTATTGTTTACTGCAGAAAAAAAATTTGAGTTTGTGTGTCACCTGTACCGGGACTTTTCACGCGGATGTGCCAAGCTTTGCATATGTGGCGCCCTTGTGGACCGGTGGCCACAGTAAGGTACAGCAGCTGGGACTGATAAGTCAAACACCCCACACCAACGCCAAACACATCCCCAATCCCTAGACCTAGTACTCCATGTCAGGCAAGGGATGGTGGGGAGAGCTGGGTGGAGGGTGGAGAGCTGAGAAAAGCCCAGGAAGGGGTGGAGGAACTAGAGAAAACCTTGGAAAACCAAGTTAGGAGGGCTCGAGTAGGAGCACAGGTTCGAGTTCCTGCTGTGTTGAAGAACTCCTAAACCAAGACACCTGACAGCCGAGAAACTAACACCAGAGTGGAAGAACCCGGACCTGGCGGCCTGTGCCACTGTATGGCTAGTCCGGGTCCCTGGCTACTGACCGAGGCAGAGCAGAAGGTGTCCACGGTGAATCTGAGAGAGCAGGGACACCGGGGGATCGGGCTGACACCAGGGAGCCGGCCCTGTTGATGTGGCAGGGGAAGCTACAAGCCCCCAACCACAAATCCCAGTGGGGTGCGGGGTCTTCATGTTCCAGACCCAACACCTGGCACAATGATGCTCAGTGCACGTAAGTGGCCATCGTGTGACACTGACTATCGTCATTTCCCATGGCAAGCCATGAGACAGTGCAGTCAAGCTAAAGAGGGTAGGCAAACAAGAAGTCAATGGCTCACACTCCATAGATGAGGAAATTACACTGAAAGATGACACCTAAAGTGATCCCAGCAGGTACAACCCATGATTGATCCCATGATTAAGAGGTCACGAAACATGTAAACCGGTGTCCGGGATACACCACATTATATTTCTGCCTCTTTTGCTTTTACTGAAGTTGGTCTAAAATGTGGAGTTTTATCTACCTGTGCCGGACGCTTCTGTACTTTTGGAGAGACTGCTGGATTCCCTCCATTAACAGAAAGTGACAGGTGAGCTGGACGTGATGATCCTCTGTCCCCTTGGTGTCTGAGACCTTACCCTGTCCTGGATCTCCTCGTACCTTTCCAACCTTATTACCTCCTCAACCCACCCTCTTTCTGTTGGAGTCCTGCTACGGTAGCCTCTGTCTAGGGACTCCTGCTCTTCTCCATCTATATCCTTGGCCTAGAACATAGGACTCATCATACAGTCCCATGGCTTCCAGTATCACCTGTACACTGATGACACTCAGATCTACCTCTTTAGTCCAAACGTCACTTCTCTCCTGTCCAGAATCCCGGAGTGTCTATCAGCCATATCCTCCTTCTTCTCCTCTCTGCTGTCCAGAATCCCGGAGTGTCTATCAGCCATATCCTCCTCCTCCTCTCTGCTGTCCTGAATCCCGGAGTGTCTATCAGCCATATCCTCCTCTCTGCTATCCAGAATCCCGGAGTGTCTATCAGCCATATCCTCCTTCTCCTCCTCTCTGCTGTCCAGAATCCCGGAGTGTCTATCAGCCATATCCTCCTCCTTCTCCTCTCTGCTGTCCAGAATCCCGGAGTGTCTATCAGCCATATCCTCCTTCTTCTCTCTGCTGTCCAGAATCCCGGAGTGTCTATCAGCCATATCCTCCTTCTTCTTCTCTCTGCTGTCCTGAATCCCGGAGTGTCTATCAGCCATATCCTCCTTCACCTCTCTGCTGTCCAGAATCCCGGAGTGTCTATCAGCCATATCCTCCTTCTTCTTCTCTCTGCTGTCCTGAATCCCGGAGTGTCTATCAGCCATATCCTCCTCTCTGCTATCCAGAATCCCGGAGTGTCTATCAGCCATATCCTCCATCTTCTTCTCTCTCCTGTCCAGAATCCCGCAGTGGCTATCAGCCATATCCTCCTCCTCCTCTCTACAGTCCAGAATCCCGGAGTGTCTATCAGCCATATCCTCCTCCTTCTCCTCTCTGCTGTCCAGAATCCCGGAGTGTCTATCAGCCATATCCTCCTCCTCCTCTCTACAGTCCAGAATCCCGGAGTGTCTATCAGCCATATCCTCCTTCTTTCCTCTCTGCTGTCCAAAATCCCGGAGTGTCTATCAGCCATATCCTCCTTCTCCTCTCTGCTGTCCAGAATCCTGGAGTGTCTATCAGCCATATCCTCCTCCTTCTCCTCTCTGCTGTCCAGAATCCCGGAGTGTCTATCAGCCATATCTTCCTCCTTCTCCTCTCTGTTGTCCAGAATCCCGGAGTGTCTATCAGCCATATCCTCCTCCTCCTCCTCTCTCTTCCTAAAGCTCAACACGGACAAAACTTAACTCATTTATAATATATATATAAACTATGAAGGGTCTGAGATTCCATTCCATGGATAAATCCTTTAAATATGGACCTAGATAGGATTTAAGCTCTTGGTCTACATTGGATTGGTTTTGTCTCGTGGGTCACTGTAGAATGGCCTCATTCATGAAGTTGCCCTTTGGGATACAGAACGTCACTTCTACCCACGCGTCATTCAGAATTTCTTCTTTCTTACTATAAACTAGTTTATCCCTTTTTACAAACTTGAGATGCTTCACATGTGCCCAGGTCCTCTCACATCTGTACATTATACAGGGCATTATTTGGTGGTGGTGGTGGTGGATGCCTCTTCTGTGAAAGTGGGAGAAGTCCTGTCCCAGGAGTCATCTTTTCTTGTATTACATTTTATGAGGTTGCAACTGGCTTTATTGTGAATGACAGGAATGTATCACACACATCAAGATCTCCTGTGAGCTAAATCCAATATGTTTGCTGGGACTTATTGTTTCAGAAGCCTTTATAGTGTTAAGGGTTGGATTTAAGGGTTAGTCCTGAAGTGATGGGCGGGTCTGGCTAACCACATACCTCCCATAGGTGCATCTCATATGCGATAATGAGACTCCACCCTGATCACATGAGGTCTCTGTGTGTTTGGACGTGGCTGGAGTGGCCATCTTCCTGGAAGACACATGGTAAAGAGACTGAGTCTCTCAGTGCTTGGGAGCAGGTGTCCCTGGATGGCACAAGGGCCGGAGACCATGTCTGGAGACCCTGGGGTAGCTCTCTGAGTTCAGGAGGCTGTAATTCTGTTGAGGGTTTGGAATGGACAGGAATCTGTGATTCCAGAGAGGCAGCTTCTTGAATGGTCTGTGGACACTGTAATGGACTATGTGTGAAAGGCCATGCTGGCACACCCGCCTTTGGAACAGACTGGTGGTGATAATATGTTGTGTTGATTGAAATGGACTGTACTATAAGTGAATAATGCTGTCTCTAAATAAACAGGTTGGACTATTTACCTGAAGAATTGTTCCTTTGTGCCTTAATCTAGCAGCCAAGCGAGTGACCCCTGAACCATCAGTGAGTGTTACCTCACAATATTCACTGCTGTAATTCACAGCCTGATGATTTGACCAAATCCAAACTTCCTTCAGCAGTGGCGTAACTTCAGGCCCAGGGGCCCCGATGCGAAAGCTCCAACGGGGCCCCCAATTATTGCAAATCTTTAATAGTAATAGTCTTTTTCTATAGGCCAAAGAGACTTTTGGGGCCCCCCTAGGCTGCAGGGCCCGGGTGCGATCGCAACCCCTGCAACTGTGGTAGTTACGCCCCTGTCCTTCAGGACCCCTGATGAAGGATGGGAGGAACCCTTACAATCTGAATCAGAGGAGTTTTAGTCTCAAGGTTCCACAGATACATCCATATTCCCGACATATCGAGGGCACACAATTGTCACTGTGTTGGAGGAGACATTGTGTCGTGCACTAAGGACTGGTGTACTCAGCAGCTGGGCTAGTAATTGGGTTCACAGTGACTGCACCCAGTGCTGTAGCCCCAGGGGTGAACCTAGCCTCTCTGCTGCCTGAGGCGAACTGCAAAACGGCGCCCCCCCCCCCCCCCCACCCGCTAGAAAAAAATTTTAATTGATAAAAATAAATCTGGTTCCTACAGATTTATATTTATCCTGTAAAAATGAGCAAAATAGTGGACATTTTAGTTTACAGAAACAGAAAAAAATGATGTCCACACAAAGATGTCTGCGCCATCACACGCACATACAAGAACCACACAGGAGAATCCAGAACAAGGATCATTAATGGCAATGGCAGCTTGGCACAAGCATTTAGACACATAATGACGACTGGCAGAGCCGTGGTCCTGCAGGCAGAACTGATTGCCAACCTCTGGCACACGCCTGCAAAACTCTGGACCGCTGCCTGGCACTGAATATTCAGACAAGTCGCCATGCCGCACCTTCCACACAACACAGGTAAAGACCTGCAGTCTGAGCATCAACAAGCCGCCACTGCACTAAGTTGGTAAAATGGCGCTTCTTCTCCATCCAACAGACCACACTTACTCCCGAATTGCTTAGCCAATCACAAGCGCCACACACGGGGCTGTCTTTATGTAATTAATAACAGGGTCCTTCCTATTGGGTTGAGCAAAGGATATGGGAGCAGGAAGGGGGAAGAGCACCACCGACCAACCGCTGCTCAGGAGAAAGATGGTTGGATGCCTGAATGTACCGAGGGGCAGCACTGGACCTGGTGTGTAAGGGTGGTTTCACATTTGCATTCGGAACGCAAGCGTAACAGAACGCAGCCAAACGCTGCATTCCTATGTTTAACATGGGAACGGTTCCGTTTGGATGCGCATAATTTATACGCCCTCCTCCGCCCTCCAAATGCAACATGTTGCATTTTTTGTGCGTTCACAGGTGCTTTTTTATCAGCAAGTGCCCGCGAGTGCACAAACAATGCATGGATCTCAATGGATCCGCACTGTCCTCCGCATGGCGGCGCAGGAGAACGCTGCAGATCACATTGAAATTTCGTCGTCGGCGGCTGGGAGGTGGAGGATCTCCGCCACAGATCTCCGCCTCCTGGCCGCCGTCAAGATCACTGATTGGCTGGCCGAGCACCATACTGATGAGAATCTCCTCTGCGTTCACATCAGTATGGCAGCGTTTGCGTTTGCATGCCCTGCGCATGCAGACACAAATGCAAATCTGAAACCAGCCTAAGTTATGGCCAATCAGTCCTGCAGCAGAGGGACAATGCATCCTGCATCATAGAAATCATAGGGCCCCATAGCAGAAGTTCTAATTGGGCACCCCCCAATAAAAGCAATATTTGGCTGGGTCACATAGGTACATCTCTCACAATATGTCAGCCTTTACAAAGTAATTTTCCTCCTACTGAAGCCCCTAGATTCCCCTTTCATTGCCCCTCTAAAGTGTGATGCCAACAAAAGTGCTTCACAAACACTGTATGATCCCCCACAGTGCATTCCTCCACATGCACAGTATGATGACCCTACTGCACCTCCTGCAACTACCCCAGTACAGCATGATCCCCAACTATGACCCCCGCCCAGCCCTCCATGTAGTAAAATGGACCTATGTACAGTATAATGGCCCCCAACACAGCCCTCAAATAGCCCTTCATAAAGTATAAAGGCTCCCTTGTAGCCTCCAAGTATTATCATGCCTCTCACAGAGCCCTCCAAATATTATAATGGCTTCCATATAGTATAATTTGCTCCATATAATATAATACACCCCCATAGTATTCCACATAGTATACCGCATTCCTCCATATATTATGCACCCCCATAGTCTTCTATAAAATAGAATGCACCCCCACAGTCCTCGATATAGAAAAACGCACCCCCACAGTCCTCCATTTAGTATATTGCACCCCATAGTCCTCCAAATAGCATATTGCACCCCCACAGAACTCCATAGAGAACAATTCACCCCCACAGTACTTGATATAAAATAATGCAACCCCACACTCCTCCATGTAGTATAATGCACCCCACAGTCCTCCATATAGAATAATGCAGCCCCACAGTCCTCCATATAGAATAATGCAGCCCCACAGTCCTCCATATAGAATAATGCAGCCCCACAGTCCTCCATATAGAATAATCACCCCCACAGTCCTCCATATAGATTAATGCACCTCCACAGTCCTCCAAATAGTATAATGCACCCCACAGTCCTTCATATGGCATAATGAACCCCCACAGTCCTCCATATAGCATAATGCACCCCCATATTGCATACTGCACCCCCATAGCTCTCCATACAGCATATTGGACCCCCATAGTCCTCCATATAGTATAATGCACCCTCATAGTCCTCCATATAGTATAATGCATCCCCTATAGCCTTCCTTATAGTATAATGCACCCCCATAGTCTTCCATATAATATAATGGGCCACAATAGTTCTCCATATTGTATATTGCACCCCCATTGTCCTATATTATATTGTACATTACATAGTTTCCCATCAATGTACTCACTAAATAAAACTATTAAAAAAAAAAAAAGTAAATACCTCTTCTCCTCAGCATCTCCTCTGCCGCTCTGCACGTCTCAGCACAGCGGCGCTAAGTGATGACATCATTGTTCCCCGCCGTGCTGAACTGCAGAGGGGTGGACAGCGGTGGCAAGGACTCGGGAGAAGAATGCTGCCGGCAGAGGCGGCCGGGACTATAGGAGCGGCATGCTCGGGGGGGCCACCACTGGTACACACATGGCTCCGCTCCGTACACCTAGTACACACTCAGCTTCGTACACCACGTACGCCTCGTACACAAGCGGCTCTGCTCAGTACAACTCGTACACACACGGCTCTGCTCCGTACACCTCGTACACAAGCGGCTCTGCTCCATACACGTTGTACACATGTGGCTCTGCTCTGTACACCTCGTACACATATGACTTCGCTCTGTACACACCGTACACACGTGGCTCAGTTTCGTACACACGCGACTCCGCTCCGTACACCTTGTACACTCTCGGCTTTGCTCTATACACCTTGTACACACTCGGCTTCGCTCCGTACGTCTCGTACACACGCGGCTCCGCTCCGTACACCTTGTACACTCTCGGCTCTGCTCCATACACCTTGTACACACTCGGCTTCGCTCCGTACGTCTCGTACACACGCGGCTCCGCTCCGTACACCTTGTACACTCTCAGCTCCACAATGTACACACGTGGCTTCACTCTATACACCTCGTACACACACGCCTCCGCTCTGTACACCTCGTACACACGCGGCTCTGCTCCGCACACCTCGTACACAAGCGGCTCTGCTCTCGTACACGTTGTACACATGTGACTCTGCTCTGTACACCTCGTACACATATGACTTCGCTCTGTACACACCGTACACACGTGGCTCCGTTTCGTACACACGTGGCGCCGCTTCGTACACCTCGTACACACTGGGCTCCGCTGTGAAAGCCTCGCACACACGGCTCTGCTCCGTACGCCTCGTACACACGCGGCTCCGCTCCGTACACCTCGTACACACACGGCTCTGCTCCGTACACCTCGTACACAAGCGGTTCTGCTCCATACACCTCGTACACAAGCGGCTTTGCTCTGTACACGTTGTACACATGTGGCTCTGCTCTGTACACTTCGTACACATATGACTTCGCTCTGTACACACCGTACACACGTGGCTCCGTTTCGTACACACGCGGCTCCGCTCCGTACACCTTGTACACTCTCGGCTCTGCTCCATACACCTTGTACACACTCGGCTTCGCTCCGTACGTCTCGTACACACGCGGCTCCGCTCCGTACACCTTGTACACTCTCAGCTCCACAATGTACACACGTGGCTTCACTCTATACACCTCGTACACACACGCCTCCGCTCTGTACACCTAGTACACACGCGGCTCTGCTCCGTATACCTCGTACACACACGGCTCTGCTCCGTACACCTCGTACACAAGCGGCTCTGCTCCGTACACGTTGTACACATGTGACTCTGCTCTGTACACCTCGTACACATATGACTTCGCTCTGTACACACCGTACACACGTGGCTCCGTTTCGTACACACGTGGCGCCGCTTCGTACACCTCGTACACACTGGGCTCCGCTGTGAAAGCCTCGCACACATGGCTCTGCTCCGTACGCCTCGTACACACGCGGCTCCGCTCCGTACACTCTCGGCTCTGCTCCATACACCTTGTACACACTCGGCTTCGCTCCGTACGTCTCGTACACACGCGGCTCCGCTCCGTACACCTTGTACACTCTCGGCTCTGCTCCATACACCTTGTACACACTCGGCTTCGCTCCGTACGTCTCGTACACACGCGGCTCCGCTCCGTACACCTTGTACACTCTCGGCTCTGCTCCATACACCTCGTACACACACGGCTCCACTCTGTACACCTCGTACACACTCAGCTCCACTCTGTACACCTCGTACACACAGGGCTCCGCTCCGTACACCTCATACACACAGGGCTCCGCTCCGTACACCTTGTACACTCTCGGCTCCACTCTGTACACCTCGTACACACTCGGCTCCGCTCCGTACACCTCATACACACAGGGCTCCGCTCCGTACACCTCGTACACACTCGGTTCCGCTCCGTACACCTTGTACACACTCGGTTCCGCTCCGTACACCTTGTACACTCTCGGCTCTGCTCCATACACCTCGTACACACTCAGCTCCACTCTGTACACCTCGTACACACAGGGCTCCGCTCTGCACACCTCATACACACACGGCTCCGCTCCGCACACCTCATACATACACAGCTTCACTCCATACACCTCATACACACGCACCTCCACTCTGTACACCTTGAACACTCAGCTCCACTCCATATACCTCATACATACACAGCTCTGCTACATTAATTTACACTGTAAATCCTCAGCCCCACACATAAACTTCACCTCATCCAGCACCATGGTGGAGTCCTGGCTGCATACTGAGGAGCTGATCATGTGACCCGCCTGACTCCTCCCCTCCTTTGACATCATCACAGGTCCTGTCAGCGCGAGGCACAGTGAAGCATGAAGCCGTCACACAGCCGGCTCACACAGCCGGCTCACACAGCCGGCTCACACAGCCGGCTCACACAGCCGGCTCACACAGCCGGCTCACACAGCCGGCTCACACAGCCGGCTCACACAGCCGGCTCACACAGCCGGCTCACACAGCCGCACTGGGGGGGGGGGGTGTTTGGTGTTTGGAGACCGCGGCCGCTGGCGGTGCAGCAGGAGTCTGCTGAGCCTGGGGCAGATGCCCCGCCAGCAGCCACAGATACGCCAAGCCTGGTCGCAGCGTCGGCGGCCAGGACTGTAGGAGCGGCATCTGCAGGGGGCCGCACTACCACCAGGCGCTCCTGAAGATGCCGCCCCATGTCTACCAGCAGAGCTCACCGCCTGAGGCTGACACTTCATGACTCCTCATGGATGCTGCGGCCCTGTGTAGCCCTGGCAAACATTGAAAAAGGGGAAAAGTGAAAAATGGAGAAAACAGATAGATAGGAAAAATAATAAGAGTTGGTTCAGCCATTAGGTGGCCGGCACTGTATATATAGTCTTAAGGGTTAGATGTTATAGCAGTGTGATGGAATCCCCCCTCCAGCATAGGGCAGACCCTTGTGAATTGAAAGGTAGATGGTAGAAGTTTTAGTACAGAGGAGTGGTGTGAGGACTCGAACAAGGCACAGCAGGCGTCTCCTTGAGTTATTTACCTTTACTGAGTTGGTTAGGCACATCCAGGACACTTGAAGAACCAGGCAGACGGCTCAGTTAGCCCGAAGAAAGCTGAGGTCCACTCTACTGGAAGAAGGTGTTTCACCTTCCTGCTGACGTCTGTCTCCGAGGTCACTAGCTTCTCTATTGGTCCTCTAGATCCCTCTAGTCTGTGAATATGCAAATAGAGTCTGTGGAGCCTCGGTTAGGAGTCTCAAACACAGGACTAGCCATATATCCCTCCAGGGAAGGACCCAGCCAAGGGGTGATGGAGAACACCATAACCACCATATGAAGTGGCCCTTTAAGTCAATATCCAACTCTTTTACAAGTTTACAGATATGACAAGGGAATACCAAGGCCAGGTATCCATCCACATACAGCTGTTTCGGGGTGTTGCCCCTCATCAGTGTGGAGTAGGATTCTGGCTAGGTGGGAGCAAGGCCTAGTAGACCAAGATTGCAAAGTATTCACTGATCTCAGGGAGACCAGTCAAAGAAAACACTGCGGGCAGCCGGCTAAAGCGCTCAAACACAGTGAATTCCTAGGCACATTGCCCCCTGGGAAATATGAATATGCAAATAGAGTCTGTGGAGCCTCGGTTAGGAGTCTTTTCTTGGACTGGTCTCCCTGAGATCAGTGAATACTTTGCAATCTAGTCTGTGGATGTCCTCCAGCCCGGCAGGTGACATGGACCCTGTGAGTGACTGCTTCTAAGTCCTCTGGTCCTCTTTGCCATTGTGCCCCGGATGGGCCGAGAAGGGTGGCTACTGGGCATGAAATCCAATAGCCTCCAGGTTCTGTGCAAGGTCCTGAAAACCTGGACACTTAGGGCCTGGAGCTTGTTCCTCTGCCCGACCACTCAAAACTGGCTGCAGATACGTCCTGTCAGTTTCTCGGCCCAACACCAACTAGTCTAGAACAACTCCTGTTGCCTACCTCTCCCTGTGCTAACTCCTCCATCCAACCAAAGTGGGGTCTGCCTGGAGGTGGATCACTTCTAACCTGCAGTCTCTGATTGAAGTTTGAAAAGTGTTGGATATGTGGGGATTTACCAGCAGAGGGATCTCCACCTCCCTCCAGATGTGACATTACACAGGATGTTAAATGCAATTCCGCTTGTGACAGCCAGACATTCCCGATGGCACCACAATTGCAAGTATTGATGAGCGAGTAGTAAGATACCCGAGAAAAGTTGGGATTGAAGAGGTGTATCACGGTCCGTGCTGCTGTGGCACCCTGGCACCTGTTGGGCACCACAGAAATCCTTAGGTACAATGGAGTAAGTAACAGCACAGCAAAACCCACACAACACAAACAACACTTAGGACACCTGGTTTCACCCCGAGCCTCTAGGGGGAGCTACCACTGGTGACTTCTAACCAGTTCCCCCTATAAAAAGAGTCTTGGAGGGAGAAACTTCAGAGTGTGGTAGACGCTACAAGAGCTGCCAGCCTGTGTGAAACCTCCACCCTATGAGGAACACACTAGGCCCCACCAGCCTGTTAGCAAGTGGAGGTCCCTGCAATTGGGATAAGAGGAAGAAGGAGATCACCTCTCAGGAACACAGAGTTACACTGACTCTTTCCTTAATAACCGGTTACTGGAACCGAAGCTGTGAGAGCCATAAAGCCATCACAGAAGAACCAGCATACTTCACAGGGAGTCTAGCCCCCTGTTCACCTGTCGCACCTACCAGCGAGAGCCCAGGGAAGAAGATAGAATTATCATCACCCTTTTACAGTGCCCTCAGTGCTGACAACCAGGTGAAACCCGTTCTATTGAACAAACTGCCCGGTCCGGAGGGATTCCACATCCACCCGACCATAGCACCAGAACTAGAGAAAGGAAGCCTAACACTGCTTGCTGTGAAACTCCATAAGTGCCAACTTCACTATCCCGGTCCGAGTGTACCTGACTACCATCCAGTAAAGGTACCTAAAAGAGACTTAGTGTGGTTGTGCATTACTCCTGGATTCAGCGCAGCATCCCGCAGCTGCCTCACAACATCTTGCGCAGCTCCCGGCTCCGGGGATTCCCGCTCATCCTGTGGGGAGCGTTCCATCTCGCTGTGTAACATCCCCCGGAGACCCGAACAGCGCTGGTAAAGTTACCAGAACACCCGCAGGTGGCGTCACGAAGACAAATCACCCCACTGTTCCGCCATTCCCCTATTGATCTGGACCACCGGGCCTACACCACCGCAGGCGCGGTTCCGTGACTGGAGGAGAAACAACGCCCGCTACGTGTACCCCCGGCTACGGTGAGTCAGAATTTGGCGTCACGAACAGGATACGAGCAGGCCCGTTATCACGGGTATTGTGTGCTATTTATTGACTGTAAATATCGAACTGTACATTTGGTCCGCCATTGCTGCGCGAAAAGGCGGGAAAAGAAGGGGCGTGACTGTGCAGAGGGCGCGAAGATTGTCCCCGCCCCCACGCTCTGACGACTTCCCCTGTACGCAGCAGGAACCGGAAACTCCCGTGGTGCCTCACTCCTCACCGCGCGCCCGAGACTTCCGTTTGAAACCGAGGAAAAGGCTACGCTTAACTAAGGGGGAGCAACCATGAGTGACCCGGCTCCCGGTGACGCGGTACCACCGCTAAACCAAGCGGCACCTCAAAATATACCTCTTGATGGACAGCAACAAGTCGGCGGTATGCCACCGCAACCCGCTCCGATTATGCCGATGTCGCTACCCTACGTTCCTAATGCAACCTGGTTACCCAAGTACAGCGGTGTACCCAGTACCTTGGAGAACTTCCAGAGGAAGATATGCCAGACGCTGGACATGTACCCGATGACCGGTAAGCAAAGAGCTTCAGTTATTATGGGACAGTTAACCGGTGCAGCTGAACTGCAGAGCCGCAGCTGGCCTGTAGAAGTTCAGGAATCTGTGGAGCAGATATTCGCCAAATTGGCCCGGGTCTTTGAGCGCCATACCGAAGCTGAACTAAGACTGTCATTCTATCGTTGTAACCAAGGGGCACAAGAAAGTGTCCTTGATTATTCACTGCGCTTACAAGAAGCATATAGACTGTTAAAACAAGTTGATCCTGATAGTGCTCGAGATGAGAACAAAGCGTTAATTGGACAATTTATTGTGGGCCTTAAACTGTCTGAGGATAGAAAGCAAGCAAGCTGGTGGTCCATACAAAATCCAGGCGCAGAGTTTGACACCTTGAGAGACTTAACAGTTTGGGGACAACGACTCGCTGAAGTACCTGATCCCGCTTCACAGCAGCAGCAGTATATTGACACCCCTTCCGTGCCGGCAGCAGCATCTCCAATCCCTGCGATTCAGTCAAACGCACAGACTGTAACACCTGACCGGTTTGACCAACTGTGTGCTAATGTCGAGCAGCTGATGAAAGACGTGGCCAAGCTACAAGCTGGGAGAAGACCAAGACAGATGCAAGGCCATCGGACAAGATTCTACTCGCCGACAGTCCTGACGACGTCCCGTGGATGAGGAGAAAGACACAGCCGTCGCGAGGAAAACCTGCAGACCGCCGCAGTCCTGACAGACGCCGCAACAGTCAGCAGAACGACTTAGGAGGACGCAACGTGCAATCCCGTCCTTTAAACGAGCGACCCCTGGGCGAGCAGGGCCAACCCCAGGAGTAGACTGTGCAGGCCCTACGTCCAGCTGGGAACACAAGTATGTGGGAGACTGTCCATACTTACCAATCGTCATTGATGGCATCGCTATCTCCGCCTTGATAGACACTGGATCCCAGGTGACATCCATCCCCAGTACCCTTTACAAGCAGTTCTGGCCAGATGTTAAGCTAGAATCCCCGAATTCCGAGATGAACCTTGAAGCCAGTAATGGTATACCGGTTACCATAGAGGGACAGTGGGAAGCTACAGTAAAGGTGGGGAGGGTGCAGTTGAAAAACCAGGGTATCTTAGTGGTCCAGGATAAGCCTAACCACAAGGATCCATATGTCATATTGGGTACCAATGTCATGATCAAATGCCTCGATGAAGTGTTGTTTTTGCTCCAACAGAGTGCTGAAGCCGGTAAACCCAGAGAAAAGAGGGCTATCCAAAAGCAGATCAGAGCTCTGGTGTATCAACAACAGGTAACATTGTCTAATAGTGAGATTGGCAGAGTGCGGGTCACAGATCCCATTCCAATTGTGGTACCACCCAGAAGTGAAATGATGATCTGGTGTCGAGCAGCCATAGGCCTCAGAGGGCAGGACTACCAAGCTGTAGTAGAACCTGTAATGTCCGACAGTAGTCCTACGCTCTTGACAGCCAGAGGGTTAGTCGATGTAAGAAAGGGGAGAGTCCCCGTACGCATATTAAATTATGGTGATGACGAAGTCAGACTACCAAGATATGCAACTGTAGCAAAATTGTACCAAGTAAAAGATGATGCTGTGATTGATGTAAAATCCTCAAACCAGACAGTCACTGATGAACCCCCTCACTCCAAAGATCAGTTAGAGAAATGGTGTCAAGAACTCAGTGTGGGAACTGACAATACACCCTCTCACCAGAAAAATGGAGTATACCGGGTAGTTCAAGAGTATGAGCAAGTGTTCAGCAAACACCCACTTGACTTTGGGAGGATTAAAGGGGTACAACATCATATCCCCACACACAACCATGCACCTATCAAAGAAAGGTACAGGCCTATACCACCCACTCATTACCAGAAAGCAAAAGAGATGCTTCAGGACATGAAAAATGCAGGAGTCATTAGGGATAGCTGTAGTCCCTGGGCCGCACCACTAGTCCTGGTGAAAAAGAAAGATGGTAGTATGAGGATGTGTGTAGATTATAGGCAAATTAACAAAGTCACACACAAGGATGCATACCCGTTACCACGCATAGAAGAGTCACTAGCTGCACTCAAGTCTGCCAACTACTTCTCCACATTAGATCTTACTAGTGGGTACTGGCAGGTTGCCGTTGCAGAGGAGGACCGTGAGAAGACAGCCTTCACTACTCCCATGGGCTTATGCGAGTTCAACAGTATGCCATTCGGTTTGTGCAATGCCCCAGGAACATTTCAGAGACTTATGGAATGTTGTTTGGGCCACAAGAACTTTGAGACTGTCTTGTTATACCTTGATGATGTAATTGTCTACTCTCAGACCTATGAAGATCACCTCCAACACCTGAGTGAAGTGTTTGAGTCACTGTCCAAGTACGGGATGAAACTGAAACCGTCCAAGTGCCACCTGCTGAAACCCAAGGTCCAATACCTAGGACATGTGGTCAGTGCCGAAGGCGTAGCACCGGATCCGGATAAAGTAACCGTCATCAAGGACTGGCCAGCACCCATCAACCACAAGGAGGTACGTCAATTTCTAGGACTGGTCGGGTACTACCGACGATTCATCAAAGGCTATACCAAGATAGCCGCCCCCATGCAAGATCTCTTAGTAGGTCAATCCAAAAACGGCAAGATCAGGGGACCCCCGTTCCACTGGGGACCAGAACAGGACAAATCCTTCCAAACGCTGAAAGATGCTTTAACCGGTGAGGAGATCCTAGCCTACCCTGACTACAATCTACCGTTTTTATTGTACACCGATGCAAGCAATGAAGGTCTAGGAGCAGTCCTATCTCAACGTCAGCAGGGCAAGGAGAAGGTGATAGCCTACGCCAGCAGAAAGCTCCGTCCCACCGAGAGGAACCCGGAAAACTACAGCTCCTTCAAGCTGGAGTTCCTGGCCCTGGTCTGGGCGATCACAGAGCGTTTCAAACATTACCTGGCATCCGCCCCGTTCACAGCTTTCACAGACAACAATCCTCTAACACATTTAGAGACTGCAAAGCTGGGAGCCCTAGAACAGCGTTGGGTAGCAAGACTCGCTAACTACGACTTCACTGTAAAGTACCGGGCAGGTCACAAGAACGGCAATGCTGATGCCCTGTCCCGAATGCCCCACCTTCCTGATGAGGGAGAAGACATAGATGACCTGGAAGAGATTGAACTACCTGCTTTCCACCGTTCCGGTACAGCAACATGTCATCAGAGAAACCAGACACGTGTAGAGAGGACCGTGAACCCGTTACCTCACCATGACTGGAAGGAGGCTCAAGCCAACGACCCAGATGTCAGCCTGGTAAGGGATCTCATCACTCAAGAACACGCCAATATGGACTCTGATGCCTCACCAAATGCTAAACGCCTGTGGAAGGAGAAAGGAAGGTTGTTCGTCTACCAAGGTAAACTATGCAGAAGATACCTCAATCCAAGAACCCATGAACTCATCTGGCAGATTGTAGTTCCCAAGACCGAAGTCCAAATGATCCTTGAAGCATACCATGATGATGCCGGACACTTTGGATGGAAGAAGCTGGAGAGACTCCTGAAGGATCGGTTCTATTGGGTCGGTATGAGAGGTTCAATTGATAAATGGTGTAAAAACTGTGGACCATGTCACCTTCGAAGAAAAGACCACATAACTCAGAAAGCTCCGTTGCAACCAATCGTTACCACCAAACCTCTTGAAATAGTTGCTCTCGACCACGTGAAGCTTACCCCAAGTCGAACCGGGTACACCTACGCTCTCACCATCGTCGATCACTACTCAAGATTCCTGGTAGTCGTTCCAGTTAAGGATTTAACTGCTGAGGTAGCAGCCAAAGCGTTCCAGAGTTACTTCTGTCGCCCCCATGGGTATCCAGACCAGGTCTTAACTGACCAAGGGCCAGCCTTCGAATCAGCTCTGTTCCAAGAATTCTTAGGGCTGTATGGGTGTAAGAAAATCCGCACAACACCTTATCATCCTCAGACGAACGGTTTATGTGAAAAGATGAACCACATAGTCATTGACATGCTCAAGACCTTACCAGTTGAAGAGAGGAATCAATGGCCAGAGAAACTTCCAGATCTCGTGGACATCTACAACCACATACCCGTCAGCTCGACAAACTATACACCTGCTTACTTGATGAGAGCAAGACCAGGTAAACTGCCTATTGATTTGCAGATGGGAACCATTGAACCCACAGAAGATTCTTCTGATGAAGACTGGGTCAGCCAACGCCAAGAACGGTACAGAAAAGTACAAGAAAGCGTGGAAAGGAACCTCGAAATCAGTAGAGCCAAGCAAGAGAAAGACTTTAACAAGCACGCCTCAGCTGAACCCCTAACTATAGGTGACTTAGTGCTGAAAAGAAAAAGAAAAACCAACAAATTGGATAACAGTTGGGAATCCATACCCTACACCGTTATGCCATCACACTTTGACAACTCTAAAACTTGTATTATCAGTAAAGACAATGGGAATACTATTGCGACTGTTTCAAGGGATCATTTGAAGAAATGTCCGCCACAGTTAATCCCACAAGCAACCAGTTACCCCACTGTAACTACAGATGAAGAAACAAAAGAAAATCTAGTCCTTACAGAAATTGGATACTTACCAGCTGATTGGCCACAAATAGGTGATGCATTCCTCATACCAGTTATGCACTTCTACCAGCCTACAGAAGGTCAGCCAAAACCAAATCCAATCCAACAAGTCCAACAACAAGAAGAAGTCCAAGTGCAAGAATTGCAGCCTGTTATCATGGAACCTGAGATTCCTGTAATCGGTCAACTTGCTAGTCCCACAGTAAGAGAAGCCATTTCTAGTCAACTACCTACAGAGGTCAGTCCAGTTGATAGACTCCGCACTTACTATGGTTTACCACAAAGCAAACATAGAGTATTACCAACCACTTCGTACACTACACAAACAGTTTTGGAAACACCCACACTACGCAGATCCACCCGTAGTACATTAGGCCAAGCCCCAACCAAACTTGGAGAATGGGTTTAAAAAAATGTAGTGGAAAATATTACCTGTAAGTGTTGTAAATATTAACCAGTTTTCAAATCCTGTAAAAAGTAGTGTACAGAAGGGTGGAGGAACTGGGCTCTGTCCCAAGTATACTAAGTTGGGGACAGAAAGCGCCTGGTAAGGTATAGAAAAGGTTAGTACCGGCCTCCCAAGCAGAGACACCCATAGGGAATGTATAAAGTTTACCATGTATCCCTGGACTTTACCTTTTTCCCTTTTCACAAACTTTGAACATTTGTCACAGGACTTGTGTGACCACTAACTTTACTTTTTCCAGCCTGCGGCAGATGGACTAGTGCCGTACGGACTGCTTTTCACATTTTTCGCCCCTTTTCAGTGATTTTTGTGCTTTTTTCTTTAAGACTTTGTAAATTGAATGTTATTGAAATGCATAGATGTTAAGTTGTAAAAATAACCTTTTTGCTCAGCCGGGAGAACTGAGTTTAACTAAAGGGGAATGTGGCACCCTGGCACCTGTTGGGCACCACAGAAATCCTTAGGTACAATGGAGTAAGTAACAGCACAGCAAAACCCACACAACACAAACAACACTTAGGACACCTGGTTTCACCCCGAGCCTCTAGGGGGAGCTACCACTGGTGACTTCTAACCAGTTCCCCCTATAAAAAGAGTCTTGGAGGGAGAAACTTCAGAGTGTGGTAGACGCTACAAGAGCTGCCAGCCTGTGTGAAACCTCCATCCTATGAGGAACACACTAGGCCCCACCAGCCTGTTAGCAAGTGGAGGTCCCTGCAATTGGGATAAGAGGAAGAAGGAGATCACCTCTCAGGAACACAGAGTTACACTGACTCTTTCCTTAATAACCGGTTACTGGAACCGAAGCTGTGAGAGCCATAAAGCCATCACAGAAGAACCAGCATACTTCACAGGGAGTCTAGCCCCCTGTTCACCTGTCGCACCTACCAGCGAGAGCCCAGGGAAGAAGATAGAATTATCATCACCCTTTTACAGTGCCCTCAGTGCTGACAACCAGGTGAAACCCGTTCTATTGAACAAACTGCCCGGTCCGGAGGGATTCCACATCCACCCGACCATAGCACCAGAACTAGAGAAAGGAAGCCTAACACTGCTTGCTGTGAAACTCCAGAAGTGCCAACTCCACTATCCCGGTCCGAGTGTACCTGACTACCATCCAGTAAAGGTACCTAAAAGAGACTTAGTGTGGTTGTGCATTACTCCTGGATTCAGCGCAGCATCCCGCAGCTGCCTCACAACATCTTGCGCAGCTCCCGGCTCCGGGGATTCCCGCTCATCCTGTGGGGAGCGTTCCATCTCGCTGTGTAACATCCCCCGGAGACCCGAACAGCGCTGGTAAAGTTACCAGAACACCCGCAGGTGGCGTCACGAAGACAAATCACCCCACTGTTCCGCCATTCCCCTATTGATCTGGACCACCGGGCCTACACCACCGCAGGCGCGGTTCCGTGACTGGAGGAGAAACAACGCCCGCTACGTGTACCCCCGGCTACGGTGAGTCACTGCTATACCCAAAGAAACACTCATATGGAAGGCAGGATTTCAAAAGCAGTTTCTTTCCTTTATCCCAACGCGTTTCGGTGCACAACCTGGCACCTTCCTCAGGGTGCCAAGTTTTGCACCGAAACGCGTTGGAATAAAGGAAAGAAACTGCTTTTGAAATCCTGCCTTCCATATGAGTGTTTCTTTGGGTATAGCAGCACGGACCGTGATACACCTCTTCAATCCCAACTTTTCTCTGGACGTTTTTCCACGTGCGAGTGGTCGGTGGAGGTCCTGCAGCAGCTCATTTGTTGATGCCTTCAAACCAGTTGTGGGTCACACAACTGAACCAGGTGAGTGGATCCATAGCACCACCTTTACACTTTGCGCCTCTTGTCCCCCACCCCCTTTTGTTTTTACATAGTAAGATACCCGGGTTTGGATCGCTCTAACCAAATACTTTGAACAAAGACCGAGTAACGAATCCAATGCAAGTCAATGGGGAACTCACTCAGATCCAGATACTTAAACAGTAATCTACTACTCACTAGTCACAAGCAATGCTGTGGGCCCTTTATTTCAAGACCCGAGGGTTTCTTCTGTAAATCATGCAATAGTTCCCTACAATGAGAGCACAGGAGAGCAGCAGTTTGGATTCTGTCTACACCAGAGTCATGTTTGTTCCAGCAGAACCGAACAATATTCCCTTGGGTTCGTAAGACTATTCCTGAACCAAGTCAGGGAACTGCGACAATAGTGGGTGTAGTGTTTTGTTTCCACTCTACCAGATGAAGGGTTAAAGTCCTTCTCTCATATCCTGCCACATAAATAGCTGCAAGAAATCCATTTCACTTTCATTCTACTCGAATCTCACAGAAGGCAGCAATGGATTCTCGGGCCATGAGAGATTTCATCAGGAATTTCAGGCTGGACAACTGCCCCCAGGGTAATCAGGGGTACACCCGGGTTCTCCTGCAGCTCTTCGGTTTCACCGGTCATGGGAAATCCTCCTTCATCAACTCCTGTATGTACGTGGTGGATGATGGAGCATACAAGGTCTACGCTAAGGTGGCCGGGTCGTGGGAGAAGCCTGAGACCATGATAAGGAACGCCTTCGAGCTGACGGACAACATCACCCTGGTGGACAACCGAGGATGTGCCAAAATGAACAAGGACGAGACCGGGGAGATCTACGCTCAACTGGGTGAGTGCCGGAGGTTTTATTAACTTTGGTAACATTTCGTAACAAATTATTTAAATTAACCGGTAAATCTGAGGTTTCTCTGGAGGCTTCTCGCCCACTAAATTTGGGATCTGTCATTAAAGAGAATCTGTCAGTAGGATCGTCCCTCCTGAGCCATCTATATGGGTATGTAGGTCATTGGAAGCTGCATATAATGATACCTTGATATTTGTGATCTGATGTCTTATTCCAGAGCAAATTCATGTTTTACTTATAAGTAAGTCAGCTGTTTAGATCTATGGGTGGGGCATAGATCTCGTGAAACTCCAAAAAGAAAACGTGTTGATTCAGCTCACCTATGATGACCCGGATGATTCTGAGTACCCATGAAATGATTGTGGTGCAACAGACCTGATCCACAGGCTCGTTCCTGGGATAAAATGCAGGGGACTGGAAAAGGGAAATGAAGGTCCAGCTGTCACACCGCAGACTTGGGAACGTCCGGACATGGTGCATGGCAGTGGCGCATGGACCAACGATCTATTCATAACAACAGACTGGGGAAACACTGGGGGGACAAATATAAAAGGGGTCCCTACTCGTAGGGAATAGGGGACAAGACACCTCCTGCGCTCAGCTGTAACTGTGCCCTAAACTCCCTACCATCCCTATACGGGCTCTTTCAGCTAATCACTGTGCAGGATACATATACTTTCACTGGCCCTAACAGGGAGATAGCTAATGGGAGCACTAGTCCCAACCACTGCAATAAACAAGACAAGAAGGGAGATGACAAGGCAAATTCACACCTGCTGCCACAATCCAAGGCAGCAGATGGCTTGGCAACAATCAGCTCTCCAAAGTACTACCTAGTCATAATTATCTACTATAGAATTCTCTAATGTTGTCTGTCTGTCATTAAAATCGTGCGACAAACAGAGGCTGCTCATTGGTGCCCACCTCCGGCGGGCATCAATGAGCGCAGACTATGCAAATAGGCATGAGAATTCAAAGTTCGAATTTCGCGCCTATTTGTAGCGTTAGCGCCGCTGTCGCTGGGATACACAGTCTAGACGACGGTGGCCACAGCGGCGGCTCTTCTCACAGCCCCCCCACTCCGACTGCCCCCTCCGCTCCCCCTGCCTCTCCTGCCCCCCACCGCTCCTCACGGCACCCGCGGCCCCCCTCCCTCTGTCCCCCCTGCTCCCCGCACCTCCACAGTGATAATAAAAATATAAAAACCCTCAGTGAGGATACTCACCCGTCCGCCAACTCGCTCCAGGTCCATTTTCTAGCCCCTAGGGCTTGAGGAACTGTCGTTGCCTAAGAAACTGATCAGCTGATCGGTTTCCCAGGCAACGACAGGTCCTGCCATGGGAGCTACAAGACGGAGGTGGAGCGAGCTGGCGGACGGGTGAGTATCCACGCATCCATCCTGCCTTTCCCCCCCCCCGCCAACTCCATCCTGCCCCCCCGCCGGCTCCATCCTGCTCCCCCCCGCTGGCTCCATCCTGCTCCTCGAACTCCATCCTGCCCCGCTCGCTGAATCCTGCCCCCCCCCCCCGCCACCATCCTGCCCGTTTGCCACCATCCTGCCCCGCTGGCTCCATCCTGCCCCGCCAGCTCCATCTTGCCCTGCTCGCTGCATCCTGCCCCCCCGCCACCATCCTGCCCCGCTCGCTCCATCCTGCCCCGCTCGCTCCATCCTGCCTCGCTCGCTCCATCCTGCCCTGCTCGCTCCATCCTGCCCCGCCACCACCATCCTGCCTCGTTCGCCACCATCCTGCCTCCCCCCCAGCCACCATCCTGCCTCTCCACCCCCGCCACCATCCTTCCCCGCTCCCACCATCCTTCCCCGCTCCCACCATCCTGCCCCACTCGCTCCATCCTGCCCCCCCCGCCAGCTCCATCCTGCCCCACTCGCTCCATACTGCCCCGCCGCCACCATCCTGCCTCGTTCGCCACATTCCTGCCTCCCCCCCCCCAGCCACCATCCTGCCAATCCAGGGTTGGAGCATATACGATTGTATCTGATGGCCTGGCTGTACACAATAGAGTTTGTGTTTTGGATGAAAACTGTCCCATCGGAGATATGTTGGACGGTCACTTGGTTTCCAGTACAGAGATGTCTCTATTTCATTGTTCTGTAGCTTAATGATGGTGTCCAGAAAGCTGATTTCAGTGCAGGAGTAGTTGAGTGTTAAGTTGATGGTGGATGAGACTGATTAAAGTGTTCATGGAACGTCTTCAGCTGTTGCTCAGACTCCGTCCAGATGATTAAAATGTCATCGATATACTGGTAATACCAGAGGCCTGATAGGACAAGAGGATAATAAATCACCTTCAAGCTTGGCCAGGAAAAGATTTGCATACTGTGGTGCCATGTTGCTCCCCATTGTGGTGCCAGTCTCCTGTAAATATATGTTGTCGTCAAATGTGAAGTAATTGTGCGTGAGGATGAATTTTATAAGCTTCACCACAAAGTCAGCATCAGTCCCTGTGTTCTCCAGGAAATATGGATTTTAATTCTTGATCCTGGAGTTTCATGACTTTCTTGGATGCTGGACCTTTATTTCCCTTTTCCACTCTCCTTCTAAGCCTATTGTAAATGACCGGGGACGTTACCAGGTGAGACATGTAATGACGGATGGTCTACTCCCTGATCTACAAAAATTCTGCACTTGTAACAGCCGCTGGAGGCGGAGTCACAGGGAGATCTAGGTGTGTCCCATAGCCCTGAATTGTTCATTTACATGTTAAGAAGAACATGGATGTCTCTGGAATAAGACAGGATCACAGACATCAAGGTGTTTTTGAATTAAGCTTCCTATGACCTGCTGCCCAAATTGACAGCTCAGCAGGAATGATCCTATTCACAGATTCCCTTTAACCGGGATTTGAATCTTGGAAGTCTCTCAAAAAATAAACTTTTTGGAATTTGTTTCCTTTTTTTTGTAATATATTTCATTATCTGTTATAACCAATAGTGATGAGTGAGAACTAAAATGCTTAAGTGATCAGACTTACACTGGGGATATGACTCTCAGTGAAGCAGCAGCAGCACAAACCCAAAATCAACTAAGACATCTGTTTGCTATTCTTCTAAACACCTCCCACACAGCCTGCACACAGCCTCCAGTATACAGCAGGAGCCTGCACACAGCCCCCATTATACAGCAGGAGCCTGCACACAGCCCCCATTATACAGCAGGAGCCTGCACAGAGCCTCCAGTATACAGTAGCAGCCTGCACACAGCCTCCAGTATACAGCAAGATCCCACACACAACCCCTGTATACAGCAGGAGACCACACATAGCCTTCACTATATTGCAGCAGCCCACACACAGCCCCCAGTATAAAGCAGGAGCTCACACACATACCCGTATACAGCAGAAGGACACATATAGCTCATACACTATTGGGGTCCCTCAGGGTTCAGTCCTTGGCCCTCTTCTCTTCTCTCTCTACACGGCCCCGATCGGACAGACCATCAGCAGATTTGGCTTTCAGTACCATCTCTTTGTTGACAACATACAACTATACACTTTAGCCCCTGACCTTACCCCTGCGGTATTAAAGAACACCAATGACTGTCTAACCGCAGTCTCCAATATCATGTCCACTCTCTATTTAAAACTAAACCTTTCCAAAACTGAACTTCTTCTGCTCCCCCCATCCACTAAACTCCCTAAATATGACATCTCTCTCTCAGTTTGCGGCACCACGATAACGCCTAGGCAGCAAGCTCACTGTGATAACGCCTAGGCAGCAGGCTCGCTGTCTGGGTGTTATGTTTGACTCTGATCTTTCCTTCACCTAATATACACAATCTCTCACCCAGTCTTGTCGCTTGCACCTGAAGAATATCTCTAGAGTCCCCCCCTTTCTAACCATGGAAACAACTAAAACCCTCACTGTGGCCCTGATTCACTCCCGCCTTGATTACTGCAATTCTCTATTAATCGGGCTCCCCCTCTCCAGTCCATCCTTAATGCAGCACCAGGATCACCTATCTGGCCAATCGTTACTCAAATGCCTCTGTACTTTGTGTAACCCCTAGCCCATTGTAGATTGTAAGCTCTTTTGAGCAGGGTCACCTTTATTTTTGCTTTATCTATTGTATTGTATTTTTTACATTGATTCTATGCTTCCTACGCTATGTTTCCTATTATTGTACTTTGTTCTTTCTCTACTGAAATTACTTGCTGTATTGTGTATTTTTCGTTTATTAACTTCTGTATTCTAAACTGCTGCGGAATATGTTGGCGCTATATAAAGAGTTATTATTATTATTATTATTATAATTATGTAAATAGCAGCAGGGCACACATAGTCCTCAGTATTACAGCAGGAGTCCACACACAGCCCCCAGTATAGAGTAGTAGGCCGAACACAGACCCCAGTGTAAAGCAGGACTTCACACACAGCCCCCGGTATTCAGCAGGACACTGCACACAGTCCCCAGTATATGTCACATCGCCATTGGACTCGGTGGCTGGTGTTCCTGCCTCGGCCACTGGGAGGAGCCGGATTCCTTCGGCTGATGATGCCGGTGTTAGGAGGGCCATGTCCTCATATGGACCTGCTCCTTCGATGTCTGCCTCTATCGCTGAACACCGCCGTGTTTCTCCTTTGGGTGGTATGGGTGGCAGGGGAGCGGGTCCTGTAGAGGTGTCTGATAGGCTGAGCCTTCGTTCTTCTGTCAGAGGTGGGATGGGTGGAGCCAGTCGTGCATCTCCATCTGGCCTGGTTCTAGGGGCGGTCCGGATGAGATCATCAGGCTCTGAGCTCCAGCCTATGGGAGGTAACTGCGCCCTTCAAATACATTGGAGCCTGTCTTGCAGGCCACCAGATATAGTTTTGGTTCCCTAGTGTGATAGTGTGTGTGTAGTTTTGTGTCTGACCTTGCCTGGATTTCTGACTCTGCCTCTGCCTATTGATTTTGTACCTCAGCTGCCCTCTTGGTTTTGCCCTTGACCTTTGCCTGGATTTCTGACTCTGCTACTGCCTGACGATTTTGTACCTTCGCTGCCCTCTCGGTTTTGACTCGGACTTCTGACTTCGTTTTTCGGGTCTTGATGTTTTCCCTGGCGACCTTCCTGCTCTGTTGCTAATATAGGCAGCTACCCCCTGGGCTCCGCTGTAATTCCAGATCCTTATATAGGGGTTAAGGGTCTCGAGGTTTCTCGGGTGCTGCCTTACCAGCAGCTCAGCCTCACAGCGGATGGTCGTCACAGTATACTGCAGTAGGCCACATAGATCCAGTATACAGCAGGAGGCCACACACAGCCCCAGTATTACAGCAGGAGGCCACACACAGTACCCAATATACTGCAGTAGGCCATAGAGCCCCAGTATACAGCAGGAGCCCACACACAGCCTGCCGTGTACAGCAGGAGGCCAACATAGTCCCCAGTAAACAGCAGAAGGCCCTATACAACCCCCAGTATACAGCAGTAGACTGAACCCAGCCCCCATTGTAAAGCAGGAGGCCACACACAGCCATTAGTATACAGTAGGAGGCTGAACACAGCCCCCAGTGTAAAGCAGGAGGCCACTCACAGGCCCAGTGTACAGCAGAAGCCCCCACCCAGCCCCAGTGTACAGCAGGACCCTTGCACACAGTCCCCAGTGAACAACAGAAAACCCGCACACAGTCCCCAGTATTCTGCAGTAGGCCACACAGAGCCAGTATACAGCAGGACTCCGCACACAGCCCCCAGTATTACAGCAGGAGGCCTCACATAGCCTCTGTATTACACCAAAAGCTCACACATAGTCACTTGTATTATAGAAGGAGCCCACACATAGCCCCTGTATTACACCAGCAGCCCACACATAGCCCCTGTATTAAACTTGCAGCCTGTGTATCTCAGCAAAGAGAAGTAAGACTTTGGTAACCCATTCTATTTACTTATAACTAAGAACAGTTAGTTACTATCTCAGGCGGCACGGGGAACTACAGCTAGTAGAAGTTTAAAGAAGATATTTCCTGAAAACAACCACAGGGGGCGCCATCATCACAGTGATTATTCTTAATCTCTTTTCATTTAGGTAATTTCCTCCCTCTGGGAAAAGAAGTGAAATGGCAGAAGGACTTCAAAGACATGATGGAGATACTGCTGATGTCAGAAACACAGGACCAGAGTATGGACTTCATAGTCCCAGTGTTCATTTACAGGTAAGATTCATAGAAAAGAGGAACAAACCATAGACCGAACTCAGAGACCGACCACAGAGACCGACCACAGAGACCGAGCACAGAGACCGAGCACAGAGACCGAGCACAGAGACCGAGCACAGAGACCGACCACAGAGACCGACCACAGAGGACACATCATACATAGAGACCGACCACAGAGACCGAGCACAGAGACCGACCACAGAGACCGACCACAGAGCACACATCATACATAGAGACCGACCACAGAGGACACATCATACATAGAGACCGACCACAGAGGACACATCATACATAGAGACCGACCACAGAGGACACATCATACATAGAGACCGACCACAGAGGACACATCATACATAGAGACCGACCACAGAGGACACATCATACATAGAGACCGACCACAGAGAACACATCATACATAGAGACCGACCACAGAGGACACATCATACATAGAGACCGACCACAGAGAACACATCATCCATACAGACCGACCACAGAGGACACATCATACATAGAGACCGACCACAGAGGACAAATCATACATAGAGACCGACCACAGAGGACACATCATACATAGAGACCGACCACAGAGGACACATCATACATAGAGACCGACCACAGAGCACACATCATACATAGAGACCGACCACAGAGCACACATCATACATAGAGACCAACCACAGAGAACACATCATACATAGAGACCGACCACAGAGGACACATCATACATAGAGACCGACCACAGAGCACACATCATACATAGAGACCGACCACAGAGGACACATCATACATAGAGATTGACCACAGAGGACACATCATACATAGAGACCGACCACAGAGGACACATCATACATAGAGACCGACCACAGAGGACACATCATACATAGAGACCGACCACAGAGGACACATCATACATAGAGACCGACCACAGAGCACACATCATACATAGAGACCGACCACAGAGAATACATCATACATAGAGACCGACCACAGAGGACACATCATACATAGAGACCGACCACAGAGAATACATCATACATAGAGACCGACCACAGAGGACACATCATACATAGAGACCGACCACAGAGGACACATCATACATAGAGATTGACCACAGAGGACACATCATACATAGAGACCGACCACAGAGCACACATCATACATAGAGACCGACCACAGAGGACACATCATACATAGAAACCGACCACAGAGAACACATCATACATAGAGACCGACCACAGAGGACACATCATACATAGAGACCGACCACAGAGGACACATCATACATAGAGACCGACCACAGAGGACACATCATACATAGAGACCGACCACAGAGGACACATCATACATAGAGACCGACCACAGAGGACACATCATACATAGAGACCGACCACAGAGACCGACCACAGAGCACAGAGCACACATCATACATAGAGACCGACCACGGAGAACACATCATACATAGAGACCGACCACAGAGGACACATCATACATAGATTGAAAGAGAGAGGGGAGGGGGACAAGAGGCGCAATAGTGCCCTTATCACTAGACACTAAATTTCTGCGGTGAAAAACTTAATTGGCTCACCTGCTCCAGTTGTGTGACCCACAACTGGCTTGTGCGCATGTGGTATAGTGTCCTGATGGCTGCCGCTGGACCTCCACCGACTCCACTCACGTGGGGTTAAACCAGGAATTTCAGGAAAGAAAGGTGTGTTGCGGTCCGCGCTGCCAGAAGCATCAAGGAAGACCCAAGACGAAGTTTTGATCCAAGCCTTCTTTATTCACCTCCTACGCGTTTCAGTGCCCACCTGGCACCTTCATCAGGGTGCCAGGTGGGCACTGAAACGCGTAGGAGGTGAATAAAGAAGGCTTGGATCAAAACTTCGTCTTGGATCTTCCTTGATGCTTCTGGCAGCGCGGACCGCAACACACCTTTCTTTCCTGAAATTCCTACATCATACATAGAGACCGACCACAGAGAACACATCATACATAGAAACCGACCACAGAGAACACATCATACATAGAGACCGACCACAGAGAACACATCATACATAGAGACCGACCACAGAGAACACATCATACATAGAGACCGACCACAGAGAACACATCATACATAGAGACCGACCACAGAGGACACATCATACATAGAGACCGACCACAGAGGACACATCATACATAGAGACCGACCACAGAGGACACATCATACATAGAGACCGACCACAGAGGACACATCATACATAGAGACCGACCACAGAGCACACATCATACATAGACACCGACCACAGAGAACACATCATACATAGAGACCGACCACAGAGGACACATCATACATAGAGACCGACCACAGAGGACACATCATACATAGAGACCGACCACAGAGAACACACCACAGAGACCGACCACAGAGGACACATCATACATAGAGACCGACCACAGAGAACACATCATACATAGAGACCGACCACAGAGGACACATCATACATAGAGACCGACCACAGAGAACACATCATACATAGAGACCGACCACAGAGGACACATCATACATAGAGACCGACCACAGAGGACAAATCATACATAGAGACCGACCACAGAGGACACATCATACATAGAGACCGACCACAGAGGACACATCATACATAGAGACCGACCACAGAGCACACATCATACATAGAGACCGACCACAGAGCACACATCATACATAGAGACCGACCACAGAGCACACATCATACATAGAGACCGACCACAGAGGACACATCATACATAGAGACCCAGCACAGAGCACACATCATACATAGAGACCGACCACAGAGCACACATCATACATAGAGACCAACCACAGAGAACACATCATACATAGAGACCGACCACAGAGGACACATCATACATAGAGACCGACCACAGAGCACACATCATACATAGAGACCAACCACAGAGGACACATCATACATAGAGACCCACCACAGAGAACACATCATACATAGAGACCGACCACAGAGGACACATCATACATAGAGACCGACCACAGAGCACACATCATACATAGAGACCGACCACAGAGGACACATCATACATAGAGACCGACCACAGAGCACACATCATACATAGAGACCGACCACAGAGACCGACCACAGAGAACACATCATACATAGAGACCAACCACAGAGGACACATCATACATAGAGACCGACCACAGAGCACACATCATACATAGAGACCGACCACAGAGAACACATCATACATGGAGACCGACCACAGAGGACACATCATACATAGAGACCGACCACAGAGCACACATCATACATAGAGACCGACCACAGAGGGCACATCATGCATAGAGACCGACCACAGAGGACACATCATACATAGAGACCGACCACAGAGGACACATCATGCATAGAGACCGACCACAGAGCACACATCATACATAGAGACCAACCACAGAGCACACACCATAGAGACCGACCACAGAGCACACATCATACATAGAGACCGACCACAGAGAACACATCATACATAGAGACCGACCACAGAGAACACATCATACATAGAGACCGACCGCAGAGCACACATCATACATAGAGACCGACCACAGAGCACACATCATACATAGAGACCGACCACAGAGCACACATCATACATGGAGACCGACCACAGAGAACACATCATACATAGAGACCGACCACAGAGGACACATCATGCATAGAGACCGACCACAGAGCACACATCATACATAGAGACCAACCACAGAGCACACATCATACATAGAGACCGACCACAGAGGACACATCATACATAGAGACCGACCACAGAGCACACATCATACATAGAGACCGACCACAGAGCACACATCATAGAGACCGACCACAGAGCACACATCATAGAGACCGACCACAGAGAACACATCATACATAGAGACCGACCACAGAGAACACATCATACATAGAGACCGACCGCAGAGCACACATCATACATAGAGACCGACCACAGAGCACACATCATACATAGAGACCAACCACAGAGGACACATCATACATAGAGACCGACCACAGAGAACACATCATACATAGAGACCGACCACAGAGGACACATCATACATAGAGACCCACCACAGAGCACACATCATACACAGAGACCGACCACAGAGAACACATCATAGAGACCGACCACAGAGAACACATCATAGAGACCGACCACAGAGAACACATCATACATAGAGACCGACCACAGAGGACACATCATACATAGAGACCGACCACAGAGGACACATCATACATAGAGACCGACCACAGAGGACACATCATACATAGAGACCGACCACAGAGAACACATCATACATAGAGACCGACCACAGAGCACACATCATACATAGAGACCAACCACAGAGGACACATCATACATAGAGACCGACCACAGAGAACACATCATACATAGAGATCGACCACAGAGAACACATCATACATAGAGACCGACCACAGAGCACACATCATACATAGAGACCAACCACAGAGGACACATCATACATAGAGACCGACCACAGAGGACACATCATAATAGAGACCGACCACAGAGGACACATCATGCATAGAGACCGACCACAGAGCACACATCATACATAGAGACCGACCACAGAGCACACATCATACATAGAGACCGACAACAGAGAACACATCATACATAGAGACCGACCACAGAGCACACATCATAGAGACCGACCACAGAGAACACATCATACATAGAGACCAACCACAGAGGACACATCATACATAGAGACCGACCACAGAGGACACATCATAATAGAGACCGACCACAGAGGACACATCATGCATAGAGACCGACCACAGAGCACACATCATACATAGAGACCGACCACAGAGCACACATCATACATAGAGACCGACAACAGAGAACACATCATACATAGAGACCGACCACAGAGCACACATCATAGAGACCGACCACAGAGAACACATCATACATAGAGACCAACCACAGAGGACACATCATACATAGAGACCGACCACAGAGGACACATCATACATAGAGACCGACCACAGAGGACACATCATACATAGAGACCAACCACAGAGCACACATCATACATAGAGACCGACCACAGAGAACACATCATACATAGAGACCGACCACAGAGCACACATCATACATAGAGACCGAACACAGAGGACACATCATACATAGAGACCGACCACAGAGGACACATCATACATAGAGACCAACCACAGAGCACACATCATACATAGAGACCGACCACAGAGCACACATCATACATAGAGACCGACCACAGAGCACACATCATACATAGAGACCGACCACAGAGAACACATCACACATAGAGACCAACCACAGAGGACACATCATACATAGAGACCGACCACAGAGGACACATCATACATAGAGACCGACCACAGAGGACACATCATACATAGAGACCGACCACAGAGGACACATCATACATAGAGACCGACCACAGAGGACACATCATGCATAGAGACCGACCACAGAGGACACATCATACATAGAGACCGAACACAGAGAACACATCATACATAGAGACCGACCACAGAGAACACATCATACATAAAGACCGACCACAGAGCACACATCATACATAGAGACCGACCACAGAGAACACATCATACATAGAGACCGACCACAGAGGACACATCATACATAGAGACCGACCACAGAGAACACACCACAGAGACCGACCACAGAGGACACATCATACATAGAGACCGACCACAGAGAACACACCACAGAGACCGACCACAGAGGACACATCATACATAGAGACCGACCACAGAGAACACATCATACATAGAGACCGACCACAGAGGACATATCATACAAAGAGACCGACCACAGAGGACACATCATACATAGAGACCAACCACAGAGGACACATCATACATAGAGACCGACCACAGAGCACACATCATACATAGAGACCGACCACAGAGGACACATCATGCATAGAGACCGACCACAGAGGACACATCATACATAGAGACCGAACACAGAGAACACATCATACATAGAGACCGACCACAGAGAACACATCATACATAAAGACCGACCACAGAGCACACATCATACATAGAGACCGACCACAGAGAACACATCATACATAGAGACCGACCACAGAGGACACATCATACATAGAGACCGACCACAGAGACACATCATACATAGAGACCGACCACAGAGACAAATCAACATAGAGAACCAACCACAGAGACACATCATACATAGAGACCGACCACAGAGACACATCATACATAGAGACCGACCACAAGACACATCATACATAGAGACCGACCACAGAGAACACATCATACATAGAGACCGACCACAGAGGACACATCATCATAGAGACCAACCACAGAGGACACATCATACATAGAGACCGACCACAGAGACACATCATACATAGAGCCACAGAGACCGACCAACTAGAGCACACATCATACATAGAGACCGACCACAGAGGACACATCATACATAAGACCGACCACAGAGACACATCATACATAGAGACCGACCACAGAGAACACATACATAGAGACCGACCACAGAGACACATCATCATAGAGACCGACCACAGAGGACACATCATACATAGAGACCGACCACAGAGACACATCATACATAGAGAACGACCACAAGAGACATCACAAGAGACTACACAGAGCACACATCATACACAGAGACCGACCACAGAGGACACATCATACATAGAGACGACCACAGAGACCACCACAGAGACACATCATACATAGAGACGACCACAAGAGACACATCAACATAGAGACCACCACAGAGACACATCATCATAGAGACCGACCACAGAGCACACATCATACATAGAGACGACCACAGAGGACACATCATATACATAGAGACCAGACCACAGAGCACACATCATACATAGAGACCGACCACAAGGACACACTACATAGAGACCGACCACAGAGACACATCATACATAGAGACCGAACACAGAGACACATCATACATAGAGACCGACCACAGAGGACACATCATACATAGAGAACCGACCACAGAGGACACATCATACATAGAGACCCGACCACAGAGAACAACAATCATACATAGAGACCACCACAGAGACACATCAACATAGAGACCGACCACAAGGACACATCATACATAGAGACCGACCACAGAGGACACATCATACATAGACGACCGACCACAGAGCACAACTACATAGAGACATAGAGACCGACCACAGAGGACACATCATACATAGAGACCGACCACAGAGAACACATCATACATAGAGACCGACCACAGAGGACACATCATACATAGAGACCGACCACAGAGAACACATCATACATAGAGACCGACCACAGAGAAACATCATACATAGAGACCGACACAGAGACGACACAAGACATACATAGAGACCGACCACAGAGAACACATCATACATAGAGACCCAACACAGAGGACACATCATACATAGAGACCGACCACAGAGACACATCATACATAGAGACCGACCCAGGACCACAGACGAAGAACATCATACAAGAGAACCGAACCACAGAGGACACATCATACATAGAGACCGACCACAGAGGACACATCATACATAGAGACCGACCACAGAGACACATCATACATAGAGACCGACCACAGAGCACACATCATACATAGAGACCGACCACACAGAGCACACATCATACATAGAGACCGACCACAGAGAACACATCATCATAGAGACCGACCACAGAGGACACATCATACATAGAGACGACCACAGAGAACACATCCTACATAGAGACCGACCACAGAGGACACATCATACATAGAGACCGACCACAGAGGACACATCATACATAGAGACCGACCACAGAGACACATCATACATAGAGACCGACCACAGAGACACAACATCATACATAGAGACGACCACAGAGACACTACATGAGACCGACCACAGAGACACATCATACATAGAGACCAGACCACATAGACGACCACAGAGCACATCATACATAGAGACCGACCACAGAGGACACATCATACATAGAGACCGACCACAGAGCACACATCATACATAGAGACCGACCACAGAGACACATCATACATAGAGACCGACCACACGAGAACACATCACATAGAGACCGACCACAGAGGACACATCATACATAGAGACGACCACAGAGGACACATCTACATAGAGACCGACCACAGAGAACATCATACATAGAGACCGACCACAGAGAACACATCATACATAGAGACCGACCACAGAGCACACATCATACATAGAGACCGACCACAGAGCACACATCATACATAGAGACCGACCACAGAGGACACATCATACATAGAGACCGACCACAGAGGAACATCATACATAGAGACCGACCACAGAGACACATCATACATAGAGACCGACCACAGAGACACATCATACATAGAGACCGACCACAGAGACACATCATAAGAGACCGACCACAGAGACACATCATACATAGAGACCGACCACAGAGAACACATCATCATAGAGACCGACCACAGAGCACACATCATACATAGAGACCGACCACAGAGAACACATCATACATACGAGACCGACCACAGAGGACACATCATACAATAGAGACCGACCACAGAGACACATCATACATAGAGACCGACCACAGAGACACATCATACATAGAGACCGACCACAGAGAAACATCATACATAGAGACCGACCACAGAGCACACATCATACACAGAGACCGACCACAGAGGACACATCATACATAGAGACCGACCAACAGAGACCGACCACAGAGACACACATACATAGAGACCGACCACAGAGCACACATCATACATAGAGACCGACCACAGAGACACATCATACATAGAGACCGACCACAGAGACACTCATACACAGAGACCGACCACAGAGACACATCATACATAGAGACCAGACCACAAGAGGACACATCATACATAGAGACCGACCACAGAGACACATCATACTAGAGAACCGACCACAGAGGCACAACATCATACAAGAGACCGACCACGAGACACCACAACAAAACCGAAGACAACAATAGAGACCGACCACAGAGACACATCATACATAGAGACCGACCACAGAGGACACATCAACATAGAGACCGACCACAGAGACACATCATACATAAGACCGACCACAGAGACACACATACATAGAGACCGACCACAGAGACACATCATACATAGAGACCGACCACAGAGCACACAAACTACAAGAGCCACCAAGAACCGACCACAGAGGCACACATACATAGAGACCCCACAGAGACACAACAGAGACCGACCACAGAGACACATCATACTAGAGACCGACCACAGAGCACACATCATACAAGAGACGACCACAGAGAGACACACAAACACTAAGACCGACCACAGAGACGACACAGACGCACACCACAGAGACCGACCACAGAGACACATCATACATAGAGACCGACCACAGAGACACATCATACAAGAGACCGACCACAGAGCACACATCACATAGAGACCGACCACAGAGACGACCACAGAGACCGACCACAGAGCACACCAACAAGAGACCGACCACAGAGCACACACACAAGACCGACCACAGAGAGCACACAACATAGAGACCGACCACAGAGCACACATCCACATAGAGACCGACCACAGAGCACACACAAGAGACCGACCACAGAGCACACACTCACATGAGACCGACCACAGAGACACACATCACATAGAGACCGACCACAGAGACACACCACAGAGACCGACCACAGAGACACACCACAAGAGACGACCACAGAGCAACACCAAGAGACCGACCACAGAGGCACACCATACAAGAGACCGACCACAAGAGCACACACACAAGAGACCGACCACAGAGCACACACAACATAGAGACCGACCACAGAGCACACACCACAGAGACCGACCACAGAGGCACACATCACAAGAGACCGACCACAGAGACACACAACCAAGAGACGACCACAGAGCACACACCACAGAGACCGACCACAGAGCACACACACAAGAGACCGACCACAGAGCACACACACATAGAGACCGACCACAGAGACACACACAAGAGACCGACCACAGAGCCACATCTACAAGAGACCGACCACAGAGGACACACAACATAGAGACCGACCACAAGAGCCACATCACAAGAACGACCACAGAGCACACCACAACAGAGACCGACCACAGAGCACACACAACAGAGACCGACCACAGAGACACACCACAAGAGACCGACCACAGAGACAACACATAGAGACCGACCACAGAGCACACAACATAGAGACTGACCACAGAGCAGCACACAACAGAGACGACCACAGAGCACACACACAAGAGACCGACCACAGAGCACACACACAAGAGACCGACCACAGAGACACACACATAGAGACCGACCACAGAGCACACACCAAGAGACCGACCACAGAGACACACCACAAGAGACGACCACAGAGACACACACCACAGAGACCGACCACAGAGCGCACACCAAGAGACCGACCACAGAGACACACACATAGAGACCGACCACAGAGGACACACCAACTGACAACGACCACAGAGACGACACAAACACATAGAGACCGACCACAGAGGCACATCACAAGAGACCGACCACAGAGAACACACACATAGAGACGACCACAGAGCACACAACATAGAGACCGACCACAGAGGCACACACATAGAGACCGACCACAGAGGCACACACACATAGAGACCGACCACAGAGACACACCACAGAGACCGACCACAGAGCGCACACACAAAGAACCGACCACAGAGACACACACAGAGACCGACCACAGAGCCACACCACAGAGACTCGACCACAGAGCACACACCACAGAGACCGCAACACACCACAGAGACCGACCACAGAGCACACCACAGAGACCGACCACAGAGCACACACACAGAGACCGACCACAGAGCGCACACACACAGAGACTGACCACAGAGCACACACACACAGAGAACGACCACAGAGCACACACCACAGAGACGACCACAGAGCGCACACACCACAGAGACCGACCACAGAGCGCACACCCAAGAGACGACCACAGAGCAACACACACACACAAGAGACTGACCACAGAGGCACACACCACAGAGAACGACCACAGAGCCACACCACAGAGACCGACCACAGAGCACACACACAAGAGACTGACCACAGAGCACACAAAACACACAGACAGAGACCGACCACAGAGGACACACACAGGAGACCGACCACAGAGCACACCACAGAGAGACCGACACACAGAGCACACACACAAGAGACCGACCACAGAGGCACACATCAATAGAGACCGACCACAGAGCACACACCACAGAGACTGACCACAGAGCCACCACAGAGAGACGACCACAAGCGCACACCCAGAGACGACCACAGAGCACACACCACAAGACGACCGACCAAGAGCCACACCACAGAGACCGACCACAGAGCACACACCACAGAGACCGACCACAGAGCACACACCACAGAGACCGACCACAGAGCGCACACTAGAGAGACCGACCACAGAGCACACACCACAGAGACCGACCACAGAGACCGACCACAGAGACCGACCACAGAGACCGACCACATAGCACAGAGGTCACACCATAGAGATGGAGCAGACACTTATTTACATCTGGACCCTTCAGAGCAACTCCTGGACCTCTCCTTTGTCTACTCTCTACCCTACAACAGCCTAACTAACCCCTCCTCCAACCAGAGGCTGAGTCATAGCCCAACCCAGACCTTCACTGCTCAGCTTCCTGGCTACAGATCAGGCAGTGTGTGTTCACTTCAGACATCCTGCAGAGGGACCCCAGATACCCATTAGACATGGCTTTACATTTGTGGCAGCCACACTCAAGGACGCCACAGCTGCATTGTCTCCGGACTTGTCTCCCAGGGCTGCAGCATCTCCAGACTTGTCTCCCAGGGCTGCAGCATCTCCGGACTTGCCTCCATGAGCACATTGGGGACATCATTGTTCGGTGATTACACAGGAGCTTCCAGCAGCAGATCCTGATGATTTGTACATTCAGCGACAAAATCTTCCTTAGACGACCATTAATGAGCTCAGTGATCGCAGCCGAGGTTGGAAGTGACCAGACTTTGACCCAAGGCTCATGGCGGGTTTACACGTCGCGATATCGCAGTACAATTTCAATCAAAAGTCACGTGGTTCGCTCGTTGGACCCGATATCGTTCCTGCGTTGTATGGTGTGAACGTGCAATGCGATGCAGGAACGATGTCAATGCGATATCGGGGATCGAATGAGCGTGCTATTCAATGCTCCGATATTGCATAGCGATTGAAGCCGGATCGTGCTGTGTAAACGCCCAATTACGATGCGATTTGATACGTCACCCATTCACTCCCATGTTAACTATGCGATCCTGGGTTGGGAGGCGGAGACATCGCACGGACGTTGTATTCCGAGATCGCAGCGTGTAAACATTCAATGCGATGCGGGAGGAACGTGCACGAATTGCGCGCTCCCGCGCCATTGTACTGCGATATCGAAACGATATCGCGGCGTGTAAACCCACCATCAGACTCCAGACTGAATGATCCTGATGAGATAAATATATTGTTTCCATTATTCCATCATTTGTAGATCAGTAACGTCTCCATCCTCAGATTTCCACCATTCTACATCATTTCCTTCGTGGTGCCATAATGTCAATGTTGAGGAGGGCGTGTTATGTGTTATGTGTTATGTGTTATGTTTTTTGGTGTCTGTGGCTCATTTTGTATGAAACTTTCTAAATCTCCCTTTTCTGACAGTGCAAAGAAAACCATAACTGCAGAAGAGGCTGGAGAACTGAGCGAGATTATGCTGAAGGCCAAAAACATTACAGGTACAAACGAGATGAGTGCATTGGTTTGAGGCAAATGATTGACTTGAAGTGCACCCGTCCACGTTTTTGGGGGTTCTAAACCTTTATATGATGTAATTGGGGTTCCTGTATCCCCTTTATATCCTCAGATGTCTCCCTGCACATCAAAAATCAAAATTTATACTTGTCCTGTGCTACATGCTAATTTTGAGGTTCGGTCAGATGGGTTTTTCCAGATTGCGGTCAGCGCCGCCCCACTCCATGAAAACACCACCCCACCTGTTGTATGCAAGTGGATGACTTTACTCCAATTCCCAAGTCTCGTGCCTGCACAGTGGCGCCTGACTGTGCCCTATTGAGTGATTTGCACTGTGCAGGTGCCCGATGTCTTGTACCTGTGCAGTGGGATCACTGGCTCTTTATCAAACAGAGTGAGGTGCGATGGTGCTGGTCTGTGATTCTACTGCACAGGCGTGATACTTAGGAATTGTAACAATGTCATCTCTTTGTAGTAGTAGTTGTTTACATGGAGTGTGGTGGCGCTGACTGCAATCTGGAGACACCCATCTGACCGAACCATGAAATTAGCGTACAGCTATTCCTAACTATCTACTCTGCTCCTGAAAGATTATCCCTCTGAGGCTTGTAAATACCTTTATTGTTCTAGCTGTGACCCTTCTGGTCTGAAGACCGGAATCGGACCAACTGAGCAGGGCACATACTAGAGGAAGCTGAGAGGAGAGTGAAGTGTGATCTGGGCATGCTTACCCAGACTGTTGTCACTCACAGAGAAGTAGACCCACCCGCACCTGTGATGTGCCCTGCTCAGTTTGTCCGATTCTCATCTCCAGACCGAAAGGATCAAAGCCAGAACAAGAATAAAGCTATTTACGAGCCTCAGAGACATCAGCTTACAGAAGCAGGGTAGGTAGCAGAAGTATATTGGGAAAGTGTTAAGAATAGTTATGATCCCATTCTTTTTGGCTTAAATCTCTTAAAGATAAGAAGTCAAACCAGACACTTTTGAAGAGACGTATTTCAATGTGTTTTTCTCTCATCAAAGCAAAAACAAAAAGATCTGATTTGGCTAAGTGAGAGACCTCTGACAGGGGGTATATAGGTTAATGTTTCACCTTGTGGAGAGTACATTGCCTATCATTTTCCTAGCACCAGCTTGGTGCTCTTTGTGGAGACAAAGGGGTCAGTGGGTGCTCTCGTCCGCTGGCCTGGCCACCTTTAGAAAGACGGCATAGACCAGGGCTTAACCCAACTTATTGCCTGAACTCTTTACCCATGGGCAGAACACTACTAGGATAACACAGGGTGAGGGAACCACACAATGGTAAGACTTTATTGGATCGCCAACAGTTAAAGGCAAATAACACATAACCAAGGACAACTCACAATGTAACAGGCAACAGACTCTCATCCTTCGGCTGACTCACTAGGGACTAGAATATTCTTGACTTTGGGGCTTCCAGGGCCAACTACGCCAATCCAACAGAACCCTGCTTTTAGCGGGCACCCACCCAGAAAGGACAAGCTTAGGAAGCTGACCGAGCATAGCAAAGTCTGTGGCCAGGTGACAGAATTGTCCTAACCTGGGTATCTTCCAGCCAAATCATAGAATCCTAGGCTGAACTCCTATAGAATATATTCCAGTTTTCGTGCTCGTCTAGTCAGAACCAAATTTCCCAGACTGAGGCCACATAACATATGAACTACTGATGACTGAAGCAGGCGTTTTTTTTAATATATTCTGAGCACTCATCTCAGAATAGTGTGGTCTTACAGGATTGGTGGGATTAAGGCTGTTCTCTTAATGGTCGTCATTTCAATCCAACTGCATAATTTTCCTCTGAATGATGGAGACAGTGGTGGTGAAGTCATTTACATTCAATTAGGAATCCACAAACTCAGACAATGCAGGCTCCGAGCAGTCTGATATAAAATAAGGAGTTAACAAACAAAAAATAACATGTGTGGCCAAATTTTGAATATTAACCCACAACACGCATTGAAAAAGGCTGTGTCGTCACAATCTTCACAAGGAGAAATGTCACCCCTGAAATCCGTCAGAGGCATATCATCCAGACAAATTAGATTTCCTACTTTTTGTGCTGATGACAGGCAAAATCCCAAAATATGTGTCTGTAACTGATATTTCTGGCTTGGCTTATCATCCTAAAACATGAGGCAAAGCTCAATGCTGACTTTTTGGACTGCTACCTCCAATAGATGGTGTCATAAATTGAATGGTAAAATAGGACTAATCTATAAAAACAACATGGTTCATCATCTAGAAAGGAAACAAGTGCTAACATATGACCCCTGGTCAGCTATGAGCCCCTGGTGTGAAAAGCAAGCACGGAGTCCGGATTTGCCATGTACAAAAGGCTGAGAAGTGAAAAGGCTTCCAGTCTTCAAAGGGACACAGTAGGCAGAAGTGCACTGGGTTCCAGTTATCAATATTTTTTTTTTGTGACAGGAGTAGGTCATTCAGTCATGGGAAACACATTTTCGATATCGACATTCCAAGGGGAGTGACATGCATGCTCTTGCATGGCGGTTGACCTATGCATCAGCCCCAAATGAATATTAGCTAAACTGATGGGGTTGTATATGGCATGTTTCCTATCGATGGAAGGCTAAAATCAAGATATGAAATATGGCATCAATATATTGCACCTGAAACATTCAGGGGGGCAGATATCCTGATGATTGGGGATCCCATAATTTTTTAGGTCTGAGCCACATCCCATTGACCAGCACCACCAATCCATGTAACAAATACAGATTATGGCCATTGTTCAGTCTGGAGGATACAGTTCACTGTAGGATTGTCCCATATTTCAGTTGGGGCGAATCACACAGTTCAAGTACTTTTCTTTGTTCATTCTTTTTATTTAATGTGACTGTATACACCAGAGGTCCCCAATGTCAGTCCTCGAGGGCCGAACCAGTGCAGGTTTTCAGGATTTCCTTACTATTGCACAGGGATTGGAATCATTGCCTGCTGTGCAATACTAAGGAGATCCTGAAAACCTGCACTGGTTCGGCCCTCGAGGACTGACATTGGGGACCTCTGGTATACACAGTATTGTTTTGTCCCCTCTGTAATTTCTTTTGTAAATTCTTATAAACATTGCCTATTTTTCTGACAAAATATCTAAAATTGCTTGAATTTGCTTTCCTCTTGCTCCAGAAACCATATCCATAAAGCCTGGTGAGGCCGAATGCTACCAGTAATGGGAGTCCCATCAACTTGTATAAACAATGTGGTGACAGCTAGTTTTTCATGTTATTGTGGAACTTGGCAGTGACTGTACCGAAGTGTATGTGTATATAATATATTTATATTCCATGATATATATTCTAGCCTACTTGTCGTCAGTCAATTGTATGATTGTCCTGACGTTTGGAGGCAGCGGAGAACTGGTCGTGACGATGTGGTGGAAGAGGTGGGATAGCTGCAGGATCACCCAGGTTGTTTTATTAACAGTTAATAGAGTTCCTGTCTTTTTTCTCTTTAAAGAGGTAATATGCATATCACAGATGTCTTACAATACTGTGAATGAGGGTCTTCCAGATCTGTAGATGAGGTAAAAGATGAGGTCACCAGAACACAACCCCAACCTTAACTCTCACCATCTCATCCGACACAATCGGTATAACACGTTGTTGTCTTCTCTCTGATTTAGGACTTGTCCCCATCGTGGTCATCACCCATAAACTGAATGAGCATCTCCCAGACATTCAGGAGAAGTTCAGGAGGATGGGGGTGTATAACATCTTCCCGGTGGAGAATTACACAGCGGAGGATCACCAGAAAACCCGGGGGAAACACGAGGGGATCCTAAAGTGTCTGTATGAGATCGTGAGAGATGTGGAGTTCCGGATGGAGGAGACGAGGAATCCCAACAAGGAGAAGATCGAGAGGAAGAGAATCTTATTGGAATTTGCCTACAAGAGAGACCTGGAGAAAGTGCAGGAGGGTGAGCAGCGAGAGCGCGCCGGGAAGGAGGAAGCACAGAAAAGAGAAGCCAAAGAGCGTGCCAGGGCAAACGAAGCGCAGCAAAGAGAGGCCAGAGAGCGTGCCTTGAGGCAGGAAGCGGAGAACAAATGGAAACAAAGGCCAAGAGGGATTTGGCGGTTGCTAACGGATTAGTGACATGTAAATTGTATTTACAATAAATGAAAAAAAATGTAAAATGTTGATGTTTTACTTAAAAAATGTTTTAAAAAGTTTTAATGTTATAAAATGTGAAAAATAATTGAAATAGTTTTCATTATTTTCAACTTTTAGACAATAGGGGGAGCAGCTGCTGAAGTCTCCAATGAAAATGCTGTGTAGTGGTAGCTTGCCTTACGACTGCAGTAATTGTGGGCGGGATTTGCTGTGTTCTCCTCCCCTTCTGGGTGTGTGCAAAAGGATAAGGGAGGATTGAGTTTAGGATCACAGTGCGGACACATTTTGTTGGTGATTAAATCGTGCTACTGAGATGTGGACAGTGTCTACGAGGACGGCGGCAGTGCTGGGCTGAGCTGCTCACTGTATCACAAATAAAAGGAGTAGATACATGGCGTGTCAGGCGACAACATTGGATGCCTCGACTGTATAACACATTATAGGATTAGATACATGAAGTGTATCACAAATGATAGATTTAGATACACGGATTTTATCATACATAATGGTATTAGATACATCGCTCAGTGGATTGTACGATACTGGTGGGATTACATATACGGCTCGGATGACTGTATTACATGTGATGGATTGGATACATAGCACAGCAAATTGCATCACAGTGATGGAGCTAGTGTGGCACCCCTACGGGTTAGTTGCCACAGAAACCCCTGGTGCGCAGAGGGATTTCAACATCAGGTACACTTGCACATGCAACACCTTCCACCCCAGACCTGAAGGGGGAGCTCTACTTGCTGCCTTCAGGCAAAGTCCCATATAAATTAAGGCTTCGGGGAGGAGTTAGGCAGTGCAGTACGGAGCAGTACTGTGAAGATGTCCTGGTGAACGGTGCCGCGCTAGGCCCATGCTAGAAGGAAGCCTAGCCAGTGTAAGGGACCCAAGACTGGGGGTCGGAGGCAAGGCGAGGAACAGAGTGGGGGCAGGGGAACCGTACCGGTTCACCCCAGGAAACAACAGAACCAACTCAGACACCGGAGTCCGAGTCTGCACGGGTCCAGTTAGCCCAGCAGAAAACACTGTAGGGCCAGGGAGACTTCAGTCTCCTGGCAGACACTTGTAGCACAGCCACTAACAGAGCCAGGGACCGCAGAGGAGTTAGCGGTGCCCAAAAAGGTTCTCATCTAGATTAATATTATAATACATACACCGGAGCTAGCGTTTGGTTTTTAGATTTTGGGTTGCTGCTACCTGTCCAGCACCGCTGAGACCGGGAGTGCACACTGCAGCCACCGGCGCCATCACAGGACGGTGCATTGCACCAGGAGAGCCACTCTGAACAGCGCAAACACCGCCACAACCATAACATTACCAGCAAGGAGGAAGGTGAAAACCCCATATGCAGAGTTTACAAGGTAAAGTAAAACTTTGCTCACTAAGGGGAAGTGAGGGATTATATAGAGCTCCACCCAGTGCAAAGAAGGAAAAGGATTCTTTTACATAGAATTCAATGTTGTTTGATGGCACACAGTGAAACAAAGGATTAAGAGAGATAATGAGCAACACACAGATAGAATAGAAAGTGCACACAACATAGTAAGGGTACCTTTACACGTCGCAACATTGCATGCAATTTCAATGGCAATTTACTGGTTGCAGTGAAATCATGGACACATTGTTCTATTTTGTGGCTGTGTACAAATGTAACAATGTGTCCATGATTTCACTGCAACCAGCAAATTGCCAGTGACATTGCATGCAATATTGTGACGTGTAACAGTACCCTCAGACACATAAATGAGGAAAGTGTGAAGTATAAGCAAAAACCACACACTAAATTTAGCTCCGGTAATTTGAATCTACACAGAATCCAAAGGAACAACAATTACCGTTGTGCTGCAGTATATACCACTGGGGCTGCTGTATATACCACTGGGGCTGCTGTATATACCATTGGGGCTGCTGCTGTATACTACCACTGGGGCTGCTGCTGTATACTACCACTGGGGCCGCTGCTGTATACACCACTGGGGCTGCTGCTGTATACTACCACTGGGGCTGCTGTATATACCTCTGGGGCTGCTGTATACTACCTCTGGGGCTGCTGCTGTATATACCACTGGGGCTGCTGCTGTATACTACCACTGGGGCTGCTGCTGTATACTACCACTGGGGCTGCTGCTGTATACACCACTGGGGCTGCTGCTGTATATACCTGTGGGGCTGCTGTATACTACCACTGGGACTGCTGCTGTATACACCACTGGGGCTGCTGCTGTATACTACCACTGGAGCTGCTGTATATACCTCTGGGGCTGCTGTATACTACCTCTGGGGCTGCTGCTGTATATACCACTGGGGCTGCTGCTGTATACTACCACTGGGGCTGCTGCTGTATACACCACTGGGGCTGCTGCTGTATACTACCACTGAGGCTGCTGTATATACCTCTGGGGCTGCTGTATACTACCTCTGGGGCTGCTGCTGTATATACCACTGGGGCTGCTGCTGTAAACTACCACTGGGGCTGCTGCTGTATACACCACTAGGGCTGCTGTACATACCTCTGAGGCTGCTGTATACTACCACTGGGGCTGCTGTATATACCTCTGGGGCTGCTGTATACGACCACTGGGGCTGCTGTATATACCTCTGGGGCTGCTGTATATACCACTGGGGCTGCTGCTGTATACTACCACTGGGGCTGCTGCTGTATACACCACTGGGGCTGCTGCTGTATACTAACATTGGGGCTGCTGTATATACCTCTGGGGCTGCTGTATACTACCTCTGGGGCTGCTGCTGTATATACCACTGGGGCTGCTGCTGTATACTACCACTGGGGCTGCTGCTGTATACTACCACTGGGGCTGCTGCTGTATACACCACTGGGGCTGCTGCTGTATATACCTGTGGGGCTGCTGTATACTACCACTGGGGCTGCTGCTGTATACACCACTGGGGCTGCTGCTGTATACTACCATTGAGGCTGCTGTATATACCTCTGGGGCTGCTGTATACTACCTCTGGGGCTGCTGCTGTATATACCACTGGGGCTGCTGCTGTATACTACCACTGGGGCTGCTGCTGTATACACCACTGGGGCTGCTGCTGTATACTACCACTGGGGCTGCTGTATATACCTCTGGGGCTGCTGTATACTACCTCTGGGACTGCTGCTGTATATACCACTGGGGCTCCTGCTGTATACTACCACTGGGGCTGCTGCTGTATACACCACTGGGGCTGCTGTACATACCTCTGAGGCTGCTGTATACTACCACTGGGGCTGCTGTATATACCTCTGGGGCTGCTGTATACTACCACTGGGGCTGCTGTATATACCTCTGGGGCTGCTGTATACTACCACTGGGGCTGCTGCTGTATATACCACTGGGGCTGCTGCTGTATACTACCACTGGGGCTGCTGTATATACCTCTGGGGCTGCTGTATACTACCACTGGGGCTGCTGTATATACCTCTGGGGCTGCTGTATACTACCACTGGGGCTGCTGTATACTACCACTGGGGCTGCTGTATATACCTCTGGGGCTGCTGTATACTACCACTGGGGCTGCTGTATATACCTCTGGGGCTGCTGTATACTACCTCTGGGGCTGCTGCTGTATATACCACTGGGGCTGCTGCTGTATACACCACTGGGGCTGCTGCTGTATACTACCACTGAGGCTGCTGTATATACCTCTGGGGCTGCTGTATACTACCACTGGGGCTGCTGCTGTATACACCACTGGGGCTGCTGTACATACCTCTGAGGCTGCTGTATACTACCACTGGGGCTGCTGTATATACCTCTGGGGCTGCTGTATACGACCACTGGGGCTGCTGTATATACCTCTGGGGCTGCTGTATATACCACTGGGGCTGCTGCTGTATACTACCACTGGGGCTGCTGCTGTATACACCACTGGGGCTGCTGCTGTATACTACCATTGGGGCTGCTGTATATACCTCTGGGGCTGCTGTATACTACCTCTGGGGCTGCTGCTGTATATACCACTGGGGCTGCTGCTGTATACTACCACTGGGGCTGCTGCTGTATACTACCACTGGGGCTGCTGCTGTATACACCACTGGGGCTGCTGCTGTATATACCTGTGGGGCTGCTGTATACTACCACTGGGGCTGCTGCTGTATACACCACTGGGGCTGCTGCTGTATACTACCACTGGGGCTGCTGTATATACCTCTGGGGCTGCTGTATACTACCTCTGGGGCTGCTGCTGTATATACCACTGGGGCTCCTGCTGTATACTACCACTGGGGCTGCTGCTGTATACACCACTGGGGCTGCTGTACATACCTCTGAGGCTGCTGTATACTACCACTGGGGCTGCTGTATATACCTCTGGGGCTGCTGTATATACCTCTGGGGCTGCTGTATACTACCACTGGGGCTGCTGCTGTATATACCACTGGGGCTGCTGCTGTATATACCACTGGGGCTGCTGCTGTATACTACCACTGGGGCTGCTGTATATACCTTTGGGGCTGCTGTATACTACCACTGGGGCTGCTGTATATACCTCTGGGGCTGCTGTATACTACCACTGGGGCTGCTGCTGTATACTACCACTGGGGCTGCTGTATATACCTCTGGGGCTGCTGTATACTACCACTGGGGCTGCTGTATATACCTCTGGGGCTGCTGTATACTACCACTGGGGCTGCTGCTGTATATACCACTGGGGCTGCTGCTGTATGCTACCACTGGGGCTGCTGCTGTATATACCACTGGGGCTTCTGCTGTATACTACCACTGGGGTCTGTATATACCACTGGGGAGGCTGCTGTATACCATACTGCTGGTGGCTGTATACCTGTGCTGGGGTCCACCCTCGGATTATACACGAGTCAATGGGTTTTCCCGGGTTTTGGGGGCAAAAGTAGGGGGGTCGGCTTATACACGGGTCGGCTTATACACGAGTATATACGGTAATTGAACACACATAGGTACAAAGAAGGACATCAGAAAACAAGGATAATGCCCTAACAAGAAGGGTGATTGATAGCAGAAAAAATGTAAAAAACAAGAAAGATTAGATCTGGAACTATTTATCATTTTAGTTTTAATTCTAAATGTAATTTTATTGCTTTATTTTAACTAGCAATGGTTAAACATTAGCTCATTTTTAGCTATTTTCTATTATAATAAAAATGTTATAACGAACTAAATAGTGTGTAAGCAAAACCTCTATAATCCGGGACTATATGTGACTGTAACTGATCTATAAATAAATATCCCGTAAAGGGTAAAGAAATAAATCGAAGTGTAAAAAAGGGAAACTCTATACAAAGCCATAATAGGGGTTAGCGCACAGTCCTAAGTATTATAAGGCTGGCATAACACTACGTTTTTGTCCTGTTCGTTTGGATCCTGTTTTTTGCAGGCTTCAACGAACAGGAACAGACAGCACCGGATCGGCAACTCCGGATGCTTTTTCTGTGTCTGATCCGGTGTCCGGACACAGAAAGAGCAGCGGGGAGCCGAGCCGTGATGTCAGCGCTGTGTGATATCACTTTAGCAGCGTATCTACATACACTATCTATATACACTACTAAAGTGATATTAAATAAAGGATTGATTAAAAATAAAAAATCATAAATTCTCACTTTCCAGCGACCACGTATGTCCCGCACTGAATAACCCAGCCATTCAAGGACCTTGCATGATGTTCCTGTGAGGAGCAGGGCAACCTGATCACTTGACTGCATCAGCACCAATTAAAACCCGCGCTGATGCGGTCATGTGATTGGGTTGCCCTGCTCCTCACAGGAACATCATGCAAGGTCCTTGAATGGCTGGGTTATTCAGTGCGGGACATACGTGGTCGCTGGAAAGTGAGAATTTATGATTTTTTATTTTTAATCAATCCTTTATTTAATATCATTTTAGCAGTGTATATAGATATTGTATATAGATACGCTGCTAAAGTGATATAACACAGATGTACTATGGGTACAGAGGAGCGCTCCTGTTCTGCGCATGCTCTGTAACCTGGAACCGGATCTGGGAAACAATTCTATTGTTTCCCGGATCCGGTGCCATATGCCCCCATGATAAGTGTGCCGGACAGGATTAGTTTCTGTCCTGTTTTGTCACCAGAGCCCAAGAACGCTGCAGGCCTCATTTTTGGGACCGCTGAAAAACAGGACAAAAATGAATCCATACACCAGATTTACAAAACCGGATGACCAAATAGGGCCATTCCCTTGTCATATCTTTAAACTCGTAAAGAGTTGGATATTGACTGAAAGGGCCCCTTAATATGGTGGTTATGGTGGTCTCCTTAAGGAGCCACCCGATGGCTGGGTCCTTCCCTGGAGGGATATCTGGCTAGTCCCGTTTTTGAGACTCCTAACCGAGGCTCCACAGACTCCATTTCCATTTTCGTATTTCCCAGAGGGCAATGCACCTAGGATTTCACTGTATTTGAGCGCTTTCGCCAGCTGCCCGCAGTGTTTTCCTTTGACTGGTCTCCATGAGATCAGTGATTGCTTCATGAACTTCCTGTTTGTGGCACATGAGTATATGTTTTCCCCCTTCCATATTCTAATGTGCCACAAACAGGAAGTTGATATCACCAATCGTTCCCATTTTATTTAGGTGCATCTATATAAATGGCTCACCCAGATTTATCAATATAAATGGCCCACCCTTTATATACAAGAACTTCATTACTTGACATAAACGTAGTAATGGTACATTCCCTTTTCCATCAGACGATATATTAATCTTCAGGGAATTCTCCCCTAGTCCTAGACAGCGGCAATAACAGTTCACTTCAGTAGCCGGATCCTCAGTTCTAGGACTGTAATACCCTCAGAGTCTGTTTTCTCCACCTTCAGCTACTCGCTCGTCCTCTCTGACAGAGGCCGCTACTCTCACTTCTGTTAGCCACCCTGCTCGAACCTCCATGTCTCTAACCATCGCTGGGACAACAGCTTGTTCCACATGGGTGCAGGGTTGTCACCCACCCCTACGAACAGTTAAAGCACTCTATGACTTTAAGAGACAGTGCTTCCCTGCGTGCTGTGTTGTGGATTAGTCGGCCCCTCCCCTCCCAGAACTGTGCAGATGGATTGATCCAGATGAGAAAGTCAAAGTAAAACTAAGCAGACGAAAAAATACAGCAAAAGGCTGCCAGCCTAAGTGTGTGTGAGGGAGGACATGCTCCCTAGAAGTGTGTGGGTACTTAGGCTTCGGGAAGGTATGGTGCCGGCCAAAAAGTGACTGTGGGCTGGACAGTGAGAAAGCCCTGATTACCCCTGCGTAGTAGTGGACTGAGAAGTTCCAGTGGTTGGCAGTTCTGAACACGACCCAGAGATGTGATACAAAGGACCCAAAGGATACCATGACCATGAAGGAAGAACCGGGGTTTCCCACACCTGACCTGCAAAGAGAAGTGTGCACTACCGAGCGACACAGCTTTGGGCCACGGGACTGGACTTGTATCCCTAACTCCATTGGGAGCCTTTACCAGTGTAACCAGTGTCTTTACATTAGGGAGTAGCAAAGGCCTCAGTAGCCAGAGCACGGTAGCCATGTGGCCGGATTACCAGAGACCAGTATGGTTGTAAGTGTAGTGTAGTTTAGTATGTTTTCTATTTTGTAAATGTGACTGTTGAATATAGCTGGGGGGGTGACGTGCTGCTGAGCAGCCCAGCTAGAAACTGCAGTAATTGTACTTTTGCCACAGATTCCACCCTGTGAACTTGCTTTACCCTCACCCTTTCCGGCCTGTTAATAAATTCTACCCTTGTTATTTGCCACCTTGTCTTGTGTCCTGTAATTGTACTCTGCACCGCGGTGGTCCCTCGGCCATCGCTTCATAGGGCTGACCCTGTATAACACAGAACATAGCATCCTCACCAGCACTACTCAGCCTTCACTCCTCGCTCTCTCAGGAAGCCACCTCTACGATCACAAGTCAACCATAGCAAGTGGCTCCACTGCTCCTCAGACCTGAGGTCTGTCTCTGTCACAGGCTGGGCCCTAACTGATGTTTCCACGGAAACCATCTCTCTACCTTATTGTGAGGGATACTGGCAATACTGTACATGAAAGATATGTATCGCACAGACAGAGGTCTGCTGCAATATAAATCCAGGGTGTTTGCTGGGACTTATTTTTCCACAAGCCTTTATATAATATGGGCTGATTTTCATAAGATGTTCAGAAGTGACGGGAGTGACTGAACATTCACATACCTCCTATAGGCATGACTCATGGATATAATGAGATGCATGATGGATCACATAACTGTGATGTAAGCAAGCTCCTTCACCTTTCCTGTGTGAACCACATGGCAATGTCTGAGAGTGGAGCTGACTAGAGCTCCTGGAAGTCCAGGTGTTAATCAAGGCCTGGTGGATCTGGACTCACGACAGGTGCTGACACGGAGCGAGTCCAAGGACCTGGTGGGTGATCGCTGAGTGCAACCCTCTGGATGGCAAGACTGGCAGAAGCTAAGCTGCATGAGCAAGTAAACTCCGAGTGGTGCTTTGTGTGCTGACTGGGATCAGGTGATATTTGTGTGCAGACGAATCTGCTAAAGTGAAGGACTGTATGTTATTTACACTTCCTTGTGAACTGTGGTCAAAAGCGGGAGCAGCGGTTTATGTCTGATAAAAAACCAGAAAGGACTATCTTTTATAGAAGACTGTCTTTGTGTGCTGGAATTGTGCAGTGAGCGAGTGTTCCCCAACACGCTAAGTATACGCTACCTCAACCTATGCTCCTCCCCTATAGGCTAAGCCCAACTGTCTGTTGCTGGGCAGATTAAACCTTTCACCTGCATACTTATAACACTTCTACTACCTTATTTAGCATCCTACATTAAATATTACATTGCATTACATCTTATAACAATACACATGCATTACATGTTATAGGACATTATGTTGTGACAGTGGCAGGAACACGGCCACCTCCTTACACATCCATGATGAGATTTTGGTGAGTTTTTGACGGGGCTTATTTTGATGTCACACTCTGCAGGTGCAGAGGCTCCATGAGTCCATTACCGTACGTGTTTCGAAAACCACCGTTTTCTTCGCCTGACATACTTGCTGAGTGTGATGTCACATACCGGAATGTCCCTGACACTCTGTATCTTCATTACCAATCAGGGACACCACTGTCCGGGGCTCCCTAGTAGAGATGAGAAAACCAGTGTTCAGGTTCGGTTCGGTTCGCTGAATTGTTTGACGAACTCTTCACCGAACCCTATTGGAATCAATGACAGGCAACATGAAACACATAGAAATCACCTTCAAAGGTGAAAGTGGCATCCATCATATACATTTTGTATTGGGCCACAATGGCAGCAAGGCAGGTGGCCTGGGCCCCAGCATTTATTTCAAGGTTGATTATTTAGGATCAGGTGTAGGAGTCTCAGGGGTAGGTTTCACGCAGAGAGCCTTGCTCAAGTCATGCACCACACAGCAGAGAGACCCCAATTTTCCAAAAAATAAGGCACAGCCACCACTAAAGTGGCATCAATTGCCCCAGAGTTGAAATATTGAAATGTGGAGTTTAATGCAGCACATTGTAAATAACACAACCGCTCAGTCTCCTCAGGATGACACAGGGGTGGCAAAGTCCTTGCGGATAGTGGCTAGCCAATTTTGGTAGTGTATCTACTCCCCTCTATACATAGATAGCCTTACAAAAGTGCTTGTTGCTGTAGTTACATAAAATTTATAATCAAAGTGCAAGTGCTTAAATACACACAGTGCTGAAAGACTGATGCAATCAATAAAAAGAAAGTGCTGGTGCAAAGTATCAAAAAGTCAAGTAAACCAAAACTGTGATACAATAGGAGATCAATTGAAATGGGGGATTTAGTTAAACTCTCATTATTCCCACCTATGGCTGCCTTCACATTTGCGTCTTCCGCCGCAGCGTGCGATGCGCATGCGTATCCGCAAGGCAAAACGCATGCAACCGCACACAAACGTCACGTTTTTTAAGCTCATATACATACGCATTCCTTTTAAAAAAAACGTTGCGTTGACATGCGGATGCATGCGTTTTTACCATACGCATGCGTTTATTGTCCGCATGTGTAACATTTTCTTTAGCTATTTTCGTCCTTCCAGCACCCAAGGAACTCCCATTAGGAGTGGCTAAAGGGCAATGTATAAATCCACCCTGCACACTGCCAAGCCTACTTTCTGAGGACAGCAATTGAACGAGGCAACATGGATATCGGAATTGGGTCCTTCTATCGTCATCTGGATCTATCCATGAAGATGTCCGTGTCATATGCAATTGCTTGTGAGGAAGATCGGCGCCGAGAAGCGGAGCGTAGAGGTTGTCGGCGTCGTCGGTTCTGGCAGCACCCCATTGTAGAACTACGAAACACCCGTGGAGTCTACCACGCTTTGTACATGGAGCTGAGAGCCAACCCAGAAAAGTTCCATGACTTCACCCGGATGTCTCCTTCCAGCTTTGATGAATTACTGCAACGTGTGGAAGGATCGATTCGCAGGCAGGACACCCAGCTCCGACGATCCATTCCTGCAGAGAAACGGCTTCTGGTTACCCTGCGGTACGTATGTATTTTATAAAAATGTACATGCTGTCATGTGTATCATACACTCCTTGCTTACGCTATCCGCTCCTCTGTACCTTATCGCCCCTCTCTCTTCATAGCTGCATCCCCCATGCAGCAGCACAAAGGGGTGATGAATGTAGCGAGGAGTGTGTGTCGCAGTAGCGCGCTTGTTGGTTGCTTAAATGCGGAAGGTCATCTGCCGCATGCCTGGCACACTCTGCGGCCGTACCCTTGTGTGCCATCTACAGCGTCACTAATGGACGGGCCACACGTACAGCTTTTGACTTTCAACTGAAACTAAAATGTCTGTGGTGCGCTGGTATTACCATACACTGTGTATACGTTTTTGGCGGCCAACAATGTGCTGACTGGGTGGCTTACTTTTGGCCAGACAGAAACTAAAAAAAAAACTTACACAATGACAAGCAAGATACATGACAAACATGTTAATTTTTACCTTATTTTTATTTTGACAGATTCCTGGCTACCGGAGAGTCGTTATCCTCACTATACTTCCAGTTCAGGATTGGATTGTCGACACTCTCTGGGATCATCGAGGAGACTTGTCCGGCAATCTGCGAGTGCCTCCGTGAGGAATTCCTCCCTCATCCCACAACAGATCTTTGGATGGCCAAAGCGGCTCGATTCAAGGAAGTGTGTCAGTTCCCCAACTGCGTGGGGGCCGTGGACGGGAAACATGTCAGAATCCTGAAGCCGTCTGGCAGTGGTTCTGAGTATTATAACTATAAAAAAATTTTCTCAACAGTCCTAATGGCCATTGCAGATGCTGACTGCTGCTTTATAGCTACCGATGTTGGACAATTTGGAAGAACAAATGACTCGGCTTCTTTCAAAGACTCTGAAATGGGTCAAAAATTGTATGGTAAAAATTTTAACATTCCGGCGCCAGAACCCCTGCCCAACTCAGAAGGACCACCCATGCCTTATGTTATCGTGGGTGACGAGGCCTTCCAGATGTGCGAAAACCTGCTGAAACCATACTCCAGCCGGGACTTGGACCATACAAAACGTGTCTTCAATTATCGACTTACCCGAGCACGCCGCACTGTAGACTGTACCTTTGGATTATTGGTGTCGAAATGAAGGATTTTCGGGACAACCATTAATCTAAAAATGGACACTATAGACAATGTAGTTAAAGCCTGCGCTGTACTACACAATTTTGTTCAAGTACGTGAAAAACAACATTGTGACCTTGATGACACTCCTGGAACTAACTTACCAGAGTTCCAGGAAAACACCCTCAGGACCAGTGCACAAGTGCTAACCATCAGGGACAGATTTTCCTCATATTTCATGTCACCACAAGGACGTCTGGACTGGCAGGATGAGATGGTGTGAATTATTTTCTATTTGACCCATTGTTGTGGCTTCGGACACGTTAATTAATTATCTTTGTAGTTTAAATACTTGTACATACTTTCGTATTTGGATGTTGTTTGTGTGTAGCATGTATTGTTTGTAAAGCAAAAGGTGTTTCATTTCATCACAATGTCGACATATGTTCATGATGTTTCTTGTGATTTATAAAAACTTGCACAATACATAGAATTTTCCAATATTAAAGTGTGGTGTAATTATTTGTACAACTATATTTACTGTTGTGTAAAGTCATCAATGTCATCAAGAAGGTAAGCAACAGTTTTAACCAATCACCATTATGGCCACTTTACACACGGCTACATTTGTAGCTTATCCACAGGTAACTTACTGGTTGCAGTGAAATCATGGAGACATTATTCCATTTGTACACAGCAACAAGATAGAACCTTGTCTCCATGATTTCACTGCAACCAGTAAGTTACCTGTAGCCACCCTAGAAATGTAGCCGCGTGTAAAGTGGCCATTACTGATACACAGGTATAGGCCCAAGGATGTGATGATGTAGACTTGATGTAGAGAACAGATGTCAAATGTACTTCGTTTTCTTTTTCTCAATCCAAATATATTGAACACAAAAAATTACTTGAAATATTACACAAAAGCTTTGTACTTTGTAATGTAGACATTTACGGTAACTGTGGAAGACATGACATTATTAATTTAACTTGAAGACAGAAAGTACAACAGGTAAGAGAACAAAATAAGATTTATTGCAAGAAGCAAACAAAAATGCTTTTAAAAGCACACATATATTATAAAATAAAGGTATATCAACACAATTCAAAAAGAACTATTCAGTTGTAATGTACACAGTGGCAACCACGATCTTCCTCACCGGGTGCCTTCAATGAGGCTGCTGATGCGGAGGAATATTTGGAGCAGGAAAAATGTCTGGAGAAAATGTAGGATAACTACAAGCGGGGACAGTAAAAGTTGGTGCAGTGTTCAGTGATTGACTGTTACTATACTCAGGAGTTGTAAGTGTTGTGTACACCGGGGTAACTACTCCTTGTAAAGTTAGTGCGGCACATACAGGGGTACTGGGAGGGGAGCAGGTGAGGGTAGACTGATAGAATCCATGAAATTGGGAGGTAGGTTAGAACAGGGCTGCCACTAGGAATTTCGGGGCCCCCTAAGGGGCAAAATTTTGGGGCCCCCCTGAGACTCCACGCAATCTCCGCCTCCACCAATCTCCACCCAGGCCCCGCCTCCACCCAGGCTCCGCCTCCACCCCTCAAACCTTCCATTATTTTACCGCCCACTATTGGAAAAACTCCCCTTCTGCACCACGTCCTCCCCAATCACTCATTAATCTCTTTCTATACATTGTGCTTTATTAGAGCTGTGGAGGGATGTGAACAATAAATGCCACATGAGGCAGAATAGTACTGGTGCTGTTATTTATTACCCTGTTCAGGGGTGGGGACATTTGGAAATTCCTACCATCATTCAGGGGCCGCACATCACCATGACAATTACCCGGATACATTTAATTAATTATTTACCTCACCTAATTTGATGGCTGCAGCTGCTTCTCTGTGTCCTGCGATGTTCGGTGATATCTGATCTTCCAGCTTTGTGTTGGTCTGGAGCGCAGTCGACTCTGTGACAATAAGTTTTGTAAATCAAATACATTCAATAGGAGACTGCTATATATACATCATATAGGAGACACTGAGGGCATATACCACACTGTAGAGGGCTAGGGGCACACAGACTGGGCTTGAGCTGAGCTCTGCAGTAGCCACAGGGATATATGATCTCTCCCCAGGCCCCCACCCATTGAGGGGGTGAGCTGAGCTCTGGAGGCAGGGGCCACAAGCTTCCAGAAAATGGCCGCGGATCTTGTTCTGCACATGCACCGCCTCCGCAGCCATTTTCTGGAAGTTTGGACAATAGAGGCCGAGTTACAGCTTGGCAATGCCCCTCTCTGTGCAGTCTCTCCCCTCTCTGTACCTGTCACCCCCCTTTGTGCAGTCTCTGTCCCTCCTGTGTGCTGTCTCTCCCCTGTGCCTGTCTCCAACCTGTGCACTGTGTCCCACCTGTCTGCTGTGTCTCTCTTCTGCTCCTGTCTCCCCCCTGTGCCCTGTCTGTCCCCACTGCACCTGTCTCCTGCCTGTGTGCTGTGTCCCCATGACAGATGACAGACACACATGCAGCACATGGATGACAGACACACACTGCACTCGGATGAGAGACACACATACAGTACACAGATGACAGACACACATATAGCAAACGGATGACCGAGACACAGCACACGGACGACAGAGACACAGCACACGGACGACAGAGACACAGCACACGGATGACAGAGACACAGCATACGGACGACAGAGACACAGCACACGGACGACAGAGACACAGCACACGGACAACAGAGACACAGCACACGGACGACAGAGACACAGCACACGGACGACAGAGACACAGCACACAGATGACACAGGGACACAGCACACGGACGACAGAGACACAGCACACAGATGACACAGAGACACACAGCACACAGATGACAGAGACACACAGCACACAGATGACCCAGAGACACACAGCACACAGATGACCCAGAGACACACAGCACACAGATGACCCAGAGACACACAGCACACAGATGACCCAGAGACACACAGCACACAGATGACAGAGACACACAGCACACAGATGACACAGACACACAGCACACAGATAACAGAGACACACAGCACACAGGTGACCCAGAGACACACAGCACACAGATGACCCAGAGACACACAGCACACAGATGACCCAGAGACACACAGCACACAGATGACCCAGAGACACACAGCACACAGATGACAGAGACACACAGCACACAGATGACACAGAGACACACAGCACACAGATGACACAGACACAGCACACAGATAACAGAGACACACAGCACACAGATGACAGAGACACACAGCACACAGATGACAGAGACACACAGCACACAGATGACAGAGACACACAGCACACAGATGACAGAGACACACAGATGACACAGAGACACACAGCACACAGATGACACACAGCACACAGATGACACAGAGACACACAGCACACAGATGACACAGAGACACACAGCACACAGATGACACAGAGACACACAGCACACAGATGACACAGAGACACAGCACACAGATGACACAGAGACACAGCACACAGATGACAGAGACACACAGCACACAGATGACAGAGACACACAGCACACAGATGACACAGAGACAGCACACAGATGACAGAGACACACAGCACACAGATGACAGAGACACAGCACACAGATGACACAGAGACACACAGCACACAGATGACACAGAGACACACAGCACACAGATTACAGAGACACACAGCACATGGATGACAGACAGACACAGCACATGACACACACATCACACTCATACATGATATCTGTATCACACACACATATATATACTCACTCACTCTCTTCTTCATAATCATGGTGTACCCAGTGAGGGAGGCCTGTAGTGGGAATCAGCAGATGACGTCTGTACACACATTGTGGAGGCTCCTGTCAGCCATCTTCTCTCCTACTCCCGACTGCCGAGCTGGTGGTGACATTATAGGAGGAGGAGGAGGAGGGGTGCTCCTGTGGCTGCTCACTTCACTCCCCTCTCCTCATGCTTTCTGCAAGCTCTTGTCATCCCCCAACATGGCTCCGCCCACCCAATTGATGCTCTGCAGGATAGATAAGGCGGAAGAGGAGACCAGAGGAGCAGCTGAGGAGGTGCTCAGTGACGTGCACTTCCTGGTCGGGAAGGGAGTGGCCAGCTAGTAGATCCCCGCACACAGGTACTCGTCAGTGGGAGGAGTGATCACGCAGCTCAGGGGGCCCTCTGGCCGAGAAGGGGGGCGGGCCTCCTTGATCCCAATAGCCACGCCCCCCACCAGCATGGCCGGGCCCCTCCTGCCCCAGTCTAATGGCCACGCCCCCTGCAGTCAGGCCCGGGCCCCTCACTGCAGTACGGGCTGTAAACCCCTAGTGGCGGCCCTGGGTTAGAAGGTAAAGAAAAATTAGAGAATTGGGAGAGAGACTGAGTAGAAGGTGTAGAGACATGCAGTAAAGAAATATTAGCAGGGGAAGTAGAAGGTGGTAACAGTGCCGTAGTTTCTTTAACTTTTTTGGGTCGTCCGACTTTCCTAGCAGGGCCTTGCTCCACCGATGTAGTTGATTCCTTTTTCTTTCGGGACACATTTAAGATCAGTAGTTGCATCACTAGAACGCTTGGTCTTTAATGGTATTTTTGGCGTGCTGTGCTCAGAATTATCGTCCAAAACGGCTCCTGTTTTTCTGCTTTTCAAAGCCGTGCTCCGACCGACATCTGCTGCTGTTGTACATGAGGATGCTGTATTGGGGGGTAAAGTTGGAACTGTCCGGTTGAGGAGATCAAGTGAACCATGTACGATTGATGTGACTGAAGTAATGAGTGCCCGAGTTTCATTTAAAGATGTTTGAGAACTCAAAGTTGACACAGGCTGTTGGGGTGAAGAAGTCAGTAGCGCCGTATAAGAAGGGACATCTGGGATAATGTCTTTTGCTACAGGCTGCGTAGAGTTGTTAGCAGGTACAATGGTACTTTGGGGTGGTCTACATGCCGCTTGCCAAGTAGAGAGATGACGGTTGTTTGGGAGTACAGGCAAAGTACCAGAGGTCTGACTGAGGAAGCTGGACTGTTGTGCACGGTAAGCCAGTTGTTGTTGCTGCAGTTGTTGTTGCTGTTGTTGGTGGTGTTGCTGTTGCTGCTGCTGCTGCAACGCTAGTTTAAAAGCACCCTGATATGCAGACATTACATCAATCTGGAACTGTGGTTCTAAGTTATCCATCACACACTTGTGAATACAGGAGAAAAAATGTCTGGCCGGAATTCTAAGGTCGGATTCCAGGCGGTCGAGGCGACTGGTAACTTCGCAAAAAAGGGTCTTCATTATATCAAACCCTTTTTCTACGCAGTTACCAAGCCGACTCATACCGTCTTGAAAGTTCGAGCTTAGGTGTAAAAACTCGGGCACGACTGTCCGATCATTGGCCCTTTGTCACTGTCGTGAGGTGCCCACCATTGTAGGACAAGAGGCCAATGATCGGGGATAACATGGGTTTCCGGCAACCTCAGTTCCAGATTGAGTCAGGGAACTGTCTTCACCCTCTACTTGTTGCGTTTGGGACGTCTGGTCATTGTCGTTTGACATTGGTTGTCCACGAGACGAAGATGCTGCTGCTGGATCGGCTGTGCTGCTCCAATGACTGTATAAAAAAAACATTATTAGCACGGAATAACTATAAAAATGAATTCAAGTTTTTCAAAGGCTATGTATCGCGATAACCATCTACTAGTTAAATACTCAACATTGTTATCCTTTGCAAAGAACATGCACTACATTACCAACAGTACACAAGAGAACATTACAGTAAATAAGATCTAATTTAGAAACAGTGACATGTAAACACAACAAAAATTTCTACTTACACTCTTTGGCTGACAGCGTTACGCAGAAAAGCAAGTTGATGATGGTAGCGATAACGTCGTAGCAAAGGCTGTCCACCACTCCCAACTCTCTTTTCTTCGCGCAAATCCCTGTTGAACCTGTCTTTCATAGACCTCCAACGAACTTTTAAATCCTTAACTAAAATCAAAAAATAACAACAACACTTCATTTTTGAAAGACTGGATCAGCAATCAGTAAACTATGTGAGGGAAACTTACCAAACTTTGCTTTCTTCTTACAGTCAGCGGTGTCATAGCCACTCCACATAGCAGTTGCAATCTCCCCCCACAGTCTTCGAAGAACTTGAGAGTCTGAATGTTTACGGTCAAGTGGATCCCAAATTGGTACGCGTTCATGCAGAAGTGGTCTGTGTCAATGTACGGTTTATCGTTGTGCTCTGTGTCCACCTATAAACAAAAATGTCAAATTAACACTGCCTATCAACATACTACCATTTAGAAAGAAATTTTGCCAAATATAGTACACAAACTTCTTGGCTCTCTAAATCTTCAAGTTCTTGACGAAGACTCTGGGCGGAATCTTGTCCACTGTGGTCACTATCACCTCTGTCTATTTCTGACTCCTCCTAAAAAACAAAAAAAAAAAAAAACCATTGTAAACAAAGCAGACGATCTCAAACCCCATAACTATGTAAAGTAAACATACTGGTTCACTTTCTTCACCAGACTGATGTCCGGGCATGTATTCACTGCAATCAGACATGATGACGGGTAGAATTGCTGCAGCACACAGGTCGTTCAAATGGGACCCACAATTGCAACAAGCATCAAATTGAGAGGTTCAGAAACACAACCAGCATCAAAGGAGAATTCAGACTGCAACGGTCACGGTGTTAGCGAAAATGGCATCCGTTGAAAGCTGCATGGATAATAAATGGAAATTAAAAATCCCATTAAAATGAAGCTCTGCATTATCTGAAAATGCAGCCAAAGTTCACCAATCCGTGGTGCCGGAGTGTGCCAAGGTGACCCCACCAACTGCCCAACACAGTAAGGAGGCTTTAGACTGCAGCACGTGGAGGCGACTGCAAATACATGACATAGGTGACATGGGCCTAAAGCATAAACCCTACAGGGCTGCGGAAGTATATACAGCATCTGTGGAGCATATGAAGGACTGTGGGTAGACTATACATCACAGGCGATATATACAGGCCGTACATCACTGGGAGTAGTACCCCGCCCTTTGAGCAAAAAACCATCACTTGGGAATATAAGTAGCCAATATTGTTAATTTAAAGCCTGTGGGCGTATATGCAGACGGAGATCAAACCAAAATTGGGTTAGGTAGAGCCTTGGGGGAATGAATACATAAAGGTGTGGTGTATACCGATATGCAGGAGTATACACTGCCTTTTATTGACAAAAAAATAAAAAATTTATATACACTACACAGGCTGATATGTATAGCCATTTTTGGATCTAAAATGTCACCCTGTTACATATATAATGAGCAATTGGTGCACTGGTGATTACACAGCGAACAGAGCATTAGGATTAAACAGATAAAAAGGAGTATACAGGCCCACAGGAGGAGTATACAGGCCCACAGGAGGAGTATACAGGCCCACAGGAGGAGTATACAGGCCCACTGGAGGAGTATACAGGCCCACTGGAGGAGTATACAGGCCCACAGGAGGAGTATACAGGCCCACTGGAGGAGTATACAGGCCCACTGGAGGAGTATACAGGCCCACTGGAGGAGTATACAGGCCCACAGGAGGAGTATACAGGCCCACAGGAGGAGTATACAGGCCCACTGGAGGAGTATACAGGCCCACTGGAGGAGTATACAGGCCCACAGGAGGAGTATACAGGCCCACAGGAGGAGTATACAGGCCCACAGGAGGAGTATACAGGCCCACTGGAGGAGTATACAGGCCCACTGGAGGAGTATACAGGCCCACAGGAGGAGTATACAGGCCCACTGGAGGAGTATACAGGCCCACTGGAGGAGTATACAGGCCCACTGGAGGAGTATACAGGCCCACAGGAGGAGTATACAGGCCCACAGGAGGAGTATACAGGCCCACTGGAGGAGTATACAGGCCCACTGGAGGAGTATACAGGCCCACAGGAGGAGTATACAGGCCCACTGGAGGAGTATACAGGCCCACTGGAGGAGTATACAGGCCCACAGGAGGAGTATACAGGCCCACTGGAGGAGTATACAGGCCCACTGGAGGAGTATACAGGCCCACAGGAGGAGTATACAGGCCCACTGGAGGAGTATACAGGCCCACTGGAGGAGTATACAGGCCCACAGGAGGAGTATACAGGCCCACTGGAGGAGTATACAGGCCCACTGGAGGAGTATACAGGCCCACAGGAGGAGTATACAGGCCCACTGGAGGAGTATACAGGCCCACTGGAGGAGTATACAGGCCCACAGGAGGAGTATACAGGCCCACTGGAGGAGTATACAGGCCCACTGGAGGAGTATACAGGCCCACTGGAGGAGTATACAGGCCCACTGGAGGAGTATACAGGCCCACAGGAGGAGTATACAGGCCCACAGGAGGAGTATACAGGCCCACTGGAGGAGTATACAGGCCCACTGGAGGAGTATACAGGCCCACAGGAGGAGTATACAGGCCCACTGGAGGAGTATACAGGCCCACTGGAGGAGTATACAGGCCCACAGGAGGAGTATACAGGCCCACTGGAGGAGTATACAGGCCCACTGGAGGAGTATACAGGCCCACAGGAGGAGTATACAGGCCCACTGGAGGAGTATACAGGCCCACTGGAGGAGTATACAGGCCCACTGGAGGAGTATACAGGCCCACTGGAGGAGTATACAGGCCCACTGGAGGAGTATACAGGCCCACAGGAGGAGTATACAGGCCCACTGGAGGAGTATACAGGCCCACTGGAGGAGTATACAGGCCCACTGGAGGAGTATACAGGCCCACAGGAGGAGTATACAGGCCCACTGGAGGAGTATACAGGCCCACAGGAGGAGTATACAGGCCCACAGGAGGAGTATACAGGCCCACTGGAGGAGTATACAGGCCCACAGGAGGAGTATACAGGCCCACTGGAGGAGTATACAGGCCCACAGGAGGAGTATACAGGCCCACTGGAGGAGTATACAGGCCCACAGGAGGAGTATACAGGCCCACTGGAGGAGTATACAGGCCCACTGGAGGAGTATACAGGCCCACTGGAGGAGTATACAGGCCCACTGGAGGAGTATACAGGCCCACAGGAGGAGTATACAGGCCCACTGGAGGAGTATACAGCCCCACTGGAGGAGTATACAGCCCCACTGGAGGAGTATACAGGCCCACAGGAGGAGTATACAGGCCCACTGGAGGAGTATACAGGCCCACTGGAGGAGTATACAGGCCCACAGGAGGAGTATACAGGCCCACAGGAGGAGTATACAGGCCCACTGGAGGAGTATACAGGCCCACTGGAGGAGTATACAGGCCCACTGGAGGAGTATACAGGCCCACTGGAGGAGTATACAGGCCCACTGGAGGAGTATACAGGCCCACTGGAGGAGTATACAGGCCCACTGGAGGAGTATACAGGCCCACTGGAGGAGTATACAGGCCCACTGGAGGAGTATACAGGCCCACAGGAGGAGTATACAGGCCCACAGGAGGAGTATACAGGCCCACAGGAGGAGTATACAGGCCCACTGGAGGAGTATACAGGCCCACAGGAGGAGTATACAGGCCCACTGGAGGAGTATACAGGCCCACTGGAGGAGTACACAGGCCCACAGGAGGAGTACACAGGCCCACAGGAGGAGTACACAGGCCCACTGGAGGAGTATACAGGCCCACTGGAGGAGTATACAGGCCCACTGGAGGAGTATACAGCCCCACTGGAGGAGTATACAGGTAGAAAATCAGTCCACACCCTTAAGGATTTAAAAAAAAAAATGTTGGCCACTTTAGGGGATAGACATATAAACACTAGGCACTGCAAAATTTAATACAACTAGAAGCCATATATACTTTACCAATACACCAGAGAGGCACAGATCCAAGTAGCGATCCAGCAGTCTACCACTGATCCAAAAGGCAAGATCCAGTCCGTCAACAGCATTCATCCAGCAGTCAGGCAGAGATCCTGGGAGAGCAAGCCACAGTGGAAAGCCAGTGATCCAGGGTACAAGATAAACCTAGGTCGCCAGTAGTCTTCAAGAGATCCAGTGATCACTCCACAGCATAAATCCAGGCTCCCAAAAGTGAAGCAAATTGTGAGAGATAGCCACATGCAATTTATTTCCGGATGTTTGTGGGCAGTGACATGGGCGGAGAGTGGGAGGAAACGTTAATGTCTTTCTGGGCTTGCGCAGTGGTGTGTCCGCATGCATACCGAAAGCAGCTATGCGCAATGTCTTGCTGAAGCTTGCGTACCCGTAGGCTCCAATATGTTTATTATGCACACGTGTGCACATGCGGATGCTTGCATATTTTTTATCCACCAAAAAATGCAACATGTTGTGTCCCAAGGCGGCAGAATTTTTGAAAAATCGTGCGCATACGCGGCCAAGCGCAGACATAAGCAACGTAATTTGATCTTTGCAGACGAATGCGCATGCCATGTTAAGAGATAGGTACGCAATACGCTTGCGTTTAGCAGACTTTTGATATGCAACATGCGCTGCTGAGCCAGACACAAGTGTGAAGGCAGCCTTAGGGTGTATCCTCCGCTGTCAGGAAGGGATCTTGATAGGGAACTGTGAGTGTAGGAGAGATCAGATATCTGACACCAGGGGCAGAACTACCGTGGTGCAGCTGGTTCAGCTGCACCAGGGCCCCGACCGGCTAGGGGGCCCCTTCAAGCCTGCAGGGGGGCCCCCAGCCGACCCCGTAACCCGATGTCAGAGGAGAGGAGGGTCAGAAAGCTTCCTGCTCCCCTTGCCTGATCCCGCCCCTCCTCTCCTCTGCCCCTACTGCTCCCGGGAACGTCAGCGTGGCTCAGCAGGTAGGAGAAACACCTCTCTGTAGGCCGCCAGCACCCCCCCCCACCGCCCCCTCCCGCGGCCGCCAGAACCACAAACCCCCCCCACTCCGCCAGCATAAACCTCCCCTAACCCCCCGCTCCTCACCATGGGAGCACCAGGGCCCCCTGGGGTCAAGGTCCGCCACTGCCTGACACCTAATTGTGGCGCCCCGCAATGAGTGCGTCAGAAGAGGGTATTGCAGCCATAAATGCAGCCGCAATATTCTCTGACACAGCAGTGATCTGGTTAACTTTGATATCCAATCCTGCATGCATCACCTAGAACAGAGGGCCAACCCAGGGTCCTGGTGGGCGGAGTGCAAGGGAAGTGTGTAGGGAGAACAGACACTTAGTCTGCAGAGTTAGTCTAGAAGAGTCTAGATCAGAGTCTAGAACAGAGAACTTGAACTTGGAGTAGGAGCGGGGGCTCCGCACCTCGTGCAGCCCCGGGCCGTCACCGGTCGGGTGTCAGCACCTGAGGCCTCAACAACCGGGATCGGGCATCATTACCACGGGTTCCAAAAGACCCCCGTGCCCAAAACTTCACAGCCAGTTCACTGGTACCGAAGCTGGCAGCAGTTCACCTCTGCTACGCGAACCAGAAGAGTGGAGGAGCAGCTTCACAGGAGCACCCCACCACCAGCCAAATTCCAGTCGTCTAACCAGCGGTGTACCCACTGAGGGATCCAAGGCTCCCCAAAACATCCATAACGTACATCTTGGATAGGGCATTGAAGCAGCCTCCCCGTACCCGATCTGGTATTCCTGGGCGACAATGGCGAAATACTTAGCTAGAATGGAGGAACACTACGGATCTCTGAGGGACACCATCACTGCTGAGTCCACCCGGTCTACTACTCAACCACTGTATGCCATGTACTGCCTGCTGGTTACAGTAAAGACCCGTTGCAGAGACTTTCTGTGTCCGTGCTTCCTTATGAACTGTCTGTCCGCAGTACAAGGTAACCGCAGCTGTTGCACAACATCTTGAGCAGCTCCAGCCTCCGGGGATCACCGCTTAGCCTGTGGGGAGCGTTCCATCATGCTGCTGTCCATCCCCCGGAGGTTCCGCAGCGTCGGTAACGATTACCGAAACTACTCATAGGTGGCGTCACGAATAAATTAAACTCCTTTAATCTGTTCCTACAAGACGTCTTCACTTTTGATCTGCACTCCACCGGGCCCCACTACCGGCAGGCGCGGTCCACCCGTGACAAGGAGGAAGGAGCTACAGCCTGTCTAAACCGGAGTCCACGGGCTGACGGTGAGTCATAATAATCATACCAGTTGGGTTTTTTAACCTTTTTTTGTGTGTTTTCGTCTGTTTGTGATCACCCGAGTTTGTATATTTTTTGTTAATAAAGTCTTTGAAATATAAAGAAAAATGGGTGTTTTAGATTTGCTATGATTTTGAGAAACAGATAACCCCAGATATAAAGGATCTAAGTAATGAGAAAGAAAAAAACTTGTCCACTACTTCAACAGATCATATGATCCATTGAAGCACTGGACAAGCATGAAACGGCTGTAGTCAGAATGAGCTGTTAGCGCTTCTTTACACCAGCTTGGATTTTTATGGATTCTTAATAAAGGTCTGGTGTTAGGTACAATAAGGTGAGTGCATTGCATATTATACATGGTGGTGAAAACTCCTACACCCATGCACACACAATGGCTCATCCTGTAAGGACTGAGACACTTTAAGCTTTGTTACATTCTTTATCTCCGCTCATAAACCTGTGTTTAAGGTTTATTTGTTTTTATCGGCCTTTGCTGGTGAAGGAGCTGGAGGGAAGGCTAATATGGACCTTGACCTGAGAATGACAATCATACTTGAACCATCCTACAATAAACCGGTGCCTAAGGTCACTGAGCACGAGCCAAGGCGGAGGCGTCGTCTCAGATCCGGAAACGTTAAGGAAGAGCCTGGTGTAACACCGCGGGAGCCGTGTGCAGGCACAAGGGGCCTTCTAAATTATACATTTTCGGGTTCGTCCTGGCAAATAAACGAGGAACGAGACACCGGAACCACCCAGGAATCCGGAGACACCCAGGAAAAGAGAAGACGGCACCACTGCGGGGACAAACAGATGAAGTAAGAGGCCAGACGTGTTCTCAATCCGAGGAGATCTTATGGTTGGGGGGGCCCTAGTATAAGTTCTGCATTGGGGCCCCTGAGGTTTCTCGAATATCATATTTACTAAGATACAAATTTGGATTTCAGCACATCAAGATCCCCAGTCTGATAGGAGACAACTGTTGAATTGACGCCGGTCTTGGGTCGAGGACGGAGCTGAGGGGACCTGGAGATTGTATTCTCGAAAACATGGGGGATGTAATGTTGCAGAAACTGAATACGTTAAAGGAGATCATGGAGCAGAGTAAAGGTGGGTCCTGTATGATGTGCCCATACTTGATCCATCATGTGAGACTGAGCCTTGTGTATCCTTATGGCCACCTGTCGGAATGACGTCTCCTTTAGGGTTGTGACTCATAGAATCCTGACTGCCTCAGTGTTTGCATCTTTATATGCCCCTTTAATCATCCTTCAGCACTATGTCATCTACACGGGTCACGATATCATATGATCCTTCAGTTTCCACCATCCAGAGGGAAGGTCTCCTTTTCCCGAATCCTAAAAACTCCTAATGATAGAGCCTACAATGTGTCAATGTACAGCAATATCACAGCGGGATACATGGTAAATTGACTTTCTTATTGTCTCTTTTTTGTCTTTTAGAGCTTACAAAGGGGAAGAAAGCGGTAAGATTCAGATTTATTGAGACGTTGGGGAGCTCTAAAGTAGGGGTGGGGAACCTTTTTCTGCCGGGGCCATTTGGAACTTTCTACCATCCTTCGGGGGCCGCACAGAATTATCAACTTGAATATTCCCCTGATATACTTGGTTAAACAATCAATTCACCCCCCGCTGTGGTGGCTGGCGCTGCTTCTCTGTGGCGCGGCTGTGATGTCAGGTGATAGTGGTCATGTTGCGTCTCAATTCCAGGTTTGCTTGAGCCCTAGACATCACAGGAGAGGCTGGGAGCATATACCTCACTGGGGTGGTCAAGGCATAGACATCACAGGAGAGGCTGGGAGTATATACATCACTAAGAAGGCTGAGGCATAGAGATCATTGGGGATCTGGATTTAAAGGGCAACCAGTTGGCAAAATGCATCTGCCAGCCTGAGGACTGCGGTCCCCAGGAATCTGCCCGAGGGCCGCAGAACAGGTCATCAAGGATGCGGCCCTGGGGCCATAGGTTCCCCACCCCTGCTCTAAACTGAGGGATCTATGTCCCATCAGTAACTGCTGACCTTGTAGAAAAGATCTGGAGTCACCTTTACTATTATGGATGATCACATTGTCTCTCCTCCACCTATGAACGTTACTACCAATAATTCCCTCTTTTGAAACAGTTTTCCATCCCTTTTCATTAACGTTCCATATGGCCCAAATGTTACATAATTATATAGGTTAAAAAAAGGACCTCAGTCCATCAAGTTAAACCTTCCTCCATCAATTAACTTTATTAACATCCATCCCGTCTATAAAATCTGTTATAGTGTTGGCCAAGCAGTGAGGGCCCCCTGGTCCTTACTGTAGTATTGTCTTTGGAAGCAATAAGTCATGCATTGTCCTTTGGATTGACCTCACATGAATTTATACATATAGATGAGATCTCCTCTGTGATGTCCATCCTCCGTCCTTTCATCATATGGGCGGCCTCTAATCCAGTTCCTGCCTTTGAACTGACTCTAACTTTTGAATATCCTTTTTAAAATGTGGAGCCCATATTCTAAATGTGGCCTTACAAGAGATTTATGAAAGGGTTAAAATATGTTGGGATCCCGGGATTTTATCTTTTTTTGTACACCCTAAAATCTTGTTTACTTTTGCAGCTGCTTCCTGACATTGAGCACTGCTGCTCAGATTGCCTGTAACCAGAATACCCAAGTCCTTCTCCTGGTCTATTGTCCCGGGTCCTTCTCCTGTTCTGTAGTTCCAGGTCCTTCTCCTGTTCTGTAGTCCCCAGTCCTTCTCCTGTTCTGTAGTCCCGGGTCCTTCTCCTGTTCTGTAGTACCAGGTCCTTCTTCTGTTCTGTAGTCCCGGGTCCTTCTCCTGTTCTGTAGCCCCGGGTCCTTCTCCTGTTCTGTAGTCCCAGGTCCTTCTCCTGTTCTGTAGTCCCGGGTCCTTCTCCTGTTCTGTAGTCCCGGGTCCTTCTGTTCTGTAGTCCCAGGTCCTTCTCCTGTTCTGTAGTCTCGGGTCCTTCTCCTGTTCTGTAGTCCCAGGTCCTTCTCCTGTTCTGTAAACCCGGGTCCTTCTCCTGCTCTGTAGTCCCGGGTCCTTCTTCTGTTCTGTAGTCCTGGGTCCTTCTCCTGTTCTGTAGTCCCGGGTCCTTCTCCTGTTCTGTAGTCCTGAGTCCTTCTCCTGTTCTGTAGTCCCAGGTCCTTCTCCTGTTCTGTAGTCCCCAGTCCTTCTCCTGTTCTGTAGTCCTGAGTCCTTCTCCTGTTCTCTAGTCCTGAGTCCTTCTCCTGTTCTGTAGTCCCAGGTTCTTCTCCTGTTCTGTAGTCCCCAGTCCTTCCCCTGATCTGTAGTCCCAGGTCCTTCTCCTGTTCTGTAGTCCCAGGTCCTTCTCCTGTTCTGTAGTCCTGAGTTCTTCTCCTGTTCTGTAGTCCTGAGTTCTTCACCTGTTCTGTAGTCCTGAGTTCCTCTCCTGTTCTGTAGTCCCAGGTCCTTCTCCTGTTCTGTAGTCCTGGGTCCTTCTCCTGTTCTGTAGTCCTGACTCCTTCTCCTGTTCTGTAGTCCCGGGTCCTTCTTCTGTTCTGTAGTCCCAGGTTCTCCTGTTCTGTAGTCCCAGGTCCTTCTCCTGTTCTGTAGTCCCGGTCCTTCTCCTGTTCTGTAGTCCTGAGTCCTTCTCCTGTTCTGTAGTCCCAGGTCCTTCTTCTGTTCTGTAGTCCCAGGTTCTCCTGTTCTGTAGTCCCAGGTCCTTCTCCTGTTCTGTAGTCCCAGGTCCTTCTCCTCTTCTGTAGTCCCGGGTCATTCTCCTGTTCTGTAGTCCCAGGTCCTTCTCCTGTTCTGTAGTCCCGGGTCCTTCTCCTGTTCTGTAGTCCCCGGTCCTTCTCCTGTTCTGTAGTCCCAGGTCCTTCTCCTGTTCTGTAGTCTCGGGTCCTTCTCCTGTTCTGTAGTCCCGGGTCCTTCTCCTGTTCTGTAGTCCCGGGTCCTTCTCCTGTACTGTAGTCCCAGGTCCTTCTCCTGTTCTGTAGCCCCGGTCCTTCTCCTGTTCTGTAGTCCCAGGTCCTTCTCCTGTTCTGTAGTCCCGGTCCTTCTCCTGTTCTGTAGTCCTGGGTCCTTCTCTTGTCTGTAGTCCCGGGTCCTTCTCCTGTTCTTTAGTCCCAGGTCCTTCTCCTGTTCTGTAGTCCGCGATCCTTTTCCTGTTCTGTAGTCCCGCGTCCTTCTCCTGTTCTGTAGTCCAGAGTCCTTCTCCTGTTCTGTAGTCCAGAGTCCTTATCCTGATCTGTAGTACTGAGTTCTTCTCCTCTTCTGTAGTCCTGGGTCCTTCTATTGTCTGTAGTCCAGAGTCCTTCTCCTGTTCTGTAGTCCCGGGTCCTTCTCCTGTTCTGTAGTCCCGGTCCTTCTCCTGTTCTGTAGACCCAAGTCCTTCTCCTGTTCTGTAGACCTGAGTTCTTCTCCTGTTCTGTAGTCCCCAGTCCTTCTCTTGTCTGTAGTCCAGAGTCCTACTCCTGTTCTGTAGTCCCGGGTCCTTCTCCTGTTCTGTAGTCCCGGGTCCTTCTCCTGTTCTGTAGCCCAGTCCTTCTCCTGTTCTGTATCCGGTCCTTCTCCTGTTCTGTAGTCCCGGTCCTTCTCCTGTTCTGTAGTCCCAGGTCCTTCTCCTGTTCTGTAGTCCCGGTCCTTCTCCTGTTCTGTAGTCCCAGGTCCTTCTCCTGTTCTGTATCCCGGTCTTCTCCTGTTCTGTAGTCCCGGGTCCTTCTCCTTTTCTGTAGTCCCGGGTCCTTCTCCTGTTCTGTAGTCCCGGGTCCTTCTCCTGTTCTGTAGTCCCCAGTTTAATTCCATTTAATGTATATGCAGTCATAGGATTACTCCTTCCTAGGTGCATTACTCTACATTTATCTACATTAAACCTCATCTGCCAAGTGTTTGCCCATTCAGACATCATCTGCAGACTGTTTAGTAATATCGTACTATCAAGGTCACTTTTTAATATTCTACATAGTTTGGTGTCATCCGCAAACACTGACACTTCATTCTCAATCACATCCATAAGGTCACTAATAAAAAGATTAAAAATAATTGGTCCTAGCGCAGATTCCTGCGGTGCCCCTCTGCCGTCATAAAGCCGCGTCCATTGCTGTGCTCCTCCCACTGTCAGTATATGACCGCTGAAGGCGATCAGTGGTCACAGCGAAGCGATTGACTGCAGATATCAATGGCTGACCACATCAGAAGAAGAGGAGACGGAAAAAGGACACTGCCAGCGGGACGAAGGAGGGGGGACCAGGATGATAACTATTGGATATGCAATTTCTTATTTATTTATAACACTGAGGTCATATATAAAGGAAAGGGCAGAACACTCTTTTAAGCTTTTTAAACTCCCCCCTCCTGTGTATGTATGTGAATGACATACAACACCATTCACAGCTCTTGCGCATGCGCAGTGGCGCAGGTCACGCTGCTCTATTGAAGCTGCACAGTGCTTGAAGGCTCGTGAGATTTGTAAAGTCTTGCACCTGCGCAGTGGAATCTCGTGGGGCACTGCAGCTTCAATAGAGCAGAGAGACCCACGCCACTGCGCATGCGCAAGACTGCAGTCATTCACATGCGGTCACTCAGGAGGCGGCATTTTATGAAATATGCAGCAGTTGTAAATATAAAGGATTTTTAGGAACCCCAAATACACTATGTTATAGGTGGTGGGGAGGGTTTATAATGCCCAAAACACAAAGATTTTGGGGCACAAATCTCTCCAATATAAATGTGAAAACAAAAGAAATATCTAAAAGTTTAGTAGCAAAAGCAATGAGTCTCTGCTACTGGAGCTCAACTACTGAAACGTCTTGGGGGCGTCTAGCGGTGACTACTGGATCAATCAGATGAAGCAGAACTAAGTGTTATCCCATGTCTATACCATCACTATAATAATGCATAATGTTCTGTGCTATTATAGAGACAGCCGATGCCCGGACACAACGTCATAGTCGTCACCGACCTCGATCTGAGCGACGTCCAGTGGTTGGTTACAATCATTAATTCTGAGCAATTCAAAGGACAAGTCACGAAGACAAACTTCATCAACATCAGCACAATTAAGGGATATAATTGGGAGAAGCAGAGCGCTGAGTACACCTTCTGTATCTACGTCCACAGAGAATACGACAGCACACAGAGCGATACAACCAATACCAGGGTTAAGGTACTGTCACTACAAGGTAAGAGGCTTCTATGGACTAAGACTCTAAGATCATCAAAAAGAGACATCGTGCAGACATGTCTACTACCGCCAGGGGGAGAAAAACTAAATTTGACTCAATGTATCCATAATGCTAAATATATAGTCATATCCACCAGCCCATGACTGATTGTGCTGATCCGGAGGAAGGATGGACAATAGTAGTGGTCTCTACGAGAATAAGGCACAAAGAACTGCACTGAATGGGATGTCTTAAATTTCTCTCTCTCCCTTTCTTCCTTTCTTCCTTTCTTCCTTTCTTCCTTCCTTCCTTCCTTCCTTCCTTCCTTTCTTCCTTCCTTTCTTCCTTCCTTCCTTCCTTCCTTCCTTCCTTTCTTCCTTCCTTCCTTCCTTTCTTCCTTCCTTCCTTCCTTCCTTCCTTCTTTCCTTCCTTCCTTCCTTCCTTCCTTTCTTCCTTTCTTCCTTTCTTCCTTCCTTCCTTCCTTCCTTTCTTTCTTTCTTCCTTTCTTCCTTCCTTTCTTTCTTTCTTTCTTTCTTCTCCTATCTATGTTAGTAAAATAAACTATAAAATATCTCAGTTTTTGCATTTCGATAAGTGCCGCTGATCTCATGGCAGTGGCAGCCACTCATCTTCCGCCGCCAGGAGGTCAGCAGCACCAGCTGCTGATCTCCCGGCGCTATGGCAGTGAGCAGCGGGTGGGCATTTTTTAATATCCCACCAATAATGTGCTGCCCAGCTGATTGGTCGTGCGCCGCCTAGCGCGTGACCAATCAGCTAAGCAGCACGGTGTTGGCGTGAAATTTAAAAATGCCCACCCGCTGCTCACTGCTATAGCGCCAGGAGATCAGCAGCTGGTGCCGCTGACCTCCCGGCGGCGGGAGATGAGCAGCTGCCACTGCCATGAGATCAGCGGCATCCACCACTGGTCTCCCGGCAGCTGTTCGCTCACTGTTATTCCGCAGGGGAATCAGCAGCGGGTGCCGCTGATCTCCGGTGCAATAGCAGCGAGCGGTGCCCGTGTATTTCACTTGCGGAGGCGCAGTTCGTGGCCCGCGGTGCATTATGGGATTCGCGTACAGCGCCGAACTGGCAATTATGTATTTAGATGAGCATGTTCTGTGCCGTGTTCAGAGGTCACGGTGCAGAGAAGGAGAGTAAGAACTGACATGTTCCCATTATTACTAACGTCTGTATGTTCTGAGCATGCTCTGTGCCGTGTACAAAGGTCACTCTGTGGGGACATGACATCCCCCTTGGCCCTTTATCAATGGTGTCTCTTGTGTCGTCTGTCTCCAGCTTTACTATAGAGGTACTCATTGTAATCCTGCCTGTGATGATAATGAGGTTACTGCTGATTCTGGTCCTAGTCTACACAGCATAAACTGAAGAGTCACAGGAACTATAAACCTATTGTGAGGACTCAGTATTTCCTATTATGAGTTTTATGGAAAATTTAAAAAATCTCTAAATCTATGTTGTAGAAATATGTTTCCTATTTTATCCTGTTTGAACGGTCGGTCATTGCCTCAGCTCGGTCATGTGTTTACAGGGAAGAAGCAGATGGTTGTGGTGATCGATAACGCAAAAATTGGCAATAATGAGGAGAAGGATCAGATCAAGAAAAAGTATTCCAGTATAAGCAAATATGCCAAGGGTCTGCTCTTGTTCACTACATTGGAGAGACAGTCAGACTATCAGAAGTGTTCTACTAGTTCTCCAGAACTCAAGAACGAAACACCGCCGGAACCAAACATCGACGCCCGAGGTTAGTGCCTGGAATCCTTCATTGTCATTATAGGTAATGATATGGGAAGGGTTATAGTGTAAAGTAATAAAGTGATATGTATTGAGTCTCGCCGGGATGAAAGGTTCTATTTAGGTTACATATTAAGTTCCAGTTCCCTCGTAGAGATACAAAGATTGTCTAAAGGCCCCTGAACATCTTTAGAATTAAGTTGATGTAACCCATCGATATTTGCAGGAGAGACTGGAAGTCTAATGTGTATGGAGCATCCCGACTCTCCCTGACAGATAATATCAGAGAAGGATCCAGACTGTGCAATCCTCTTGTTAGGCAGGGAGATAGGCCGCCATTGATGAATCAGGCTGCAGCTCTCTCATAGAGAACTCAAGAGCGCCCAGCCAACCGTTCATGTGTATGGAGGAGTTGGAAGAGATACAACAAATGTGTATGGGGATCTCCTAACTCTCCTCGACAGACGATATCTGAGAAGAGAAGGATCAAGCCTGTGCAATCCTTTAGTTTGGCAGGGAAATAAGCTGCCATTGTTAAATCTGGCAGCACCTCTTTCATAGAAATCTCAAGAGCATTCGGACAACCGTTCAAGTGTATGGAGGAGTTGGGTAGAGATACATCCAGAGCCGCCAATAGGGCCTTATAGGCCATACAGCAGTATGGGGCCCGAAGATAAGTGGAGGGGGCGTGGCCTTACAAACAGCAGGGGGGGGCCAGGGTGCGCTGGCTGTGGGTGGGGCCATTTGGAGCAATGAGGCCCGTCCCCATTGGCCAACAGCAGTGGCACGGTAGTTCTTCATACGCTGCCTGACCTGACGAGTCTCGTCGTCGTCACCAGCCAGGGGCGGGGCCGTCCGTCACGTCACACACACAGGCTGGGGCTGGGCAGGCCAGCAGGCACAGGGAACCGCCCAGCCGCCGCCCAGGCACGCCCACCATCTATTATCCTGTGGGGGCCCGGCGGCCCGCCCACCAACGCTCACCCCAGAGGCCTCAATGCACAGGGCCCAGGGAACCACCCAGCCACTATTATCCTGTGGGGGCCTGGCCCGCCCACACCATGCCTTAAAGCACAGAGGGCCCGCCCAGCCTCTATTAGCCTGTGGGGGCACGGGATCCCCCTCATTGTTCTCCACCTGCAGAGCAGCACGCTACATAGCTGCTCTGTTCTTACAGGACCTGTGATGACGTCACTTGGAGGGGAGGAGTCAGGGGTCACATGATCAGCTCTTCAGTTGTCATGGTGCTGGATGAGGTAAAGTGTATCTGTGGTCAGGATGGATTTAAAGTGTGGATGTAGCAGAGCCGAATGTATACGAGGTGTACGAAGCGGAGCCACGTATGTATGAGGTGTACGGAGCAGAGCCGTGTGCGTATGAGGTGTACGGAGCTGAGCCACGTGTGTATGAGGTGTACAGAGCAGAGCCACATGTGTACAAGGTGTACGGAGTGGAACAACGTGTACGAGGTGTATGGAGCTGAGCCGCGTGCGTATGAGGTGTACGGAGTGGAGCCGTGTGCGTATGAGGTGTACGGAGCTGAGCCGCGTGTGTTTGAGGTGTACGGAGCCGAGTATGTACGAGGTGTACGGAGCAGAGCCACATGTGTACTAGGTGTATGGAGTGGAACAACGTGTACGAGGTGTACGGAGCAGAGCCGAGTGTGTACGAGGTGTACGGAGCTGAGCCGCGTGCGTACAAGGTGTACAGAGTGGAGCCACGTGCGTACGAGGTGTGTGTACCAGTGGTCACCCCCAGCAGATGCCGCTCCCACTCTTATAGTCTCGGCTGCCTTTGCCGGTAACATTCTTCTCCAGAGTCTCTGATAATAAGTAATCGAGATCCGCTGCCATTTTCTGGAAGCTTGTGGCCCCTGGCTCCAGAGCTCACTTCACCCCCTCAATGGGTGGGGGCCCGGGGAGACATCATATATCTCTGTGGCTCCTGCAGAGCTCAGCTCACCCCCAGTCTATGTGCTCCTAGCCTTCTGCAGTGCTGTATATGCCCTCAGTGTCTCCTGTATGATGTATATATAGCAGTCTCCTATGTGATGTATTTGATTTACAAAACTTATTGTCACAGAGTCGACTGTGCTCCAGACCAACACAAGCCTGGAAGATCAGATATCACCGAACATCGCAGGACACAGAGAAGCAGCTGCAGCCATCAAATTAGGTGAGTTAATTAATTTAATGTAGCCGGGTAATTTACATTGTGATGTGCGGCCCCTGAATGATGGTAGAAATTTCCAAATGTCTCTCCAGCAGCAAAAAGGTTCCCCACCCCTGTACAAGGTGATGAATAACAGCAGCAGTGTTATTCTGCCTCATGTGGCATTTATTGTTCACATCCCTCCACAGCTCTGATAAATAACAATGTATATAAAGAGGTTAATGAGTGATTGGGGAGGACGTGGTGCAGAAAGGGAGTTTTTCCAATAGTGGGTGGTGAAACTATGGAAGGTTTGATGGGTGGAGGCGGAACCTGGATGGAGGCGGAGCTTGGTGGAGGCGGAGTTGGGGTGGAGTCTCAGGGGGGCCCCAAAATTTTGCTAGTAAGGGGCCCCAAAATTTCTAGTGGCAGCCCTGGATACATCTAATGTGTATGTGGATCTTTACTCTGAACCATAATCAGCCTTATCTTCCAAGACCAGAACAAGTACAAAGGGATAAGAGAAGGTCTGAATCCTAGATGACCAGAATAGTCACTGACCACTAGAATTTGAGCAGAGAGAGGCAGGCAAGGCTGTCAATGAGATGTACAGTTACAGCTACAACATACATATTGAGTTGAGGGCATAGCTATCTTCTTCAAAAGATGGGGAACGTCCATAGGTATCAATTCTCATCATCTCTGGATATTAAATTCCTCATTATTAACAACCAGAGACGTCCATATTACGACTCTCATTCAACTCGAAACCCAACACTAAGGCAGTAAATTAAAATAAAGACTCCGAGCTTCAGAGCTGATCTGTCACCAACAGAACGTAGAATATTTCCAAATCGAAAGATTCCAACGATCCGGTAAATCATCGCCGGTGTTACAAACATTTCACCTTCATGGGTTTGATGTAAGTTTCATTAGCAGAAGGTTAAGATTTGGTACGATGTGAAACATTCCAATGATTCCATGATGTTGATTTTCATCCTTCTTGCCATTATAGTGATACTACCGTGTTTCCCCGAATATAAGACAGTGTCTTATATTAATTTTACCCCCAAAAGTCCCACCCTGTCTTATATTCGGGGTATGACTTATATTAAAAAAAAAATGACAATTAACCGCACCTTGCCGCAAGTGTCCCATACAGTACCGTACATTGTATGGGGACCTGCCGGAAGTGTGCCACAAGTCGGCTGTGCGGCGGAATTGCGGTTTTAATGGGCAAGTCGGCAAGGAAACATCCTTATTTTTTAGGGTAATGGCGGCCTCGGGCTATGGATTCCTCCGCGGTGCAGGGCGTTGTCCAGATGCTTCTTCATGCAGGAGCTTCTGGCCAATCAGCATTCGAGCCGCTGAGCCAATCAGCGCTCGAGATGCTGGGGAGCCGCTGGCCAATCAGAAGCTCCTGCCGGCAGCGGTGACGTCAGGCCGGGGCGACAGGCGCACAAGATTAACCCTATGCCCTCGGGGTTACCTGCGGCACCTGAGGGCAGAGGGGAGCCCACGGAGGACAGCGGACCTGCGGCTGCACCTGAGGGCAGAGGGGAGCCCACAGAGGATAGCGGGGCCAGCGGGACAGCAGGGACACAGGTAAAACATGCAATGGGCAAAAATGGCACTTTAGCGGTACCCTGTCTTATATTCCCCGAAAATAAGTCACCCTGTCTTATATTCGGGGTATGACTTATATTGGAAAATTCTGCGCCAGCCCTGCCCTGACTTATATTCGGGGGTGACTTATTTTCGGGGAAACAGGGTATGTACAGACAGACATTGTTACTTCTTTGAAGCATCTCTTGATGGAATTGGCTGTAAACTCAGCCCTGTCCAATAAGAAGGCTGCAAAAAAAAAACTCTTTAGAGAAAACATAAACTATTCCAAAACTTATCAAAAATGTTTCAAAAAAATGAAAAACTCCGGAAAGTTTCTCAAAGAACGAACGATTTCGAAAACAGTTTCAGGTTGAAAAAAACGTTGCTTTTAACCACCTAAATATCTCCGTTGCACATAGTTGTAATACCGGCACAGGTCCTAGTAGAAAGAGAGTAACAACAGTAGAAAAATCTTAAAATCTGAGAGTCCTCAGGGGTTGATACTTTTTAATGGCGAACTGAAAAGATGGTAGATAATAGCAGCTTTCGAGACAACTCAGGTCTGAAGAACCAACCTGAAGAAGAGACCTGAGTTGTCTCGAAAGCTGCTATTATCTACCATCTTTTCAGTTCGCCATTAAAAAGTATCAACCCCTGAGGACTCTCAGATTCTAATATTTTTCTATCTACTGGGTAACACGGATCAAACATATATTTTAAACTTAGTAACAACATTATAAATATTCCAAGCATCTCACCTGCATTTCTTCACTGGAATCTCTTTTCACTCCACAGGTTATCAGGCCCCCATTTCCCAACAGGTAGATATGAAATATTGGTTTCTCCTCCATGATGGAGCTTGAGGTTGGGAATGATTTTAGTCGTAGACTCTCGTGAAGTCTGACTCCTTTGTTAGTTACTCGCCAATATATTAATGTCTTTTTGCTTTCTAGGTTATGTTCGGGACAAAATATAACGTTGGGATTTTCTCCAGATCAGCGGACAGAGACTTCGCCTGGCTGGGGGGTTTACTGACGACTGAGGAGTTCAGAGATCATGTCCTATCCGTCAGGTCATGTTTCATCTCCAACAATGGATACCAGCAGATGACCGAGGACCTGTCGCACTGCACATTTGGGATCCTCTATCACACCAAGAAAATGGGCAGAGTCAACATTACTGACGTGACGGACAGTCTGTACGATGAGGAGCTGCAGCAGCTGTCTACGACTCTGGGTAAGAGTAAAACCCCACATAAAATGACGACTTTAAGATCTATTATCCAGAGCAGCAGCACTAAGAATATGTTAGGGTTAAGATTAGATGTAGGATTGAGGTGAGTATTAGACTTTGTGTTAAGATTAAGATTGCTGGTAAAGTTAGGATTAGCATTGATTTTAGTGCTAGGATTGGGTTACGTGTAGGTCTGCTCCTCACCTGCCATAAGCCTGCTCAAGACCTGTCCTAGGCCTGCTCCTTACCTATTCTAGGTGTGCTACTCATCTGTTCTAGGCCTGCTCCTCACCTGTCCTCAACCTGCTCCTTACCTGTTCTAGTTTTGCTTCTCACATGTCCAAGGTCTACTCTACACCTGCCCTAGGTTTGGTCCACACCTTCTAGGTTTGCTCCTCAACTGTCATTGGCCTGCTCAAGACATATCTTAGGCTTGCTACTCATCTGTCCTAGTCCAGCTCCTCAACTGTCCTAGGTCTGCTCCTCACCTGTCATTGGCCTTTTCCTCTCCTGTCCTAGGTCTGCTCCTCACCTGTCATTGGCCTTTTCCTCTCCTGTCCTAGGTCTGCTCCTCACCTGTCATTGGCCTTTTCCTCTCCTGTCCTAGGTCTGCTCCTCACCTGTCATTGGCCTTTTCCTCTCCTGTCCTAGGTCTGCTCCTCACCTGTCATTGGCCTTTTCCTCTCCTGTCCTAGGTCTGTTCCTCACCTGTCATTGGCCTTTTCCTCTCCTGTCCTAGGTCTGCTCCTCATCTGTCCCAGTCCTGCTTCTCACCTTTCCTACGCCTACTCCACACGTGTCCTAGGGTTACACCTTACCTGTCCTAGGCTTGCTCCACACCTGTCCTAATCCAGCTCATCACCTATACTCCTACTGCAGCTCCCTTCCAAGTCCTTTCTACCTGTAGAAGGGTGATCAGCCTTCTGGCACCAACTAGACCTCATATCATGTTGTTTGTCAGACCCCAGATACTGAAAAACAATCACACAGGGCCAGATTGAGCACTGCGGTGCCGGACAGGTGAGCAGTGAGTTTATAACCAGTTAGGGTGATCACTTGTTATTTTTAACGTCTGGAAATCCCTACTGTTTTTGTGATTCAGATTCTGTAGAGACCTCATAGAATAATAAGTGACAATATGGGGGCCCATTATATCAAATCTGCCCAAGGTGAATTTCTGGAGGTTTGCTTAGTGGGCGGTGCTTATGTTCTCCTTCACCTCCAGCCTGACATTCTGCATCGCCAAGATGCAGGGACGCAGGATATGAGGGAAGATGTTACACGGTGCGGGGAGTGGGTAACTATGGGGTGGGGGGCTGAGAGAGTGGACTGCGGGGAGAGAAGGGGTGCAGCTGAGCATTTACACTGCAGGGAGGAGGGGGGCTGAGAAGTCGCTCTGCAGGGGAGGGGCTGGAGACCTTAGTACACATTTGGAACAGCTCCGCCCCTGGGACCAGCATCATCACAGTGGCACAGTGTATCAGGGAAGGGATAAGGATGTATCTACAGCTGTCTGATGCTCCATGTGAGGATCCCAGTATGCACTGCAGCATCACACGGGACGTCATCCAGGAGGAAATAGAGAAAGAAAAAAACAAAAGTGTAGAGAGGGAATTAATAAAGAACTATAGGAGAAAATAGCTTACATTACAGGGATATATTAGATAGAGAGTTGCTGGGCTCGGACTGACCCTTTCAGATTTGATTTATTCTTACAACTAAGACTAGATTAGTATAAGGGTTAAAGGAATCTTTCCGCTCAAAAACTCAAAAAAAATGATTTTCCCCGTAAATATAGGCGCTAATCTGCAGATAAATGACATTTAAGTCATGTAAATCTGGTTTATACATGTAGAACTATGCCATCAATATATATATGTAGAACTATGCCATCAATATATATATATGTAGAACTATGCCATCAATATATATATGTAGAACTATGCCATCAATATATATATGTAGAACTATGCCATCAATATATATATGTAGAACTATGCCATCAATATATATATATGTAGAACTATGCCATCAATATATATATTGTAGAACTATGCCATCAATATATATATGTAGAACTATGCCATCAATATATATATGTAGAACTATGCCATCAATATATATATGTAGAACTATGCCATCAATATATATATGTAGAACTATGCCATCAATATGTAACCAAAACAGTGAAGTAATGGATCCTCAGAAGTAGCTCACTAATACATCCAGTGATTTACAGGGAGGAAGAATACAATTGTGATCATTGATGATCTGGAGGACTCCAGTCATGAGAAGAAGAGTCAGATTCTGTTCACTCAGCCATCGATTGCCAGATATGCCAGTGACCTGATCCTTATTTCATATGAAGATAAGACAGATAACATGGGACTATCAGCAAAATTAAAGATCCTAAGTTATTTGCTGGGACTTTCAGGTATGAAACAGAAAACTCTTTGTTACTCATCATTTTATCATCTCATGTTTAGTAGCTACAATCTACTGATTAATTTGTGAGGGAAACTCAGATAGGACTGTCCGGAAAGGTTATCATTAGGACTGTCTGGAAAGGTAAACATTAGGACTGTATGGAAAGGACATTATTAGGACTGTCTGGAAAGGTTAACATTAGGACTGTCTGGAAAGGTTATCATTAGGACTGTCCGGAAAGGTTATCATTAGGACTGTCCGGAAAGGTTATCATTAGGACTGTCCGGAAAGGTTAACATTAGGACTGTATGGAAAGGTTATCATTAGGACTGTCCGGAAAGGTTAACATTAGGACTGTCTGGAAAGGTCAACATTAGGACTGTCTGGAAAGGTCAATATTAGAACTGTCTGGAAAGGTCAATATTAGAACTGTCTGGAAAGGTCAACATTAGGACTGTCCGGTAAGGTCAACATTAGGACTGTCCGGAAAGGTCAACATTAGGACTGTCCGGAAAGGTCAACATTTGGACTGTCTGGAAAGGTCAATATTAGGACTGTCTGGAAAGGTCAATATTAGGACTCTCTGGAAAGGTCAATATTAGGACTGTCTGGAAAGGTCAACATTAGGACTGTCTGGAAAGGTCAATATTAGGACTGTCTGGAAAGGTCAACATTAGGACTCTCTGGAAAGGTCATATATTAGGACTGTCTGGAAAGGTCAACATTAGGACTGTTAAAAACAGAAAGTAGTATGTGAAATCTCTAAAACCATTACAGAATCAATGCATTGTGCACATGTACACTGTACTAACAATGGTAGAACCCAAATTGTCTTAAGATTGGACATTGGACTGAAAAAACTGATTTTATAGAATGGACAGTCTGAAGATCGGGTGACTGGGAGAAAGATCGTACAACTGGTGGTGAACCATTTATTGTATGTCAACCATCTCAGGTTTAGAAAAAATGATTTGTCTCTACAATTTTTGAAAATATTATGAAACTAAAAGTAAAATAATAAAATATTATAAGTGACAATAGGAACATCCCTCTTCTTTTACAGGTGGACGTTTGGAACATCCTCAAAAAAGCTCTGAATATGAGAGGAACAAGTCCATCTATGGACACAACCGGAAAGAAAACTGAGGTAACATGTCATCTATGATACGTCCGGTATAGACCCAGGGTAATATGTCATCTATGATACATCCGGTATAGACCCGGGGTAATATGTCATCTATGATACATCCGGTATAGACCCAGGGTAATATGTCATCTATGATACATCCGGTATAGACCCGGGATATTATGTCATCTATGATACATCCAGTATAGACCTGGGGTAATATGTCATCTATGATACATCCGGTATAGACCCAGGGTAATATGTCATCTATGATACATCCGGTATAGACCCAGGATAATATGTCATCTATGATACATCCGGTATAGATTTGGGGTAATATGTCATCTATGATACATCCGGTATAGACCCGGGATAATATGTCATCTATGATACATCCAGTATAGACCTGGGGTAATATGTCATCTATGATACATCCGGTATAGACCCAGGGTAATATGTCATCTATGATACATCCAGTATAGATTTGGGGTAATATGTCATCTATGATACATCCGGTATAGACCCGGGATAATATGTCATCTATGATACATCCGGTATAGAGCCAGGGTAATATGTCATCTATGATACGTCCGGTATAGACCCAGGGTAATATGTCATCTATGATACATCCGGTATAGACCCAGGGTAATATGTCATCTATGATACATCCAGTATAGACCTGGGGTAATATGTCATCTATAATACATCCGGTATAGACCAGGATAATATGTCATCTATGATACATCCGGTATAGAGCCAGGGTAATATGTCATCTATGATACATCCGGTATAGAGCCAGGGTAATATGTCATCTATGGTACATCCGGTATAGACCCTGGGGTAATATGTCATCTATAATACATCCGGTATAGACCCGGGGTAATATGTCATCTATGATACATCCGGTATAGACCCTGGGTAATATGTCATCTATGATACATCTGGTATAGACCCAGGGTAATATGTCATCTATGATACATCCGGTATAGACCTTGGGTAATATGTCATCTATCATACATCTGATATAGACCCGGGGTAATATGTCATCTATCATACATCCGATATAGACCAGGGTAATATGTCATCTATGATACATCTGATATAGACCAGGGGTAATATGTCATCGATGATACATCTGGTATAGACCCGGGTAATATGTCATCTATAATACATCCGGTATAGACCCAGGGTAATATGTCATCTATGATATATCTGGTATAGACCCAGTGTAATATGTCATCTATGATACATCCGGTATAGACCTGGGGTAATATGTCATCTATGATACATCCGGTATAGACCCAGGATAATATGTCATCTATGATACATCCGGTATAGACCCGGGTAATATGTCATCTATGATACATCCGGTATAGACCCTGGGTAATATGTCATCTATGATACATCCGGTATAGACCCGGGGTAATATGTCATCTATGATACATCCGGTATAGACTCGGGGTAATATGTCATCTATGATACATCTGGTATAGACCCGGGGTAATATGTCATCTATGATACATCCGGTATAGACCCGGGGTAATATGTTATCTATGATACATCCGGTATAGACCTGGGGGTAATATGTCATCTATGATACATCCGGTATAGACCCGGGGTAATATGTCATCTATGATACATCTGGTATAGACCCGGGGACCGGGGTAATATGTTATCTATGATACATCCGGTATAGACCGGGGTAATATGTTATCTATGATACATCTGGTATAGACCTGGGGGTAATATGTCATCTATGATACATCCGGTATAGACCCTGGGTAATATGTCATCTATGATACATCCGGTATAGACCCGGGGTAATATGTCATCTATGAGACATCCGGCATAGACCCAGGTAATATTCATCTATGATACATCCGGTATAGACCTGGGGAAATATGTCATCTATGATACATCCGGTATAGACCCGGGTAATATGTCATCTATGATACATCCGGTATAGACCTGGGGTAATATGTCATCAATGATACATCCGGTATAGACCCGGGTAATATGTCATCTATGATACATCTGGTATAGACCTGGGTAATATGTCATCAATGATACATCCGGTATAGACCCGGGTAATATGTCATCTATGATACATCTGGTATATACCGGGTAATATGTCATCTATCATACATCTGATATAGCCCGGGTAATATGTCATCTATGATACATCTGGTATATACCCGGGGTAATATGTCATCTATCATACATCTGATATAGACCCGGGGTAATATGTCATCTATGATACATCCGGTATAGAACCGGGTAATATGTCATCTATGATACATCCGGTATAGACCCGGGGTAATATGTCATCTATGATACACCCGGTATAGACCCAGGGTAATATGTCATCTATGATACATCTGGTATAGACCCAGGGTAATATGTCATCTATGATACATCCGGTATAGACCCGGGGTAATATGTATCTATCATACATCTGATATAGACCGGGTAATATGTCATCTATGATACATCCGGTATAGACCAGGGGTAATATGTCATCTATGATACACCCGGTATAGACCCGGGGTATATATGTCATCTATGATACATCCGGTATAGACCAGGGTAATGTGTCATCTATGATACATCCGGTATAGACCCGGGGTAATATGTCATCTATGATACATCCGGTATAGACCCGGGGTAATATGTCATCTATGATACATCCGGTATAGACCCGGGTAATATGTCATCTATGATACATCCGGTATAGACCCGGGGTAATATGTCATCTATGATACATCCGGTATAGACCTGGGGTAATATGTCATCTATGATACATCCGGTATAGACCCGGGGTAATATGTCATCTATGATACATCCGGTATAGACCTGGGGTAATATGTCATCTATGATACATCCGGTATAGACCCGGGGTAATATGTCATCTATGATACATCCGGTATAGACCTGGGGTAATATGTCATCTATGATACATCCGGTATAGACCCGGGGTAATATGTCATCTATGATACATCCGGTATAGACCTGGGGTAATATGTCATCTATGATACATCCGGTATAGACCCAGGGTAATATATATATGGTTATGTGAAGTAATAATCTCATTATTTTGCAGCAGGGAGGTGCTGTTTCCTATCCATCTTCAGAACAATCATCATATCCACCTTCCATACCTCCTGAAGAGCTGCCATCTTCCACCCTGGGAGGGGTAAGTTATCCATTTCTGTTGTCTTTGTAGCGTTGAAGGCCTAGGCAGTGGTGGATTTCTTGTCTTTGGGTTTTCAGATATTCGTTATTTCTTTGTTCTCACATGTGACGATGTTCATGTCCAGGTCGTCCTTCTTCTCTTCACCAGCTGTTAGTGTCATTGTGTTATTTTAATGTTTTTGTGAAAATAATTAGATATTTTCATTTGAGTTTTCTGGATTTTTTTCTAGACTTCAAAAGCTCCGACAAGACCCACGGTTGGCATCTTCTCTAGGTCGGAGGAGAGTGACTACTTCTGGTTGGAGAAGCTCCTGACATCGGAAGAGTTTGGATACAAGGACATTCAATGTTGTAAAGTTTCGGGCAGTGAGGAGGCTTTGCGGAAGGTCGCCTTTAGGATTAAGTTTGGGATTATATATCACAGTGTGAAGAATGGAAAGATTCATCTCATCGATGTCAAAGATTCCCTCTATCAAATGGAGCTGGAGCTGCTGAGCACTAAACTTGGTGAGAAGTCGTAGTATGACCATTAAAGAGAGGAGACAATGGACTGCGATCGATCCACTTATTGAGATCTTCTCTTCTTTTTCCTTTATTTTACTTCTCAATTCTTCTGTTACTTTATGTATTTAATGTCTTGTCTTTGTCATTCTTGCAATCTTCCTTATATTTCTTTTCTCTCTATCTCTTTTGCTTTTTTCTTCTCTTTCCCTTGTCTTCTTCTTGGTGATCTTTATACTTTTATCTTGTTCCTGTTTATATCTCTGTCTAAATCTCTATAAACACCTTTGGTTTCTTCATTATTCTCTTCTTTTTCTGTTTCTTATATTCTTTGCTTTTTTTAAACAAATCCCTCTAACACACGGGCAACCAAAAGGGAAAGGCACGACAGCCACCAACTGGTCTCTGTACAGACCTTGAGACCCTAGGCGAACAACTAAGAGCACCACCTCAGACCTGGCTCCCTGAAATGCCATCAAGCGGTTTTTTGTGCCTCCTAAGGTAGCAGAGGGGAGGACATCACACAGTCTATCAGGGGAGAGGATAACATGGGACAATCAGCAAAATCAAAAATCCTAAATTATTTGCTGGGACGTTCAGGTATGAAACAGAAAACTCTTTATTACTCATCATCTTATTGTCTCATGTTTGGTAGCTACAATCCACCGATGAGTTTGTGAGGGAAGCACAGATAAGACTGTTCGGAAAGGTCGACATTAGGACTGTCTGGAAAGGTCAACATTGGGACTGTCTGGAAAGGTCAACATTAGGACTGTCTGGAAAGGTCAACATTAGGACTGTCTGGAAAGGGCAACATTAGGACTGTCTGGAAAGGGCAACATTAGGACTGTCTTCAAAGGTCAACATTAGGACTCTCTGGAAAGGTCAACATTAGGACTGTCTGGAAAGGTCAACATTAGGACTGTCTGGAAAGGTCATTATTAGGACTGTCTGGAAAGGTCAACATTAGGACTGTCTGGAAAGGTTAACATTAGGGCTGCTCGGAAAGGTCAATCAGAGGGGAGGTATCAGAGGGGAGGACATCACACACTGTCTACCAGGGGAGAGGATAACATGGGACGATCAGCAAAATCAAAGATCCTAAATTATTTGCTGGGACTTTCAGGTATGAAACAGAAAGCTCTTATTACTCATCATCTTATTGTCTCATGTTTGGTAGCTACAATCCACCAATGAGTTTGTGAGGAAAGCACAGATAAGACTTGAAAGGTCAACATTAGGACTGTCTGGAAAAGTCAACATTATAACTGTCTGGAAAGGTCAATATTAGGACTGTCTGGAAAGGTCAACATTAGGACTGTCTGGAAAGGTCAACTTTAGGACTGTCTGGAAAAGTCAACATTAGGACTGTCTGGAATGGTCAACATTAGGACTGTCTGGAAAAGTCAACATTAGGACTGTCTGGAAAGGTCAACTTTAGGACTGTCTGGAAAAGTCAACATTAGGACTGTCTGGAAAGGTCAATCAGAGGGGAGGTATCAGAGGGGAGGACATCACACACTGTCTACCAGGGGAGAGGATAACATGGGACGATCAGCAAAATCAAAGATCCTAAATTATTTGCTGGGACTTTCAGGTATGAAACAGAAAGCTCTTTATTACTCATCATCTTATTGTCTCATGTTTGGTAGCTACAATCCACCAATGAGTTTGTGAGGAAAGCACAGATAAGACTTGAAAGGTCAACATTAGGACTGTCTGGAAAAGTCAACATTATAACTGTCTGGAAAGGTCAATATTAGGACTGTCTGGAAAGGTCAACATTAGGACTGTCTGGAAAGGTCAACTTTAGGACTGTCTGGAAAAGTCAACATTAGGACTGTCTGGAATGGTCAACATTAGGACTGTCTGGAAAAGTCAACATTAGGACTGTCTGGAAAGGTCAACTTTAGGACTGTCTGGAAAAGTCAACATTAGGACTGTCTGGAAAGGTCAATCAGAGGGGAGGTATCAGAGGGGAGGACATCACACACTGTCTAACAAGTGAGAGGAAGGAGTGCAGGAACAAACAGAAACTCAGTGAGGTAAACTGAAGCAGGTTCAAATATGATGACATTATAAGGGGATAGGAAGGAAAAAACACTGACTCACAGCAAACACTAAAGTGGTGATGAAGATCTGGAAATCCCAAGAACAAGTCCACATAGAAATACAGTCATCAAGGAAATACAGTAAAGGGAGAACATATATATCCTCACCTGGGACAAATCAAAAGAGGACAAATAATAGGATAAAGTAAATAAAGGAAAAACACAAGTGATAACAACTATCTGCATTAGAACCAAGAGGAAAAGGTCCAAAGCTCAGCGACAGAGGAACCGACCATGGAGTAAAAGGTCACCAGATTGAATCCCTAAATCAAACAATGACACTTTTAATCTCTATTATGCATTAATCTCTCCTTTTTGTCTTCTACATACTTTTTTTTAAACATATTTCTTATTTGTATCTCCTTGTTCTGTCCTCATCTTCCTAATATTTTTCTTCACTGTTCTTCTATACCTTTGTTTCCTAATATCCTCATACAATATATCTCTTTCATGTCTTTGTCTTCTTTCCTTTTCCTCTCTTGATTTTTTATTTACTTGTCTATTTTCTTTTTTTCTCATCTTCTTGATGTCTTTCTCTTATCTTTCCCTTTTTTCTTAACCTCCTCTTTTTGTCTGTACTTCTCTTTTTCTCTTTTATATCTCCATTATTTTTCTTCTTCTCTTTATTTGTTTCTTTTCATAGTTTTTTTATTCATTTTCTTACACTCTCTTCAATTACTCTTTTCCTATTTCTTTAAATCTTATCTTTATCTTCTTTTGTTGCTTTTTTTCACTATTTTACCTTCTTATTTTCTTATCAATTTCTTCCTGTTCTTTTTCTTTCAATATTATTTCTTTCTCCTTTTATATATACTTCTATTCTTATCCCTTTTAAAGGGCCTCTGTCAGGTCATTTTCCAGTATGATACTGATAGTTCCTTTGAATAGTGCTTGGACAGACCTTTCAGAATATGTAAAAATCATTACTGTACCCTTTGTAGTTTTCTTGCTATAAGCACCTGCACACTCTGCAGGCAGCTGCTGCACTAGTCCGGCTCATTACTTTCACTGCAGTATGTAAATGTTCATTTGTTATTCACTCCTTCACAGGTTGGCTTTCCCTCCCCCCTTTGCTCTGTATCACTGCAAGTTTCATTCTCATTTTGCTGTCGTGCATGGAGCTTGTGATGGGAAGGAGGGAGAGAGAGATGGCAGGTCCGTATCAGATAGCTCAGTTCAGTAAGGCAATCTCCTCCATTTGTTGCTGTGAGTAGAAGCCTGTGCTGTCTGTGAGAGATTATGAGTGTTTATTTGAACATTTGTTTTGCTGCATACAAGGAGAGCAGACAGCAGGATACAAATCCCAAATGTGAGTGATTTCTACTGAACTTTCCTTGTGTAGTGCAGTGATGTCACTACATGAATATTCATTCTCTGTGGTGTGGGCAGCAGAGAAGTAAGTGATCACTCGCTGTGATTGACAGATGGAATTCATCTCTTTATTTGCAGTTTACAGCAGATAGGAGGTGAGTATAAATAATAGAAATACATGAATAGAGAGAGTTTAGAGCAAGGAATTAGAAAATAATAGCAGTTACATATGGATTTTTGACTTGATGGATTCCCTTTAAGTCATGATCTTATTATTAATTTATTGTTTTATTCTTTTTCCTTCTAATTTATGGGACTTTTTTCTTTCTGGGATTCTCCAGGGAAGAGGAAGATGATTGTGGTGATTGATGATCTGGATGAAAGTGGGGACAAGTTAAAGAAGCAGCTCCTGGAGAGGCAGCCGAGGCTGGGGAGACTGGTGGCCGAGATCTTCCTCTTCAGTAGATCTGAGAAGAAGATCATAGAACAAGGCAAAGATCGGAGTAAAATGAGCAAATCAACAATGGACAAAATCAGCAGCATGAAGAAAATGATGTCATAAAAATCATAAGAGGACCATGATATAACTTATTGTACTGTGTTCGCTGTCCGTGAATGGTCTCCTGTGGTGTCGTCATCCAGCCGCTAAAAACGTGACCGGATCTATTGACGTATGCAGCTTTGTTACAATGTATCAGTGCAGAGGAAGTAACGAAAGAAAATAGATATGTGTGAAACTAAAAAACGATGCTGATAAGTGAGGACCGATGAATATTGGGTCAGAATATAAAGACATTTATTTACAAAATGTGTCAACAACAAATTCCCTCACCAGTAAATAAATAATTATTAAAATATGACTTTTACTTCTATCTTTCTAAATGACTTGTGATGTCAGCCAATACTTATGGGTAATTCTGAAGGCAAGGTGGTCAGGAAAGCCAAGAACAAGTATCAGTAGTAGTGATGGGTGAACCCAAACTGTAAGGTCGGCTTCACACCACATTAGTTTGGATCTGGGGGTGTCCAGTGTGAACAGGACAGACCCGGATCTGATTTATCTCTATGGCACCGGATGGCAGGTTTTGTGCTGTCCGGGAGGATCAGGCAGATAAAATTTTTTGGCCCTGGACATAAAATCGAGGCTTGCAGCATTCTTGTGTCCGGGGCAAAAATTGGACAAAATCGGATCCTCCTGGATCCGCTGTGATCCGGCGCCCCCTAACATGGGAGTCTATGGGCGCCGGATCACACCGGATCCGACAAAAAATCGTTACGGTTCCCAGATACTGGGCGCTGAAAGAGCGGCGGCTTTGAAATTCAAGCACCTGGACAGCACAGTTCAAAAAGCTACCGGCTGAAATTTCAGCACTTGGACAGCGGCAGCCGCGCGCACTGATGATTCCGGCAGAACACAGGATCGGAGGGTTCTGTTTTCTCCAGGGCTGTCAGGTTCTGTCCGGTGCTTTCTGCAAATCACCAGACACAACCTGACAGCAAAGAAACGTGGTGTGAAGGTAGTCTAAGGCTCAGGTTCTGTATTGAAGGAGCTATTGTTAGTTCACACACCCCAAATGCAGAATTCCCTGGGAAGTCTGTGTTATAGTTTGGGTTCAGGGGAGCTGTAAAAAAAAAAGAAAATAGTTATTAAATGACAGAATCCTACTTACCGTGACGCACCACTTGTACTTCTGGGGCCACTCATTAGTTTCCTGGGTATTCACTGCAGAGGGACCCAACAGTCAATCACAGATGCTGTCACAGAGAATGGGCGTCTCTGATTGGCTGTTGGAGTAGTCTGGAAACTGCCTACACTCTCTAGGTGCTATAATGTTTGGGCTGGTTTCAGGTTATTCAAGCAGCCAATCATAGACACCTATTTTCTGTGACAGTGTCTGTGATTGGCTGTTGGGTCTCTCACACATATAGTAGTGTAAAAATAAATAATTTAAAAAAAGTTTGCATAGCGCTTCGTGGTATTTTTGATTCTCAGTGCAGATAAAGCAGACAGCTAAGAGCTGCCACCCCCAGCTGCCCGGCTTTACATACAGTTGTGCTGAAAAGTTTCCACACCCCGGTAGATTTTTTGCTTTCTCAGCCTTTTTTCAGAGAATAGGAATGATAACACATTCTCTCTCGTTCCCCTCATGGTTAGTGGTTGGGTGAAGACATTTATTGTCACTACTGTGTTTTCTCTTTATAAATCATAATGACACCAAAACCATCCAATGACCCTGATCACAAGTTCACATCCCCCAGCTCTTAATCCGGTGTATTGCCCCTGTAACATCAGTGACATCTTGAAGTGTTTTGTGGTAGTTGTGGATGAGGCTCTTTCTTTCCTCAGAGGGTAAAGCTGCCCATTCTTCTTGGTAAAAGCCTCCAGTTCCTGTAAATTCCTGGGCTTTCTTGCATGATCTGCGCTTTGCTTGAGTTCTCCCCAGAGCGGCTCAATGATATTGAGGTCAGGAGACTGAGAGGCCACTCCAGAACCTTCACTATGTTCTGCTGTAGACAATTCATCTTTCCTTTGATCAAGTCTCCTGTGCCTTTGTAGCTCACACATCCCCCCATCATCAGCGATCCACCTTTGTGCTTTACAGTAGGAATGGTGTTCCTTTCATCATAGGCCTTGTTGACTCCTCTCCAAATGTAACGTTTATGGTTGTGGCCAAAAAGTTTGATTTTCATCTCCAGATGACCTTGTTCCAGCAGTTTGGAGCTTGTCTCTGTGCTGTTTGGTGTATTGTAGGTGAGATACTTTGTGGCATTTGCACAGTAATGGCTTCTTCTGGTGACTCGACCATGCATCCCATTTTTCTTCCTGTGCCTCCTTATTGTACATCATGAATCATCCACACCGCTATTGTTCAGTGATCCTGGATTGCAGCTGATGTTATTTGTTGGTTTTTCTTTGCATCATGAACAATTTTCATGGCAGTTGAGGGTTAAATTTTTGTTGGTACCTGATCGTGGTTTGGGTTTTACAGAGCCCCTGATTTTCCATGTGTTAATCACAGTGTGAACACTGCTGGCTGGCATTATCAATTCCATGGATATCTTTTTGTCTCCCTTTCCTGTTTTATACAGTTCAACTATCTTTTCCCGTAGATCTATTGACAATTCTTTTGCTTTCCCCATGACTCACAATCCAGGAAGTCAGTCGCTGGATGAAAGATGTAAGAGTCTGTCTGGATCCCAGAAACTCACTCAGCTTTTATACACACACTGATTACAAGCAAACAGGTCACAGGTGAGGACCTTTATTAGCCATTCACACCCATGTGTGTCACGCTCTGTGCCTGTTATCAGGCCGAAATCACCAGGGGATGTGAACTTTTGATCAGGGTGATGTGGATGTTTTTGGTTGTCATGAGAAAACACAGTAGTGTAGTTTGACTACATATGTATACTGTATATATAAATGCAAGTCAGCTCACTGCCTTAGGGTAGAAACACTGGCGTGAAAAAAAACGCTCCGTTTCTCAGCCAGGAGAGTCGGACGAGTGACATTAATTTTTTGATCCGTATGCCATGCAACAGCTATGCGAGTGTCCCACATTTTCTAAGATCACATCTGAGTGGTGTCCGAGTGCAATCCGTTTGTTCTCTGTGTGCAAAACGTTTTTCTCATGCAATTTGTGATTGAACTCACAGACCACATTGCCTATACACTTGCCCACATTGTGTAAATCACAGCACTCCTTAAATCAAATCCTTTGTAGATGTGTTGAATCAAAGCATTCAGTGACATTGTAATTTCTTCATGCTTACTAACATATTGATGTTTATTGGTAGATGCTAACCATGATCCCTTTTGCAAGGTGCATTTCCCTCTATTTCAATATTACTGTTGTGTTATTATTCTGTTGGTATTTGTAGCAGAGTGTTAATGACGATGGAAATTCATGTAGTTCCTTTGCGGCGTCGTACACTGGGTGTTCATCCCATTCTCCTTTTGTGCAGGTCCCTTGTTATTTTACAGTGTTTCTTGCTTATTACGCACTTGTCCTGTCCAATGTTATGCCTACACCATAGCATAGCAGGCTCTGAAACGCGTTGGATGGATCCAATAAACTTTGAGCAACCAAAGATTGGAGCTTCTTGTCCTTTGTAGCAGCGCGGATCTACTACACACCGTCCCCTTGAATCCCTGGATTTTCCTAGCACGTGGAAAAGTGTGTGTCTTGCAGCAGCTACCATTACGTGTTTTCAAACTGGTTGTGTGTCACACAACCAAAAAAGGTGAGCAGTGCCATATAGCGGCTTCAAAGCCACACTGTATATAAAAAGATAAGACCCTATTGCACTTGCTTCCTTCACACAGTGACCCAGGAGGTCCCTTCACACGATGACCCGGGAGGTCCCTTCACACGATGACCCAAAAGGTCCCTTTACATCATGACTCAGGAGGTCCCTTCACACGATGACCCGGGAGGTCTCTTCACACTCCAACATTCTATGATTCTATGATGATACAGTAAATAGCGCTGCTGTCATATAACTGGTGGAGAATGTATTCCAGATATTATTTGCATGTTTCTTGTACTTTTGCAGTAGAGAGCAAAGAGCAGAAGTCTCTGAGTTCAGCAGCGCCGGCTGCTCCTGCTCCCGGCATATTCTCTATGGAATGTGACTGCTCGTTTTCCAGGTTCTCAGTAACCGCTGATCCTTTCCTTGATACTTTGTAGGATAAATTCTGAAGGTTTATTTTGAGGGATATTTTCTAGGGATTTGTTTTAGAGGATATATTCTGGGGAGTTTTTTTCTTGAGCGTTATAGTCTGAATTATATACCATATATTACGGTGATTAAATTTGGGCGTAAATGCCAGAGAACAATTTGAGGGATCTATTTGGGACAGGGGAGGGGGGGGGAGGTATATCCTGGATAATAGGACAAATATTTTGGGTGATATATTTTATGAAAAATTGAGAGAGCTTATACTGGTATCCTGTGACTCATTGCTGAAGTTTCTGTCTGGCTAGAAATCCTGAATTGTAATAACGTCAAAGACGACACTTAAAACCCCCCACAAAATTAGGGGTGTACATAGAAATCATGGAGCCCTATAACAGAAGTTCTAATTAATTAATCCCCCAAAGTCATACATATAGCATAATGCACCCCCATAGTACTCCATATAGTATAATCCACCCCCATAGACCTCTATATACTATAATGCTCCCCCATAGACCTCCATATACTATAATGCAACCCCATAGTCCTCTATATAGTATAATTCATCCCACATAGTCCTCCATATAGTATAATGCACCCACATAGTCCTCCATTTAGTATAATGCATCCCCCATAGTCCTCTATACAGTATAATGCACCCCAATAGTCCTCCATATAGTATAATGTACCCCCATAGTCCTCCATTTAGTATAATGCACCCCCATAGTCCTCCATATAGTATAATGCATCCAACATAGTCCTCCATATAGTATAATACACCCCCATAGTTCTCCATTTAGTATAATGCATCACCCATAGTCATCCATATAGTATAATGCACCCCCATAGTCCTCCATATTGTATAATGCACCCCCATAGTCCTCCATATAGTATAATGCATCCCTTTAGTCCTCCCTTTAATATATTGCAACCTCCAAAGTCCTCCATATTGTATAATGCACCCCCATAGTCCTCCATATAGTATAATGCACCCCTTTAGTCTTTCCTTTAATATATTGCAACCTTCACAGTCATCCATATTGTATAATGCACTCCCATAGTCCTCCGTATTGTATTTTTGGCCACCAGTGTACAGATTGATTAAATAATAAATAAATAAATGCTCACCTGTCATTCAACCGTTGCCTTGGTGTCTGTGGGGAGAGGTCTCCAGCTCTGCTAATATCGGCACTGTGGGCATAAAGCAGTGACATCACCGCATCTGTCGTGCCGAGATGTCAAACGCCAAGGGAGAATGATGGAGGAGGGAGCCATCAGTGCAGTGCTCCCTCTTTCATCATAGCTTTCACCTCATATAGTTGATCGGGGGGATGCCGTAGTTGTCACTGGGGCCCATAACAGCTGCGTAGACTGTCACCATTGGTGATATGGCACTGCCTGGAGTAAAATTAGAGAGGAGATCTAGAGGTGATCACAGTAGGTCCTGACTGACAAATATGTTGAGCCACCAGAGTAGATATTGTCACAGATCTTCCTCACTGGGCTCCCCTGGGGTCTGTGATGCTCACCGGCTACACTATACTGTCCACCTGTTGTCATCTTACATTGAGATGTTATAAATTCCTCTGCTGACTCCTCTACTTTATCTCTTATTCAGAACTGAACATTGGACCCAAGAAAACTCTCTAAGTATTTCCTGGAGAGATAAGACCAGATTCAGATCTTTAGACAGAAGTCACCGGTGGGAGGTCGGCCGTAGAAGGACAAGAACGATCCACGGCACAGAATAAAGAACTAGCGAGGACACAACCAGGGTGGACAGAGAAGACAATCGGAGGGAGGTCCCCAACCAAGGCTGAACTGTGAGGGATCATCATTTATGTAGATGAGAAGACACGGGATCATGTGAAGCCGATCAATGACGTAAGTCCAAGATGATCAATCAATACTGGAATGTCTGGAAACGACCAATGGACGTAGAGATATAAACCTCCTCGACCTTGATACAAAATCTTAACACGGCCTCCAACCTACCATGTGTCATATATAATTGTGGGGTCTCCTTATAGTATAGGGGGTGTTTGGGACCACATAGTCCTTACAGTATTATAGTAGATGATCTCATTGCTCAGTGATGGATCTCGGAATCTTCCACAAAACTCAACCGTGAACCCAACATCTTCTCTCCTAAACAGATCGACTGGAAAACATGAAGCCTTACAAAGGAAGAAACTAGAAGATTTTCCTGGAGGATCAAATGGTCTCAGAATGGAGAACGAGACCCTGAAAAAGTTTGAAGAGATGAAAAACATCATGAGGAGATATACAGGTGAGGTTTATAGTAACGTTGTATCAATATTCTCTACGAATATCTCTTATCTGTTAATCAACTTCAGTAACTCATCATCCAGTCTACGTAACGCTCTCCTTCTACATCACATTTCATTGATGTATGCTGACTGTCTTTATATTGATAAATGTTCACATTTAAGAGTTTATTTCCTTAATGCACTCATCCCTGGTTGTCTCAGATCGCCATGAAAAAAGTCACTCCAGGCTCCATAGCATCATATACAAAGGGGAGGGAATGGGTTAAAAAATGAACACCTTATGCCTTTGTCAGAAAGCCCTCACCTGTCTCCTTACACGACCTGCGCCTCATCTTCTCAGTCCTATCTGCCGACCTTCTGATGATGAGGACCATGCAGATACTTGGGGTCAATGCATGTCATATAGGGGAGTCCCAGAAGACAATAGAGCTTCTTTAGCTCAAGGCCTTGGAGAGTTGAGTATCTCAAAGGCATCCAGGAACATTTTGCTGGATTCACACAAATTTTATAACAAATATGTTGAACTCGCCAGATTCTGAGATTTTTGAGAAATTCTCTGGTTATTTCTGAGGGTCGGGGGTAGAGGGGAGTTTATTATAATAGTAGAGTTCCTTTACCATAAAGTTTACAGCCGGATCTGATCCTGACACGTATGTAGAATGGCGGATAGAAACAGTTACAATGTAGCGACAGCAGGACACACGGAATGTTTGACACAGTTTATTCTTCTGGATTAAAGTCCAGGGCAACATTAGTGACCCCAAAGGAGAACACCGGCCCCTGTCCTACGTGTTTCAGCTAGGAAGCCTTAGTCAAGGTAATCCATGTAGCACAGGGTCCGGTGTTCTGCTTTGGGTTCACTAATGCTGCACTGGACTTTAATCAAGAAGAATAAACTGTGATAAACAATCTGTGTGTCCTGCTGTCGCTGGATTGTAACTGTTTCTATCAGTGATGTCGCCCGAAGCCAAGGGCGTTCTTCTGTGCACCAGGAACCGGATCCATCAACGCTGGAGGAGGACCGCAGTGGGATTCTATTTAGAATGGCTTCCAGCTATAATGGTGACTGCTGATGCCAGTCACTATTCGGAATACCGCCATAGATCTCATCCCTGAGGAAGGTGCCAGGTTGTGCACCGAAACGCGTTGGAATTAAGACAAGAAACTGCTTTTGAAATCCTGCCTTCCATGTGAGTGTTTCTTTGGGTATAGCAGCGCGGATCGTGATACACCTCTTCAATCCCAACTTTTCTCTGGACGCCATAGATCTATGCACTTATCCTGTATGCTGTACACAACTTTATATTATATTTTATTGTTCAATTATCATCTTATATAATGAATCTATGTGTTTTACCGAGATATTCTCCTCTAAATGACAGATACCAAGAGAGCAAGTATGGTAAGAAGGAACCTTCCCTCCATCCTTTTTTCCCTTTATCTCTTTCCTTCCATCTTCCTTGCTACCTTCCATAACACCTTCCTCTCTTCTTTCCTTTTTCCTTTACCTCCGATTTTCTTCTCTTCCTGTTAGGGTGAACTATTCGAATTGTTCACTAGTTGCTTGCTCCTGGCCTAATTGATATGGATCAAGTGCATGTGTGAAAGAATAACATCAGACACTCAGTCAGATGTAAGCTCTCCTTGATCAAGCTATGGCATAGCTCCAAGTGTCTTTATTTAACCTGCAAAAATTTAGAGAGAGGGGGAGCGCACTAAGGCGGTAAATGAGGGGCACCAGCGTGTTATTAACAAAGGTAATCCACTCACCTGGTATGGTTGTGAGAGTCACAACCACGTGTAGACGTTTTGGCCGCTGCAGATCCCAGGATGCAGATACATACAGTTCGAACATTGCTGCCCTCATGAAGTGTCCAGGTGGCCATGAAACGCATTGGCTTGAGTGTGAATAAAGGTTTGCTTGCATCTTCGGTTTTTCCCTGTGGTCTAGCGCGGACAAACACTGGCTTTTTTCTCCTTTACTGTTTATTGAACCTGAACATAGACTTATATAAACTCTGTAAGGGAGCTCAGTTAGCCCTAGAATGGGAATAATCAGATGCAATCATTGGTTAATGAATTGGTAATTGGGCTAGTCCATGGGCGGATCCATGAGGTCATCAGTGTGGATTGGTCCATAAGGTCATCAGGAGGGCATCATCATGGGCAGATTCATGAGGTCATCATTGTGGGTTGGTCCAAGAGGTCATCTGGGGGCATGGTGTCAATCAGGTGTCTACAAGCGACACGACTCTCTGTGATTGATTAGTCCTTCTATAGAATTCAGCTTCCTCCCGGGACTCCCTTGTACAACAGGATGTAGTCATAGATCCAGTCGCCATCTTGCATACCAGGGCATGGTGTGATGAAACAGGAAATGGCAGCCATCCTTTGATCTAAACAAGCTTACGTAAGGTGAAATAATACAATTTATGGGTCATTTCTCTCAATCTGCTATTTCTTGAGGTTAAGTATCTGATTCTATGGTTCTCCTCAACATTCTTGCATCCCTTTTCCTTCCATCTTCCTTGCTACCTTCCATACCACCTCCTTCTCTTCTTTACCTCCTACTTTCTTATCTTCCGGCCTTCCTCTCTCTCTCCTTACCTCCATCTTCTTTCCCTTTCTTTTTCCCCATTCACTCTCTTATTTGTTCTTTCCTTCCGTACATTCTTCCCTCTATTCTTTTCTTCTTTTGTTTTTTTATTTCTCTATTCCTTTATTTCTTTCTGCACTCCATCCTTTTTTTTTCTTCTTTATTTCCTCCCTTCTTTCTTCCTACCCAGCGTGATTCATTCTTCTTCTATTACGCAGGGGTCCAGGAAACCCCACAAGGTTGGGATCATCGCTGACTCAGAAGAGAATGATTTCTGGTGGTTAAGAGGGGCTCTGACGTCTCAATACTTCTCAGGAGTAATAAAGAAGATCACACCCATTAACTTTTCTGATATTCACCCAAAGAGGACGTTAGTTACAATGTCCTCCTGCACCTTCTACATCTTCATCTGCAGCGGGTATGACCGGGAGACGTTTCCAGCCATGAGACGGAGACTTGGATTCATGTTTGGTAAGATATGGTGTAAATGATCTTTGTAAATTAATGGCGTAAGATTTCTTGGAGAATTTGACCTCTTTGTAGCACATTTATAGATTTAGGTTGGTCATATATTGGCTCACTTGGAGATAAGAACAGAGCAAATATTCTGTAATCATCACAATCATCCTACCTATGTAAGAAGGTGATACTTCCATGACTATAGGACAAGTGCGCAATCCTACAAATTTACCAAAAAGGCTGACCGGCAACATCAATAAGTGTGCAGAGGTGCTAGCTGAAAAAAACAACCCACTGTATAGTTCTTTCTTTGAAGTTGTTGTTTTTTTCAGCATGCGCCTGTTCACACTTGTTGGTGTAGCCAGTCACCTTTTGATAAATTTGTAGCATTTTTTCTGACTCGCCTTATAGACATGATGTATTCACCTTCCTATATGGCTGGATGCTGTCTGCACATACATGCAGATTTTTAATCACACATAGAGGCATTTCATATTAGGGTCCTTATATAATGAGATGCACCTTCTGGTGGTTATCAGGCTGATATACATTGGCCAATAATAATATTTATTCACTTATATAGCACCATTAATTCTATAGCACTTTACATACATCAGCATCACTGTCCCCATTCAAGATCACAATCTAAAATCCTATCAGTCTTTGGAGTGCGGGAGGAAAATTGAGAACCCAGAGGAAACCCACGAAACACAGGGAGAACATACAAACTCCATACAGATGTTGTCCTTAGTGGGATTTTAATCAGGACCCGAGCACTGCAAATCTGCAGTGCTAAACACTGAGCCATGACATACTAACCATTGAGCCACCACGTACTAACCACTGAGCCACCACATACTAACCACTGAGCCACCACATACTAACCACTGAGCCACCACATACTAACCACTGAGCCAGCACGTACTAACCACTGAGCCAGCACGTACTAACCACTGAGCCACCACATACTAACCACTGAGCCACCACGTACTAACCACTGAGCCACCACATACTAACCACTGAGCCACCACGTACTAACCACTGAGCCAGCACGTACTAACCACTGAGCCACCACGTACTAACCACTGAGCCACCACGTACTAACCACTGAGCCACCACGTACTAACCACTGAGCCGCCACGTACTAACCACTGAGCCACCCCCTACTAACCACTGAGCCACCACGTACTAACCACTGAGCCACCACGTACTAACCACTGAGCCACCACGTACTAACCACTGAGCCACCATGTACTAACCACTGAGCCTCCACGTACTAACCACTGAGCCACCACATACTAACCACTGAGCCACCACGTACTAACCACTGAGCCACCACGTACTAACCACTGAGTCACCACGTACTAACCACTGAGCCACCACATACTAACCACTGAGCCTCCACGTACTAACCACTGAGCCACCACATACTAACCACTGAGCCACCATGTACTAACCACTGAGCCACCACATACTAACTACTGAGCCACCACGTACTAACCACTGAGCCACCACGTACTAACCACTGAGCCTCCACGTACTAACCACTGAGCCACCACATACTAAGCACTGAGCCACCATGTCCTAACCACTGAGCCTCCACGTACTAACCACTGAGCCACCACATACTAACCACTGAGCCACCACGTACTAACCACTGAGCCACCACGTACTAACCACTGAGCCACCACGTACTAACCACTGAGCCACCACGTACTAACCACTGAGCCATCACGTACTAACCACTGAGCCACCACATACTAACCACTGAGCCACCACGTACTAACCACTGAGCCACCACGTACTAACCACTGAGCCACCACGTACTAACCACTGAGCCTCCACGTACTAACCACTGAGCCACCACGTACTAACCACTGAGCCACCATGTACTAACCACTGAGCCTCCACGTACTAACCACTGAGCCACCACATACTAACCACTGAGCCACAACGTACTAACCACTGAGCCACCACGTACTAACCACTGAGCCACCACGTACTAACCACTGAGCCTCCACATACTAACCACTGAGCCACCACATACTAACCACTGAGCCACCACGTACTAACCACTGAGCCACCACGTACTAACCACTGAGTCACCACGTACTAACCACTGAGCCACCACATACTAACCACTGAGCCTCCACGTACTAACCACTGAGCCACCACATACTAACCACTGAGCCACCACGTACTAACCACTGAGCCACCACATACTAACTACTGAGCCACCACGTACTAACCACTGAGCCACCACATACTAACCACTGAGCCTCCACGTACTAACCACTGAGCCACCACATACTAACCACTGAGCCACCACGTACTAACCACTGAGCCACCACGCACTAACCACTGAGCCACCACGTTCTAACCACTGAGCCACCACGTACTAACCACTGAGTCACCACGTACTAACCACTGAGCCACCACGTACTAACCACTGAGCCACCACGTACTAACCACTGAGCCACCACATACTAACCACTGAGCCACCACGTACTAACCAATGAGCCACCACGTACTAACCACTGAGCCACCACTTACTAACCACTGAGCCACCACGTACTAACCACTGAGCCACCACGTACTAACCACTGAGCCACCACGTACTAACCACTGAGCCACCACGTACTAACCACTGAGCCACCACGTACTAACCACTGAGCCACCACATACTAACCACTGAGCCACCACATACTAACCACTGAGCCACCACATACTAACCACTGAGCCACCACATGCTAACCACTGAGTCACCACATACTAACCACTGAGCCACCACATACTAACCACTGAGCCACCACGTACTAACCACTGAGCCACCACATACTAACCACTGAGCCACCACGTACTAACCACTGAGCCACCACATACTAACCACTGAGCCACCACATACTAACCACTGAGCCACCACATACTAACCACTGAGCCACCACATACTAACCACTGAGCCACCACGTACTAACCACTGAGCCACCACGTACTAACCACTGAGCCACCACGTACTAACCACTGAGCCACCACATACTAACCACTGAGCCACCACATACTAACCACTGAGCCACCACATACTAACCACTGAGCCACCACATACTAACCACTGAGCCACCACGTACTAACCACTGAGCCACCACGTACTAACCACTGAGCCAGCACGTACTAACCACTGAGCCACCACATACTAACCACTGAGCCACCACGTACTAACCACTGAGCCACCACATACTAACCACTGAGCCACCACGTACTAACCACTGAGCCACCACATACTAACCACTGAGCCACCACGTACTAACCACTGAGCCACCACGTACTAACCACTGAGCCAGCACGTACTAACCACTGAGCCACCACGTACTAACCACTGAGCCTCCACGTACTAACCACTGAGCCACTACATACTAACCACTGAGCCACCATGTACTAACCACTGAGCCACCACATACTAACCACTGAGCCACCACGTACTAACCACTGAGCCACCACATACTAACCACTGAGCCACCATGTACTAACCACTGAGCCTCCACGTACTAACCACTGAGCCACCACATACTAACCACTGAGCCAGCACGTACTAACCACTGAGCCTCCACGTACTAACCACTGAGCCAGCACGTACTAACCACTGAGCCACCACGTACTAACCACTGAGCCACCACATACTAACCACTGAGCCACCACGTACTAACCACTGAGCCAGCACGTACTAACCACTGAGCCTCCACGTACTAACCACTGAGCCAGCACGTACTAACCACTGAGCCTCCACGTACTAACCACTGAGCCACCACGTACTAACCACTGAACCACTACGTACTAACCACTGAGCCACCACTTAATAACCACTGAGCCACTACGTACTAACCACTGAGCCATTATTACTAATGTGAAACTCATGAAGAATAGTTCTATGTTAAAGTTGGCTTCAGTCCCAGGAATACATAAGAAATATACAAGCATTTATTCGAAGCAAATAGATGTTATTCATTTAAAGGCATAGTATCTCTTAAAGAAAACATTCAATACACAAATACATGATTATACAGAATACAGAAGTTATAAAGATATCTTTGCCTATCTACACGATAGCCATTCCAACAACACAACCATACCAGGAATCTTCTATAAGTGAAATTTAATAAACCAATCCTAAACACTAATCTACTGGAGTAACATGCTCCCAATTTGTTATGAGGATTATAATGGACTGTCCATGAGCCACATACTGTCAGCTGGTGGAGATTTCTGCTATGATTTATACTTTCTGGCTCATTACCTCGATGACACTGCGGGGATCATGTCCTTATATGTTTGCTCAGATTGTTCTGTAAATCCATCAGACTTTATTTTACTTTACTGGATCTGTTCTAGTTTCTGAGCTACTTAAGGTTTCCATCCAGTAAGCGCCATTGTCACCAGATAACTGTGGCGCCCCTGTGGACTGGTGGCCACAGTAAGGTACTACAGCTGGGACTGGTAGTGAGGTACACCGCACAAACACCTGACAAAACCCCCGATCCCTAGTCCTAAGTACTTCATGTCAGGCAAGGGATAGCGGGTGGGACTAAGTGGAGGGTGGAGAGAGAGAAAAATCCCTGGAAGGGGGTGGAGGAACATTAAGTTAGGAGAGTTCAAAGAGAGTGGACAAGTTTCGTGTTCCTGGCGAGTAGTGATGGGAGAAGGAACAGAACTCCTAAGCTGATACACCCAATGAGCCTAGCAGACTGTAAGTCCAGAACACAAGAACACGGACCCGGCGGCCAGTTCCACTACATGGCCCGTGTGGGTCCCAGACTTCTTACCGGGAGAAGCCAGAAGGGGTCCACGGTGTGTCATGGGCAGAGGGGACACCAGGGGACCGGGCTGCAGCCAGGGTGCCGGCTCTGTTGAAGTGGCCATGAGCTGTATGCCCCAACCACAGATTAACCGACGGTATGAAGGGACTCTATGCCCGGAACCTACCCTCAGGTGCAGTGAAGGATAGGCCATCAAGATAGGGCTAGGGGGACAGACTGAGATCCCCCGGGAAAAGACCCATGACCGATGGCCTGTAGCTAGCACCGGGAAATAAGAAGGAGGCCCGGAAAGGTACCAGAGAGGCAGTACAGTGCATGAGCCATCACAGCTGCAAGGTTGTGCCCAGAAACTGTTGTGAACTGTTTTGTACTGTGTGAACCGCAGCGTTTGAGTAAAGTACCCCATCAAGCTCATGGCTGCGTGTGTGAACTGATTTATGCGACAGCAGCAGGAGCTCACCTGCAGAGCCACCATCTCTTACTTTACTGATCTTATCATTGAAGGATGGCAGAACCTGATCATCATCATTGACAATCTGGAGGACAGCAGCCAATCAGAAAAGGAGAACATCCTACAAGAAAACCAAGACTGTGTCCAATCCCCAGAGAACATCTTCATCTTCAACAAAACAGAAAGAGGAACTAATTACCTGGATCGTGTACTCAACGAATTTCCCCCGGGGGCCATGAAATCACTGAGGAAAGGTGAGAACAGAACAATTCATTTTTGAAGGACAAGTGACCAATTATCATATTATTTTACACTAGCTGTGAGCCCGATGCAAATGCATCGGGTGTCTAGAATGTGCATTAATTTGATTATAGTAGTTATAGCTGGTGTGAGGACTTTTCGGGGGGGTGTGAATAGTTTTTGGGGGTCACATACTTTTTTGGGTGGGTCACATACTTTTTTGGGGGGATGACATACTTTTTTGGGGGGGTCCAATACTTTTTTTGGGGGGTGACATACTTTTTTTGGGGGGTCACATCATTTTTTTGGGGGGTGACATATTTTTTTGGGGGGGGTCACATACTTTTTTGGGGGTGTCAGATACTTTTTTTGGGGGGTCACATACTTTTTTTGGGGGGTCACATAATTTTTTTGGGGGGGTCCAATACTTATATTTTAATAAATTAATGTAATTAATATCTTAATGTAATTTTTTTTTTTTTTTTTTTTTATTATTATTTTTTTTTTTATTATTTATTTTTATAATTTTTTTTACGATTATTATTATTAAATTTATTTATTATTTTGTATTTTAAGTGATTTTTTTTGTATTAAAATTATGTTATTTTATTAAAAAACCGCATCTGCGGTGCGTTTGCGGTAATCCCCATACAAAGTATAGGGGGACTTGCGGCAGGTGCGGCAAAACCGCACTTGCCGCACCTGCCGCAAGTCCCCCTATACTTTCTATGGGGATTTTTGGGGGGGTTACATAATTTTTTTGGGGGGGTCCAATACTTTTGGGGGGGTCCAATACTTATATTTTAATAAATTAATGTAATTAATATCTTAATGTAATTTTTTTTTTTTTTTTTTTTTTTTTTATTATTATTTTTTTTTTATTATTTATTTTTATTATTTTTTTTACGATTATTATTATTAAATTTATTTATTATTTTGTATTTTAAGTGACTTTTTTTGTATTCAAATTGTTATTTTATTAAAAAACCGCATCTGCGGTGCGGTTGCGGTAATCCCCATACAAAGTATAGGGGGACTTGCGGCAGGTGCGGCAAAACCGCACTTGCCGCACCTGCCGCAAGTCCCCCTATACTTTCTATGGGGATTACCGCAACCGCGCCGCAACTGGCACTTGCGGCGCAATTGCGGTAATCCTTATGGGTTTGACCGCAACCGCGCCGCAAGTGCTCGCACTCAGCCAGCGACTCGCAATGCGGCGCGGTTGCGGTAATCCTTATGGGTTTTACCGCAACCGCGCCGCAAGTGCTCGCACTCAGCCAGCGACTCGCAATGCGGCGCGGTTGCGGTAATCCTTATGGGTTTTACCGCAACCGCGCCGCAAGTGCTCGCACTGAGCCAGCGAGTTAATATGCGGCGCGGTTGCGGTAATCCACAGGGCAATGGGGCACAGGGGCACAGAGGCACAGGGGCACAGGGGCACTGGGGCACAGGGGCACAGGGGCACAGAGGCACAGGGGCACAGAGGCACAGGGGCACAGGGGCACTGGGGCACAGGGGCACAGGGGCACAGAGGCACAGGGGCACAGAGGCACAGGGGCACAGGGGCACTGGGGCACAGGGGCACAGGGGCACAGAGGCACAGGGGCACAGGGGCACAGGGGCACTGGGGCACAGGGGCACAGGGGCACAGGGGCACAGAGGCACAGGGGCACAGAGGCACAGGGGCACAGGGGCACTGGGGCACAGGCACAGGGGCACAGGGGATGGCGGGGGTGACAGGGGCACAGGGGCACTTGGGCACAGGGGCATTGGGGCACAGGGGCACAGGCTCCGGAGCACTGTATCAGCATGTGCTGACAGCAGCTGCTTCGGAGCGGGAGGCACAGGGGCACTGAGGCACAGGGGATGGCGGGGGTGACAGGGGCACAGGGGCACTTGGGCACAGGGGCATTGGGGCACAGGGGCACAGGTTCGGAGCGGGAGGCAGAGGGGCACACTGAGGCACTGAGGCACAGGGGCACAGGGGCACAGGGCGGCTGAGGTAGCGACTCGCAATGGCCTCGCGGCCATTGCTCGCGCTACCTCAGCGGTACATGGCTAAATTTGTGGCCGAGCCTCTGGTTCTATTTTCGGCCACCGACTCGCAATGGCCGCTTCGCGGCCATTGCTCGTGCGTGGTGACGTCAGCGGCTCGCAATGGCCGCTACGCGGCCAATGCTTCGCCGTGATGACGTCACAGAGTGTGACATATCCACGGCACGTTGTCGGGGTCCGACACGAAAACGTCTTAGGCAATTATATAGTAGATTAAGTTTCCATCTTCCTTCACTACTTTTTTCATCCTTCCATTCGTTCCTTCCTTGTATCTTCATTTATTCTTATCTTTCTTTTCCGCAGTCTCTAATTATTAGCTTTTATCTTTCCTCTCCTTACATCCTTCCTTCCTTCTTTCCTTCTGTCCTTCCTGCCATCATCCCTTCCTTTCTCTTTCTTTCTTCCACTATTCCTTCCTTCCTTCCTTCCTTCCTTCCTCTCTTTCTTCCTTCCTCCATTCCTTCCTTTCTTCCTTCCAATCATCATCGTTTCTTTTCTTCCTCCCTTTCTTTCTTCCTTTCATATGCCCATCATCCCTCCCTTCCTTCCTCCCATCATTCCTTCCTTCCTCGCATTATAATTTCCTTTCTTTCTTTCTTTTCTTTCTTTCTTTCTTTCTTTCTTTCTTTCTTTCTTTCTTTCTTTCTTTCTTTCTTCCTGCCATCCTCTATTCCTTCGTCACTTACTTCCTTCCTTCCTCTGTTTCTTCCTTTCTTCCATCCTTCCTTTTCTTGCTCCCATTCTCCCTCCCTCCCTCCCTTCCTTCCTTCCTTCCTTCCTTTCTTCCTTCCTTCCTTCTTTCCTTCCTCCCTCCCTCCCTCCCTTCCATCATCCCTTCCTTTCTCCATTCCTTCTTCCACCATTTCTTCATTCATTCCTTCCTTCCTTCCTCCCTTCCTCCCATCATCTCTTCCTCCCTTCCTTCCTTCCTTCCTCCCATCATCTCTTCCTTCCTTCCTTCCATCTTCCATTCCTTCTTTTCCGTCCTCCCATTATCTTTTCCTTCCTCCTTTTGATCCTTCCTTTCTCAATTCATTCCTTCCTTCCCTCCCTTTCTTCTCTCCCTTCCTTCTTTACTTCCTTCATTTCTTCCTTCCTTCCTTTATTCTATGCTCTCATCATCCCTTCCTCTCTTTTTGTTCCTTCCTTCCTTCCTCCCTCCTCTTCCTTCCTTCCTTCCTTCCTTCCTTTCCTTCCTTTCCTTCCTTTCCTTCCTTTCCTTCCTTCCTTCCTTCCTTCTCTCCCTTCCTTTCTTGTTTTTTCCTCCTTTCCTTCCTTCCTTCCTTCCTTCCCTCCTTCCTTCTTTCTCTCCCTTCCTTCCTTCCTTCCTTTTTTCCTCCATTCCTTTCTTCCTTTCTCTCTTCCTACTAAATCATCATTGTAACATACCATTTTGAGTTAAAGTAAGAAAACCAGTGACCATGTCTGTATTATTAACATTACAGCTGATATAATAGGACATTGTGCACAATCTTCATTATCTGTGGTGTTATTTCAGAGTCATTTTCTAGTCATGTGACATCACCCAACAATCACGATCAACGGCCACGTTCAAACACAGAATATGATGTCAGCACAAGTGAGTATCTGATATATAAAGTGGAAATGTTATTTCATTGAAAAAAAAACCTCAACACTGCACTGACATTTACTTTTCTCACATTTTTCTGTGCTCTTTGAAAAGTGCAGTTTATGGCTGTGTGGGCGTGGCCAGCGTCTGCCAGCACTGTGTGTGTATTTCCACAGCTTCTACGAGCAGGCTGATAGGGAGCAGTGTGATGTGTGTGTGTATTTCCACAGCTTCTGAGAGCAGGCTGATAGGAAGCAGTGTGATGTGTGTGTGTATTCCCACAGCTTCTACGAGCAGGCTGATAGGGAGCAGTGTGATGTGTGTGTGTGTGTGTGTGTGTGTATTTCCACAGCTTCTGAGAGCAGGCTGATAGGGAGCAGTGTGATGTGTGTGTGTGTGTGTGTGTATTTCCAGAGCTTCTGAGAGCAGGCTGATAGGGAGCAGTGTGATGTGTGTGTGTGTATTCCCACAGCTTCTACGAGCAGGCTGATAGGGAGTAGTGTGATGTGTGTGTGTATTTCCACAGCTTCTGAGAGCAGGCTGATAGGAAGCAGTGTGATGTGTGTGTGTGTATTCCACAGCTTCTAAGAGCAGGCTGATAGGGAGCAGTGTGATGTGTGTGTGTATTTCCACAGCTTCTGAGAGCAGGCTGATAGGAAGCAGTGTGATGTGTGTGTGTGTATTCCCACAGCTTCTACGAGCAGGCTGATAGGGAGCAGTGTGATGTGTGTGTGTGTGTGTGTATTTCCAGAGCTTCTGAGAGCAGGCTGATAGGGAGCAGTGTGATGTGTGTGTGTGTGTGTATTTCCAGAGCTTCTGAGAGCAGGCTGATAGGGAGCAGTGTGATGTGTGTGTGTATTTCCAGAGCTTCTGAGAGCAGGCTGATAGGGAGCAGTGTGATGTGTGTGTGTATTTCCACAGCTTCTGAGAGCAGGCTGATAGGAAGCAGTGTGATGTGTGTGTGTGTATTCCCACAGCTTCTACGAGCAGGCTGATAGGGAGCAGTGTGATGTGTGTGTGTGTGTATTTCCACAGCTTCTGAGAGCAGGCTGATAGGGAGCAGTGTGATGTGTGTGTGTGTGTGTATTTCCACAGCTTCTGAGAGCAGGCTGATAGGAAGCAGGTGTGATGTTGGTGTGTATTTCCACAGCTTCTGAAGCAGGCTGATAGGAAGCAGTGGGATGTGTGTGCGTGTGTATTCCCACAGCTTCTACGAGCAGGCTGATAGGGGTAGTGTGATGTGTGTGTGTATTCCCACAGCTTCTACGAGCAGGCTGATAGGGAGCAGTGTGATGTGTGTGTGTATTTCCACAGCTTCTGAGAGCAGGCTGATAGGAAGCAGTGGGATGTGTGTGTGTGTATTCCCACAGCTTCTACGAGCAGGCTGATAGGGAGCAGTGTGATGTGTGTGTGTATTTCCAGAGCTTCTGAGAGCAGGCTGATAGGGAGCAGTGTGATGTGTGTGTGTATTCCCACAGCTTCTACGAGCAGGCTGATAGGGAGCAGTGTGATGTGTGTGTGTATTTCCACAGCTTCTGAGAGCAGGCTGATAGGGAGCAGTGTGATGTGTGTGTGTGTGTATTCCCACAGCTTCTACGAGCAGGCTGATAGGGAGCAGTGTGATGTGTGTGTGTATTTCCACAGCTTCTGAGAGCAGGCTGATAGGAAGCAGTGTGATGTGTGTGTGTGTGTATTCCCACAGCTTCTACGAGCAGGCTGATAGGGAGCAGTGTGATGTGTGTGTGTATTTCCACAGCTTCTGAGAGCAGGCTGATAGGAAGCAGTGTGATGTGTGTGTGTGTATTCCCACAGCTTCTACGAGCAGGCTGATAGGGAGCAGTGTGATGTGTGTGTGTGTATTTCCACAGCTTCTGAGAGCAGGCTGATAGGGAGCAGTGTGATGTGTGTGTGTGTATATTTCTACAGCTTCTGAGAGCAGGCTGATAGGGAGCAGTGTGATGTGTGTGTGTGTGTGTGTGTGTGTGTTGTATTTCCAGAGCTTCTGAGAGCAGGCTGATAGGGAGCAGTGTGATGTGTGTGTGTATTTCCAGAGCTTCTGAGAGCAGGCTGATAGGGAGCAGTGTGATGTGTGTGTGTGTATTCCCACAGCTTCTACGAGCAGGCTGATAGGGAGTAGTGTGATGTGTGTGTGTATTCCCACAGCTTCTACGAGCAGGCTGATAGGGAGCAGTGTGATGTGTGTGTGTATTTCCACAGCTTCTGAGAGCAGGCTGATAGGAAGCAGTGTGATGAGTGTGTGTGTATTCCCACAGCTTCTAAGAGCAGGCTGATAGGGAGCAGTGTGATGTGTGTGTGTATTTCCACAGCTTCTGAGAGCAGGCTGATAGGAAGCAGTGTGATGTGTGTGTGTGTGTATTCCCACAGCTTCTACGAGCAGGCTGATAGGGAGCAGTGTGATGTGTGTGTGTGTGTATTTCCACAGCTTCTGAGAGCAGGCTGATAGGGAGCAGTGTGATGTGTGTGTGTATTTCCACAGCTTCTGAGAGCAGGCTGATAGGAAGCAGTGGGATGTGTGTGTGTGTATTCCCACAGCTTCTACGAGCAGGCTGATAGGAAGCAGTGTGATGTGTGTGTGTGTGTATTCCCACAGCTTCTACGAGCAGGCTGATAGGGAGCAGTGTGATGTGTGTGTGTGTGTATTTCCACAGCTTCTGAGAGCAGGCTGATAGGGAGCAGTGTGTGTGTGTGTGTATTTCCAGAGCTTCTGAGAGCAGGCTGATAGGGAGCAGTGTGATGTGTGTGTGTATTTCCAGAGCTTCTGAGAGCAGGCTGATAGGGAGCAGTGTGATGTGTGTGTGTATTTCCAGAGCTTCTGAGAGCAGGCTGATAGGGAGCAGTGTGATGTGTGTGTGTGTGTGTATTTCCAGAGCTTCTGAGAGCAGGCTGATAGGGAGCAGTTTGATGTGTGTGTGTATTTCCAGAGCTTCTGAGAGCAGGCTGATAGGGAGCAGTGTGATGTGTGTGTGTATTTCCAGAGCTTCTGAGAGCAGGCTGATAGGGAGCAGTGTGATGTGTGTGTGTGTATTTCCAGAGCTTCAGAGAGCAGGCTGATAGGGAGCAGTGTGATGTGTGTGTGTATTTTTAGAGCTTCTACAAGCAGGGTGATAGGGGGCAGTGTGGAGAGCAGCAGACAAGGGTTATCAGAGATTGTGACTGAGCTGTGTTGAGCCAGAGGACAGATTTTTCCTAGGCACAAACGTCTGAGGAGTTTGCAGTGATCCTGACATTCTGATGTTGCTTAGCAACTGTGCTGTAGGCTGAGCTATTCTCATACATTGTTTCTTCATCAGTTGCAATCAGCAGTGTAGGCCACACCCCTCCCTTATATGGTCGCATGCCCCATATTCACTTTGAAGACGGATCTGACTGAGAATGATCATATGTCTGCTTCACACACAGTGTAGTGGGGCCTCCTAGTGGAATGGTTTTCAACCAGAATTTTCTAATGATGTATATTTGAAAGTTTATTATAATCACTTACTGTACATCATTATTAGTAAATCAAAATTTAAATGGTGGTTACACTTTAAGTGAATATTCTACCTTTTCTCATTTCACACTTTTCTATTTCTATTCTATTTTCTCTCCATTCCTCAAATTATTATTTCCTCACTTCTGTCCACTATTCATTCCTTCCTTCCTTCCTTCCTTCTTCCTATCTTTTCATTTGTCCCTCCATTCTTTCTTCCATCCTCCACGCTGAGCAGGATGAAGAGATCAAGTTGTAGAAAGAAATCCTTTATTCCACTCACCACCATCAAGCCAATGCATTTCATAGCCACTGTACTTCTTCAGGGCTAATTAATGAAGAATAATGAGCCCTGAAGAAGTAGCCAGCGGCTGCGAAATGTGTCGGCTTGGTGGTGGTGAGTGGAATAAAGGATTTCTTTCAACAACTTGGTCTCTTCATCCTGCTCAGCGCGGAGTTACACCCGTCTTTCCCTGTTCCGAATTGTTTGCATCCATGGGGATCTGCAGCGGGCTTTGGTTCTTGTGGTTGGTTGTGACCTGCACAACCATTTGAGGTGAGTGTGCTAGCCCTAGGGCACCCCCACTTTTTATCACATTTACAGCCCTATGTGCGCTCCCTTATTTTATTTTTTCAGTTACGGTAATTGTCCTATTTTCTATGATCTTTTGCGTGTTTCTTTCTATCATTCATCCATTCTTTTTCCTCAGGGGTGGACGTACAATTGGTGCAATCAACTCAACAGCAAAGGGGCCCAAGAGGTGAGGGGGCCACATCCAGATCTGAAGTAGGAGGAATTGTGCATAATGATGAAATATTGGACTGAAGAAGGCCCATATATTGTTTTTGATATTTCTTTCTTCCTTTCTTTTTTTCCTTCTTTCCTTTACTCCATTTTTGATTCTCTCCTTGCTTCCTCTAGTAGCTCTTTCCTTCCTTTCTTCTTACCTCTATCATATTCCTCCTTCCATAATTTCATTCACATAGATACCATCTCATATGGTCAGCACAGTGGCTCAGTGGTTAGCACTGTATGGTGGCTCAGTGGTTAGCACTGTATACGGTGGCTCAGTGGTTAGCACTGTATATGGTGGCTCAGTGGTTAGCACTGTATATGGTGGCTCAGTGGTTAGCACTGTATATGGTGGCTCAGTGGTTAGCACTGTATATGGTGGCTCAGTGGTTAGCACTGTATATGGTGGCTCAGTGGTTAGCACTGTATATGGTGGCTCAGTGGTTAGCACTGTATATGGTGGCTCAGTGGTTAGCACTGTATGGTGGCTCAGTGGTTAGCACTGTATATGGTGGCTCAGTGGTTAGCACTGTATATGGTGGCTCAGTGGTTAGCACTGTATGGTGGCTCAGTGGTTAGCACTGTATATGGTGGCTCAGTGGTTAGCACTGTATATGGTGGCTCAGTGGTTAGCACTGTATGGTGGCTCAGTGGTTAGCACTGTATATGGTGGCTCAGTGGTTAGCACTGTATGGTGGCTCAGTGGTTAGCACTGTATATGGTGGCTCAGTGGTTAGCACTGTATATGGTGGCTCAGTAGTTAGCACTGTATATGGTGGCTCAGTGGTTAGCACTGTATATGATGGCTCAGTGGTTAGCACTGTATATGGTGGCTCAGTGGTTAGCACTGTATATGGTGGCTCAGTAGTTAGCACTGTATATGGTGGCTCAGTGGTTAGCACTGTATATGGTGGCTCAGTGGTTAGCACTGTATGGTGGCTCAGTGGTTAGCACTGTATATGGTGGCTCAGTGGTTAGCACTGTATGGTGGCTCAGTGGTTAGCACTGTATATGGTGGCTCAGTGGTTAGCACTGTATATGGTGGCTCAGTGGTTAGCACTGTATATGGTGGCTCAGTGGTTAGCACTGTATATGATGGCTCAGTGGTTAGCACTGTATATGGTGGCTCAGTGGTTAGCACTGTATGGTGGCTCAGTGGTTAGCACTGTATATGGTGGCTCAGTGGTTAGCACTGTATATGGTGGCTCAGTGGTTAGCACTGTATACGGTGGTTCAGTGGTTAGCACTGTATATGGTGGCTCAGTGGTTAGCACTGTATATGGTGGCTCAGTGGTTAGCACTGTATAAGGTGGCTCAGTGGTTAGCACTGTATATGGTGGCTCAGTGGTTAGCAATGTATACGATGGCTCAGTGGTTAGCACTGTATATGGTGGCTGTATATGGTGGCTCAGTGGTTAGCACTGTATATGGTGGCTCAGTGGTTAGCACTGTATATGGTGGCTCAGTGGTTAGCACTATATATGGTGGCTCAGTGGTTAGCACTGTATATGGTGGCTCAGTGGTTAGCACTGTATATGGTGGCTCAGTGGTTAGCACTGTATATGGTTGCTCAGTGTTTAGCACTGTAACCGTGGCTCAGTGGTTAGCACTGTATATGGTGACTCAGTGGTTAGCACTGTATATGGTGACTCAGTGGTTAGCACTGTATATGGCGGCTCAGTGGTTAGCACTGTATGGTGGCTCAGTGGTTAACACTGTGTATGGTGTCTCAGTGGTTAGCACTGTATATGGTGGCTCAGTGGTTAGCACTGTATATGGTGGCTCAGTGGTTAGCACTGTATATGGTGGCTCAGTGGTTAGCACTGTATATGGTGGCTCAGTGGTTAGCACTGTATATGGTGGCTCAGTGTTTAGCACTGTATATGGTGGCTCAGTGGTTAGCACTGTATATGGTGGCTCAGTGGTTAGCACTGTATTGGTGGCTCAGTGGTTAGCACTGTGTATGGTGGCTCAGTGGTTAGCACTGTATATGATGGCTCAGTGGTTAGCACTGTATATGGTGGCTCAGTGGTTAGCACTGTATATGGTGACTCAGTGGTTAGCACTGTATATGGTGGCTCAGTGGTTAGCACTGTATATGGTGGCTCAGTGGTTAGCACTGTATATGGTGGCTTCAGTGGTTAGCACTGTATACGGTGGCTCAGTGGTTAGCACTGTATATGGTGGCTCAGTGGTTAGCACTGTATATGGTGGCTCAGTGGTTAGCACTGTATACGGTGGCTCAGTGGTTAGCACTGTATATGGTGGCTCAGTGGTTAGCACTGTATATGGTGGCTCAGTGGTTAGCACTGTGTATGGTGTCTCAGTGGTTAGCACTGTATATGGTGGCTCAGTGGTTAGCACTGTATATGGTGCTCAGTGGTTAGCACTGTATATGGTGGCTCAGTGGTTAGCACTGTATATGGTGGCTCAGTGGTTAGCACTGTGTATGGTGCTCAGTGGTTAGCACTGTATATGGTGGCGCAGTGGTTAGCACTGTATATGGTGGCTCAGTGGTTAGCACTGTATATGGTGGCTCAGTGGTTAGCACTGTATATGGTGGCTCAGTGGTTAGCACTGTATAGTGGCTCAGTGGTTAGCACTGTATACGGTGGCTCAGTGGTTAGCACTTATATGGTGGCTCAGTGTTAGCACTGTATATGTGGCTCAGTGGTTAGCACTGTATATGGTGGCTCAGTGGTTAGCACAGTATACGGTGGCTCAGTGGTTAGCACTGTATATGGTGGCTCAGTGGTTAGCACTGTATATGGTGGCTCAGTGGTTAGCACTGTATAGGTGGCTCAGTGGTTAGCATTGTATGGTGCTCAGTGGTTAGCACTGTAATGGTGGCTCAGTGGTTAGCACTGTATATGTGGCTCAGTGGTTAGCACTGTATATGGTGGCTCCATGGTTAGCACTGTATATGGTGGCTCAGTGGTTAGCACTGTATAGGTGGCTCAGTGGTTAGCACTGTATATGGTGCTCAGTGGTTAGCACTGTATATGGTGGCTCAGTGGTTAGCACTGTATATGGTGGCTCAGTGGTTAGCACTGTAATGTGGGCTCAGTGGTTAGCACTGTATATGGTGGCTCAGTGGTTAGCACTGTATATGGTGGCTCAGTGTTAGCACTGTATATGGTGGCTCAGTGGTTAGCACTGTATATGGTGGCTCAGTGGTTAGCACTGTATGGTGGCTCAGTGGTTAGCACTGTATATGGTGGCTCAGTGGTTAGCACTGTATGGTGGCTCAGTGGTTAGCACTGTATATGGTGGCTCAGTGGTTAGCACTGTATATGGTGGCTCAGTGGTTAGCACTGTATATGGTGACTCAGTGGTTAGCACTGTATAGGTGGCTCAGTGGTTAGCACTGTATACGGTGGCTCATGGTTAGCACTGTATACGTGGCTCAGTGGTTAGCACTGTATATGGTGGCTCAGTGGTTAGCACTGTATATGGTGGCTCAGTGGTTAGCACTGTATATGGTGGCTCAGTGGTTGCACGTATGGTACTCAGTGTTATCACTGTTATTGAGCTCTGTGGTCCTGGATTAATCCTCCAGGCACATCTGTTAGGCATTGTATATTCTCTGTTTGCATGTTTCCTCAGGTTTTATGCACATCATAATGTGGCCATGAGTTAGCACTGTATAATGGTGCTCAGTGGTTACATGTTATAATTGTTGTCTCAGTGTTACATGTAAATCATTTAGGTGGCTCAGTGGTTAGCACTTATATGGTGGCAAGTGGTAGCACAATCATGGTTGGCACAGTTATAACATGTATACGTGCTCATTGTATGCACTGTTATACTGCTGCTCACTCGTTTACCTATACCTTACTGTATAGGTGGCTCAGTGGTTAGCACTGTATATGGTGGCTCAGTGGTTAGCACGTATAGGTGGCTCAGTGGTTAGCACTGTATATGGTGGCTCAGTGGTTAGCACTGTATATGGTGGCTCAGTGGTTAGCACTGTATACGGTGGCTCAGTGGTTAGCATTGTATGGTGGCTCATGTGGTTAGCACTGTTATGGTGGCTCAGTGGGTTAGCACTGTATTATGTGGTCAGTGGTTAGCACTGTATATGGTGGCTCCAGTGGTTAGCACTGTATATGGTGGCTCAGTGGTTAGCACTGTATAGGTGGCTCAGTGGTTAGCACTGTATATGGTGGCTCAGTGGTTAGCACTGTATATGGTGGCTCAGTGGTTAGCACTGTATATGGTGGCTCAGTGGTTAGCACTGTATGTGGTGGCTCAGTGGTTAGCACTGTATATGGTGGCTCAGTGGTTAGCACTGTATATGGTGGCTCAGTGGTTAGCACTGTATATGGTGGCTCAGTGGTTAGCACTGTATATGGTGGCTCAGTGGTTAGCACTGTATATGGTGGCTCAGTGGTTAGCACTGTATATGGTGGCTCAGTGGTTAGCACTGTATGGTGGCTCAGTGGTTAGCACTGTATATGGTGGCTCAGTGGTTAGCACTGTATATGGTGGCTCAGTGGTTAGCACTGTATATGGTGACTCAGTGGTTAGCACTGTATACGGTGGCTCAGTGGTTAGCACTGTATACGGTGGCTCAGTGGTTAGCACTGTATACGGTGGCTCAGTGGTTAGCACTGTATATGGTGGCTCAGTGGTTAGCACTGTATATGGTGGCTCAGTGGTTAGCACTGTATATGGTGGCTCAGTGGTTGGCACAGTATGGTTACTCAGTAGTTATCACTGTTACTTTGCAGCTCTGGGGTCCTGGATTCAAATCCCTCCAAGGACAACATCTGTTAGGGATTTTGTATATTCTCCCCTTGTTTGCATGGGTTTCCTCCAGGTTCTTACTGCACATACATAATGATAGGGAATGTAGATTGTGCAAAGTGCTGTGATAAATAATGACTCTATATACTGTAAATGAGTAAAATAAATACATCTTCTCTGTCTCCTTCACAGGTGACATTGGTGAACATTTTTCCCAGGTAAGAGATCTGGAGTTGGGGTGCGCTATAAATCAGTGAGGGGCAAAATGGTAAGAAACAACCAATCTGTCACTGGCAAACATTAATAATAAAGGTCAACCCTACTCCTCATCTTCATCCTCTGCTTCTCCTCCTACTCCTCCTCCTCATCTCCTGCTTCTCCTCCTCTCCTTCTATGCCTCATCCTCATCCCGTGCTACTCCTCCTCTCCTCCTACTCCTCATCCTCCTCCTCATCTCCTTCTTCTCCTCCTACTCCTCACTCTCATCCTGATCTCATGTTTTTCCTCCTCCTCGCCTCTTATTCCTCATTCTCCTCCTCATCTCCTGCTTTTCCTTCTCCTCTCCTTGTACACCTCATCCAAATCCTCATCTCCTGCTTCTCCTCCTCATCTCCTCCTACTCCTCATCCTCATCTCATGTTTCTCCTCTTCCTCTCCTCCTACTCCTCATCTTCATCCTCATCTTCTGCTTCTTCTCCTCCTGCTACTCCCCATCTACATCCTCATCTCCTGCTTCTCCTCCTCTCCTATTCCTCATCTTCATCTCCTGCTTCTCCTCCTCTCCTATTCCTCATCTTCATCTCCTGCTTCTCCTCCTCCTCTCTTCCTACTCCTCATTTTCATCCTCCTTTCCTCCTACTCATTATTCTCATCTCCTGCTTCTCCTCCTCTCCTCCTACTCCTCATAATCCTCATCTCCTGCTTCTCCTCATCCTCTCCTCCAATTCCTCATCCTCATCTCCAGCTTCTTCTCCTCCTACTCCTCAACCTTATCCTCATCTCCTGTTTCTCCTCTTCTTCTCCTACTCCTCATCTTTGTCTCCTGCTTTTCCTCCTCCTCTCCTCCCACTCATCATCCTCATCCTCTGCTTCTTGTCATCTCTTCCTACTCCTCATCCTCATCTCCTGCTTCTCCTCCCCTCCTCCTACATTTCATCCGCATCTCCTCCTCATCTCCTCTTCATCATCATCTTCTCCTCATCTTCTCCACCTTATCTCCTCCTCCTCATCATCTCCTGCTTTTCCTCCTCATCTTCTCCTCCTCGTCTCCTCCTACTCCTCATCCTCATCCTCATCTTCTCCTCTTCCTCCTCTTCATCTCCTCTAGGATACTGTTCTCACTGATTCCAGCACATGTGATGACGCCTCCTGACGTCTTTCGCGTCTCATCATACTGACCCTCCTGTGTTTCTTCTGTTATTAGATGTCGGTGAATAGTAGACACCTGGTGGGAATCTTCTCCCGATCCAGCGTCAGTGATTACTCCTGGCTGGTGGAGATGCTCCGATCTGAGGACTTGCGCCCTCACATTGTTGGGGTCCGGAGCTGGCGCCTCTCTAAAGACACAGCCAGGGAGTTCAAACAAAATATCAGACAATGCACATTCGGGATCCTCTACCAAACCCAGAAGAAGGAGAGGAAGACGGTGACCCCTATAAAGGACAATCAGGAGCTGGAGACCCTTTATTCTACACTTGGTAAGATACAAGATACGACAAACATTCACTCTTCACATAGTAACATAGTAACATAGTAACATAGTTTTTAAGGTTGAAGGAAGACTTTAAGTCCATCTAGTTCAACCCATAGCCTAACATGTTGATCCAGAGGAAGGCAAAAAAAACCCCATGTGGCAACACTAATCTCCACATTGGGGGAAAAAATTCCTTCCTGACTCCAGATACGGCAATCAGACTAATTCCCTGGATCAACGCCCTATCAAAGAATCTAGTATATATAACTGGTAATATTATAGTCATCAAGAAAGGCATCCAGACCCTTCTTACATGTTAGTAGTGACTCCCTCATTACACCATCATGTGGCAGAGAGTTCCATAGTCTCACTGCTCTTACAGTAAAGAATCCGCGTCTGTGATTATGATTAAACCTTCTTCCCTCCAGACGTAGAGGATGCCCCCTTGTCCCAGTCTCAGGCCTAAGAGTAAAGAGATCATTAGAAAGGTCTCTGTACTGCCCCCTCATATATTTATACATTATTATAAGATCACCCCTAAGCCTTCGTTTTTCCAAGCTAAATAACCCCAAGTTTAATAACCTGTCTTGGTATTGCAGACCCCTTAGTCCTCTAATAACTTTTGTCGCTCTTCTCTGGACCCGCTCTAGTTCAGCTATGTCTTTCTTATACACCGGAGACCAGAATTGTACACAGTATTCTAAGTGTGGTCGCACTAGTGACTTGTATAGAGGTAAAATAATGTTCTCCTCATGAGCATCTATGCCTCTTTTAATACATCCCATTATTTTATTTGCCTTTGCAGCAGCTGCCTGACACTGGCCACTAAATGTGAGTTTGTCATCTACCCATACACCCAGGTCTTTTTCAGTGACAGTTTTGCCCAGTGTTTTACAATTAAGCACATAATTATACCTTTTGTTTCCTCTGCCCAAGTGCATGACTTTACATTTATCCCCATTAAAGCGCATTTGCCATTTAGCAGCCCAAGCTTCTAGTTTACATAAATCCTCCTGTAATATAAAATTGTCCTCCTCTGTATTGATTACCCTGCAGAGTTTAGTGTCATCTGCAAATATTGAGATTCTACTCTGTATGCCCCCTACAAGGTCATTAATAAATATATTAAATAGAAGCGGGCCCAACACTGACCCCTGTGGTACCCCACTGTTAACTGTGACCCATTCTGAGTGTGTTCCATTAATAACCACCCTTTGTTTCCTATCACTAAGCCAGTTCTTAACCCACTTACACATATTTTCCCCTATCCCCATTGCCCTCATTTTATGTATCAACCTTTTGTGTGGCACCGTATCAAAAGCTTTTGAAAAGTCCATATACACCACATCCACTGCATTTCCTTGGTCCAGTCCAGAACTTACTTCTTCATAGAAGCTTATTAGATTAGTTTGACAGGAACGGTCCCTCGTAAAACCATGTTGATAATGGGTCATGAGGTTATTTTTCTTCAGATACTCCAGTATAGCATCTCTTAGAAAACCCTCTAGGATTTTACCCACAGTAGAGGTTAAGCTTACTGGCCTATAATTTCCAAGTTCAGTTTTTGTCCCCTTTTTGAATATTGGCACCACATTTGCTATACGCCAGTCCTGTGGTACAGACCCTGTTATTATGGAATCTTTAAATATTAAAAATAATGGTCTATCTATGACAGTACATAATTCCTGCAGCACTCTGGGGTGTATCCCATCTGGGCCCGGGGATTTGTCAATTTTAGTGATTTTTAGACGATGCCGTACTTCCTCTTGGGTTAAGCAGGTGACGTTTAATTGAGAATTTTTGTTATCACTGATCATATTGTCTGTCATGGGATTTTCTTGTGTAAATACCGTTGAAAAAAAGTCATTTAGCATATTTGCTTTTTCCTCATCCTCATCCACCATTTCACCCAGACTATTTTTAAAGGGGCCAACACCATCATTTTTTAGTTTCTTACTATTTATGTAGTTAAAAAATATTTTGGGATTCTTTTTACTTTTTCTGGCAATGAGTCTCTCTGTCTCAATCTTTGCTGCCTTGATTTGCTTTTTACAAATGTTATTTAATTTTCTGTATTTATTTAATGCTTCATCACTACCTACTTGCTTTAATTCCCTAAATGCTTTCTTTTTGTCACATATTGCACTTCTTACCGCTTTATTTAGCCATAGTGGTTTCCTCCTATTTCTAGCATGCTTATTCCCATAGGGTATATATTGTGCACAGGTCCTATTCAGGATGCTAATAAACATCTCCCATTTGTGTTGTGTACTTTTATGTCTCAGGACATCGTCCCAGTTTATTGCACTAAGATCATCTCTCAACCGTTGGAAATTTGCCTTCCTGAAGTTTAGTGTCCTTGTAGCCCCTCTACTACACGTCTTAGTAAAGGATACTTGAAAGCTTATTAAGTTATGATCACTATTACCCAAGTGACCTCCAACCCGTATATTTGATATGCGGTCTGGCCTGTTGGTTAATATTAGGTCCAGCAGTGCCCCCCTTCTTGTTGGGTCCTGAACCAGTTGTGAAAGGTAATTGTCTCTTATAGTTTTCAAAAACTTATTACCTTTGCTGGAAGTGCAGGTTTCTGATCCCCAATGTATTTCAGGGTAGTTGAAGTCCCCCATAATAATGACTTCTCCCTGAGTCGCTGCTTCATCTATTTGCTTTATGAGGATATTCTCCTCCACTTCCATTATTGTTGGGGACTTATAACAAACCCCTATCAGTAATTTATTATTTTTTCCCCCTCCTTCACGTCGTTCTTTGGGTCAAACCCAAGAAGGTTCATATATGTAAGAGAACATCCTCCCCGTCACCAAGAAGGTGGACCTTGTCCCATCAACCTGGACTGAAATGGAGCCAGGAAAGTAATATAAAGCGGTGCACTCACTTTATAGACTGTGTAGCCATTAGATGGCCTCTGAGTCTCTTCCTCCAGTTGATAGTCCTCAATAAAAGACTCATTCTTTTTTAGACCCCATCAGGGGTCGCTCATTCCACCAAATCAGATCTCTTGCTTGGCGCTGAGCCAACACCTTATTAGGGACAATTTAGTAAAGAGTCGGGCCCTTTGGTCTTCAGTATTGCGGTCATTCATGGTGGCAAAGAGTCTACTAGGTGGTGAGACCGCTCTGGAGGAGTATTGGCCCATGCCAATAGATCGGAGCAAAAACCATCCCGGTCTACACTCTGTCATGTTCCAAAGAGATCTCCATGGATTTGCCAGCAGTGGTATCGTGACCAGGTACCGGCAACATTCAAAGAATAAACGTTTCAGCTCATTGTTTGAAAATGAGGTCTGGCGTTGGGTGAATCTCCAGGAACGAGGGAGGCGGCAGGTAATCAACATAGGGTGGAAATCCATCCAAGAAAGTTATATCAATGTGAAATTCCATCTTTACTAGGACTTGTTATAACGTAGTGATGTTAATGGGAACCTGTCACCTTGTTTAGCCCCCTGAACCTATCACTACCTGTCCCTGCATCTTACTATTACATTACTAATCAGCCATCTCTGACCTTATAGTGAATTATAATAGTTGAATAATGCTATTGATATATTATATACTGCTAACCATGTGGGCAGGGGAGGACCTACCGTGGTGCAACTGGTTCAGCTGCACCAGGGCCCCAACTGTCTATGGGGCCCCTCAAGCCTGCAGGGGGGCCCCCAGCCTACCCCCGTGACCCTGTGTCAGAGGAGAGGGGGGTTAACCCCTCCCTTGGCTGATCCCACCCCTCCTCTCCTCTGCCGCCCCGGCTCCCAGGACTGCGCGGCCCGGCGCAGGTAGTAGCCGTAGAAGTGCCTATACCCCCCCAGCTCCTCGCCGTCGTCTGTTAGCACCGACCCCCCCGCTCCTCACCATCAGCTGATGCACCAGGGCCCTCTTGGCACAAGGTCCGCCACTGCATGTGGGCTTTCCTAGACGGGTGGCCGTTGGGTGGGCAGTCTCTCCGGGTTTGCTCTCCCTCCAATCACAGAGGGAGCGTGTTTCTGATTTAACATTCCCCCCTCATTCTTCCAGTGCTGACACGCATCTGGCGATGTAGCTGGCTCCGGAGCATGCGCAGTGTGCATTCCAAAGCCAGCCTTGTACACCCAGTTCACCCTCCACACTGTGCAGGAACGGAAATGACACACTGCGGCCGGCAGCCCATCGTACCCGGAAGAAGAAGGCGTGAATTTTAAATAAGGAGACCGCTACTGGATGAATAATCACACCTACTGGGGTGTGGTTGCAAAAGCAAGGCCGGGGGAGAGTTTATCCATCACTTTATTCCACTTTTATAATTCACTATTAGGACAGGGAGGGATGGTTAGTAATGTATTAGGAAGCTGCAGGGACAGGTAGTGATAGGTTAGAGGGGCTAAGCTAGGCGACAGGTTCCCTTTAAAATATTCATCCTGCCATTTACATGTTTCGAACAGTGGTGGTCTTAGTCATAACCAACTAAGTGTTCGAATGGTGTAAATCACAGGATGAATATTTTAATATCACAATGTCTTAACAAGTTCTAATAAAATGGAACTTCAATCTTTCTATCACTTTTCATGGACTCGCTCCCTATTTTGATGGCAATATTTGGTGTATGAGTTGTCATTGTCAATCATCAATAAAGGAGTTTTTGACCACATCACGGTCTCACATACAGATCTCTTGAATTCGCAACATTGTGGTATAGGCCTGGAGGGATGATGTGGAGTGAGGAACAGCCATACAGACTAATGTTTAGGGCCTTGTGGAGCTTATATATATTGTTCAAGGGGGAGTCAATGACAACTTCCAAACTGTTCTTGTTAACAATTCAAGGAGGTTTTCACTTTCATAGAGAAATTGTAAAGTCCATATAGACATCTCAGGAGAAGGAGATACAGTAAATACACCCCATGGTGAACATGTGGGATTAATTATATCTAGGGAGAGAGAAAATAATTAAAACAGGTGGAGTAGAGAGATATTACACTTCTATCTCCTGAAGGAGGTGCCCAGTAATTACAGCAGAGAAATGCTATGAGAAAAAGACAGCAAGACTGAGATTTGTTTATGCAGAGGCGGATAATTCCACTTCCCTGGCCATAGCTCCCTCTGATCAAAAGAGGATCATAGACCTTTTGGAGCCAATGGACAGTGATCAATATTGGGGTTTGCCACGATCTGATAATTATGGTAGACACATTTTTCAGCATCACATGATCACTCCCCCCATGGTGCTTGGTCCTTGACCCCTATTTTGTCCTGCAGTCTAGGTCTTTCAAAATGTATCATGGGATCGCCTCTTCCTCTAAATTTATCTTGGGACCGCCTCTTCCTCTAAATGTATCTTGGGACCGCCTCTTCCTCTAAATTTATCTTGGGACCGCCTCTTCCTCTAAATTTATCTTGGGACCGCCTCTTCCTCTAAATTTATCTTGGGAACGCCTCTTCCTCTAAATGTATCTTGGGACCGCCTCTTCCTCTAAATTTATCTTGGGACCGCCTCTTCCTCTAAATTTATCTTGGGACCACCTCTTCCTCTTAATTTATCTTGGGACCGCCTCTTCCTCTAAATGTATCTTGGGACCGCCTCTTCCTCTAAACTTATCTTGGGACCGCCTCTTCCTCTAAATGTATCTTGGGACCGCCTCTTCCTCTAAATGTATCTTGGGACCGCCTCTTTCTCTAAATGTATCTTGGGACTGCCTCTTCCTCTAAATGTATCTTGGGACCGCCTCTTCCTCTAAATTTATCTTGGGACCGCCTCTTCCTCTAAATGTATCTTGGGACCGCTTCTTCCTCTAAATTTATCTTGGGACCGCCTCTTCCTCTAAATTTATCTTGGGACCGCCTCTTCCTCTAAATGTATCTTGGGACCGCCTCTTCCTCTAAATGTATCTTGGGACCGCCTCTTCCTCTAAATTTATCTTGTCTCTTTGGATCTGATTTTTCAGTGGAGCGTAACTACAACAGGTGCAGGGGTTGACATTGCACTTGGACCCTGGAGCCTAGGGGACCCAAAAGTCCTTCTCGCCCATAGAAAAAAATATTGCTATTAAAGATTTGCAATAATTGGGGCCCCGTTGGAGCTTTTGCATCAGGGCCCATGAGCTTCACATTATGTGAGTTACTAAATGTTAATCAACAAATGAAATCTACTCTAGAATAGATAAGCTTATGCCCTAAGATCCAAAACATATGTGATATTATAGAATTAAGAAATAGACCCTGGAGATATTAATTTCTGCCTCCCGCCATGATCTGACCTCTCCTTTGTACAGGGAAGCGGAATGTGTCCGTTGTCATTGATGACGTGGAGGACAGCGCTGGTCGCGAGAAGTCCCACACCGTGGACACACTACGCGGGGCTGCACAATCGGTCGGTAATTTACTACTTGTATCCAACAAGGACAAGAAGGAGAAGAAGAGCATGGAAATGGTGAAGACGGAACTGAAGAGACAGCTGCAAGGTTCAGGTGATGGAAGATCATTTTCTTCTTTTCCTCAGTTTCGGTAAATCACTCTTGGACATTGGTCTTACTGAGACTGGCCCTAGTTGTGATGTAGGGGCGCACAGTGGCCTATATACAAGCCATATAGTGATGTGACCCTACTCACAAATAAGGAATCCCAGGATGAGTGAGCTGTTACTTCTCCCAGGAGATCTACACTCCGGTCCCAAGCAGATGGTACAAGAACCGTAAATTTTCTTGCTACTTCTAGTAAGGAAGTTTTGAGTCCATGATCTAAAAACGGAACATTCTTAACTGAAAATCTTGTACAAATCTGGTAACTTTATACAAAAAATAGAAAATATAATAATTGAAAAATATGAATTAATATGTTACAAAAAATACATTACATATTACTTTCTGTTATTACAATTTCAGCTATGAGGTCAAAGTGCAAATTATAATTACCGTATACTAGTATTTTCATCAAGCTACGATAGATTTACTTGGAGGATAAGGGGTTTATTACTCTACTGGTGGAAGGAGCATGGAGCGCTAACAGGTCAGAGTAGTGCACCGGTCAGGGGTAAAATACTTGCCTTGTCCAATGACAATTAACATTACAACACAGGTCCCACATCTGCACATACCGGCAAAACGGTGCAATGTTCTATAATAAACTACGTCTTGTCCGCAGATCTGACCAAATGTGAACCAAGAACCCCGAAGTCACTGAGAATCTTTCCTACATCCGGTAATGATCCAATCTTTGTGTAGAGAATCCTTTATGTAAATTCTAGAATTCTATCACACCCAAATATGACAAGATGATGAGATAACTACATCCCTCCTCTCACGTTACTCCACAGGTGATGGACATGGAGATCCCTCATCACAGGTAAGATGTCGGGAGATGTTACACAAAGGAATCGGAGGACGAGGTGGGTAAAGTCTACGCACTGGTAGAAAATCAAATAGCCGAATACTTGGAAATAATATCAAATAGTGGTGTATTCTACACATTTTAGGGGGATCCTCACCCCTTCCTAACTTACCATTTTGCAACATGGCAGCTTTCCTGAAGAAGGACTGAGGGTCACTGAGAAACGTGTAGAAAATTCTGCACCCGTCCCTGTCTGCGCCTGTCCTGTTCTAGTTAGTGCACCGCTTTCCTTGCATACCGGCATGGTCTTCCTGGTTTCGGCCTCGTCACACACCATGTAGTCACAAGCCCCTACCCATGTGATGTGTGATGCGGTCAAAGCCAGGAGGTGCCTGCCAGTACATAAGGTAAGCAGCGTAATTTAATTGACATCCTGCAGATCAAATATCTGAAATAATCTACTGCTAATATGCTGCACATTGACTTTGCTGGCTAACCAATATACCATGTGCACTTGCGGTGCATTTGTACATATGCCAGCATGGGTACAGGGCCTTATGGCTTGTTGCATTTACAGCAGCTGCTTTCCAGCTCAGCTTAAGGTTGTGTGAAACACAGTTGTACTAACTGAGAAACTCCTCTTTTTTTAATCATCATATTTTCACAGATAAGACCCCATTTTGTCCTAATTTGTGTACAGTTGTGACCCGCCCCAGGGCACGGGGTACTCAGAACTGGGCTATTGTACAGCTCCAGGAAGTCACAGGGGTCGAGACCCGGTTCCGTGGCCCTGGGTGCAGCTGTTAATGGGGAACGTCTGGCTTGATGGTGGGGGAATGGGGATTTAGAAAGGAAAAGGTAATTGTGACGCCACCCGAGGTATGTGGCTATAGATGGCCACCACTGCTGCAGAACCTCCGGTGATGATGGACGGGAGCTGGGATGGAGCGGCTCCCCATGGGTGGAGCGGATCCCCGCGGCAGTGGATAGTGAAGGGATTTAGGGTGCAGGATGACGGGTGCAAAACAACAGGCAGACTCATGGTTCTGTGTTTTCCTCAGTCTCACTGGTGCAATTGTAGTCCGGGTTGATGTTACTAGGGTTCCATGCCTGAGAGCAACTCCGGGTTCTCCTCACCAGCAGGTTCTGAGGCCTTTCACTGCACTTTGTGTGTAGGATCCTGTGGCTGTTTTAGCTTAGCTGCTATCCCTCTTCTTCTCTTGAAAGGTGCCGGTATGGCAGGCAACTCTAGTCATTCTGCTGATTCCACGTCACAGGTGATGATCCCTGAACTCTCTGCATTTCTTTGCCTCCGGACACAGTGTAGCTAGGGAACTTGGAATTCCCAGCTCTCTGGTATTAGCTGCCGGGACGTTAAGCCCTGCACAGCCTCGGACTCCCATGTCCATTCTTTGCGCTGTTCCTCTGAGGTGAGCACAGTATCGCTCGGCTCCCCAGGTGTTCCTCGACTTCCTCAGACCCTGTCTTGGTCTTTCACACTAAGTTAGCCTTCCTGGGACAAGCTACAGGTGGCTTCCAGTCCACCAGGATGTCTTCTTAAGTCGCTCCAAGAACTGAACTGCTGTACCTGGGAAGAGTTTAGCACTGATCTTATTCCCAGGTCCTCTTCACAGTCCTCACAGGAACTAAACTGACTGGCTCCGCCCCAGACCAGAATTTATAGGGGAGCTCTCCCTGAAGCCGGGTTTAGGTCTCCCCTTTAAGGCCTGGAGGCAGAAGGTGTTGTGTGCGGTGGCTACTTGGTGGGTTACCCTTCTGTTGCTCTCAAGCGTGACACTACCACCCGGGGGCAATAATGACACTGTGGCAATTACACCTTAGGGTGCCACAGTTGCTTCAGGAGTTATTATGGAATCTTTAAAAGTTTATACGTCCTTGAGATATGGAAGGATCCTACACCAATCCTATATAGAGGGGCTCTGACTCCATCATCTCAGAACACAATAATGTACATTGGCTTCACATCAAATAAATTTGATGGAAATAGAACTTCTTGGCCAAATTCAAGCACATTTGACACATTTCAGAAACTTCACTAATTATTGATGATACGTTGATGACATTTTATCAGATGACTGCACACGTTCCATTGTCTCAGAGGTGCATCCCTAGTCTGGTGTATATAAACACTTATTATTATTATTATTTTTTATTATTATTTATTTATATAGCGCCATTATATTCCAAGGCGCTTTACATGCTAAAAAAGGGCAGACTAGGACAAGTAACATAGTAACAATACAAGTAACAATAAATGTGGACAATTCGGTCATACAGATACAACTATTGATAGTTATCATTGGTTGTTGGTGAAGGATGATGTGACTCTACTTGAGTTTTCCAATCTTGGGCTTCTGAACCTCATATCTATGTTCTATTTGTATCAGAGGCGAGAAGAAAAACATCACCAGGTTGGAATCTTCTCCAGATCGACTGACAAACATTACTCCTGGCTGGTGAAGACCCTGAAATCGGAGGAATTGAGTTCTCTTGTCATCAATGTGAAAAGTTACTTGATATCTAATAATCAGAAGTTCCAGGAGCTCTTACACCAGATAAATGAGTGCACATTCGGGATCCTTTATCACAGCAACAACAGAGGAACAGTCAACATCACCAATGTGACCGATTCCCTGTATGACCAGGAACTGGAAGCTCTTCATATGTTACTTGGTAAGAGATGGGGAATGGGTTGCGATGGTTGCCTTGTTCGGACGATCTTATTTTTAAAGTGTGCAACAGTCTTCTGCAGAGATGAGGGACGTCGGATGGGACAATGGTAAGCGGAGAGGGAGGTAAGTGTTGAATAACTGTTTTGGGTTTTGGGTTAAAGAAGATACAAGGGTTGTGAAGTAGACCTGTTTGGCAAAGGTGAAGGCCAACGCGAATGTAAAAGTTGCTTTTTTGAATGTGGTGAAGTCTTGCAGCGAGAGTGTAGTCTTCCAGCGCTGCTTCGCAACCCTAAGCTTTTTAATGGGGTTGGTGTCAGGGATGGGTATTGATTTGTCACACTTTGCCATGCATGAGAGGGGCGACAGAATCAATAGCTAATGAGAGTGTGGCGTTGTAGAAAACGGTGGTGCTGTCTGTGTTGTGAAGTGAATATATAGAGGAGTGTGTGAATGTTGAGGTGAGCAAAGTTTCTGCGGGGGTGTGCTCATTGCTGGACTTGGGGGGCAGGTCAGGAGGACAAAGATAAGAAACTGAGTGGATGGTGGTCAGATGGGGAGAGGGTAGATTGTGGGGTTAGATAGGGAACAGAGGTGGATAAGGATATGGTCAAGAAGCTGTCTGTGCGGGGGGCTGTGGAGATCCACTCTGTTAAACCAAAAGATGACGCCAGTGACAGGAGTTTGGGCATTCCAACTGGTAGGTGTCAGTAGGGATATTGAAGTTACCCATGAAGTTGGAATGTTATCAAAGAGAAAGTGTAGAAGCCAGGGGAAGAATTGGTCATTATAGGCAGTGGCCAGACCCAGGGATCAGTATATGATGTCCACTTGGATGTTTGGAGGGAAAGTAGCTACAGGCGGAATGGATACGGACAAAACTTAACATAAAAAATAGAGTGGGATAAGGGTAAGTAGAGGTGGGTTGGGTTGAAGGTGCAGTTGTTAGACTAGAGTAGACCTACTCGTCCTCCATGTCTTTTGTCATGAAGAGATGTGTGGGTGAAGTGAAGGCCGCCGTAAAACAGCGCAACAGGGGAGGCCGTGTTGGTGGGTGTCAGCCATGTTTCAGTGGGGCCAAGGAAGGATAGATTGCAAGAGGTAAAAGGTTATAAATGAGCTTATTGGAGATGGGACAGGTGAGAGAGGGAGTGGCAGAGCAGGTGTCAAGGGAATGGGTTTCAAGTTGCAGAGATTATGGTAGTTACTAATAGGTTGGGAGCGATAAGAGGGAAAGTTAATGACGGTACCAGCTGTGGAGGTCCAGAATGGGAGATATACTGCCAGAAGTGAAGAGAAGCAAAGAGAGGGAGAGGAAGTGGGAAAAAGAGCGATAGGAGTTGGGAATAGGAGAGAGAGGAGGTGGGAGAAGGAGAGTGAAATGGAGAGAGGTGGTGGCAGAAGAAGAGATGAGATGAGAGATGGGAAAAGGGAAGGAGAGAGGGGATGGAAAAGGAGAGAGATAGAGAGAAGAAGAGAGAGGTAGAGAAGAGGTGGTTAAAGGAGAGAGACAGGGAGGAGAGAGAGGTAGAGAGGAGGTGGTAAAAGGAGAGAGACAGGGTGAAGGAGAGAGAAGTAGCGAAAAGGTGGGTAAAAGGGACAGGGATTAGGAGATAGAGAAGGTGGGGGAAGGCGAGAGAGGGAGAGGATGTCGGGGAAGGAGATAGAGGGAGAGGAGGAGGGAGGAGAGAGAGGAGGTATGGGAAGGAGACTCCCCAGCCTGTTGTTTGTTTCACTAGGAGAGTTCTGAAATTTAGGAGCAGGTCAGCAGATGAGGTCAGGTGAGGGGGTAAGAGTGAAAGTGAGATAATTATTTGTTTGGAGAGTGCTGGGGTTTGTGGATAGGAAATTAGAGTATTGATTAGTGAAGATAAAATTATAAGGGCAAATGTAGACATGGGGAAAATAAAGAAGTCAGTTGCACTTAGTAATCAGTTGTAGCTCTTACCTTCTGGAGTCTTTTGGGGCATTTCTGGTATATTTCTGATGTTCACTTAAAAAGCTGCACTTTATGGAGCTGCACCATAGTTCATAGACTATACATGTATGACGATTTATGATCTATCCGGAGAACAACCAGGCTCTGACAGTGATGTGAAGGTCATCATTACAGAGGATAACAAAAATCATATAATTCTGCTTTGAGAAAAAGTCATATTGAACCAAAGCCTCAGCCGAGCATGGTAAATTCACAATCGTCCTGCACAAGTCTGAGCCCCCTGGCAAATAACTTGGGAACGACTACAAGTGATAAGCAGAGCTGACAATTCTAGGATAAAATGACTGGGCTTGTGCTGCACCAATGTCACTATGTCACGACCAGCACGAGCCTTATGTGTGGTCTAGTGGATGCATGTAGAATGTTTTGTGAATTGCAGTGTTCTGTTATAGGCTTAACATTGGTGAGCTATCCTTAGGACACCCCGCATCTTCACCGATCACCAGCTCCTGGGGCTGCCATTGTCAGAACTACACACTTGCAGTGCTGCACTAATCTGTCAATGGAAAAGTGACCGATTCAAATCAATGAGGGCAGATGGGCAGCACCTGGTGGCAACCAGGCATCGGGAACAATACATTGTAGGGGGGTGACAGGTGTCGCACCCCCACTGATCAGACATTGATGATATGGAGGGAAAAGTGACTCTACATAGACGGCCCTCAGGGTAATCTTAGATCTCTCCTGTGTAGGGAAGAAGAAGGTTCTGGTGATCATCGATGACCTGGAGGACAGTAGTGATGACCGGAAAGTGCACCTCCTGCAGGAACAGCCCAGCATCGCGGATCAGGCCGCTGACTTACTGCTGGTGTCACATGGTGATAAGATGGACCGGAACTTACTGAGAAAGAAAAACGATCAACTAAGGAGGCTTCTCCGAGATTCAGGTACGTCCATATCCAGATAATGAAACGGTATGGTCATCTTCCATCAGGCCGAGGACCACATGAGTTGAGCGATGGTCCTTCATGATTGAGTGAAGTAGTTACACTTTTATTAGATACAGACTTCTTATCTCCCCTTAATTTCTCGTTACTTTGTGGTATAATTATGAGTCTTCTACCATTTACGTCTGATCTCATTGGCACAGTGCGTGTCATGGAGACCTGCTACTTTACTCCCGGGTGTATAAACCCCCCCATAACCTTGTGCTTCTTCAAGAGCTTGGAACCATTGTGACTCAAAATAATAGAACCTGGTCCTGCCTCATTTCTCTTCAACCCGACCTCCGTATCTGTCAGAATCACACGTGTAAAGTCACAATGACGCCAACTCTACTTCACATCTACAGATACAAGTTATAGCTGAGGCCACCAATGAGACATTCTTCTAAGTCTACAGACCTCTTGTTCACCTAAGAAATGCAAGATACAATTACTAACCCAGAAACCACTCTGCTTGTATTACAGATGGGAGTCTAGAAAATCAGATGGAAACCACAAGGCAGGAAAAGGTGAGTAACAAAAGATTAATAAGACTAAATGCAATCACTGACCGCGTCCATGCACTGTATGACTACACCGAATATAGAGCCAGGGTAATAAGTCATCCCTGAAACGTCTGGTATAGACCCAGGGTAATATGTCATCTATGATACATCCGGTATAGACCCGGGGTAATATGTCATCTATGATACATCTGGTATTTTTAGTGCATTGTCACACGCAAGGATATCGTTAACAATCTGAAATTTAGCAACGTTCCAGTGATTCAGAGAAGAAGGTTTGAATGATTTTACAAAGTGGCAGGAATAGGAGAAATATGAACGACATCGTTCAAAAAGGCGTCACACTGAGCGATGTATGAAGGCGTCACACTGAACGATGTATGAAGGCGTCACACTGAACGATGTATGAAGGCGTCACACTGAATGATGTATAAAGGTGTCACACTGAGCGATGTATGAAGGCGTCACACTGAACGATGTATGAAGGCGTCACACTGAACGATGTATGAAGGCGTCACACTGAACGATGTATGAAGGTGTCACACTGAACGATGTATGAAGGCGTCACACTGAATGATGTATAAAGGTGTCACACTGAACGATGTATGAAGGCGTCACACTGAACGATGTATGAAGGCGTCACACTGAGCGATGTATGAAGGTGTCACACTGAACGATGTATGAAGGTGTCACACTGAACGATGTATGAAGGCGTCACACTGAATGATGTATAAAGGTGTCACACTGAGCGATGTATGAAGGCGTCACACTGAGCGATGTATGAAGGCGTCACACTGAACGATGTATGAAGGCATCACACTGAACGATGTATGAAGGTGTCACACTGAACGATGTATGAAGGCGTCACACTGAACCATGTATAAAGGCGTCACACTGAACAATGTATGAAGGCGTCACACTGAGCGATGTATAAAGGTGTCACACTGAACGATGTATAAAGGTGTCACACTGAGCGATGTATAAAGGTGTCACACTGAGCGATGTATGAAGGCGTCACACTGAGCGATGTATGAAGGCGTCACACTGAGCGATGTATAAAGGTGTCACACTGAACGATGTATGAAGGCGTCACACTGAGCGATGTATGAAGGCGTCACACTGAACGATGTATAAAGGTGTCACACTGAGCGATGTATGAAGGCGTCACACTGAGCGATGTATGAAGGCGTCACACTGAACGATGTATGAAGGCGTCACACTGAGCGATGTATGAAGGCGTCACACTGAGCGATGTATGAAAGCGTCACACTGAGCCATGTATAAAGGCGTCACACTGAGTGATGTATGAAGGCGTCACACTGAGCGATGTATGAAGGCGTCACACTGAGCGATGTATGAAGGTGTCACACTGAACGATGTATGAAGGCGTCACACTGAGCGATGTATGAAGGCGTCACACTGAGCGATGTATGAAGGTGTCACAATGAATGATGTATGAAGGGGTCACACTGAACGATGTATGAAGGCGTCACACTGAACTATGTATGAAGGCGTCACACTGAACGATGTGGCTTCTTCCCAGAACGTTAATTGGACGATGAACGATAGATTTGAGGTCCGGATCCCAAATTTTGGATGAACGTCCTAATGATTTTTCCTTCCTACATCGTTCGTTTACACGCAACGACGCACTAACGATATTGTTTGAACGATCACAAATCCGCGACGTTTCAATGATATCATTAACGAGATCCTAGTGTGTGAAGTGGCCATAAGGTAGACCTGGTAGGCCAAAGTAAACAGATATCAGCTGAGACACTAACAGAGCCTGGGAAGGGGGGACTGTCATCCAGTAGCTGAACAGGTAATAAAGCAGATACATTGTCAGAGATTCTAGAAAATATATACAGTATACTAACCAGAAGTGGAAAAGCCGTGCAACAGTGCAGAAGCAATGATCGGGAAGGAAACAGAAATGTCTGCTAATTGGTTTATTCAGTGTTAGAATCTTACAATTATATACAAATACAATATTGTCCCCCCGTAACGAGCGCCTCCGCCTTTATAAGGTTTGGATGGACACCCCATCAAAGCTGCAGAGACCATACGAGTGTTAGCGCTCCGAGGTATTCATCCTAATAGGGGTGGAGACATCACTTTGTAACTCTTGAAGATGAGTCCAGATGGATTTTCGTCCTATGATGCTCGTCCTCTCAGGGCCTGAATGAAGAATTATTATACACCGGTTTTTACAAACAGACCTAATTTTTTCCTAATTCTTCCCTATTTTGTTCCCATCCTTCAGGTCCTTAATGAGGAACAAAAAAGAACCCCTCACAGAAACCTGATGAGCTCAGCACTCTTTTGTGATTATATCATTCCTGTGCTCCTTTGGGACATTTATTCTGAAAAAAAAAGCACCTGGTGGACAACTAGAGACGGCGTACCCCAGTATTTTACCATGGCATTCCTCTATGGAAGCTTGAGCCACGGAATCTCTGAGTGAATGAAAACACATTGACGGACTTCCTGAAGGATTCCATTGGCCACGGCGCAATCACTTGTGTTCATTCTCCGTCAAAAGCCTTGACTGATGACGGCCACTACATGGCTGATGTCCGGAGGAACACATCTATTCTGTCTCAAAGCTAACGACTTGTGAATGCTTTTGTATTTGCTTTCCCTCTCTTCGGGCTCCCTAACAGGCCCTTTTAGACATTTATACAGAGGTCTCTTAAGATGTCAACCGGCAGGACTTACCTGCCGGAAATGCACGTTCTTCCGGTCTCTTTTACAGGATATCTGTTGGGTCCTCGCAAAATCGAAACATTCCAAAATAACTTCAAAACCTGATGTTTCTGCCCTGTGCTGAAGAAAACCTTATTATGTTGGCATTTTTCTGGCCTCTTTCGTTAATTTATTGTTCTCATATCTTGCTCCATTTCCCTAGAACAACACGTTATTGTAACAAAAACACATGGGTAAACTCCATCACCCGTACACCATGGTCTCTGCAGCTTTGATGCTGTGTCCATCCAAACCTTATAAAGACGGAGGCGCTCTTTACTGGGGAACTATATTGTATTTGTACATAATTGTAAGATTCTAACACTGAATAAACCAATTAGCAGACACTTCTGTCTCCTTCCTGATCATTGCTTCTGCACTAGGTCACGGCTCCGACAATCCACTTCTGGTGAGTATACTGTATATATTTCTATAATCACTGACAAATTCCCGACCTTTCTGTCTATTATTCTTTTCAACTCTAATTTTTCGTTCAGTATATTAATTCCTACCTATTTTTTTTATTTCCATAATTTTTTTTTCTTAAAATTTTTCATATTTTATATATATATATATATATATATATTTTTTTTTTAATTTATTTATTTTTTTCATATATATTTTTTTACAATTTTAACATCAGGATTAGTGATGAGCGAGCATGCTCGCCGGTACTCGGTGCTCACCCGAACATCCCAGTGCTCGGAGCTCGCTGAGTGCCGGCGAGATATTCAGCTCATGCTCGGCTCCTCCTCCCTGCATGTTGGCGCTCTTTACAGAGCCAGCCCGCATGCAGGGATTGGCTGACAGACACTGTAATGCCACAGCCATGTTGGTTTTGGCATTACAGTGATTGGCTGGCTGCACAGCGTCTATATCAGACCTGACCGCGCTGTGCTTGAGCCGGCGGCTGGCAAACAGATCTGACAGCTGTTCAAATCTCACCTCAGATTCATCTATGTCATCTATGATATATCTGGTATAGATCCAGGGTAATATGTCATCTATGATACATCTGGTATAGACCCGGGGTAATATGTCATCTATGATACATCTGGTATAGACCCGGGGTAATATGTCATCTATGATACATCCGGTATAGACCTGTGGTAATATGTCATCTATGATACATCCGGTATAGACCTGTGGTAATATGTCATCTATGATACATCCGGTATAGACCCGGGGTAATATGTCATCTATGATACATCTGGTATAGACCCGGGGTAATATGTCATCTATGATACATCCGGTATAGACCCGGGGTAATATGTCATCTATGATACATCCAGTATAGACCCGGGGTAATATGTCATCTATGATACATATATCCGGTATAGACCGGGGTGATATGTCATCTATGATACATCCGGTATAGACCCGGGGTAATATGTCATCTATGATACATATATCCGGTATAGACCCGGGGTAATATGTCATCTATGATACATCCGGTATAGACCTGGGGTAATATGTCATCTATGATACATCCGGTATAGACCTGGGGTAATATGTCATCTATGATACATCCAGTATAGACCCGGGGTAATATGTCATCTATGATACATCTGGTATAGACCCAGGGTAATCTGTCATCTATGATACATCTGGTATAGACCCGGAGTAATATGTCATCTATGATAAATCCGGTATAGACCGGAGTAATATGTCATTTATGATACATCCGGTATAGACCCGGGGTAATATGTCATCTGTGATACATCCGGTATAGACCCGGGGTAATATGTCATCTATGATACATCTGGTATAGACCTGGGGTAATATGTCATCTATGATACATCTGGTATACACCCGGGGTAATATGTCATCTATGATACATCCGGTATAGACCTGGGGTAATATGTCATCTATGATACATCTGGTATAGACCGGGGTAATATGTCATCTATGAGACATCCGATATAGACCCGGGGTAATATGTCATCTATGATACATCCGGTATAGACCCGGGGTAATATGTCATCTATGATACATCCAGTATAGACCCGGGGTAATATGTCATCTATGATACATCCGATATAGACCCGGGGTAATATGTCATCTATGATACATCCGGTATAGACCCGGGGTAATATGTCATCTATGATACATCCGGTATAGGCCTGTGGTAATATGTCATCTATGATACATCCGATATAGACCTGTGGTAATATGTCATCTATGATACATCCGGTATAGACCCGGGGTAATATGTCATCTATGATACATCCGGTATAGACCCGGGGTAATATGTCATCTATGATACATCCGATATAGACCGGGGTAATATGTCATCTATGATACATCTGGTATAGAACCGGGGTAATATGTCATCTATGATACATCCGGTATAGACCCGGGGTAATATGTCATCTATGATACATCCGATATAGACCCGGGGTAATATGTCATCTATGATACATCCGGTATAGACCTGGGGTAATATGTCATCTATGATACATCCAGTATAGACCCGAGGTAATATGTCATCTATGATACATCCGGTATAGACCCGGGGTAATATGTCATCTATGATACATCCGGTATAGACCCGGGGTAATATGTCATCTATGATACATCCGGTATAGACCCGGGGTAATATGTCATCTATGATACATCCGGTATAGACCCGGGGTAATATGTCATCTATGATACATCCAGTATAGACCCGGGGTAATATGTCATCTATGATACATCCGATATAGACCCGGGGTAATATGTCATCTATGATACATCTGGTATAGAACCGGGGTAATATGTCATCTATGATACATCCGGTATAGACCGGGGTAATATGTCATCTATGATACATCCGATATAGACCCGGGGTAATATGTCATCTATGATACATCCGGTATAGACCTGGGGTAATATGTCATCTATGATACATCCAGTATAGACCCGAGGTAATATGTCATCTATGATACATCCGGTATAGACCCGGGGTAATATGTCATCTATGATACATCCGGTATAGACCCGGGGTAATATGTCATCTATGATACATCCGGTATAGACCCGGGGTAATATGTCATCTATGATACATCCGGTATAGACCCGGGGTAATATGTCATCTATGATACATCCAGTATAGACCCGGGGTAATATGTCATCTATGATACATCCGATATAGACCCGGGGTAATATGTCATCTATGATACATCTGGTATAGACCTGGGGTAATATGTCATCTATGATACATCCGGTATAGACCCGGGGTAATATGTCATCTATGATACATCCGGTATAGACCCGGGGTAATATGTCATCTATGATACATCCAGTATAGACCCGGGGTAATATGTCATCTATGATACATCCGGTATAGACCCGGGGTAATATGTCATCTATGATACATCTGGTATAGAACCGGGGTAATATGTCATCTATGATACATCCGGTATAGACCCGGGGTAATATGTCATCTATGATACATCCGGTATAGACCCGGGGTAATATGTCATCTATGATACATCCGATATAGACCCAGGGTAATATGTCATCTATGATACATATTTCCGGTATAAATGTGATTTATTTTATGATATTTCCTGGAAATATCTTCTTGAGAATCCTCGGGTCTTTCTACCTCGGGTCTCTATGGTATTTTGCTCTATTGTGTGAACTGCTGTACTTTAGTTTTTTTTATTGCTTTGAGCATTATTATTTCATTACTTTGTTGCAGACGGAAGGTTTATCTCATCCATCTTCGGAGAGTTCAGGATCTTTTCCTCATATGACTCCAAAGCTGCCAGTCGTCAACAAGAAAAGTGTAAGTTCTCCTCTTCTTGGTGAGGGGTATTTATATATTTTAGGACTTTATAAGTGTATCAGGTCTTGCAGTATTTGCTTTGTGATCATATTAGTCTTCCTCTTATTTGGTCGTTGATTTTGTCTATCATTGACCATATTTTTTCTTTGCCTTTTGTCCAGCCCTCACCAACTTCATCAAGATCCACGGTTGGCATCTTCTCTAGATCGGAGGAGAGTGACTACGTCTGGCTGGAGAAGCTCCTGACATCGGAGGAGTTTGGGCAGAAGAACGTTCTATGTTATAGGGTTCCGGGCAGTGCGGAGGCTTTCCGGGAGGCGGCTCATAGAAGTCAGTTTGGGATTGTCTATCACAGTGTGAAGAATGGGAATATCCGTCTCACCGATGTCAGGAAATCTCAGTATCATCAGGAGCTGGAGCTGCTGTGCGCTAAACTTGGTGAGAGGAAGACGGAATGATCACCTGCAATAGATCCACTCGTCCTTCATATCTTACTTGTTTCCTTTGTTCTTTATGTACTTTTTTTTATTCTATTTTTTTTTCATCAGAATTCTTTTTCATTTCTTTAATGCTTCTTGTTTTGTCTTCTCCATAGTTTACCCATGGGATCTACTTTGTCTTCTTCATTCTCTTCCGCTGATCCTTTTCTGTTTTATACTGTATTAGCTGTAGAGACCGGTGCCGCCCGAGTGTAATGCCAATATATGGTCAGGTCGTAATGCTCATATATGGTAATATCGCCCATATATGGTAATAGTGCCAATATATGGTAATATTGCTGGTAAGGTAGGCATGTGTGTTTATGTATCACAACACTGCCCCCTCCTAGTAGTCCTGCCCTTCATAGCTCCACCTCCACATATAGCCCCACCCCTCCTGGTATCTTTGCCCCAACATATTATTATTATTATTATTATTTATTATAGCGACATTAATTCCATGTTGCTTTACATGTGGAAAGGGTATACAAAGACAAGTACAAGGTACATGGACAATACAGGGAATACAGGTACAGAAGGATAGAGGACGCTGTCCGCGAGGGCTCACAGTCTACGAGGGACGGGTGAGGATACATTAGGAGGGGGTAGAGTTGGTCGTGCAGAGGCTCACAGTCTACGAGGGACGGGTGAGGATACATTAGGAGGGGGTAGAGTTGGTCCTGCGGTGGTTTGGTGGACACAGTAGATTGTAGGCTTGTTGGAAGAGGCGAGTCTTCAGGTTTCTTTGGAAGGTTTCCAGAGTAGGTGAGAGTCTGATGTATTGGGGCAGCGAGGTCCATAGTAAAGCATGTTCGGTGACCCCCCCCCCAAGGTAAGGGGTCCCAGCCTTACGCGTTTCGGAACACAAACGTTCCTTATTCCTTTATGTTTTGACTATTTATTTTTTTTCTAAGTTTCTACCTTCTCTTCTCCCTTCCTTTTGTCTCTCTTTCATGTCTTGTCTTTGTCTTCATCTTCTCCGGTTCCTCTTCATTTCTATACACTTCTCTTTTTCTCTTTTAATGGAACCTCCCTCATGATTTATACAGCCTGAACCATGGGCAACGGGACCAAGAGACCGGCTGCAGTGTTTAAGACAAAAATATTGTTGAAAGTGTGATTGGGGAATATGTGAGTAGTCCAGGAGGCGGGTCCCTGATGACTCCTCCCTGCCCGCTCAGCTACGCTGACAAGTCACTATGTATATAGGAGGACCTGCTAATCTAAATGAGTGGGTGGGGAGGTCATCAGGGACCCGCCTCTTGGACTAGTCACCTGGTGTCTGCTCATACTTTCAGCTATTACAAATCACAGCATTTTAAAACAAGAAAACAACAAAAACAATGTAACACAGGAGCCATTCTGTATTATGCTACAAATCCTTCAGGCAGTATATATCTGTAGGTTTTTTCTTCTTATTTTCTATTTTTTCCTTTTATACATCATATTTTTTATCCTCTAGTTTCTTTCTTCTTTAATCCTGTTCCTCCTATTTTCTATATATTATCCTCTTTTACCCCTTCTTTGTTGTCTTCTTTTCTTTCATTCCTCCTCTTTTTTTCTTCTATTCCATGTGAATGTTTTTTCTTTCTGGGATTCTCCAGGGAAGAGGAAGATGATTGTGGTGATTGATGATCTGGATGAAAGTGGGGACAAGATGAAGAAGCAGCTCCTGGAGAAGCAGCCGAGTGTGGGGAGACTGGTGGCGGAGATCTTCCTCTTCACTACGTCTGAGAAGAAGGACGTAGATCATCAAACTGGAGGCAACATGAAAAAATCAGCTCTGGACAAAATCAGAATTATGAAGAAACTTCTGACCTGAGGTTCACAGGAGACTGAAATATTGTTCTATGATCCTTCAAAAATACATACCGTAACTAAATGTGGATTATTGGAAAATTCTGGGTAGTGATAGAATACACAATCACATCTTTTAGCTACTGACACAACATTCATTTAAAGGGCGTCTGTCAGGTCATTTTTTTAGTATGATACTAATAGTACCCTTGAATACTGCCTAAATAGACCTTTCAGAATATGTAAAAATCATTACTGTCCTCGTTGTAGTTTTCTTGCTATAAGCAACTTCACAACCTGCAGGCAGCTGTTGCACTAGTCCGACTGATTAATTTCACTTTTGTGTAGTCTGCTGTATGTAAATGTTATTTACAGTATGTATGACATACTTTCGAACACTTCAGAGCTGCAGTCATTCTGTAGTCAACTAAAGCATTTTCAAATCCTGTGACTTTGTTCATTACTTTACTTTGTACAATGTATAAAGAATGATATAGACAATAGGATTGATGCCATATAACTGGAGGAGATTATATTGAGGAGATTATTTGCATGTTTCATTTTATGGTAGAGAGCAAAGAGCAGAAGTCAATGATTACAGCACCGCAGGCTTGTCTCACTGTAACATTATCTATGAACTGTCTGCCATGTTCTATACTCATAAGTAGAGATGATCAAGCCTTTGGAAGTTCGGATTTGGTTCACCGAATGGGCAATGTTCACCGAGCATCCGAACCGCACTCAAATCAATGGGATGCTAAATCAAGGGCCTAGAAAACACCATCAAAGGGGCCCAAAAGCTGCCAAACAGCTCAGCCCGTTTTACCATGGGGCCCTGCTGTTTTCACACAGAGAGTAGCTTCCTAAAGTATTGTTTACCAAGCTTTAGAGCCACTGTCGCCCTGCTTCCAGAGTTCTGGGACTGCTAATGAATATCACTGCTTTCCCCCTCTTGATTGGTTAAGTTGTAGCCCTGCCCACCCTCTCTGCCGGCATCTGATGTTGGTTGCCAGTATTACAACCAAACTGATATCAGATTACAGTAAAGATAAATAAATAATTGAAAAAACGGGCCTCCGTTTCACCGTATTTTCTATTGCCAGCCAAGGTAACCAAGGCAGCTGGGGGCTCTAATTCTCAGAGAGGTGAGGCCCAAGTGTTCTAGGCCCCCATGTTAAACATTGCAGCCAGCAGCCTCCCAGAATTGGTGTCTCTATGAGAGTTGCCAAAACTAGTGGTTAAACTGCTCTTCCATTCTGCCCTTGTGGCAGTGGCAGACTAGGTAATATAGGGGTTGATGTCACCACTTTTTAATAGCTGACATCAAGCCCTATAAGCACTTACCATGCTGAGAATTGAAGTCCCAGCTTCCAGGATTATCTTGGCTGGCAATATAAAATATGTCCAAGCCCACGCCAATTGTTTTAAAATTACTTAGTTAAATAATTTTAAAAAAGACATGGACCTTTGCTGTATTTTTGGTTGCCATCAGGTACAACTAGGCATCTGGGGCTGGAATCCTTAGCATGGGGAAGAACAAGCATTTTTGCCCCCCACTGCAATTTGCAGCCCATAGCTGCCCCAGAAATTGGCGGAGTCATCATAGTGCCGTTTTCTTGTGCTGTACTCAACTCTTCCAGCTTCCCTGTGGCAGACTAGATAATAAAGGGGTTAATGCCGGCTAAATAATGCCAGCTGGCCCTGAGCCTGACATTCACAATATCGGGCCAATGTTAAAACAAAAAACGTTGAACAAAAAATACAAACACATATCTCAACTTCATCTTTATTACTCCCACATAACCCTCTGTGATCCTCTGCGATGTCCTCTAATGGCAGGACCGGACACTGACTCATTTCCAGCTACCACTGTGAATGGAGCGATGTCAAACTCTGGATCACCTGAGTACAGCTACAGCTCTGAACTCAGGTGACCTTTCACTTGGGACTCAAAACTCAGTGGGGTGACCCGAGAAAGGTCACTTGAGTCGGCAGCTGTAGCTTAATACAGGTGACCCAGCCTGTGACATCACCCCTCTCACAGTGAGACCGGAAAGCCACTTGTTTTGGGTTGCACCATGAGAGGACATCACAGATGATTGTGGAGGGTTAAGGGGAGTAATAAAGATGAAACCGAGGATTAACATTGTGCTGTTTTTCCAAATAAATAATTTGTCTCTGTGTGGTGTATTATTTACTATTTATTTAGAGGTTCTTAATGGCCTGATCTTAAATTGGCCCAACATTTGCAACCTTGGGCTTAGTGCCAGCTGCCAATAAAAAGCTGGCATTAACCCCTTCATAACCCAGTTTGTCATAGGCACAAGGGCAATTGGAAGAGTCAGGTACAGTGCCAGAAAATCAGGCCTCTATGAATGCACCATTTTCTGAGGCAGCTGCAGGCTGTAATTCGCAGCAGGAGGGGTCTAGAATGCTTGAGAGCTTCCCCTCACTGAGGATTCCTGCCCCCACCTGCCTAGTTGTACATGGCTGGCAGCCAAAAATACAGCAAAGTCTCACGCCATTATTTTTTAATTATTTCAAGAAAAAAAAATTAAAAAGGTCTCCCCTGTATTTTGGTTGCAAGGCAGGTAAAACTGGGCAGCTGGGGCTTAGTGGCAGCCCGTACCTGCCTGCTGTACCTGTGCTGGTGACTAAAGATACAGCAGAGCCCCATAAGTGCAAAGCAATGGACATATGCTATTTTTATCTGGATTGCTATTAGGTAAGCATAGAATAGTTGACCTTGCATGCTGTAGAATAATAATTCTTTATTTATATAGCACCAACATATTCCGCAGCGCTTTACAATACAATGGTTCGTATAAGAAAAATATATAATACAAAACAGGGAGTAATCACAGTAGAGAAAAAATACAATACATTAATTACATACAATACAGTAAGCATAGAATCAATGTAGAAAATACAATATAATAAATAAGGCAAAAAATAAAGGTGACCCTGCGCAAAAGAGCTTACAATCTACAACAGGATAGGGGTTGCACAAAGTACAGGGGCTTATTACACTGATGGTCCAGGCATCTGGAGGAAATCGGGGATAGAGATAAAGTTACATGAATGGTCACCAGACAATCTGTGTGGAGCTTTTGGGTTTGGTGGAGTTGAAGGAGAGTTATGTCCACAGAGATAGTGAATGGGCTATATACAGTACAAAGGACTTCTATTAGGGAGCATGATAGGCCGCCTTAATAAGATGTGTTTTTAGTGAGCGTCTGAAGCCATGCAAGTTGTGGATAGTCCTGATTTCTTGGAGTAGAGAAATCCAGAGGATTGGTGCAGCTCTGGAGAAGTCTTGGAGCCGGGAGTGGGAGGATCGGATTAGTGCAGATGTTAGTCCAAGGTCATTTGTAGAACGTAGATGGGGTGATAGACAGAGATGAGGGAGGAGATGTAGGGAGGTGCTGCACTGTGAAGAGGACAGGTGGGGTGATAGAGATGAGGGAGGAGATGTAGGGGGGTGCTGCACTGTGAAGAGGACGGGTGGGGTGATAGACAGAGATGAGGGAGGAGATGTAGGGAGATGCTGCACTGTGAAGAGGACAGGTGGGGTGATAGACAGAGATGAGGGAGGAGATGTAGGGGGGTGCTGCACTGTGAAGAGAATGGGTGGGGTGATAGACAGAGATGAGGGAGGAGAGGTAGGGAGGTGCTGCACTGTGAAGAGGATGGGTGAGGTGATAGACAGAGATGAGGGAGGAGAGGTAGGGAGGTGCTGCACTGTGAAGAGGATGGGTGGGGTGATAGAGATGAGGGAGGAGATGTAGGGGGGTGCTGCGCTGTGAAGAGGACGGGTGGGGTGATAGACAGAGATGAGGGAGGAGATGTAGGGAGGTGCTGCACTGTGAAGAGGATGGGTGAGGTGATAGACAGAGATGAGGGAGGAGAGGTAGGGAGGTGCTGCACTGTGAAGAGGATGGGTGGGGTGATAGACAGAGATGAGGGAGGAGATTTAGGGGGGTGCTGCACTGTGAAGAGCTTTGTGGGTGAGAACAAGCAATTTTAATTGGATCCTGTAGTGTACGGGGAGCCAGTGCAATGACTGGCACAGAGCGGAAGCATCCGAGTAACGATTGGCTAGATAGGTGATCCTGGTTGCTGCATTAAGGATGGACTGGAGAGGGGAAAGTTTAGACAGGGGAGGCCAATTAATAGAGAATTGCAATAATCAAGGCGGGAGTGGATCAGGGCCACTGTAAAGGTTTTAGTTGTTTCCATGGTGAGAAAGGAGCGGACTCTAGAGATGTTCTTCAGGTGCAAGCGACAAGAGCGGATGAGAGATTGTATTTAGGAGATGAAGAAGAGATCGGTGTCAAACGTGACACCCAGACAGCGACCTCTGGAATAAAAAGGGTTTGTTGTCTAAAATAATTGTAATAAATAATAATAATAATAAGTAAATACTTGAAAATAATTCCCCAAATAAATATTAATCTCTCTTAAATGGATGTTTTAAGGACATTGTGAGCTTCCTGGACTTCACAGTTTCTGCCAAATCTGGCGCTGTCTCCAAAATTCAGAACCTGCAGGAGTCAGAACACCTGCAGACACAACCTCCAACACATTCTACATCTTGATACAAGCCGAAGACCTGATGGCTGGTGACACCCCGAATCATATGGTTGGGAGTTTTCCCAAGACAGCGCGTCTTCCAGCAAGAATTTTAGCCCCAAACAATCAGGGAAAGTATTTTTGGGGAATTGTTTGGATCCTGAGCTGAATCTGCAATGTTCGTGCCAAATATGAAATTGGCAAATATGTTCGGGGAAAGTTCACTCATCTCTACTCATGAGATAAATCTCTTATTGTTTAAAGGATAATTGGAGGGCATATTCTGTGGTATATAAAGGCATGGGGTCTTAATTCTGGGGATATATAGTAGCAGGGTATTCTGAGGGGGTATATATTTAGGAGTAGATTCTGAGAGTTTATTCAGGGTGTATATTCTGGGTGTATATTTTGGGGCTCCTGAATGTGACCATCATACAATAAAGGGTTTAGAAAGTAAATTTTGAAGTCTAATCGCTCAATGATGTCTCCATACAGTTGTGGTTAATGATTCATCCTCAGAGTCTCGGTCTATTAATGGTGACCCCAAACCCAAGTGCTGGGTCCTCCATGCTTCATCATAATTATAGGAGACGTAGAGGATGGGGGTAGTAGTGCCGGTTCAGGTTGTGTAGGTGACACCACTTTTTTGTAACCTTCAGATGTGATGATGACCTCCTTACAGAAACACATGGGGGGGGGGGGGGCAGTTATCAGAGCAGAGTATAAGTATTGGATTCTCCAGCAGTTATCAGTCAGGTCACCGGTGTCTTCCTCCGGGGGTCTCTGGATGATGAGACCAGGTCTGGATTGTCTTCTGCGGTAGCGGCTCCATGTTCCCCATTGTTCTAGTTTGGACACCGGCTCCATGTTCCCCATTGTTCTAGTTTGGATAGCGGCTCCATGTTCCCCATTGTTTTAGTTTGGACACCGGCTCCATGTTCCCCATTGTTCTAGTTTGGACAGCGGCTCCATGTTCCCCATTGTTTTAGTTTGGACACCGGCTCCATGTTCCCCATTGTTCTAGTTTGGATAGCGGCTCCATGTTCCTCATTGTTCTAGTTTGGATAGCGGCTCCATGTTCCCCATTGTTTTAGTTTGGACACCAGCTCCATGTTCCCCATTGTTCTAGTTTGGATAGCGGCTCCATGTTCCTCATTGTTCTAGTTTGGACACCAGCTCCATGTTCCCCATTGTTCTAGTTTGGACAGCGGCTCCATGTTCCTCTTTGTTCTAGTTTGGATAGCGGCTCCATGTTCCCCGTTGTTTTAGTTTGGACAGTGGCTCCATGTTCCTCATTGTTCTAGTTTGGATAGCGGCTCCATGTTCCCCTTTGTTCTAGTTTGGATAGCGGCTCCATGTTCCCCATTGTTCTAGTTTGGACAGCGGCTCCATGTTCCTCCTTGTTCTAGTTTGGATAGCGGCTCCATGTTCCCCATTGTTCTAGTTTGGACAGCGGCTCCATGTTCCTCATTGTTCTAGTTTGGACAGCGGCTCCATGTTCCTCATTGTTCTAGTTTGGACAGCGGCTCCATGTTCCCCATTGTTCTAGTTTGGACACCGGCTCCATGTTCCCCATTGTTCTAGTTTGGATAGCGGCTCCATGTTCCTCCTTCTTCTAGTTTGGACAGCGGCTCCATGTTCCCCTTTGTTCTAGTTTGGATAGCGGCTCCATGTTCCCCATTGTTCTAGTTTGGACAGCGGCTCCATGTTCCTCCTTGTTCTAGTTTGGATAGCGGCTCCATGTTCCCCATTGTTCTAGTTTGGACAGCGGCTCCATGTTCCCCATTGTTCTAGTTTGGACACCGGCTCCATGTTCCTCCTTCTTCTAGTTTGGACAGCGGCTCCATGTTCCCCTTTGTTCTAGTTTGGACACCGGCTCCATGTTCCTCCTTCTTCTAGTTTGGACAGCGGCTCCATGTTCCCCTTTGTTCTAGTTTGGACAGCGGCTCCATATTCCTCATTGTTCTAATTTGGACAGCGGCTCCATGTTCCCCATTGTTCTAGTTCTGGTTTCTCTCCTCCATCGTCCCCTTGGTCTTTGTCTTACATTGAGAACTTTGTGAATTTCCCTCCTAAGAATTCCTCTTCTGACTTCTATCTCGTATCTCTGGTTCAGGACTGAACATTGGACCCAAGAAAACTCTCTGTATTTCCTGGAGAGATAAGAGCGAGAATCTTCCCGGGTTCAGGTCTATAGATACCATTCTCTAGTAGGAGGACGGAAGCAGAAGGACAAGAACAATCCACGACACAGAATGAAGAAGTGAGGAGGCTCCAACCAGGAGAACGGAGAAGACAACTGGAGGGAGGTCATCCACCGAGGCTGAACTATGGGGGATCAAAGGGGACCAATGCAACACAGAGATAATCAGAGAAGGGAGGTAAGTCCCGGAAGAATCTGTAACCAGCTCCCACTTACTATGTGTCATTTACATTACCGGTGTACTCCTATACAGTAGAGCAGGGGTCCCAAACCTGTAGCTCAGGGGTCACATGTGGCTTGGGGGCCAGTGATGTGTGGCTCTCAGCTGTCTTCCAGCTTGGTACATAAGAACCAGGTCTAATAAACAGCTATAAGAGCAGCTCTCCAGATGGTGGCTTTTGTGAGTGGCCCCAAACAGAACAGCAGATCTGGAGCAGAGTAATGTAGGAACCCCTGGATCTTGGTATAGTTCCTTAGTGTGATTTCTGTGGAAACGCTTTGCCCATCATAACCCAGTAATAGGGGCTATGGGTGCCACTACTGTGAGCTGGATGTGTCTCGCGACCCTCTCTCAGAGCTGGAGGTGGCTCTCAAGGCCACAAAGTTTGGGACCTCTGTAGTAGAGACCTTTGGGACCTCTGTAGTAGAGAGACCTTTGGGACCTCTGTAGTAGAGACCTTTGGGACCTCTGTAGTAGAGAGACCTTTGGGACCTCTGTAGTAGAGAGACCTTTGGGACCTCTGTAGTAGAGACCTTTGGGACCTCTGTAGTAGAGACCTTTGGGACCTCTGTAGTAGAGACCTTTGGGACCTCTGTAGTAGAGAGACCTTTGGGACCTCTGTAGTAGAGATCTTTGGGACCTCTCTTGTTCCAGGACCTCATCGCCTCATCTTTTCTCTGATAATGCCTATCATAGGGGGACTAACGAGAGCAGCAAGCAGTAAAGTGAGCCTGATCTGTGTGCCAATTATTGATAAATAGTGATGGATCTCAGGATCTCATTCCCTCATAGACACAATGTTGAACCCAAGCTCTTTCTCCTTAACAGATGGAAGGATCAAATGTGATCAGGATGGAGCAAGAAACACTGAAGAAGTTTGATGAGATAAAGAGCACCATGGAAGACCTAATTGGTGAGCATTTAATATGACATCTTCTCTGTATTGTCTATCCATTAAGGAACGCCCTCATCTTGTCACATCATGTTCTCCAGAACACGACCTCCTGTCACAGTACTGTGAAGCACAGAGCGATATATGGGCAAAGCCCCGGTGGTGATCAAGGTTTAATGAAGATTGTTCTGATAGTTTAGGGCAGTGATAGATGATTATTAATTTTATTATAAATTTGCTGGTGGTCTCAGGTAGTAAAGGAGTTCATGTTAACCTCTCTAGGGTTTACCGTAGTTGTAGCTATAAAGGAGTTTTTTACTACTACCTGTGTTCTCCCAAAAGTCTTATATTAATTTTTTGCTCCAAAAGATGCGCTGCATCTTATTTTCAGCAGATGTCGTATTTTTCCATGAACAACAATCCACATTTCTTCTTGAATAGAGATAAGCAAAATTCAACCGAACCTGGTAGACACGGGATTCGGAAACCCGAACATTTTCCCCAAATGTCGATGAACATAGGTTTGTTCAGTAACTGTTCTAATGTGTGTGTCTGTGTGTGTAGCAAAATGATATGCTACACACACAGACACATACACAGACATACACACAGACATACACACAGACACATACACAGACACACACACAGACATACACACAGACATACACACAGACATACACACAGACACATACACAGACATACACACAGACACATACACACAGACATACACACAGACACATACACACAGACATACACACAGACACATACACACAGACATACACACAGACACATACACACAGACATACACACAGACACATACACAGACATACACACAGACATACACACAGACATACACACAGACATACACACAGACACATACACACAGACATACACACAGACACATACACAGACACATACACAGACACATACACAGACATACACACAGACATACACACAGACATACACACAGACATACACACAGACATACACACAGACACATACACAGACATATACACAGACACATACACAGACACATACACAGACATACACACAGACACATACACACAGACATACACACAGACAGACCAAGCTAACTCACCAGTATCCCGCTGCTTACTTCCGGGGCCACTCATTAACCTTCATGCATTTTCATTGCACTGACTGGCAACAGCCAATGACAGATGCTAGCTTTCTGTGAGAGCGTTTGTGATTGGTTGTTGCAATCAGACTGCGTTTCTACAATCTGTACAATGTCTGTGCTTGGTTGCCATACACATTAGTAAGCAAGCAAGCTGCCATGATAGCGTGTAAAATAAAAAAAATAATGGAAAAAAAAAAATACATAGGGCTCCGCTGTATTTTTCATTCTCAGCACAGATAAAGTGTACAGCTGTGAGCTGCCACCCTCAGCTGCCTAGATTTACCTTGGTTGGCAAAAAAAAATGTGTGGCCTTCACCCTAATTGTAGTTGCCAGCCAAATTAAAATTAGGCAGCTGTGGGCTCATATTTTCAGCATGATGGGTGCCCATAGTTGTTGGGCCCCTCCATGCTATAGAGTAGCAGCCCGCAGATCCCCAGGAATTGGTGCATTCATTAGAATTGCCAATTTCTGGTGCTTTACCTGGCTCTTTCACTTGCTCTGTTGCTGGTGGTAAACTGGATAATAGGAGGTTAATGCCAGCTGAATATTGCCAGCTGGCACTAAGCCCAAGATTCATACATGAAAAATACAGTGAAGCCCTACACATTTTTTCCATTATTTATTTATTTTATATAGTATGACGGCAGGTTGGTTGCCATACACTAATGTGTATGGTAGACAAGCACAGATACCATACAGATTGCGGGGGCGCAGTCTGATTGCAACAGCCAATCACTGACGCTCTCAAAGACTGTGAGCGTCTATGATTGGCCATTGCTGGTCAGTTCAGTGAATATGCATAAAGCTTAATGAGTGGCCCTGGAAGCAGTACTGGGAGACTAGTAAAATTGCTTGCTGTGTCTCTTTATTATTTGAGCCGTGTTTGGCAGCTTTTGGGCCCCTTTTAAGGTGTTTTCTAGGCCCTTAATCCTGCATCCTATTGATTTCAATAAAGTTTGGAGGGTTCGACAAACCGAATCAGAAGTTGTTCGACGAATTTGAACTTCCAAAAGGTTCGCTCATCTCTATTCTTGAACAAAAATAATCAACATTTCTTCAAATATAGTCATGACCAAGGCCAAACCAAACCTGTCAGTGACCATCCACAGATCATGTCCTCCAGCTGAGGAGATAAGCGCTCCTGACCTGATCCACACTTGTGCTTCTTAGCATTTCCCCACTAACCCGGTGACTGAGGTTGTCGTACTCTGGTCGCCATTTTCAGACCATTCATGTACCCAACATCTTCTCTGAGAAAGAACTGTGGAGGAAGGACAGTACAATAGGGTCTTATCTTTTAAAAGCAAAAAATTGCAGTATGAGTGTAACTTGCCACCTGAGCCAATTGTGTCACCCACAACTGGTATTAGCGTGCAGTATGGCTGCTGCAGGATTCAACACTCCTGTGGAAATTAGACGAAGACGAACACATGGACGCTGTTCCTCTGAACTGCGCTGCTCATACAATGGAAGAGACGGTCAGACAGATGAAGGTGCAGAGGTGGCTTTTATTTCATCTACTCTGGGCACTCTGTTGGCTCCGTGAGGAAGGAGTCAGGTTATGTCTCCAAAACGCGTCGGGTGAAATAAGAGCCACCCCTGCACCTTCAACTGTCGGACCGTCTCTTCCATTGTATGAGCAGCGCAGTTCAGAGTAACACTGTCCGTTTGTTCATCTTCAACAACTTTTTTGGTCCGAGAGTTCTCCACCATTCCTTTCTTGTACTCAACCGGAAATCTTTTCCTTTTTGGAGAACGCACTAATATAATAGGCTCAGGAGTGGAGTGAGATAAGCAGGACTACCCGATATACTTTGGAGCCCAGCATTTACCAACCATTATTGTTTTGGTCTTTGGAGTACGATTCTTTTAGGGGGTGTCTGCTTTCTCTCTGTCCCGTTGTATTCTATTGTCCAATTATTTTCCTTTTTACATGTATAGCTGTGTGGCCACTATTGACAGTGGTGGAAATAAGTATTTGATCCCTTGCTGATTTTGTAGTTTGCCCCCTGACACAGACATGAACAGTCCATAATATTAAGGGTCGGGTAACTGTACCAGTGAGAGAAGATCAATAATAAACTCCAGACAATCACATTGTGTAAATGATAGAAATGTATTTGTATTTTGCAGAGAGAAATAAGTATTTGATCCCTCTGATAAACAAGACTTAATACTTGGTGGTAAACCCTTGTTGTCAGCACAGCAGTCAGACTTTTTTGTAGTTGATGATGAAGTTTGATGTCAGGAGGAATTTTGCTCCACTCCTCTGTGCAGATCATCTGTAAATCATTGAGATTTTGAGGCTGTCGCTTGGTAACTCGGAGTTTCAGCTCCTTCATAAGTTTTCTATGAGATTAAGGTCTGGACACTGGCGAGGCCACTCCATCACCTTAATGTGCTTCTTTATGAGCCGCTCCTTTGTTGCCTTGGCTGTATGTTTTGGGTCATTGTGGTGTTGGAAGACCCAGCCACGACCCATTTTTAATGTCCTTGTGGAGGGAAGGAGGTTGTCACTGAGGATCACCACTATTAATTTGCGTTAACCGGGATCAGTAAGTCCAGTCACCCACAAAAACACCCAATACACCCCAGTCCCAGAGTGAGCGGGTGAACCCAGGTAGTGGGACGGCTCAGGCAGCTGTGCAACAGCGGGGGGAATCAGGTGGTGGATGAGAAATGAACAAACCATGGGAAGAGGGAGGTTAGTCGGAGGAGAACACCAGACAGAGCAGAGAGAACAGTGACGGACCCGGAGACCCGAACCATGATAAGGTCTATCCCGGGTCCTGGGGCTACTGACCGCAGAGAGACAGAGATGGTCCTAGGGGCACGGGCAGTGAGCGATCCACCCGTGCGCCCTAATCTGCAGTGACTTGGAAGAACAGGGCGAGAACCAGGGGCCAGGCCTTGAAGGTAGCAGGAAGGCTCCAAGCTCCAACCATAGAACCAGGGGTCACGAGATCTCCAAGAGCAGTGGCCAACCTCTGACACAGCGCCCAGAAGACAACCGTACCATGAAATAGATCCCTCTGTGTTAAGAATACAAGAAAAAGGAGCGTGTATAATGGATTGGGATCAGAGCCAGAAAATATATATATATAGCAAATTGATTAGTACAAACAAGTAGCAAAAAACACACACAATTAAAAAGACAAGTAAAAGCAGAAACCTGCGTGACGGGAAGGAACCACCTTCAAGCACTGCTCGCTGAGGTGTAGGACCGCAAATATCTACAAGATCATAGAAACATGAAAAGAAGGTATGTCAAAGAAACTCTCAACAGACATGAGTTAAATGTTCCCTACAAGAAATGATCAAATCAGGCAAGAGGTCACAGATAGAACTCAATGGGAAAATCCTCTATGTGAAGGGAACCGACAATCATGACCTGTATAGAATAAACATATTGGGAAAGCTTTAACTAGAAAAGATCAGTAGCATGATAAGCAAGCTAGAAGTATGTGCGTCCATAATTACCCATTAGTATGCAAGTCACATAGTATATGGCTAGCAGTGGAGAAGAGACAGTCACCCTACGCGTGTCGCCCCTCACAGGGGGCTTCCTCAGGGGTCAGAGACACCCCTGTGAGGGGCGACACGCGTAGGGTGACTGTCTCTTCTCCACTGCTAGCCATATACTATGTGAATTTGCTATATATATATATTTTCTGTCTCTGACCCCTGTGTCTCTGTGCTGCTCCTTTTTCTTGTATTCCTAACAGTTCCTTACTGCGTGGGATTGGTTTTATCCTTTTTGTGCCTCCCCCAACCATTACCTTGTTGTATAGATCCCTCTGTGTGTAATGACTCCATATAATAGATGTGGTCACTTTATGGATTGAATTACTGATACAAAGTCACTTTTTGATGATCTTCTAGTTCATTGAGACGCTCCTGTACAACTTCATAGATTATATATTGTAAATGTATTATGTCATATAATGGTGTATGTGTTTTACCGAGATATTCTCCTCTGAATAACAGAACCTGGGAAGAACTGCAAGGTAAGAATAACAAAGTCTTTCAACATTCCTTCCTTCCTTCTTTCCTTCCTTCCTTCCTTACATGTTTTGTGTTACGCAGGGATCCGGTAATGCACACACTGTTGGGATCATTGTTGACTTGTTGGAAGATCACACTTTTGGATGGTTACATAGAGCGCTGAGTTCTCCTCACTTCTCAGAAGTAATAAAGAAGATCATTGACATTAATACGACTGATAATGACTCACGGAAGATATTACATACAATGTCCTCCTGCACCTTTCACATCATCATGTGCAGCGGATATAACCAGGAGACATTTCCAGCCATGAGACGGAGGCTTGGGTTCTTATTTGGTAAGAGATCAGTAGACCAATCTACGGAGTAAAAATCATGAAAAAATGGGGATTGTACAAAACATCCAGAAAAGATTTCCATGGTTAAATAGGTCTTGTGGGGTGATTTCTCTATGCAAAACTTTGATGTGTGTAGGCTGGCCTGACTGGCTCGATCCCAAATATTATTATTATTATTATTAGGTATTTATATAGCGCTATTAGGATACATGGCGCTGGACAAGTTAGAGGGTAGACAAAGACAAGTGGTCGAAGAACGACGACAAATCAACAGATAAATCATACGGGTACAATATGAACTGTCATACAAATTGCTGAAAAGCTAAAGAGCATATCAGGATTTTAAGAAAATATTGTAGAAAAATGGAATATTATCTATTATATAATTGCCTAGAATTCTACTTCCGGACAAAAGCCAACTTCCGTGGCTTTGTCCGGAGGTAAATGTCCGGAGATAAGTGACGTCACCAGCGTCACCAGCGTCATCTACGCCCGCTCAGGGTGGACCAAGATGGCGGCCCTAAGGGGAGCGGACCTCAGGAAGGTCCGCTGTGCTTAGTAGGGATGGGCGAATCTACTCGCTAGGACTCGTTACTCGGCGAGTAGTAAGGGACTCGCTAGGACTCGTTACTCGGCGAGTTTCCCAGTGATTACTCGCACGAGTCCAATGCAAATCAATATCAATCCTAGTTTTGTCAGAAACGCTGACAAAACTAGGATTGCCATTGTTTGCATTAGACTCGCTACTGTGCCAGTGATAGCAGGGAAACTCGCAAGTAACTGCTGTTACATTGCAAGCCGAGTCCAGCTGTCTTCTCTGTGCAGCTCCAGGGTCCTAGAGCCCGCCTGCTCACAGACATGATGTAGCAGTGCTGAGATTGTTCTCAGTCTGCTCATTCCCTGTGTACAGACATCTATATCTATACACAGGGAATGTAGCAGAGAGGACATCGCGTTTTGGACTGCGTCGGACGGAAGAGGATTTTTTTAATTAAAGATGGAGTCCCTAATGGCTTTTTTTTTTATTTCAAATAAAAAATTTTCTCTGTGTTTTTTTAACCCTTTATTGGAGATTCTTAGTGGCTGGGTCAAACGTGGCCTGACATTAAGAATCTCGGGCTTAATACCAGCTTGTATAACAAAGCTGGTATTAACCCCTTTATTACCCAGCGTGCTACCGCCACCAGGGCCGCTGGAAGAGCGGGGTTCAGCGCCAGAGGATGGCGCTTCAATGAACGCGCCATCTTCTGGGGCGGCTGCGGGCGGCAATTTGCAGCGGGGGGTGCCCAGAAAGCTTGGGCATCCCTGCGCTGCGGATTCCAGCCCCCAGCTGCTTAGCTGTACCTGGCTAGACATAGAAATTGCGCGGAGCCCCACGCATTTTTGTTTTTATTATTTCATGAATTTCAGAGTCAGAGTCTCAGAGTCAGAATCTCAGAATTTCATGAAATAATTTAAAAAAAAATGCGTGGGGCTCCGCGCAATTTCTATGTCTAGCCAGGTACAGCTAAGCAGCTGGGGGCTGGAATCCGCAGCGCAGGGATGCCCAAGCTTTCTGGGCACCCCCCGCTGCAAATTGCAGCCCGCAGCCGCCCCAGAAGATGGCGCATTCATTGAAGCGCCATCCTCTGGCGCTGAACCCCGCTCTTCCAGCAGCCCTGGTAGCGATGGCACGCTGGGTAATAAAGGGGTTAGGGCCAGCTTTGAATTATCAGCTGGCCCTAAGCCCGAAATTTATGGCGGTCACGCCAATATTAGACATGACCGCCATGAATTTCTATTAAATTGTTTTAAAAAAAACATAACACAAAGAAAATTTTTTATTAGAAATAAAAAAAAAAGCCATTAGGGACTCCATCTTTAATTAAAAAAATCCTCTTCCGTCCGACGCAGTCCAAAACGCGATGTCCTCTCTGCTACATCCCCTGTGCATAGATATAGATGTCTATGCACAGGGAATGAGCAGACTGAGAACAATCTCAGCACTGCTACATCATCTCTGTGCACAGACATTCATGTCTGTACACAGGGAATGAGCAGACTGAGAACAATCTCAGCACTGCTACATCAGGCAGCAGACGGGCTCTAGGACCCTGGAGCTGGCAGCCAGCACACTGAGCAGATAGGACTCTTATCTGTGCGAGTTTCCCAGCGATTACTTACAAAGTAAACGAGTCCAATGCAAATAAATGGCAGAACTAGGATTGCTTCAGGCTGAAGCTTCCGAGACACATCTGTGATTTGTAAATCTCACACTACTCGCTATTACTCGCTTCCCCATTCATTAACATTGGACTCGCTAGACTCGCAACGAGTAGCGAGTCCTGGGCTCGGACTCGCTAGAGTCAAGCGATTCCGAGTAATTTAGGATTCGCCCATCACTAGTGCTTAGGGCCGAGCTCCGGCGGACGGAGCGGGCGCGAGCTAGCCGGGAGCCGACCTCGGAATAGCGCCGCGCGCCATGGCGCCATAATTCAAATACACTGTGCTCAGTGTATTAAAGGGGCCATCCCAAACCAGTTCTTAAAGGGGCGGACCCTAACTACTTTTTAAACCGGCGGTCCCCAACCACATCTTAAAGGGGCAGTCCCCAACCAAGTCTTAAAGGGGCGGTCCCCAACCATGTCTTAAAGGGGCGGTCCACAACCACGTCTTAAAGGGGCCATCCCCAACCAGTTCTTAAAGGAGCAGACCCCAACCACTTCTTAAAGGGGCTGTCCCCAACCACTTTTTAAAGGGGCAGTCTCCAACCACATTTTAAAGGGGCAGTCCCCAACCACGTCTAAAAGGGGCAGTCCCCAACCACATCTTAAAGGGGTGGTCCCCAACCTCTTAAAGGGACAGTCCCCAATAACTTCTTAAAGGGGCTGTCCATAACCACGTCTTAAAGAGGCCATCCCCAAACATGTCTTACAGGAGTGGACCCCAACCACTTCTTAAAGGGGCTGTCCTCAACCTCTTAAAGGGGCAGTCCCCAAACACATCTTAAAGAAACAGTCCCAACCACATCTTAAAGGGGCGGTCCCCAACCACATCTTAAAGGGGCAGTCCCCAACCATGTCTTAAAGGGGCAGTCCCCAACCATGTCTTAAAGGGGCGGTCCACAACCACATCTTAAAGGGGCCATCCCCAACCAGTTCTTAAAGGGGCGGACCCCAACCACTTCTTAAAGGAGCTGTCCCCAACCACTTTTTAAAGGGGCTGTCCCCAACCACGTCTTAAAGGGGCAGTCCCCAACCATGTCTTAAAAGGCCGGTCCCCAACCATGTCTTAAAGGGGCGGTCCACAACCACTTCTTAAAGGGGCCATCCCCAACCAGTTCTTAAAGGGCCGGACCCCAATTACTTTTTAAAGGGGCGGTCCCCAACCACATCTTAAAGGGGCGGTCCCCATCTATGTCTTAAAGGGGTGGTCCACAACCACGTCTTAAAGGGGCCATCCCCAACCAGTTCTTAAAGGGGCGGACCCCAACCACTTCTTAAAGGGGCTGTCCCCAACCACTTTTTAAAGGGGCAGTCCCCAACCACATCTTAAAGAGGCGGTCCCAAACCACGTCTTAAAGGGGCAGTCCCCAACCATGTCTTAAAAGGGTGGTCCCCAACCACATCTTAAAGGGACCGTCCTCAACATCTTAAAGAGGCAGTCCCCAACAACTTTTTAAAGGGCCAGTCGCAACCACGTCTCCCCAACCACGTGTTAAAAGGCCGGTCCCCAACCACATCTTAAAGGGGAAGTTTCCAACCACGTCTTAAAGGGGCGGTCCCCAACCACATCTTAAAGTGGCGGCACCCAATCATGTCTTAAGGCAGTGGACCCCAAGTATGTCTTAAAGGGGCAGTCCCCAACCACTTCTTAAAGGGGTGGTCCCCAACTTCTTAAAGGGACAGTCCCCAATAACTTCTTAAAGGGGCTGTCCATAACCACGTCTTAAAGGGGCCTGATCAAACATTAAATAGACAAATGGAAATGAAGGTGTGGAGCCCATCCTCACCTACAGATGGTGTGCAGCCCATCCTCACCTACAGATGGTGTGGAGCCCATCCTCACCTACAGACATCCCAGTAGGAACCTCCCACAAGGCCTTCTGGCTGTATACTGTGAACATCCCAGTAGGAACCTCCCACAAGACCTGCTTGCTGTATACTGTGAACATCCCAGTAGGAACCTCCCACAAGATCTGCCATATACAGGGAACAACCCGCACGACCTGTCATATACTGGGAACATTGCAGAAAGACTGCTAAATACTAGGAACAACCCACAAAACCTGAAATATACTTGGAACACCCCATAAGACCCACCATACACCAGGGACACTCCACAAGACCTGCCATTTGCTGGGAACACCCCACAATATTCACCATATACCAGAACCCCCCACCAGACCCACCAAATTATGGAAAACCACCACAAGACTCACCAGGTAATGGAAAACCTCCATAAAACCTGCTGTATAAAGTGAACACTCCTCAAGACCCACTTGGGAGCACCTCACCCCCACAAGACCTGCTGTATAACAGGAACAAGCCCACATAGCCTTGCAGATGACCAACCATCTAGATATCACAATTTGACCCATGCAAATTCTAACAGATGATCACCCTTGTCTGTTCCTGCTTCCTAATAGATTTCAACCCGTCCACTCCTGACCGGATCCATTGTCACTGTATAGTTATTGTTATGTCTGGTATTGATGTTCTTCTTAGTTTTTTTAGATCTTTTCTTTGTGTTGTGATGTTTTCTGCGCAGAACGGAAGAACGTGATCATCATTATTCACAATCTGGATGACAGCAGCGATAGGGAAAAGAGGAGAATCCTGCAAGAAAATGGAAACTGTAACCGATACAATAACGTCTTCCTCTTCAGCAAAATGGAACTAGGTTGGAATTATCTGAATCGTTTAGTGAATGATCATCCCCCGGGGAGCGTGAGAAAGAAGAAGAAGAAAGGTGAGAATGGAGATAAGTGATAAACCCACTGATAAACCCACATTAAGTGTTAGCACTTGTATTAGAATAAAAAATAAATGTATTTATTATAGGAGGTAAGCTCTGTTATATATCACTGAGGATGATTAAAGGGATTCTCCTGCAAAGTTGATTTTAATTAATATATCTTGGAATAATAATAATTTCTACAATTGGATATGATTCTATAACTAGATGGGAGCCCAATGCTAATGCATCAGAAGGGCAGTTACATCGCAATGGGGGCGGGCTGTGTGTTGCTGAGGACAGTTCAAGGGATATCACGGTGGCAGTCCTGGAGGACGTGGCCCATACGGGGAATTTTACCGGCCGATTTAACCAATCAGCTTTCACCGCTGCTGTCACAGCAGTGAAAGCTGATTAGTTGCTGTGTCGGCAACCTGGCAAATTCAACCAGGGATGACCAACGCTGCATATTGTAGTCCCCAGGGGATAGGTGGTAAAACAGCTAATTGGAGTACTCCTCTCAGACAGAGTGGGCCCCTGGGGTGTAGTGGTAGTGAAGAAGTGATGGTGGTGGTTGAAGGACTAGAAGGTGCGGGGTGCAGAGATGTGCAGGAATAAGTTGACAGACACAGGATTCGTGCAGTTCTTACCGGTCACCTTTACCGAAGTTCAGTGCAGACACAACCCAGGAGGGGTACTGTACTCACCAAACTTGCAGTCTGGGCAGCTCACAAATAGTCCGGGTCCACTCTGCTGAGTCTTTGTGGGTTCTCTGAGAGACTGCCTTGGGAGAGTCCACGAAGGTAGACACTGTACATGCAGTTCAGTGACCTCCAGTTTCTTGGCTGGTCCTGAAGATGTCCAGGATGAATTGGGTCTGGTACCCCTGTGCAGCTAGTTGATCTGCCTGGCCTGGATGGCCACCTGCAGATTCACGTCCTCGGGCCTGGGATTTGCAGCTGACCCATGTGTGTCCTGCTCTCTCCACAGCTCTCGACTTCTCCTAGAACTCACTTCTTCTAACTGCCCCCCACCCCAAACATAACTCCACCCTCCAGCTAGTAGATGGGGACTGCTCTGAATGTGAGTCTCTTCTGCTTAGCATCTCCCTGGCCTGGAGTTCAGGTTGTGTTGGGTATGTTTTGGGGGACACAGCAAAGTATTCCCTTCTTACCTGTAAGGATGATGCCACACCTATTAGATAGGTGCACTACCATAGTGGTGACCGAACAGCAGGGGCGCCACATGAAAATGAATGTATTTTTACTTAAAAACCTGTTTCTGAGAGGTTTTTGCTAAATTAATATAGTGTTTAATTTCCGGATAAATAATGTGTAGAGATTCACTGTAGTTTATATTGCCAACGCAGTTAAAGCAAGCAGCTCCTGGATGACAACCCCCGCTGCCTGGTGTTACCTTTGCTTTGCTGGTAATGAAAATTACAGGGGAGACCTATTTTTTAAATTATTTAAATAAATAATAAAAAAAAAGAATTGGCGTGGGCTCTGCCCTATTGTCTATTGCCAGCCAAGGTAACCCAGGCAACTGGGATTGGAATTCTCAGCGTGGTCCAGAGGTCCAAGCTTTCCGGGTCCCCATGCTCCAGAATTGGCGCCTCCATTAGAGATGCCAAAACTGGCGGTTATCCCGCTCTTCCAGCTGAACTGGTGGCAGTGGCAGACTGGGTAATAAAGGGGTTGATGTCATCTTTTTTTGGCAGTTGAAGTCAAGCCTATTGCTAATGTTAGCCATCAGTATAACAGCCGGCCATTAGGAATATTTTCAGCAAAGAGGAAAAAAACACACAACGAGAGAGGTTTGGTGTTATTGTTCTCTGTTAGCAGGTGTTTGAATTTGCAGCAACTTTTCTCCAGCCAGCCTATAAAACTTCAGCACCATGGACAGCATTTACTGGCAAATTCAAACCCCGCTGTTGTTTAAAGGTCTGTGCTTTCCATGGTGCTGAAGTATTATCTTCAGCACCATGGACAGCATTTACCGGCCGATTTAACCAATCAGCTTCCACCGCTGCTGTCACAGCAGTGAAAGCTGATTAGTTGCTGTGTCGGCAACCTGGCAAATTCAACCATCGCTGATGTGACAGCAGCGGTGTTTGAAGTTCCCGTGATACCGGCAGATTAGCCATTGCTGCATTGGTTAATCTGCCGGTATGGCCGGCTGCACAGGCTTTTACCTGTCAGGGTGTATCCTGTTTCTTGCAGGATCACCCTGACAAGACTGAGAAGGCTTGTAGCCTGCTTCTTTCTGTGCTGCTGTCTGCAGTGCTGAGGTTCGCTTGCTGGGATTTCTCAGGATACTGTTATTAAAATCGGATCCGGGAAACGATCTGATATTTCACCGGATCTGGCGCCCATAGACTCCCATGTTGTAGTGCACCGGATCCAGTGAAATATTGGATTGTTTCACGGATCCGGTTTGAATAACATTTTCCTGTGAAATCCCGGTGAGCGAACTTCAGCACCGCGATTAGCACTGACTGTCAGTTTAGCGCTGACTTCAGCACCGCGGACAGCAGCACACTGACTCGCACACACCACTGAAAGACAAAAATGGAGGGGGGACAGGCGCACCATGAGAGAGACCAGTTGGAGGATGAGTTCTGGGGTGTATGGGGATTAGCCTCTCACCTTGCGGGGTTGTCCCCGTCCAGCACAACCCTGGTGTAAAGAGATTTTCTCCTGATGAAGATGGCAACCTGCCACCGCAACGTGTTGTGGTTTCTAATAGATGTTGAAGAATAATTGCCCCCTCCCTGGGTCCTTTTTTTAGCGCTCTATTGTCGTGTAAGTCTCTTTATCTCGCAGCCATGCACACACACCACACTCGCACCACACTCACAGAAAAAACGCCCAGCACTCGCATGACTGTCATGCATCAAAAACGCTCCTAAGATTTTTTCGTTTACCTAAACGTTTGTATTTGGGGCTAAAAAGTAATTTTTGCAGTTGGTTCTCATTCCAATTTTGCGCTGTTTTACTTCTACAGGCTATTTCCTTCTGTGCACATTCAACTTTAATGCAGTCTGTGATCATAAATCAACTCAGGGAGAGAAGCTCAGAAAAAGATAACGAGCTACAAATATTGATTAGTGAACCCGAGCTGTAAAGTTTGGGGTTCATACTGGTCACCTAGCGTCCAGCGCTGAACCCCGAACACAGACTGCTAACTGTACGTCTGTGTTACTGTTTGAGCTTGTTGAAAGGCTTCTGTTTTCTGCTTTTTTGTTTTTGAATTCCAGCCGAATCCATAAATCCAAGGCTCCTCATCCCTAATTACAAGGTCTCAGCAGTCAGGACGAGCTCACTGTCCGGTTCTCAGTTGGAGCTCGACAACTTTCTCTTGTTAGTGCAGATTCCTCACACACTGTCCTTATAACGGCTCCTGGTGGGCGGTCATGTGACCAGATCAGCCTCCACCAATGGTAAGCATTTCACAGAAAAGAGATGATTTTCCATTGGAAAATGCTGATGGGCTGATCTGGTCACATGACCGCCCACCAGGAGCCGTTATAAGGACAGTGTGTGAGGAATCTGCACTAGCAAGAGAAAGTTGTCGAGCTCCAACTGAGAACCGGACAGTGAGCTCGTCCTGACAGACTGACAGGAGAGTCACTCTTTTATCTGCCTTTTTCCGAGCTCCTCTCAGCTGATTTATGACCACAGACTACATGAAAGTTTATTGTGCCAAGAAACAAAGAGTCGGAATATAAAACACCATGCTAAGTAAGTAAGTAAAGCCCGATGGCAAATATCATGTCCCAAAAGGCAGTAAACTGATATAATGTTACAATAAGAAATCATGTGCCCATTTCTATGATTCCTAATATTCCAGCTGATATAATAGGACGCAGCGCACAATCCTCATTATATGTGGGGTCATTGCAGGGTCACAGTCTTTATACGCGACATCAGGCCGGAATCCCATCAGCAGCGATTACTTGTACCAGGAGCCGGAAACAATGAGAAACCGCAAAGGTGAAAACATCATAAATAAGTGAAATCCCGCCATACTGCTATGAAAGAAATAAATACTTATATTTTGCCTTCCTTCTTCCCTCAATCCCTTTCTATCTTCCTTTCTCTGCTTCCTTGTTCCCTTCCTTTTTCTGACTTCCTTCCCCTTCCTCCTTTCTTTTATACTTTCATTTCTTTTTTTCCTTTCTTCCCTTATTACATCTTCCCTTAATTAATTTTCTTCTTGGTTCATTCCTTCTCTCACTCTGTCTCTGCTTTGATCCTTCCTTCCTTCTTCCTCATCTTTCTTTTCTCCCTGCTTTCCCTATTTTGTTTCTTTCTCTCTTCTTTCTCTCATTTCCTCCTTCTGTCACTTCCTTTGGCTCTTCCTTTCCTCATTCCTTCCTTTCTTCCCTGCTAATCTCCTCTCTCACTTCCTTCCTCCCCTCCTTATACCACCATCCTTCCTTTCCTCCTTCCTTTCTGCATTTGTTTTCTTATAGATATGAAAAAAATTTCATCATCTGTCCCTGTCAGCGGCAATAAAACCCATCACTCCTCTGAGAGGACACCTCTCCTCCGGCTATTCCGTAAGTAAATTCAGGGCACCCATCTGGACTTAATGAGATCAAGAGAACGTACAAGAGTATACAGACATTACAGCCAGGGATCACAGAATATAAGAGTATACAGACATTACAGCCAGAGATCACAGAATATAAAAGTATACAGACATTACAGCCGGGGATCACAGAATATAAGAGGATACAGACATTACAGCCGGGGATCACAGAATATAAGAGTATACAGACATTACAGCCGGGGATCACAAAATATAAGAGTATACAGACATTACAGCCGGGGATCACAGAATATAAGAGTATATAGACATTACAGCTGGGGATCACAGAATATAAGAGTATACAGACATTACAGCCGGGGATCACAGAATATAAGAGTATACAGACATTACAGCCGGGGATCACAGAATATAAGAGTATACAGACATTACAGCCAGGGATCACAGAATATAAGAGTATACAGACATTACAGCCAGAGATCACAGAATATAAGAGTATACAGACATTACAGCCGGGGATCACAGAATATAAGAGTATACAGACATTACAGCCGGGGATCACAGAATATAAGAGTATACAGACATTACAGCCGGGGATCACAGAATATAAGAGTATACAGACATTACAGCCGGGGATCACAGAATGTAAGAGTATACAGACATTACATCGGGGATCACAGAGTATAAGAGTATACAGACATTACAGCCGGGGATCACAGAATATAAGAGTATACAGACATTACAGCTGGGGATCACAGAATATAAGAGTATACAGACATTACAGCCGGGGATCACAGAATATAAGAGTATACAGACATTACAGCCAGGGATCACAGAATATAAGAGTATACAGACATTACAGCCAGAGATCACAGAATATAAGAGTATACAGACATTACAGCCGGGGATCACAGAATATAAGAGTATACAGACATTACAGCCGGGGATCACAGAATGTAAGAGTATACAGACATTACATCCGGGGATCACAGAGTATATAAGAGTATACAGACATTACAGCCGGGGATCACAGAATATAAGAGTATACAGACATTACAGCTGGGGATCACAGAATATAAGAGTATACAGACATTACAGCCGGGGATCACAGAATATAAGAGTATACAGAAATAACAGCTGGGAATCACAGAATATAAGAGTATACAGACATTACAGCCGGGGATCACAGAATATAAGAGTATACAGACATTACAGCCCGGGATCACAGAATATAAGAGTATACAGACATTACAGCCCGGGATCACAGAATATAAGAGTATACAGACATTGCAGCTGGGGATCACATAATATAAGAGTATACAGACATTACAGCCGGGGATCACAGAATATAGGAGTATACAGACATTACAGCCGGGGATCACAGAATATAAGAGTATACAGACATTACAGCTGGGGATCACAGAATATAAGAGTATACAGACATTACAGCAGAGATCACAGAATATAAGAGTATACAGACATTACAGCCGGGGATCACAGAATATAAGAGGATACAGACATTACAGCCAGGGATCACAGAATATAAGAGTATACAGACATTACAGCCGGGGATCACAGAATATAAGAGTATACAGACATTACAGCCGGGGATCACAGAATATAAGAGTATACAGACATTACAGCCGGGGATCACAGAATATAAGAGTATACAGACATTACAGCCGGGGATCACAGAATATAAGAGTATACAGAAATTACAGCCTGGGATCACAGAATATAAGAGTATACAGACATTACAGCTGGGGATCACAGAATATAAGAGTATACAGACATTACAGCCGGGGATCACAGAATATAAGAGTATACAGACATTACAGCCGGGGATCACAGAATATAAGAGTATACAGACATTACAGCCGGGGATCACAGAATATAAGAGTATACAGACATTACAGCCAGGGATCACAGAATATAAGAGTATACAGACATTACAGCCGGGGATCACAGAATATAAGAGTATACAGACATTACAGCCGGGGATCACAGAATATAAGAGTATACAGACATTACAGCCTGGGATCACAGAATATAAGAGTATACAGACATTACAGCTGGGGATCACAGAATATAAGAGTATACAGACATTACAGCCGGGGATCACAGAATATAAGAGTATACAGACATTACAGCCGGGGATCACAGAATATAAGAGTATACAGACATTACAGCCGGGGATCACAGAATATAAGAGTATACAGACATTACAGCCGGGGATCACAGAATATAAGAGTATACAGACATTACAGCCGGGGATCACAGAATATAAGAGTATACAGACATTACAGCCGGGGATCACAGAATATAAGAGTATACAGACATTACAGCCGGGGATCACAGAATATAAGAGTATACAGACATTACAGCCGGGGATCACAGAATATAAGAGTATACAGACATTACAGCCGGGGATCACAGAATATAAGAGTATACAGACATTACAGCCGGGGATCACAGAATATAAGAGTATACAGACATTACAGCCAGGGATCACAGAATATAAGAGTATACAGACATTACAGCCGGGGATCACAGAATATAAGAGTATACAGACATTACAGCCGGGGATCACAGAATATAAGAGTATACAGACATTACAGCCGGGGATCACAGAATATAAGAGTATACAGACATTACAGCCGGGGATCACAGAATATAAGAGTATACAGACATTACAGCCGGGGATCACAGAATATAAGAGTATACAGACATTACAGCCGGGGATCACAGAATATAAGAGTATACAGACATTACAGCCGGGGATCACAGAATATAAGAGTATACAGACATTACAGCCGGGGATCACAGAATATAAGAGTATACAGACATTACAGCCGGGGATCAGTACTCAGCGCTCTGGAGGTGAGCGGCGGCCCTCCCGTGGAGCCGGCAATCGTGCCATGTGTGGGGGCAGGATCACCAGCGGCAGCAGGTCTGGTCTGGGCCTGCAGAGCTGCAGATGGGCCGTCTGGCCAGGAACAGAGGGCCAGAAAGAGGCCGGTAGACAACGGTCGGGATGGCGCGGGTACTGGATGGGGATGACCGCAGGCGGCAGGAGAGTCCTTCGGCAGCTCCTCAGGAGCCTGTTGGCGTTGTGGGGCCCCCCCAGCTTCTGATGAGTAGGAGAGCTGTTTCCAGGAGGATCGGGTGACGAGGACATGGCTGAGGACTTTGTTGCGGCTGCTCCGAGGACTACTCCGGGGTGGCCAAGACAGGGAAATGCTACAAGACCTACTGTAATGCATATGCTGGGTGGGGTTGGGCCCGATAGTGGTTGGGGGTGCAGGAGCGATTGAAGATAATGTGGGATCTCAGGATCTGTTGGGACGGTTGTTTAACTTGCAAGGTTTGGTAGCGCATCACGCGGGGAGTGGGTCATGCTAGTCCCCAATCAGGTCATGGGTACCCCCTGATGGCGGCGAATGGGGCAGGAGTGCCGTTTCCAGGAGCCAAACGGGCTTGTTCGAGAGGGGCGCCACCTGTGGCGCCGTCTGTGGTGGAGGCGGTCGCGACGCCCCCAGAGACGGTGGGCGACATGGAAAAAGAGGGTGAGATGGTGCGCTTGGATGATAGGGCGCACAGCGAGGTCTACGTCTGTTTTGAGGGGCTTTTGGGGACACATTTAAAGCAGGAGGTGAGGGAAAATATTTGGAAGGGGGAGTATGTCTAAACTTTTTCGCTTCTCCCTTTGGAAAAATTTTACCTAGACACGGCTAAGGCGAGTGAGTCAAAAAAGGAGAAGGAGGATGAAGAGAAACGGTGGTATCGGCTGATACCATGTACATATTTTAATTGGCTCCAGGTGTTTGCCATTCTGGCGAGTGTCATAGGTGAAAAGGAGCCTGAGCATTGCTCGGCTCTTTTTGGGTATATGGATGCCATAGGTGAAGCGCAGAGGCTTCATGGGGGTGTTGGGTGGCTTCATTACGAAGAAGAATTTTGTCAACCAAAGGCATTGCACCCCAGTGTGTGGTGGGATCACAAGGATGCGGCTGATGACAGCTCCCGCTGTGCACCCCTTTTGGGTGGGGCTGGGGCCGTCGGCGGAGCTTTCAAGAAAGGCGTGTGCTGGCAGTACAACTAGGGCCAGGGCAAATTTGCGGTCTCGTGTAGATTTAAACATGAGTGCTCTGGATGCGAAGGTAGTCACAGCCATGCGAAGTGTTTCAAGCGGGCAAAAGGAAAGGCGGGAGATGGTGCTTCAAAGAGGGAAGACGCTGGTGAGGGTAGAGGCGATGGTACTTTTTCTAAATAGGTACCCGGAAGGAACCGCGATGTGGTTGCTGCTGGAGGGGTTTTCCAAGGGCTTTAGGATCCCAATCGATCCTGGGGCTCCGTTTTTTCGGCCGACAAATTTGAGATCGGCAAGAAAATTCCCTGATGTGGTGAGCAAAAAATTGCGTAAGGAAATTGAGCTGGGACGTATGGCGGGTCCTTTTACGGACCCGCCCTGGCCAAACTTGCAGGTGTCCCTGTTGGGGGTGGTCCCGAAGCGGGAGCTCAATAAGTTTCGGCTCATGCAATATGTCTCACCCGACGGGGAGATCGGTGAACGACGGCATTGATCCAGCATTGTGGTCTGTATCATATGTGTCATTGGATAGAGCTGTGGTGTGGATGGCCAAATCGGATATTGAGGCTGGGTTCTGTTAGGACCCCTGGCACCACACCCCAGCTCACCTCTCCTGGGTCTGCATCCTCTGCTCCTCTGCCGGTCGGGCATCCGGCGTCTAGGCGTACTGTGTCTCGGAGCCATCGCTGGGTCCCCTTCCTGTCTGCTCACGCACCAGCACGCTGCAGGGGTCAGGTTTCATGGGTGTAATGAGCAGTGCACTAGGCAAGGCCGCGCCCTTCCCCCGTGACTCTTGGGGCTGTCCCGGCCCAACCTGACACTCCCCTTGACCAATAGCTGCCCGTCCTCCGGAATATCAGGCCTGATTATTGATCAGGTGCCTGATCAGGTGCCTGATTATTGAGTTAGTGAGCTTCTGCCTTGCTGACTGTTGGTCAGGCCCTACTTGTGCTCTCTTCCAGTAGTACCTTTCCTGCTCTCCCAGCCTTGGGCTCTGTTCCTGTGTATCCTACCCGGCTATACCGTAGTATAGACTAACCCGACGAGCCGCCTTCCTGGTACTAGCAGCTGTGGTATTTAGACCCCCTTGGCTTGCCCCTGACAATCCCTGTATAGGAGTTGGTTATACTAGGACCAGCTCACCCAGGGGAGTTTGGTTCCACGGCCCAGTGGGTACACTCTAGGGCGCCTTTCCCCGGAAGCGTGACAGGTTCCGTCTTCCAGTGCATCCTGACAGTTTTCACTTGTTGGGTTGCATGTGGGAGGGGGAATATTATGTTGATTGTTTCCTACCGAGGGGGTGCTCTATTTCCTGCGCTTATTTCGAGTATTTTAGTTCATTAGTTGAATGGGTTGTTCGGGATGTTTCGGGACTTCCGGGGATCATACATTACCTGGATGATTTTTTCTGCGTTGGTCCGGCTGGATCCAATGTTTGTTTGGTATTGTTGGCAATACTGAAGACGGTTGCAAAAAATTTCGGGATTCCCCTATCTGCGGAAAAGACGGAGGGACCGGCCATGGTCATGTGTTTTTTGGGGATTGAGATTGACTCTGTGGTGATGGAGTGTTGGCTCACGGAGTCCAAGATAGAGAATTTAAGGCATGCGGTGACAGAGGCCATGGGGGTGAAGAAATTGCAGTTAAGAGTGCTTCAATCGGTGTTAGGCAAACTTAACTTTGCGTGCTGCATGATGCCAATAGGGCGGGTCTTTTCACAGCGTTTGGAACCCCTACTGCGGGAGTGACATCGCCGAATCATTTCTTACGGATTAACCGGGAGATGAAGGCTGTTTTAGCGGTATGGAACAAGTTCTTGGCACGGTATAATGGGCGGTCGCTCTGGATGTCCAAGTGTGCGGTGAATGGAGGGCTGTAGTTATATACCGACGTGGCTGGGGCGGTTGGTTTTGATGCATTCTGTCAGGGGTGTTGGTATGCGGGTTGTTGGTCGCCGTCCTGGCAAACCCAGGGCTTGGTAAAAAACTTGACGCTGTTGGAACTTTCTCCAATTGTGTTGGCTGTGGAGTTGTGGGGGCCCAGGATTAGGAACAAGAAGGTGTGTTTTCACTGTGATAACCTGTTGGTGGTTTATGCAATTAATCCTCTGTCGGCAAAGTCTCCCCCGGTGGTCACGTATTTGCGATATTTAGTTCTCCGCAGCTTGGAGCTTAATATCGGTGCAGTGGCCAAGCATGTCCCAAGGGTGTTTAATGATGTCGCTGACGCTTTGTCTCGCTTTCAGTTTGACAGGTTTCAGAGGCTGGTCCCATGGGCGGACGACGAGTGGATGGAGTGCCCGGACAGGTTGTGGAACCTGTTGATCGACTAACGATGGGGTTGATCAGATATTCGGTGAACGCGGCCATGTGGTGCTGTTATACAAAAGTATGGAGGCTTGGCGATCTTGGGTTGGTACCTCAGGTGTAGGGGCTGATTCCAGTGAGTGTTTGTCGTTGGTATTATCTTGGATTGGCGGTGATTTTGCCGGTGGGAGGTCGGCGTCGGTCGTTACACAGAAGCTGGCGGCTCTGGCCTTTTTGTTTAAGTTGCAGGGGCAGGCGAATGTAACGAAGGACTTCTTGGTGACACAGGCGATGAGGGGATTTCGGAGAGGCATGCAGACTCGGGACTCAAGGAGGCCGGTGTCATTTGGGCTTTTGATAAAATTGGTGGATAGTTTGCATGATTTTTGTCATTCGCCATATGAGGTGGTGCTGTTCTCCAACGGATTTGTGTTGGCGTTATTTGGGGCTTTCCGGATCGGGGAGCTGGTTAGCCCGTCTAAGATGGCCCAAGGGGGGTTGCTGGTGACTGAGGTGCGAGTGCTGCCGGGTAGAGTGGAGTGTTATTTGAGGCGTTCTAAAGCAGACCAATTTGGGAAGGGTCGGTTGGTTGTTTTGTACGGGATTGGGGAGCATCGGTGTTGCCCGGTGTCTACGGTCGGAGAATTTTTTAAGCTGAGGGGGAGTTCACCGGGGTCTTTGTTGCGTCATTTGGATGGGTCGGCATTGTCCCAATATCAATTCATAGCAGTGTTCAGGTGGTGCTTGGCTTGTATAGGCTCGTGTTACGGGACAAGGAATTTTGTTCCCATTCCTTCCGGATAGGAGCGGCAACTGAAGCTGCGCATTGGGGTCTGGGAGAGGAGATGGTTCGGAGGATTGGCCGGTGGAAATCACGGAGGTTTCAATCCTATATTCGTCCGCAATTGGTTACAGAGTAATTAGTTGTTATAAGCAATTATGCTGGTTGGTTGTTGTTGGTATGATTGGACTTACTGTTGGTTGTTTTTTATCTTAGGTCCAGGCCTCATCTTTATTTTCGGGCACTCTTACGTTTTTTGAGGGGCTCTACGTGCGGATGGTCGGCAAATTGGACTTGGGAGAGATGTAGCAATAGTGAGGTGGCTTGGTCGGCGGGGTTTGATGTGTAGCAGGGTGATACAGGAAATTGCCGATTATTGTAGGGTGGACCGGCTGCCAGATGTGTTGGTGGTTCATGTTGGAGGTAATGACATGAGTGTTCGGGCCTCCAGAGAATTGATATGGGATATCAAATTTGATTTCCTGCGTTTGTGGAGCTCATATCTGGGCATGGTCTGACATCGTGGCTCGGACAACGTGGAGATGTGCTCGGTCGGTGTCTTCTTTGAACAGGGCAAGGATCAAGATTAACAAAGCAGTGGGGAGGTTTGTAATCCGGAATGGTGGTTTGGTTTTACGTGACAAGGATTTGGAGTCGACATCCGGGGAGTACTTGAGGCATGATGGGGTCCACCTGAATGCGATGGGGACGGACCTTTGGATGTTGGATTTGAAGGATGGTGTGCACCAGGCCCTTGATGTGTGGAGGGACTGGGCCGTGTAAAGGGTCACACGTCCGGTTCGAGGTGGAGGATGGGTCTGGGTCTGAGGTTAAATAAGGAATATGTGCCTTATAAATGGCATGGTGAGGAGAGAGAAATGGTTCATCCCTGGAAGGATAGCGGGAGTAGGTCCTGCATTTTAAGGGGTATCTGCCTGGTGGTGCTGATACCTTACTCCCCGGGGCCGGTGTATTGCTGCCAGGGAGATTTTGTTCCATGGGATGTGTTGGAGTTTTGCCTCAGGCCTAAACCCATGCAATGTTACAATGTTAAATGTTTGATGTGGGTGGGGGGCTGCCATATGGGTTTGGCGCCCCCATTTGAGTTGTGTATTGTATTATTTAATAAGGGCTGCTGTGGCCAGTTTATACCATGCCATTGCAGCCGTGTGTCTTATTTATAGGTAGTGGGGGTAATTATGTGGGGGGGTATACAAGGAATGATTAGATCCCTATTAACTTGTCAAGCAAATATACCAGCCTCATCCGGTCTAAGAGTTTTCTGGAATGTTATGTGCAGGTTATTTTGTGTCTAAGTTAAAATAGGAAATAACAACTGTCCAACAAAAATAAGTGATCATTCTTGTTATAACTGATATGACGTCTGATCTAATAATACAACCTTCTTTATATGTGGGGTCATTTCAGGGACATCATTCCGGAATAGCTTTAGAAGAAATCATAGTCACCGGGGGACCCGACATGGCGACAATGCAGGTGACACTGAAACAATTATGTGATATCTTACCTATCTTATCCATCCTTCCCACCTTTGTTTACCTTCCTTTCTTCTTCCTTCCTACTTTCCCTCCTGATGTTCCTTTTCTTCTCCCATCTTTCTTTTCCTTTTTTCATTCCTTCTACCTTTCTTTCCTCTTTTCTTCCTCATGCTGTCCTTTCCTTACTCCTTTTTCTTAAAGGTCACAGTTCATCTATTTTTCTATTTTTATAAGTATCTTCTCTATAAATAAAATGACAGAAAGTTTGGGTTGATAATGGAGGTTGTTGTCTCATCTTCTCTGTCTCCTCCACAGATGGCACTGGTGAAAGTATCTCTCAGGTAAGAGAACTGAAATGGGGGTCTCTATCGATCATTGTGTGTCATTTTGGTATCACTGATTGTATACTGCAGGCAGTGAAAGTTTAGGGTTAGAATCCTCCTTTAATGATTTAAAGGGGAAATCTAGGGAGGAAAAACTTTTTAGTCCTGTCCCTGCCCTCCTACACGATGAAGCAGAGCCGTACACTGCAGTTCTAGGATCTATAAATCACTTATAAATCAATAAAATCAAATCTGCTCCTCAGCTCTTACCCCTCCCTCGGGAGACAGAGACATTCAGCCTCATGCTGCAGCAGTGACAGGAGGTGTCTGAGGTGTGGCTTCCAGGATCATCTTACATTCCAGCCCCCTTATACTTCTGTATGAACTGGAGGTGTGTTGGGGGTGTGGACCCTGGGACTTATGAATATGAGCCTATTAGTGGCACCAGTTGCAGTGGGCTACTCTGGGATGTCCTCTGTGCATTAGTGCTAGAATGGCCTGGTGAGTTATTTTTGAGATATTGTTGGATATGATCCATGGTTTATCTTTACATCAGAAGAGGAAAAGTGTAGCACTCACCGGTTTAGCAGACAATCGTCTTTATTTTTCTTTATTGCATATAACGGGAGACATAACACTGGAGGGAGGATAGGATGGGTATCTGGAACCCGTTGAAGCGCCAGAGGGAGTGAAATGGGCATTGTTCATACCCCATCCTCCCTCCTATATTATGTCTCCTGTTATGTGCAATAAAGAAAAATAAAAAAGATCGTCTGCTAAAGTGGTGAGTGCTACTGCTTTCCTCTTTTAATGTAAAAATTGCATGGACTGACCTGTTGAGTATGCACCTGGTAGCATGAATATGATTTCGGAGGAGTAAAAGCGGTGTCTGTGACTCCCTAAGCAAGTGAGAATAGTCAGTAGAACCCAATCATGATTTTCTGTTGTTAATTATTCATGGTTTAGCAAATACGTTAGGGACTTGCAAGCATGAAGACCCATGATGACTGGGTTTCAGTCTTCCATGTTTTGGCCAAAATACCAACTAATAACTTACAATTTTTATGTAGATTTTAGACATTTTTGCAGAGTGTAGTGGGGCTTTCTGAGTTTAGTAGGTAAAGTGGTGAGCCTTACTTGTGAGATACACTCATGAATTGTCAACTTGCCTGCGTCACTAATAGGCCATTATTTAGACACGGTGCATATATTCATGCAGTGTTAACTAGCCCATCACAACTGGTGCAACTAATAGGCTGCTGTTCAGACACTATGCGTGTATCTCCCTCCACTATTAGACTGAATTTCCACAAGAATCCTGCACCTCTGCTCACTTGCATTTTTCAATGCGTTTTTTTAATGCCTTTTTGCTGCATTTTTGAAGCATGTGTTTTTGTTTTAATAAGGTTGGTTGAAAGATAGGAAGCAACAAAAACAGGAAGGGAAAAAATGTAAGTGAGCAGAGGTGCAGGATTCCTGCAGAACTTCAGTGCTTGAAAGCCTGAACATATATAGATCATGTGCACACATGTGGTGCCCCTGAGGTCCAGTCGCCGCAGAGGTACTGCACCTTAGTCAGAGGTGTGGAACCCTCACCCCAGGTAAGGAGGAGGCACTAACCAGTACCTACACACACCTGCACCCACTGCACCCAACACTAGCCACTCCAGCCCAGGAAGATGAGGGAGCTGACATACCCCATACCTGGCTGGACATAGCGGCTTAGATAGAGAGGTGGGTAGGCCAGTAGGTAAGAGGGAGCTTTTGAAAGAACCAATCAGAAAGAAGTGCGGGAGTAGAGTGGGACAGTGACAGTATAAAAAGACCAGTAGAAACATCTAGAAGAGTTCAGTTAGGGAGTCCGAAGAAGACTGAGGGAAGCCAGTCAGAGATAAAGCAAAGAGCCAGTCAGATGGAGAAAGACTGAGAGGTCGGAGAGTCAGTGAGTTGGACCTGGTGACTGGAGCCGGAGGAGCTCATCCCAGGAAGGTGGGAGCCGAGCATGAGCTCCAGAGACAAGCAGGGGTCCCAGGGACACGGGAAATGGGAAATCCACCCATGGGGCCTGCATCAATTGCCTGTCGCAGGCAAGTGGAGGGACCAGGGCCGCAGAGGGTACTGGGCCCAGACTAGTTAAGGAGCTGCAGGACTCAGTTAACATTCTGGAGGCGACTGTGACTTCAGGTGCAGCTGCCAAAATCCACACTTAATCGCTGAGAAGGTGGCCGCATAGAGCCAAGGGAATCAAAGGAGCTTACCCATGAGGGTCCGAGGCCACTGAATCGGAACCCTGAGTGTGAGGTGCCAGGCAGAAGGGAGCGAGCCAGCACAGGCAAGACGATCCAGTGAGGTACATAAAAATGGGGTGCCGGTCAAGTACCACCAATCTACCTGGGAGTGACTGGATACCTGGCTTGGAGGACATAGCACCCGGCTGGTTGTTGAAACCAAGAAATGTGAGTAAACTGTGGAAATTGCACGCTGCTGTGTCCTCATATTTATTACTGCGTCACTTGCCCTGCACTACCTTGATAACATCTGCTATTGACTTTATAACTGCCCTGGGGCCACGCTCTACCCGTGGACAGAGCTAAACCAACTCTGCTGCGTCACCAACAGCCCCGGTGGATCTGAATAGCAGTAGCGACCATTGGTAGCCGCAACCCACGGGTGGTGTCACGCCAATAATTCCCCAGACAAACTTACTTTTTCCCTTTTTTGAATGTATTTGTCGGGCCCACTGGGATGGGGGTACTCGGTACCGGACCGGGTTACTGTTGGGGAATTCACGGGTGGCTCTGGTCCGGGCCGTGTCCCTGGCTCGACAATGAAATAGGGGAATATTTACAGGGGAATTGTCTGTCGTGACGCCACCCACTATGTGCGGCCAGTGATGGGGCCGCCGCTGCTGCAGAACCTCCGGGGATGATGGAATGGCAGCGTAGATGGGATAGTTCCAGTGGGTAGAACTGTATTCCCCGGGGCAGTAATGGTTAAAGTCTATGGTGTAGTGTGCAGGCTAGGTGCAAGTCACTTACTAGCCAGATGCTGCAGAATCTCTCCTCTTCGCTGGTGCTGGCAAGCTGTGGCTCTGCAGGTGGAGGGTTGTTACAATCCTGTATGGGAAGAATGTACGCAGATAGAAGCAGACAAGAGAGGCAGATTCAGGGTTCTCAGTGTTTACTTCTTCAGTTCTCAGTCAAGTTACAGTTCAGTACAGTTCTTACAAGTCTAGGTTAAATTCTTAGTACACGGGTTCACTCTCCCTCTCCGGGTTCCCTTTTACTCTCTGCAGCCAGGTCTCTGCTCTCTCTGACCCCTCACACTATCTCTGTGTCCTTTCCGGGCTGTTAACGGTCTCCGTGTCCACGTTGTATGTGTGAAGCTCCGGACAGTATGGCGGTGACTCGGGCCCTTGTGGGTCCTCCTGGTTGTCACTGAGCTGCCTGTCCTTTGGGGTAGGGACCCTAACATGTAGCTGTGGTCCCCCGTCGGTTAATCTGGGGATGCCGGGTAAAACTACGTCCCCTTTAGAGCCGACACTCTACTCAGCCCAGCCTCCAGCAGTCCTTCAATATGAGGCTCTACCAGGCTCTCTCTACTGTGTCCTTCAGTGTCATAGGAGGGCTACTCCGCCTGCAGTAAGTCGTCTCAGCTGTCTCTAGGGCCCGGGTAACACCGTCCCTCTCTTCCCTCTCACACTCCTGGGGATCTGGTCTCGGATGTGTTTTCTCTCTCCTCCGGCTTGCACTGGCTCGGTACAGATTCTGCGCTCCTAGGCTTCACTCATCCAGGACCTGCGATGTCAGTCTTCTCCTCTCAGCTTGACTCGGCCTGCTGCTGTCTATCGGTCTGTGCCTTTTCTGCTCTTGGTCTTTTCTGCTCGGCTCACTCTGGCCTACTGACTCTTTCCTCCTCCCCTTCACTATTTCTTCTGTCAAGTCACCTGACTACTTGTGTGCCCAACCCACTCCTCTAAATCCACCACCCCTCTCCTGCCTAGAGTCTACCAGGGTCAGGGCTGGATGCTACCCTCTACTGTACGTGGGTTGTATGGGCTGTGAGGGTGTGCAACTATTGTCCTACCTGCCTGGCTGCAGTTCCCTTTTGTGGCCTCCTGGACGCAGGGGCGCCACATATCCATCGGGGCCACGGAATCGTGTGAACCACAGTGACATCCCCCATAGAGAACTGAAGTCCTGGTTCCAAGTGTCCCACGGCCCTGGAGTGGGTGATCCACACACCCTAAAGGGTGGAGTTTTTCTTTATTGTCTTTTTAATTTGCCATATATACAGGGAGGGATGAGTGAAGCTGAACTGTAAAGCTTGTGGTTCATCTGGATTTGCCTATATGCCAAAAATGGATAGTGTGAAACCAACCCTAAAGCATTTTTACCTTTACATTCTCTAACTATTCTTTTTGCAGTTTTTCCTTGAGGTTTATTTTTCCTCCATCTACTATTTAGCAAGTTTCCCATACTTGATTCCCCAAACCCCACAGATCTGGCTCTAGGCTCTTTAACGCATTGGTTGCTTGTTTCACAGTGCTAACACACCTTCCTCATGTGTATGCGTGGAAAAGAAGCCACCTCACCCTACATAAACATGAAATCCAGTGGATGGACTACAAGATACCCCTTCTGTTGAGTTGATCGTCTCAACAGCAAAACATGATAGAGCAATTCTAGTTACCTCCAAATATGAGTACCGCTATCTCCCACACTTGCGTTAATCGCATCACATGCACACAGTTCATAAAGGCATAGGATTCTGTTCAGACTAATGCAAAATAACTCACTCAGAATGGAGGTACCAACTCGTAGTAAAAGTGAAATGCAAATGGAAGAATAAGCTTCTTACCCTATGCTACAACGTTAGTATTCTCTTTTCCTGGCTAAGTCATCATCACTCTAGATCCGGATGGTATTATGGGTGTCTGGTCCCCGGTCTTTTGGCACCACATTCACTCTCTTTCATGCATTTTGAACTCCAATATTAAAGTCTAAATATCATTTCATTGAAAAACAAAAACCCAATACTGCACCGGTTGTTAAATCAAAAAGTACCTAAGATAATGCTTTTTTTTTGTGCCATATGTATTATTTTCTCTCATTTTTCTGTGCTCTTTAAAAAGTTGCATTGTATGGCTGTTTGGGCATGGCCAGGGTCCCTCAGTGTCTGCCAGCACTGTGTGTCTATTTCCATAGCTCCTGAGAGCAGGCTGATAGGCTGATAGGGAGAAGTGTGATATGACCGCAGAAAACGGAACAAGATCAGAGATTGTGAGCTGTGTGGGGAGCCAGCAGAGAATGGGTTGACAGGGATTGTGACTGAGCTGTGTGGAGCCAGATGACAGATCAGAAGCTCGTCAAGATAAGTTTACATCCTGACATTGCTCAACTCTGTGCTGTAGTCTGATACATTGTTTCCTCACCAGCTGCAGTCAGCATTGTAGGCCACGCCCCCTTTCCCTTTTAAGGTTACATGCACCGTATTCACTGAAGATGGATCTGACAGAGAATGAACATATGTCTGCTCATACACAGTGCAGGAGGGACATCTTGTGGAAGGTTTTCAACCAGAGTTTTTTTTATAAAGTATATTAGAAAGTTTATTATAATCACTTGCTCTACGCTTTTGCAAATGGTGGTTAAACTTTAAAGTATATTTTGACATCTTTCGAAATCAATACACCACAATTTTGCATAGTGTACTAAATAAGATTTCTACTTTATCAACTCATCAACTACTTAAGCAGTGTCATAGACAAAACAAATTCCCTCTGAAATATGTAACCAATGGGAACTTTAAGGGCATGAAGAGAAATGTGAAACTTTTCCACCCCACAGTGTTATTTGATCACCATGGCACAGGAGTTAAAAGTCAAGATGGATGCCACAGACACAAAATGTAGTCTGTTCTCTCACACTAATACTCCTCCTCCTCATCATCTCATCTCCTGCTTCTCTTCCTCTTCTCCTGCTACTTCTCTTCCTTATCTCCTGTTGCTCTTCCTCTTCATTTCCTACTCTTCATCCTCATCTCCTGTTACTCTTCCTCTTCATCTCCTACTCTTCTTCCTCAACTCCTGTTACTCTTCCTCTTCATCTCCTACTCTTCTTCCTCAACTCCTGTTGCTCTTCCTCCTCTCCTCCTTCTCCTCATCCTCATCTCCTGCTTCTCCTTCCCATCTCCGGCTACTCCTCCTCTTCATCTCCTCTATGATATTGTTCCCACCACTGATTCCAGCACATGTGACGCCTCCTGACATCTTCCACGTCTCATCATATTGACCGTCATATGTTTCTCCTGTTATTAGAGGCCAGGTTATGGACACCGAGTGGGAATCTTCTCCCGATCCAGTGTCAGTGATTACTCCTGGCTGGTGGAGATGCTCCGATCTGAGGGTTTCCGCCCTTTCGTCAGTGATGTCCGGTGCTGGCGCCTCTCTAAAGACACAGCCTGGAAGTTCATACAAGAAGTCAGAGAGTGCACATTCGGGATCCTCTACCAAACCCAGAAGACGGAGAGGAACACAGTGACCTCTATACAGTGGGATCTGGAGCTGGAGACCGTTTATTCCACACTTGGTAAGATACAAGCTGCAAAGGTTTTTTAGGCAATTAAAGGGCTTTAAAAAATAGAAAACAATTGTATAAAGTTTAGTCCCTCTTAAAGGGAATGTTTAGAAAAACGGTGGACAATCCGCATCATTGGTTGCTGCAGTCCCTGTAGAGGTAAATCCAGTAGTGCAATACTGTACATCTGTGATTTAAATTACCTGAAGAAGGAGCATCCTGCTCTAAAATGCATAGTAATAAATTACTTATTGTGGAGACACGGGGGGTCAATGGGGGATCTCCTCTGTGGAGACACGGGGGTCAGTGGGTGCTCTCCTCTGTGGAGACACGGGGGTCAGTGGATGCTCTCCTCTGTGGAGACACGGGGGTCAGTGGGTGCTCTCCTCTGTGGAGACACGGGGGTCAGTGGGTGCTCTCCTCTGTGGAGACACAGGAGTCAGTGGGTGCTCTCTCCTCTGTGGAGACACGGGGGTCAGTGGGGGCTCTCCTCTGTGGAGACACGGGGGTCAGTGGGTGCTCTCCTCTGTGGAGACACGGGGTCAGTGGGGGCTCTCCTCTGTGGAGACACGGGGGTCAGTGGGTGCTCTCCTCTGTGGAGACACGGGGGTCAGTGGGTGCTCTCCTCTGTGGAGACACGGGGGTCAGTGGGTGCTCTCCTCTGTGGAGACACGGGGGTCAGTGGGTGCTCTCCTCTGTGGAGACACGGGGGTCAGTGGGTGCTCTCCTCTGTGGAGACACAGGGGTCAGTGGGTGCTCTCCTCTGTGGAGACACGGGGGTCAGTGGGTGCTCTCCTCTGTGGAGACACGGGGGTCAGTGGGTGCTCTCCTCTGTGGAGACACGGGGGTCAGTGGGTGCTCTCCTCTGTGGAGACACGGGGGTCAGTGGGCGCTCTCCTCTGTGGAGACACGGGGGTCAGTGGGTGCTCTCCTCTGTGGAGACACGGGGGTCAGTGGGTGATCTACTCTGTGGAGACACAGGGGTCAGTGGGTGCTCTCCTCTGTGGAGACACGGGGGTCAGTGGGGGCTCTCCTCTGTGGAGACACGGGGGTCAGTGGGTGCTCTCCTCTGTGGAGACACGGGGGTCAGTGGGTGCTCTCCTCTGTGGAGACACAGGGGTCAGTGGGTGCTCTCCTCTGTGGAGACACGGGGGTCAGTGGGGGCTCTCCTCTGTGGAGACACGGGGGTCAGTGGGGGCTCTCCCCTGTGGAGACACGGGGGTCAGTGGGGGCTCTCCTCTGTGGAGACACGGGGGTCAGTGGGTGCTCTCGTCCCCTGGCCTGGCCACCTTTAGAAAGAGCGCATGGACTCATCCCAACTAAACACCTGAACTCCTTACCTGTGAGCAGACACTACTCACACAACACAGGGTGAGGGAACCACACAATGGTAAGACTTTATTGGATCCCCAACAGTCAAAGGCATATAGCACATAACCAAGCTAAACACACAATGTAACAGGCACCAGAGTCTCATCCTTCCGCTGGCATACCGGGGATTAGAATATTCGTGCCTCATGGCTTCCAGGGCCATTTACTCCAATCCTGCAGCACCCCGCTTTTGTCGGGCACCCACTGAGAAGGGAATGGAGGCAAGTGTAGGAAGCTGACTGAGCACAGCAAAGTCTGTAACCGGGTGACTGAATTGTCCCAACCTGGGTATCTTCCAAATAAATTCTAGGTTCCTAGGCTGAAGTCCATATAACAATATAATCCAGGTCCTGATCTCCTAGCTGGCACCAAAGTGCCTAGGCTGGGTCATTCATCATCTCTCTGGTGACTGAATGAAGTCCCTTTTTATATTCCAAGCCTACACCTCAGGGCATTTTGTTCTTCAAGGACTGGTGGGATAAGGCTATTTTCTTATTGGTTGGATTTCAAGCCACATGCTTAATTTCCCTTTGAGTAAGGTAGACTAAGGAAAGTGAGGTGGTCAAGTAATTTACAATAATTTAACAATACGCAAACTTGGACAATGGGAGGCTTCGCATAGTCTGGCAATAAACAATGATTTAGCAAACATGAGATAACAAGCAAAAGGTCAATAAATCTGGCCAAATTAAGAACATTAATCCCAAGCATACACTGAGAAAAGCTGTGGTTTCACACTTATCACAGTTTTAAAGAATGTTACATGCCTGGGGCCTTTATTTCCACGTGGAAGCACGGTGTTTAACCCTTTCTACACCTGCACTATTGGATTTGTGATAAGTGGGAGGCAAAATTAACAAATACAAAGCAGTTCAAGAATAGTGTTTTATGTTTATATTTGTATGCGAAATGAACTCCATTTGCATATTCAAATTCCCAGGGTGCAATGCATCATGGATTTCACTGTGTTGAGCGCTTTAGCCGGCTGCCCGCAGTGTTTTCCTTGACTGGTCTCCCTGAGATCAGTGAGAGCTTTGTGATGTTGGTCTACCAGGCATTGCTCTCACCTAGCCAGAATCCTACTCCACACTGATGAGGGGCAACACCCCGAAACAGCTGTCTGTGGATGGATCCCTGGCTCTGTTAATTCCCTTGTCATATTCTTAACTTGTAATTGAGTAGGATATGGACTAAAAGGGCCACTTAATATGGTGGTTATGGTGGACTCCGCAAGGATTCCACCCCAGTGCTATGTCCTTCCCTGGAGGGATATCTGGCTAGTCCCGTGTTTGAGACTCTTAATCGAGGCTCCATGGACTCTATTTGCATATTACACACAGAGGGATCTATTTCATGTGTTTATTTCTGTTAATGTTGATGATTATGGCTGTAAAAGCTTACTAAGTGTTTAAAATGGCCCCTTAGTCTGGTTCAGTAGGCTACATAATCATGGGGTACACTGCTGACTAGACAGATGCCCAGAAGGCAGTCATTGACACACTCCACAAGGAGGGTAAACCACAAAAGGTCATTGCTATAAAAGCTAACTGTTCAAAGAGTGCTATATCCATGCATATAATGGAAAGTTGAGTGAACAACTTTCAGACATTTTCAGATGAAAGTAAATTTTGCATTTCATTTGGAAATTGCAGTCCGAGAGTCTGGAGGAAGAGTGAAAAGGCCACAATCCAAGAGTCTGAAGGAAGAGCGGAGAGGCCACAATCCAAGAGTCTGGAGGAAGAGTGAAGAGGCCACAATCCAAGAGTCTGGAGGAAGAGTGGAGAGGACACAATCCAAGAGTCTGGAGGAAGAGCGGAGAGGCCACAATCCAAGAGTCTGGAGGAAGAGCAGAGAGGTCACAATCCAAGAGTCTGGAGGAAGAGTGGAGAGGCCACAATCCAAGAGTCTGGAGGAAGAGTGGAGAGGCCACAATCCCAGAGTCTGGAGGAAAAGTGGAGAGGCCACAATCCAAGAGTCTGGAGGAAGAGTGGAGAGGCCACAATCCAAGAGTCTGGAGGAAGAGTGGAGAGGCCACAATCCAAGAGTCTGGAGGAAGAGTGGAGAGGCCACACATCCAAGAGTCTGGAGGAAGAGTGGAGAGGCCACAATCCAAGAGTCTGGAGGAAGAGTGGAGAGGCCACAATCCAAGAGTCTGGAGGAAGAGTGGAGAGGCCACAATCCAAGAGACTGGAGGAAGAGCGGAGAGGCCACAATCCAAGAGTCTGGAGGAAGAGTGAAGAGGCCACAATCCAAGAGTCTGGAGGAAGAGTGAAGAGGCCACAATCCAAGAGTCTGGAGGAAGAGTGGAGAGGCCACAATCCGGAGTCTGGAGGAAGAGTGGAGAGGCCACAATCCAAGAGTCTGGAGGAAGAGTGGAAAGGCCACAATCCAAGAGTCTGGAGGAACAGTGGAGAGGCCACAATCCAAGAGTCTGGAGGAAGAGTGGAGAGGCCACAATCCCAGAGTCTGGAAGAAGAGTGGAGAGACCACAATCCAAGAGTCTGGAGGAAGAGTGGAGAGGCCACAATCCAAGAGTCTGGAGGAAGAGCGGAGAGGCCACAATCCCAGAGTCTGGAGGAACAGTGAGAGGCCACAATCCAGAGTTGGAGGAAGAGTGGAGAGGCCACAATCCAAGAGTCTGGAGGAAGAGTGGAGAGGCCACAATCCAGAGTCTGGAGGAAGAGTGGAGAGGCCACAATCCCAGAGTCTGGAGGAAGAGTGAGAGGCCACATCCAGAGTCTGGAGGAGAGGAAGGCCACAATCCAGAGTCTGGAGGAAGAGTGGAGAGGCCACAATCCCAGAGTCTGGAGGAAGAGTGGAGAGGCCACAATCCAGAGTCTGGAGGAAGAGTGGAGAGGCCACAATCCAAGAGTCTGGAGGAAGGCAATCGCTGGAGAGGAGCCACAATCCAAGAGTCTGGAGGAAGAGTGGAGAGGCCACAATCCCAGAGTCTGGAGGAAAGTGGAGAGGCCACAATAGAGTCTGGAGAAGAGTGGAGAGAGCCACAATCCAAGAGTCTGGAGGAAGAGTGGAGAGGCCACAATCCAAGAGTCTGGAGGAAGAGTGGAGAGGCCACAATCCAGAGTCTGGAGGAAGAGTGGAGAGGCCACAATCCAAGAGTCTGGAGGAAGAGTGAGAGAGGCCACAATCCAAGAGTCTGGAGGGAAGAGTGGAGAGGCCACAATCCAAGAGTCTGGAGGAAGAGTGGAGAGGCCACAATCCAAGAGTCTGGAGGAAGAGCGGAGAGGCCACAATCCAGAGTCTGGAGGAAGAGTGGAGAGGCCACAATCCAAGAGTCTGGAGGAAGAGTGGAGAGGCCACAATCCAAGAGTCTGGAGGAAGAGCGGAGAGGCCACAATCCAAGAGTCTGGAGGAAGAGTGGAGAGGCCACAATCCAAGAGTCTGGAGGAAGAGTGGAGAGGCCACAATCCAAGAGTCTGGAGGAAGAGTGGAGAGGCCACAATCCAAGAGTCTGGAGGAAGAGTGGAGAGGCCACAATCCAAGAGTCTGGAGGAAGAGTGGAGAGGCCACAATCCAAGAGTCTGGAGGAAGAGTGGAGAGGCCACAATCCAAGAGTCTGGAGGAAGAGTGGAGAGGCCACAATCCCAAGAGTCTGGAGGAAGAGTGGAGAGGCCACAATCCAAGAGTCTGGAGGAAGAGTGGAGAGGCCACAATCCAAGAGTCTGGAGGAAGAGGGAGAGGCCACAATCCAGAGTCTGGAGGAAGAGTGGAGAGGCCACAATCCACAGAGTCTGGAGGAAGAGTGGAGAGGCCACAATCCAAGAGTCTGGAGGAAGAGTGGAGAGGCCACAATCCAAGAGTCTGGAGGAAGAGTGGAGAGGCCACAATCCAAGAGTCTGGAGGAAGAGTGGAGAGGCCACAATCCAGAGTCTGGAGGAAGAGCGGAGAGGCCACAATCCAAGAGTCTGGAGGAAGAGTGGAGAGGCCACAATCCAAGAGTCTGGAGGAAGAGTGGAGAGGCCACAATCCAAGAGTCTGGAGGAAGAGGGAGAGGCCACAATCCAAGAGTCTGGAGGAAGAGTGGAGAGGCCACAATCCAGAGTCTGGAGGAAGAGGGAGAGGCCACAATCCCAGAGTCTGGAGGAAGAGTGGAGAGGCCACAATCCAAGAGTCTGGAGGAAGAGTGGAGAGGCCACAATCCAAGAGTCTGGAGGAAGAGTGGAGAGGCCACAATCCAAGAGTCTGGAGGAAGAGTGGAGGAGGCCACAATCCAAGAGTCTGGAGGAAGAGTGGAGAGGCCACAATCCAAGAGTCTGGAGGAAGAGGGAGAGGCCACAATCCAAGAGTCTGGAGGAAGAGTGGAGAGGCCACAATCCAAGAGTCTGGAGGAAGAGGGAGAGGCCACAATCCAAGAGTCTGGAGGAAGAGTGGAGAGGCCACAATCCAAGAGTCTGGAGGAAGAGTGGAGAGGCCACAATCCAAGAGTCTGGAGGAAGAGTGGAGAGGCCACAATCCAAGAGTCTGGAGGAAGAGTGAGAGGCCACAATCCAAGAGTCTGGAGGAAGAGTGGAGAGGCCACAATCCAAGAGTCTGGAGGAAGAGTCAGGAGGAGGCCACAATCCAAGAGTCTGGAGGAAGAGTGGAGAGGCCACAATCCAAGAGTCTGGAGGAGAGTGGAGAGGCCACAATCCAAGAGTCTGGAGGAAGAGTGGAGAGGCCACAATCCAAGAGTCTGGAGGAAGAGTGGAGAGGCCACAATCCAAGAGTCTGGAGGAAGAGTGGAGAGGCCACAATCCAAGAGTCTGGAGGAAGAGTGGAGAGGCCACAATCCAAGAGTCTGGAGGAAGAGTGGAGAGGCCACAATCCAAGAGTCTGGAGGAAGAGTGGAGAGGCCACAATCCAAGAGTCTGGAGGAAGAGTGGAGAGGCCACAATCCAAGAGTCTGGAGGAAGAGTGGAGAGGCCACAATCCAAGAGTCTGGAGGAAGAGTGGAGAGGCCACAATCCAAGAGTCTGGAGGAAGAGTGGAGAGGCCACAATCCAAGAGTCTGGAGGAAGAGTGGAGAGGCCACAATCCAAGAGTCTGGAGGAAGAGTAGAGAGGCCACAATCCAAGAGTCTGGAGGAAGAGTGGAGAGGCCACAATCCAAGAGTCTGGAGGAAGAGCGGAGAGGCCACAATCCAAGAGTCTGGAGGAAGAGCGGAGAGGCCACAATCCCAGAGTCTGGAGGAATAGTGGAGAGGCCACAATCCCAGAGTCTGGAGGAAGAGTGGAGAGGCCACAATCCCAGAGTCTGGAGGAAGAGTGGAGAGGCCTCAATCCAAGAGTCTGGAGGAAGAGTGGAGAGGCCACAATCCAAGAGTCTGGAAGAAGAGAGGAGAGGCCACAATCCCAGAGTCTGAAGGAAGAGCGGAGAGGCCACAATCCAAGAGTCTGGAGGAAGAGCGGAGAGGCCACAATCCAAGAGTCTGGAGGAAGAGCGGAAAGGCCACAATCCAAGAGTCTGGGGGAAGAGTGGAGAGGCCACAATCCAAGAGTCTGGAGGAAGAGTGGAGAGGCCACAATCCCAGAGTCTGGAGGAAGAGTGGAGAGGCCACAATCCAAGAGTTTGGAGGAAGAGTGGAGAGGCCACAATCCCAGAGTCTGGAGGAAGAACGGAGAGACCAAAATCCACACTGTCAAAAGTACTAATCCCTGTTTTATTAACCACAGTATTACTGTGCTTGATTGGCAGCAAACTCGCCTGACCTATACCTCATAGAGAATCTATGAGAGACACCAGACCCAACAATGCAGATGAGCTGAAGGCTGCTATCAAAGTAACCTGGGCCTCCATAACACTTCAGTAGCCACGGGCTAATCACCTCCAGGCCACACTGCATTGATACCACAGGCTGGTCGCCTCCAGGCCACTCTGGATTGTGCAGAAATTCATGCAAAAGTACCCAACCAAGTATTGAGGGCATGTACTGTACTGACTCTTCATTACGTCAACATCTATGAATTGCACATCATTAATTCAGTTGGTCTTATATAATATTCACATTTTCTGAGATAATGACCTTTGGGGTTTCATTAATCATCAACATTAACAGAAATAAACACATTAAATAGATCCCTCTGTGTGTAATGATTCTATATAATATACTGTATGTGTGTTCAGTTTTTGTATTGAAATACTGAAATAAATAATCTTTTTGATGATATTTTAATTTATTGACATGCACTTGTATACTACTAAGTCAAAGGATATTAATTTCTGAATCCTGTGATGATGTGTTTCATACAGGCAAACAGAATGTGGCCCTTGTCATTGACGATGTGGAGGACAGCGGTGACCGCAAGAAGTCCTACATTCTGAATGCACATCCCCGAGCTGCACAATGGATCGGTAATTTACTGCTTGTACCCCACATAGACACGATGGAGAAGAAAAGGCTGGAACGGGTAAAGACGGAACTGAGGATGCAGCTCCAGGGTTCAGGTGATCATTGTTCTAATCTTCCTCAGTTTTGTTAAATCTAACAAGATTCTGTACTCCTGTATATTATGTATATTCTCCCCTGGAATTATCCAAAGTTACCAATTTTTGTACTCCGTATATTTGTATGTCTTGGATTTTAATTTCTTTGCACCATTGAAACCTCCAAAGTTTTTATTTTTGGAGCTGGAAATTACTTTATTTCTCGTCAGCAGGATGATGTTACCTCTGACAGCGACATTGTCAGTTGAAGTCAGTGTTCTACCAAAAATAGTCTACTTTATCACAACTAAGAGGGATCATTTTTGGACTGATTTTTAATTTAAAAAACCCTGAAAGGTCTGCCAGTGTGATGTGTTATTAAATGGGTCACTGGGTACTGCATGGTTATTATCTATTTCTATGTGAGATCCCCGTACCATTACTAAGGCTATGATTGTGATAAAAGTGTTTGAATGGAACTGAAATCAGTCCTCAGAGTTTTAAATACATCGTTTTTAGGCACTTGGAGGCTTTGCAGTATTGAGATTTATGGAAAATCGATTCACTCTAAAGTTTTTTTTATTTATTTTGACAAATCTATCAAACTCAAGTTTTTAAAGCTTTGATCATTTGTAATAATTATTAATATAAATCCAACAATTACAGATCATACGCTAATATAAAAAAAACTATAACCCTCCTATCACTTTACTCTACAGGTAACGGACATAGAAATCCCCCACCACCGGCAAGACATCAGGAGGTATTATGGGATCTCCATGGCTCCAGATGCTCATGGGATTTAGAGGGATCCTACACCGGTCCTATATAGAGGAGCTATGACCTCATCTCCTCAACAAGCTCTGAAATCCTCATAGTTTGTAAGACGTTTTCATTAGGGATGAGCGAGAATACTCGTTACTATTCGCTACTCGCAGAATAGTACAGTATTTAGGATACTCGTTACTCGGCGAGTTTACTCATTACGAGTAGCGAGTACAATGCAAGTCAATGGGAAATGCTAGTACTAGTCCGCTGGACCCTACAAAGTGGTCCGGGGGCTGAGGAAAAGGCTGAAATAGATGCATGATTGTTTAAAAACCAGCGGCTTTCTTAAATGATCAGCTGATGCATGCTCCTACCCGATCCTTTGCTCAACTCCTGGTCCTTCAATCCCCGCCGATTCTTCGCTCCACGTCCGATCCTTTGCTCCTCATCTGATCCTCCATTCCCCACCTGGTACATGGGGACAGTCTATGGGTGCGATAATTAAATTATACTCGCATTAAGCGCTCATGCGACTGTCATGCATCAAAATTGCTTTAGTTATGCATACGCTAGTGTGCCTCTACCCTTACATGGTGACTATCAGTTGCCCACATAATTGATAAGGACATGAGATTTGTTTGTCAAACAACCCCTTTTAGATCTCATCTGGTCTCTATGACCTGAAATCAAAATATGATGTCATGAACAGCAGCCCGAGTGATCAGTGAACTTTGATGACTTTTAATATTTATTAGTGATGAGCCAGTATACTCGTTACTATTCACTATTTGCACGGATAGTACGATATTTGGGATACTCGATACCTGCGAGTGTTTTGGATTTTACTCGTGATATTCGAGTTGACTGATCTTCAGCCAATAAACATGCTGGGATTGCTGCCAGTCATAGTAATGCCATATTCATTACTGTGATTGTCAGGCGCAGTATAACCAAAGAAAAAAAAGACACTCTAACCAAATAACGATGAGGTCTGGGGAGGCAGAGATGGCTGAGAACGTGCTCAAACTACATGGGGACAGTATGCAGACGTGATGTACACTGTCTGCATACTGTTCTGCCATACAGCTGTGATAGAACCTAGTGAAGACAGATAGATAGAACAGGTAGATTGGGCTTACCAGACTCCTGCTGTAACTTCTGTCTAGCCCAGGGCAATACGGGGACTCGGGTGTCTGGGCCCTCTGCTGCGGTTGGGATGTCACTGGTGGCCTGCCCAGACCCGTGGCCCTGTTGATCAACTAAAAAAGGGGTAATTGAAATAGGAATAATAGTTTGTACGTTTATCGTGACGCCACCTTTGGTATCTGGTGACTGCACCAGCGCTGCGTGGGGCCTCCAGGGATGATGGATGAGCAGCTAGGTGTTGAAGATCCCCACAGGCAGAGCTGGATTCCTGGGGAGTTTGGTGATGATGATGAGGGATGGAACAGGGATTTGGCCGGGCTGTTGGATAATGGGACAGTCTCTGTGGATGGCAGGGGAGGTGGTAAGGAACCGACACACACACCACTGGTTGTTTCTTTACCATTTACTGGTGGAATTGCAGGTAAACGTCCAGGGCACTGCCGGGTGTTCAGGAAGCACTTCAGGGTCTCCACAGCAGTTAGGTGTTCTTAATAGGATTTAGAATACATGATAACATCATCCAGGTAAAGCAGTACCGTTTCAAAGTTCTTATGCCCCAGGCAGCACTCCATAAGCCTCTGGAAGGTTCCGGGTGCATTACATAGTCTGAAGGGCATGCTGTTGAATTCACATAGGCCCATGGGCGTGGTAAATGCCGTCTTCTCACTGTCTTCTTCTGAAACGGAGACCTGCCAATACCCGCTAGTGAGATTTGAAAAGTAATTAGCAGACTTCAATGCAGCTAGTGATCCCTCAATGCGTGCCAACGGGTAAGCATCTTTATGTGTTATGCGATTTATTTGCCTGGAATCTACACCCATCCTCATACTGCCATCTTCCTTTCTGACTAGGACTAATGGGGCTGCCCAGGGGCTACAGCTGTCTCGTATAACCTCTGCGTCCTTCATGTCCTGTAACATCTCTTTGGCTTTTTGATAGTGTGCAGGTGGAATAGGCCTGTACCACTCCTTGATTGGTGGATGTGTACCTGTGGGGATGTGTTGTACTCCTTTGATTCTGACAAAGCCAAGTGGATGCTTACTAAAGACTTATTCAAATTCTTGGACTACCCGATAGACACCTTGCTTTTATGCATGGGAGTGGAATCAGTTCCTACATTGAGCTGCTGACACCAGTCCTCTAGCTGTCCCTTGTAGTTATTATCCTCTACCTCGTTGGGTGGAGGTAAGGGTCCCACCGCTTGGATCTCGTTTTTATGCACAGTGTACAGCGTAGCAACGGTGGAATATCGGGGTAGTTTGACCTCTTCACTGCCACAATTTAAGATGCGAACTGGTACTCTTCCCTTGTGTACATCGACTACCCCCTTGGCTGTCAAGAGTATATGCCTGTGCTCTGACCTGATGGGCTCCACTACTGCCTGATCGTCCTGCCCTCTTAGACCTATAGCTGCTCGACACCAAATCATCATTTCACTCATTGGAGGTATTACAATAGGAAGCGGGTCTGTTACTCGTGCAGTACCAATTTTACCACCTGTTGATTTTACCTGTTGCTCGTGCAGGATGGGTCTTATCTCTCTCTGAAGAACCTTCTTCTGCCCAGGTTTGGCAGTGTCTGCAATCTGTTGAAGCAAGAACAGCATTTCACCCATGTAATTGCTAACAACATTTGTACCGAGAATAACGTAAGGGTCTCAGTTATTGGGATTTTCTGTTACCACAATAATCCCCTGGTCTTGTAATTCCACCCTCCCCACTTTTATGGGTACTTCTCTAGCCCCCACTATAGTAAGTGGTTCACCATTAGAAGCATAAATATTGAGGTTCACATCAGGTGGCTTAAGTTCGTTACATGACCAGAATTGCTTAAAAAGGATATAAGGGCTAGTGGTCACTTGTGACCCGTTGTCCAATAAAGCAGGTGTCGAGATGCCATCTAGTATGATCGACAGGAACGGTCTCTGTTCGATGTAGGTATCATACCAGTCGGCTGGGCCCTGTTGAGCTATTCCTGACGTTCGGCCCCGGCCCCCAGGGTCTGCTCGTGCGATGTGGCCGGTCTTGTTGCAGCGACGACAGATGGGTTCTCCTGTGGAGCTGTAACGATCGGTGGTCCCCCCTCTGGGCGACGTGGTCTTCCTTCCTCTCATCCACGGGATGTCCTCCGGGCTGTCAGCAAACTGGAGTAGAGGTTGGGGTTTAGGCTGTGGCTTTGGCCCCTGCTGCCTTCCATGACTGTGGCTAGGCTCTTGCCCAGCTGGCGCACCTCCAAGCACAAAGAGACAATTCTGTCGGAGTTAGTAGACTGAACACGGCTTCCAGCTGCAGGCACGGGTACTGGTGTTGTAGCCAGAGCCTTGCCACTGCACCACTGCCAGATGGCAGCTTCAGGAGTCTCCACTGGCTGGAACCCCTTTATGGCATGTCCTTTAAAGTATTGAAATCAGCGTCCAGGTGGATTAGAAACCACCAGCCCAAGGTTTTCTTGTCCTGTGGTGACAGTAGCACCCAGGTAAACTGCTCAGTCAATAGTTTATTCTCATCAGGGACACTAGTAGGGCTGACTTGCTTCAGGGCTCGCAGCACCTCCTGTAGGCACCAGGCGTAGGTCCGGATATCCCCTGGCTTTTGATAACAATGATAGAAACACATTCTTATGTCAGCCTCATTACAGTCCTCAAAAGCAACTTTTAATTTATCAAAGATTACAGCTAGTGATCCCCGTTCAGTGGTGGACCAGGATTCAGCCTCTCTTTCCGCTGCATCGGTTAACTGTCCCAATACAACAGCTGCACGCTGCTGTCCAGTCATTGCATACATATCCAACACGCTGCAGATCTTTCTTTTGAAGGTGGACAAGGTATCAGTATATATGGTAGCGAGATCGGCATGATCGGGGCTACGGTGCCTGGTGGGTCGGCGGCTCTACCGGTTGCAGCCATGGTCGCCTCGGGGTGATTCTCGGGGGCAGCAAATGTGCTGTCATCGTCTCTGGATGAGGCAGATATTTTCGGGGCCCCCCTAGTGAATCACGACCAGTCTTTAAATAGTTAAACAGTTTTTGAACCCCATAGGCAGGGGATTAAGCTTTTGGGAATTTCCAGATTAGGCCGCTGCGCTTCGGAAGTATTCGGCAGAGCGAGGGGCGGGGTTTGGTTTTCCCGCTCTGCGGCGCAGTAATTTTTGCTCAGTTTAACAGTCACAAATTACAGTCTTAAACACAGCACACAGTCCCTGGTAGAACTGGGCATAGGATCCTGTTCGTGACGCCAGAAATTGACTAGCCCCGGGCAATACGGGGACTCGGGGTTCTGGGCCCTCTGCTGCGGTTGGGATGTCACTAGTGGCCTGCCCAGACACGTGGCTCTAGTGGTCAACTAAAAAAGGGGTCATTGAAATAGGAATAAAAGTTTGTAAGTTTATCGTGACGCCACCTGTGGTATCTCGTGACTGCACCAGCGCTGCGTAGGGCCTCCAGGGATGATGGATGAGCAGCTAGGTGATGAAGATCCCCACAGGCGGACCTGCATCCCTGGGGTGTTTGTTAAAGATCATGAGGGATGGAGCAGGGTTTTGGCCAGGCTGTTGGATAACAGGACAGTCTCTGTGGATGGCAGGGGCGCGGGTAAGGAACTGACACACACACCACTGGTTGTTTCTTTACCTTTTACTGGTGGAATTGCAGGTAAACGTCCAGGGCACTGCTGGGTGTTCAGGATGCACTTCTGGGTCTCCACAATGCGTGGGTATAAGGCCTCCTTGTCTCTTTTCCCGTGTGTGTGAAGCCCCTGTCCCATCTGATACTTGGCTGGCCTCCTCTGCTCTCTTGCCACCTGTGCTGTCGTCGGGAAACCCTTGATGGACTACCGCTATTCCTCTCTCCGTGGTGCCTGGCTCCCTGGTTAGTGACTGCACAGATGCCCCGGAGACTGAAGTCTCCACAGTATACCGGTATTCTCTACTGGGCCAGATGCTCTCCAGTAGTCTTGTATTCCGGTGTCCGGGGTGCTGTTTGGGTGAACCTAACGCTAACTCCTCAGTTCCCACTCTGTTCTCTCTCTTCTCCTCGCCTTCCGACCCCACTCTTGGGCCCTGCAGGACTACTTCGAAGGCTGTTCAGGGTCACTGGGTTGGGTCTAACGTGGCACCAACCATGAGAACGTCTTCACAGCTCTTGTAGCATCTGCACACTCCAACTAACTCCGCCCCCAGCACCATATTTATAGGGGATCTTGCCTAAGGGCAGCAAGTTGAGTTCCCCCTATTGTGCTGGGGTGGAAGGTGTTGTTTGTGTTTGTGTACCCACTGTGGAAACCCATCCGTGCTGTAGGTGAGTCTGTGGTTACCTGTGTGAGCAGGGCGCCACACTTCCAGGGCCACCCATTAAGCTACTTGCATGTTCACTGCAATGTCAGACAAACAGGCAATCACAGACACTCCCCGTGTTAATCCTCCCCGTTGTCTATGATGAAGCAGAGCTGAGTCTCCAGGTAGAGAGGAAGAGTATCGTAGAAGGGTAAAAGGGTGGGGAGGGGGCAATAGAGATGAAGTCATTAAGTGTCTCTGCGTTTTTTTTTATAATATAATTTTTCTCTGTGTTTTATCTTTTTTACTATTTATTTGAGATTCTTAATGGCTGGATCTAACTTGGCCTGATATTAAAAATCTCAGGGCTTAATACAAGCTGGCAATACAAAGCGTGCCAGCGCCACCAGGGCCGCTGGAAGAGCATGATAATGCACCTGAAAATGGTGCTATGATGAATGCGCCATTTTCAGGGGTGGCTGCGGGCTGCTACTTTTTTAGTGTGAGGGGCCCTAAAACAATGGGCCCTCACCCCACTGAGAATACCAGCTCTCAGCTACCTAGTTTTACCTAGGCTTGCAAATAAAAATAGGGCAGAGCCCACACATTTTGTTTTGCCAGTCAAGGTAAGATTATGCAGCTGAGGGTGGCAGCTCGCAGCTGTCGGCCTTCACTGGGCTGGACTTAAAAATGCTGCAAAGCCCCACGCATTTTTTAAAAACAATTTATTGATTTAACGCCCTATGACGGAAGGTTGGTTGCACAATCACTGTCCAGATGGTGGAAATACACTCTTCCTGCAACAGCCAATCACAGAGGTGCAGATTTATGTATAGAAATGAAAGCCGGGCACTGACCTGTTAGCGGCGTTACTCATATACTCCTGTGGCGGTGGCGTGCTGTGGAATCTCCTGTTGCTCAGCCAGAGTTCAAGACAATAAATCCAAAAAAGAAAGATGGCGGCACTCAGCATTCCAATTTGCAGCTGGTTAATTTAATGCAAATATTACAGCAGCAGGTGCATGATACAGGGAGGGAGGTGCTAGGACCAAAGGTGACCGCTTCGCGGGATGTCCCGCTTCTACGGGTCCAGTGTACAGGCTTTACACTGGACCCGTAGAAGCGGGACATCCCGCGAATGCTGAGTGCCGCCATCTTTCTTTTTTGCACAGAGACAATGACAGAGTATGAGTGTCTGTGATTGGCTGTTAGTCTGACAGTGCAGTGAATATGCAAGTAGCTTAATAGGCGGGAGAGTGAGCGGCCCGGCAGCAGCAGCAGGAGTCTGGTACACCTGATCTACCTGTTCTTCTATCTATACTAGGTAATGTCACAGCTGTATGGCAGAACAGTATGCAGACAGTCTACATCATGTCTGTATACTGTCCCCATGCAGTTTGAGCACTGTTTCAGCCTGTTTACAGCCCCCCACACCTCTTTGTAGGGTCCAGCAGAAAATTACTCATCCTCCCCATTGACTCACATTGCACTCAGAACGAATACGCGATTAGTACAAAGTACTCGTAACGAGTATAGCGATTACCAATATGACGGTACTCGCTCATCACTAATATTTATCTGTACTTGTTTTAGGGCTATTTTTTTGAGATCAGGGAAAATCCACAATGCAATCGATAATGATATTCTTTATTATTTGTGGAGAAATGAAGGATGATGCGACTCCACTTGCGTTTCTCAATCTTCCACTCCTGGATCTATCTGTTCTATCTCTTATCAGATCATAGACATAGAACCTCACCACAGAGTTGGAATCTTCTCCATGTCGACTGACAAACATTACTCCTGGCTGGTGGAGAAGCTCAGATCGGAGGAATGCAGTTCTCTTGTCTCCAACGTAAAGAGTTGCTTCATCTATAATAACCAGAAGTTCCAGGACTTCCTAGATGACATCAAACAGTGCACATTCGGGATCATTTATCACAGCAAGACCAGAGGAAGAGTCAACGTCACCAATGTGACCGATTCTCTGTATGACCAAGAACTGGAAACTCTTCAAATGATACTTGGTAAGAAAAGAGATGTCTAATAGACATTAAAGATTTAAGGGAAGTTACAGAAGTCCTAAAACCTGAGTACAGGCAGCGGTGTAACTAGGTTTCATGGCGCCTGGGGTAAAGACCCATTTTGGCGCCCATCACCCAGAGTAGGTGAGGAGTGGGGGGGAGGTGTTGTCAGCCTCCAGCTCCGCTGTCCCTGCAACCTTGCTTAAGGAGAGGGAAGGGGGGGGTGCTGTCAGCTTTCTGCTCTGCAGCTGCTGTAGCCTAGGTTGAGGAGGTGGGGGGGTGCCGCCGGCGCCCCCCACTGAGTTGCGCCCGGGGCAAAGGATCCGGCTGCACCCCCCTAGATACGCCCCTGAGTACAGGCAGTTATATCATAGAGCACATAACGAGGCACCACCAATGGTAGCATCCATCATTAATGAATGATCCTTTGTAACAATTTGAGGGATCTCACTAGAAAGGATTTCCACATAAATCATTGATATTTCTGCTGTGACTATAGAGGGACGGCCATAGAGGCAATCAACATGTCGGCACCTCCTGGTATTATTTTTGCAAATAAACAAAACATAAAATCCAGACTGATCTTGGATCTTTCCTGTGGACAGGGAAGGAGAATGTTGTGGTGATCATCGATGATCTGGAGGACAGTAGTGATTATCGGAGAACAGGCCTCCTCAAGAAACAGTACAGTATTGCAGAAAAGGCCGCTGATTTAGTGCTGGTGTCAGTGGATGATAAGATGGACCCGAGGTTACTGAAAAAGAAAACTGATCTACTAAAAAGGCTTCTCCGAGCTGCAGGTAAGTTCATGTCCTGATTATCAGTCTTTCTGGGAACTTTTCATCTGTCTGGGATCATGTGTGCTTCATTGGCTTCTTGCATGGTGCTAGTAAAGACTCTAAATTTGATATTACTGTGTTAGGCTGTGGTCACAGTACCATTTTTCACATGCGTTTTTGGAGACCTGCGTTTTCAAAAACGCATGTAAAAAACGCACCCATAGGCCCCCATGTTAAAAAACGCATGCCCTAATAGCCAAAAAGCATGTGTGACTGTCCCATGCGTTTTTGGAGCATATCCAAAAACGCATGCGTTTTTTAATAAGGGGCCTTATGGGAAACGCATGCAAAAACGCATGTACAATTAGTGCCATTCAAAAACGCATGCGTTTCCCATAGGAGCCCATGTTAAAAAAACGCATGCGTTTCCGGAAACGCATGCGTTTTTTTAACATGGGCTCCTATGGGACACGCATGCGTTTTTGAATGGCACTAAAAGGTACTAATTGTACATGCGTTTTTGCATGCGTTTCCCATAGGAACCCATGTTATAAAAACGCATGCGTTTTCTACAAAAACGCATGCGTTTTTCAAAACGCTCCAAAAAATACTACAAGCACTATTTTTATGTGCAGATTCAAAAACGCAGCCAAAAACGCAGGGAGCCATCACACACCTTACAAAACTCATGCTGACATGAAAAACACATGTAAAAAAGCATGCGTTTTTAAAAGGCACTAAAAAAACTGTGACCATAGCCTAACAAGACAGTTTAGCATACCCCGCATGAAAACATCCTTCAATCTGCCAACATCCACATCTATAAGCCCAACACTGCCTGAAGCCAAACAGATGTAGCTGTTACTGTCATGGGTTATACAGGTAGTAGAGAAAGGACGAATAAATCTGGCACAACCTCAGTGAGTATCATGCAACACGTCCACCGAAGGTATCCCGTGTGTCACGTCACCGTCGGACTCGATGACTGTTATCCTTGCCCCATCCACTAGGCGGTGCCGGATTCCTTCGGCTAGGGGCGCTGCTATTAGGGGGGCCATGTCCTCATTGGGACCTGCTCCTTTGGTTCCTGCTTCTGTAGCGGGGCATCGTCATGCTCGTCCTGTGGGTGATGCTGGTGACAGGAGAGAGGTCCCTGCAGAGGCGACTGCACCATTCAAATACCTTGGGGGCCTGTCCTGCAAGCCGCCAGATATATCCATGGTTTCCCAGTGATCTAGTTTGTGCTCTGTTATACTCCTTCTGACGTTGGCCTTGTTTTTTGACCTTTCGACCACCTGATGATGTTGTACCTTTGCTGCCCTCCTGGTTTTAACGCTGCCTTCTGACTACGCTTTTGGATCATGATTTTTCTACTCCCAGACCGCCTAGTCTTTTCCCTTCCTGGTGGCCTCCCTGCTCCGGTCTGCTGCTCACCTATAGCCGGCTGCCCCCTGGGCTCCGCTGTAATTCCAAATCCCTGTATAAGGGTAAAGGGTCTCGGAGATTCTTGGGGTGCTTCCTTGCAGTGGACGGTCGCCACACTGTGAAGCTGAACAGAAGTCATCAGAGGTGCACAATTGGCGATCCCAGCAGAAGGGCAACACAGGTCAACAAAGTAGAAGAAACGGCAGCACTCACAGACACTGTAATCTTCAGTTTAATTCAAATACAACGTGTCATCAAAGAGCTAGGGGCTGTAAGGCCAACAGTGAGGGGAGGGAGAGGACGACAGGACACCGAGGAGACTGAGTATGATCATTTCGTTCAAATGAACTTCAATAGGTCCAGCCACCGTTGAAGTTCATTTGAACGAAAGAATCGTCGTCCATCCCCTCGGCGTCCTGTCGTCCTCTCCCTCCCCTCACTGTTGGCCTCACAGACTCTACCTGTTTGATGATTTGAATTAAACTGAAGATTTCACCGTCGGTGAGTGCTGCCGTTTCTTCTACTTTGCTGAGCTGTCATGGGTTATTTTAGTTATCTCATGGTCTCCATGAAAGTTTTCTCACTTGTGCAGCCTCAGACTTGGGGCCTTTAACTTCAAGTAATCAGATCTTTGCATTGAAGGAAGATTGCAAAATATCTTTTGCATTTTAATAATTGTCTTTTGAGGGATCTGCTTTAAATAATATAATGTGTCATTTGGAATTTTCTCCTTTGTTCTTAGTTCCAGGATCTTCCTTCTGATCGTGTGTGTGAGCGCCTGGGGTAACATGATCCCATGATTATCTGATGAAGACGACATTGATCACATTGACTGTGAAGTTCATGGTCCAGATCCACCCTGAACTCCTTCTGATCAGAGGACAAATCCCCAGACATGAAGGATCAGATGAGAAGACGATCACATCAGGATCAGTGATCTTAGTCTCTCCTCTTGGTGACGATGAACTCGTTAGGTTTCAGTCCTTGGAGAACGTTCAACGAGAAATCACAAAAATCATCGGAATATTGGAGACGAAATGACGAATGTGATGAACCGATCGAGTGATCCGTGATTTTCGACTCTTTAACTTTGTCGTAGAAACATTCATCTACCCGGTTGGTTTATTGTAAAGTTGGATTCATATTGATTGCTTGATTTTACTTTCTGTCTCGTCATCTGAGCACCACACAGGCTCGGACACCGCAAGACAATAAATTATCATTGGATAAACTAAAGCTGGTCCCAGTGCTTTATTTTTGGTAAACATTAGGTGATGTGACAAGATTTTTGTCTAAAGGAAGGTATGTCCAGCGAGCAATGGAGGAATTGTAGCAGACGTGTGCAAAAATACTCAAATATTTAACATAGCCAAAGTTACACGTACAGACAAAAAACTCAAGACCCCACCCCCCTAATAACAAGGCGTTTCGGCAGACGGCTTCTTCAAGGGTCTTGAGTTTTTGTCCAACCATAAGGCGCATAGATCTGGATCATGAACTTCATACTCAATGTGATCAATGTTGTCTTGAAGACCCTTGAAGGAGGTGTCTGTTGACTCGAAACGTGTCATTTTTAGAGGGGGTGGGGGTCTTGAGTTTTTTGTCCAACCAGAAGGAGGTGTCTGTCGACTTGAAACCTGTAATTTTTAGGGGGTGGGATCCTGAGTTTTTTGTCTATATGTGTAACTTTGGCTACATTAAATATTTGATTTTTTCCGCACACGTCTGCTACAATTCCTCCATTGCTCGCTGGACATACCTTCCTTTGGATTCTGCGGTGCATTGCCTGGACTGGGCTACTCCCATGCTGGAGCTCCATACGCCGTCATCATAGTGGATGAGCTGAAAATCCCCTTTTTCTATGATTTTTGTCTGGTTTGGCTGTCTATCCTAGTTCCTGGAGCAATCCTCGTTATAGGGTTGATATTGATTGTCAGGATTGTACTGAAGTGGAAGTGCGGCCCACACCACCTCAAAGAAAATGTGATGTTCTGTAATACAATGCACTGATTTATATGTGGTTTAATGTGTATGATGACTGACATCTATTTAATAGAAGGAGAAAGCCGGGTCACTAACTCTCTAGTATGGACTTCCAAACAGCACGCTGTCAGCAGCTGGGTGTCACCGGTGGTGCACGCTGAACAGGGGTACATATTCAATTAGCATGAAGAAACAAAACGAAGTCACCGTCCTTCAAGTTCGTGTCATAGGTTTATTGTATCAAGCCGCCGGCTCCACACACAAGGACCGGATATGCGCTTTTGCTGAGTGCACAGGGAAATGCTGCAAACCGCGTTTCCTGTGCGCTCTGCAATAGCGCATATCCGGTCCTTGTGTGTGGAGCAAAGGCATCCGGTAGCCAAAGGAATACATAGGCAGCCTGTGCAAAGCTTTACATGACTCACCCCGGGCAGGGACCTTGGGGTACTCAGAATCGGGTCCTTTCAACGTCGTCGGGGCTGCGGGATGTCACGGTGGCATGACACGATCAATAATCCCCTTGTCGGGTGAACAGTTAAAAAGGGAAATGTTGAAAAAGGGATAGAAGAAAAATATAAAAATAAAATAAAAAGAGTTTTTGTTGTGACGCCAGCTGTGGAAAGCGGCCGGTATAGCTGCTGCTGCAGTCGGGACCTCTTGGGAGGATGGGAGTAGCAGCTCTGTTGGTTTGTCTCTCCACAGGAGGAGCGGGTCCCCAGGGCAAGCATAAAGTCTGTGGAGGTTGTTTGGGGAATTGGAAGGTCAGCGGGGCTGAGCTGGCTGCTGGCAGGGATCAGGGACACTCTCAGGCAGGCTCCTGCTGCCGGCTTGGCATTTCAGACTACCTCTCCTTAGGCGCAGAATGAACAGTCTATGGAAGTATAGGTTTGTTGGGGGTGCAAGGACTTAGTGTACGGAATAACTGTCAGACACAGGGGTAACAGTCTCCTTTACCTTCACTGAGGTAGGTAGCTGGTTCATCCAGGGCACTGTCCACATGTGGTGTTAGGGGTCCGGAGCCTGGAAGTAAGTTCAGGTTAGCCACATCTGGCGAGTTCTGCGGCCTCTCTATTGCGCTGCTCTCAGTGGACCCTGCTTGAAGCTATGCTGTGACCCGCTCCTCTACTGTCCTGGCTCGGATGACAGGTGTCTTGAGCCCTTTTCACGTTACTCTCTTCTGACTGTTTCCCTGAGCTCTTTGATGCGGCTGTGTCTCCTGGCCTTTTGGTGGACGAACGACTTGGAATCACCCACCCTCTGGTGTTGGCTGCTGGGCATAAAGACCCTTGCGACCTCGGACTCCGGTGTCCGTCCTGCACTCTGTGCTGGAGTGAGCTGGCACTGGCTCCACTCCCCACACCTACTTCTCCATTCCCTCAGACCCTCACTATGGGTCACTGACACTGGCTAGTTTGTGTCCTAGGTTGAGCCTTGCATGGCTACCTTCCGTAGGATGTCCTCCTAGGAACTGAACATCCTAACCCCGCCCCCAGACCAGAATTTATAGGGGACCTGCCCTAAACCCGGGCTTTAGAGCTCCCCATTCTGGCCTGGAGTTGGGAAGGTGTTGTGTGTTTATTTCACCTGATGTGGGTACCTTTTCTTGCTTCCAAGCGCAGTATTGTGGCAACCGGACCCTGGGGTGCCACATACATCCCTTAACACTATGCGCTCAGGCTACCAAATTCTATTTTTCAAGTGGGTTCATTAGCTATAATGCTGATGCTGGTGTGACCCTAGGCTAAGGGAATGTGTGAAGATGAAAACTGGGCACCAAAAGAAATTAGCGGTACATCTATGACCAATATGGTTTTGGCTTAACAAACCTGGGTCACCTGAAAATAGTGTTGCACGCCTATATGTAGTCAAAACCGAGTTGTTCAGTAAGTAGGAAAAAGAAAGGCGGCACTCACCAAATAATGAAGCTCCGTTTATTTCACCTATCCAATACACAACACTGCAGGATGATCAGTGCGGGGAGAGGGAGTGAGGAGTCGGCGGACAACGGCTCGCTATTTCACGGGGTTGCAGCTTGAATGTGTATTCACCATGAATGAATGTGAATAGGACCCGTTGAAGCGGCAACCCCACAAAATGGCAAGTCATTCCCCGCCGACTCCTCACTCCCTCTCCCCGCACTGATCATCCTGCAATGCCGTGTATTGGATAGGTCAAATAAACAGAGCTTCATTATTTGGTGAGTGCCGCCTTTCTTTTTCCTACTATTCCTATTTAGATGTAAGGTTGAACATCATGAACATAATGGCTGAAGGGAAAAAGAAGAGGAGCAAAGGACTGGACATGGGCACTGGGGTAGGAGAGCTGAGAGAGGAGTCTTATTATATGTTTTTATTCTTGGCCCTCTACGATTCACCAAAGTTGGGGCATCATCTGTCCATAGAGCAAATTGCAAAAAATATGTTCATACTTGATAACAAGATTTAGTAAAATTTTAGGAGAATTTTATTCTACTTGAATACATTTTCTCATCTCTAGTTACAATTACCGGGGAGATCACCCAAAATACTTTATTATGAAACCAAGTAGATCCTGTGAAGCCAAACAGCAGTTTATTGGATACATCAGTGTCAAACATCAACAAAGCTTTTCCAACGAGCTTCTCTACTTCTCCATGTAGACTTCTACTCAATCCATCCTCATTAGAAGCGTTCACAGAGGAGAGAGATGTGAGGATAGCCACAATTGTAGGATGACTTCCGGGATGGTCCCAGCCTCGATATCGAGCTCTCCAGCTGCTTTTAGTAAAATAGTTTTTCTCTGGGTTTACAACAACATCAGCAACATACCTTCTTTATACAATGTTATTTATACTTACAATGTTTTTAAATAAAAATTTACTGTGATAAAAAAGATTTTTTATTGGTTACATTGTTGTGCATTGTGTTGTGTTTTGTTTGCTCCTGTGTTCTATGTTGTGATTGTTTCTTTTGATTTGTTCTAGTTCATCTACTTTTTGTAGTGTTTTGTGTTGTTAGGTTGTTCTGGTTCTTGTTGCTTTATGTTGTGCTTGCCTTGTTAGCTTATTCTGGTTTATGTGCTTTGTGTTGTGTTTGTTCTGAAGGTTGTTCTGGTTCTTGTGCTTTGTTGTGTTTTGTTGGTCCATGTGCTTTATGTTGTGTTTGTTTTGTTACGTTGTTCTGGTTCCTGCGCTTTATGTTGTGTTTTGTTGGTTCTTGTTGCTTTATGTTGTACTTTGTTTTGTAGGTTATTCTGGTTTATGTGCTTTATGTTGAGTTTTGTTAGGTTGTGCAGGTTCATGTGCTTTATGTTGTGTTTGTTCTGTAGGTTGTTCTGGTTCATGGGCTTTGTGTTGTGTTTGTTCTGTACTGTAGGTTGTTCTGGTTCCTGTGCTTTGTTGTGTTTTGTTGGTCCATGTGCTTTATGTTGTGTTTGTTTTGTTAGGTTGTTCTGGTTTATGTGCTTTATGTTGAGTTTTGTTAGGTTGTGCAGGTTCATGTGCTTTATGTTGTGTTAGTTCTGTAGGTTGTTCTGTTTCACGTGCTTTGTGTTGTGTTTGTTCTGTAGGTGGTACTGGTTCATGTGCTTTTATATTGTGTTTTGCTAGGTTGTAGTGGTTCTGGTTAGTGATGAGCGACTACCGTAATATTGGTAATCGCTATACTCGTAACGAGTACTTTGTAATAATCGTTTATTCGTTCCGAATAGCAAGTACAATGCAAACCAATGGGAAATGTGAGTCATTTTCTACGGCACCCTACAAAGAGGTCTGGGAGAGTTGTAAAAGGCTGAGATGGATGAGATCATGCTCAAACTGCATGGGAACAGTATACAGACATGATGTACACTGTCTGCATACTGTTCTGCCATACAGCTGTGACAGAACCTAGTGAAGATAGATAGAAGAACAGGTAGATCGGGCTTACCAGACTCCTGCTGCTGCTCCCGGGCCCCTCACTCTCCTGCTGAATCACTTCCGGGGCCGCTTATTAAACTACTTGCATATTCACTGCACTGTCAGACAAACAGCCAATCACAGACACTCACACTCTGTCATTGTCTCTGTGATTAGCTGTTGCAGTCAGACTGGATTTCCACAATCTGGAGAGTGGTTGTGCTTGGTTGTCATACACATTAGTGTATGGCAACCAACCTGCTGTCATAGGGTGTTAAATAAATAAATAATTAAAAAATGCATTGGGACTTCGCAGTATTTTTAAGTCTAGCCCAGTGAAAGCAGATAGCTGCGAGCTGCCACCCTCAGCTGCGTAATTTTACCTTGGCTGGCAGAAAAATGTGCGGGCTCCACCCTATTTTTAATTGCCAGCAAAGGTAAAACTGAGTATCTGAGGGCTTCTATTCTCAGGGGGTAAGGACCCATTGTTTTAGGCCTCCCCCGCTAAAGATTATCAGCCTGTAGCAGTGCCTGAAAATGGCACATTCATCATAGTGTCATTTCCAGGCGCTTTACCAGGCTCTTCCAGCAAACCTGGTAGCGGTGGCACACTAAATAATAAGTGGTTTATACCACCTTTGTATTGCCAGCTGGTACTAAGATTCTTAATGTCAGGCCAAGTTAGACCCAGCTATTAAGAATCTCAAATAAATACTAAAAAAGACACAACACAGAGAATAAATATTTTATTAAAAAAAAACACAGAGACACTTAGTGACTCCATCTTTATTACCCCCTCCCCACCGTCATACCCCTCTACAATCCTCTTTCTCTTCTCTCTTCCTGGATAGACTCAGCTCTGCAACATCAAAGACCACGGGGAGGATTAACACATCCACTCCCTTGGTCTCTGATCACTGAATGACAGAATTGAGACCTGCGGTACAGTAATCGGTGAGGTCACATTGCCATAGAAACAGCGGTTACTATGGCAATGGTGACCTCAGTGCTTAGTATATGAAAGCGCTGAGACCTGTGCTATAGAAAAGCCGTACAGCGCAGGTCTCAGCGCTCTACATAGCAACAGCAGTTACTATGGCAATGGTTATTATATGACAGCGCTGAGACCTGCACTATAGTAAAGCAGTAAAGCTTATGTCTCAGCACTGTCCATAGCACCAGCGGTTACTTTGGCAACGGTTACTATATGACAGCATTGAGACCTGCACTTTACTATAGTGCAGGTCTCAGCGCTGTCATATGAGGTGAGTAAATAGCACAGCATTCACACACACAAGGCTGCATTTTGAGAGGATGTGCAGTTTCTGCACCAAAAACGGATCCTCACAAAGCACAGCCAAAACGCTGTGTGTGAATGTAGCCTATATAGTAAGCTGTGAGGTCACCGTTGCCATAGTAACTAATAGCTATGGCAACGGTGACCTCACCATTTGCTATATGACAGCACTGAGACCTGCATTTTACCGCTTTACTATAGCGCAGGTCTCATCGCTTTCAAATTTTAAGCGGTGAGGTTACCGTTGCCATAGTAACAGTGGTTACCATGGCAATGGTGACCTCAATGCTTAGTATATGACAGCGCTAAGACCTGCACTTTATCACTTTACCATAGCGCAGGTCTCAGCACTGTCATTCAGTGATCAGAGACCACGGGAGCTGATGTGTTAACCCCCCACCCTTGTTCGCTGATGGTGCACAGCTGAGTTTTTCCAGGAAGAGAATAATAGGATCATGGAGGGGTACGAGGGTGGGGAGGGGATAATAAAGATGGAGTCACTGTCTCTGTGTTTTTTTTTTTTTAATAAAATGATTCTGTGTTGTGTTCTTTTTACTATTTATTTGAGATTCTTATTGGCCGGGTCTAACTTGGCCTGTCATTAAGAATCTCAAAGCTTAATACAATACCATCTGGAAATACAAAGCTGGTATTAACCCCTCATTATCCAGCATGCCACCACCACCAGGGGGGCTGCGTGCTGCTATTCTTTAGCGTGGAGGGGCCCTAAAACACTGGGCCATCACCCCCCTGAGAATACCAGCCTTCAGCTGCCTAGTTTTGTCTTGGCTGGCAATTAAAAATAGCCCATGCATTTTTTTAAAGGTAAAATTATGCAGCTGAGGGTGGCAGCCCGCAGCTGCCTGCTTTCACTGGGCTAGACTTAAAAATTCTGCAAAGCCCCAATTATTTATTTATTTAACACCCTATGACAGTAGGTTGGTTGCAACCAAGCACAATCACTGTCCAGATTGTGGAAATACACTCTGACTGCACCAGCCAATCACAGAGGCTCTCACAGAGTGTGAGTGTCTGTGACTCGCTGTTTGTTTTCAATGCAGTTAATATGAAATTAGCTTAATGGGTGGCCCCGGAAGTGATTCAACGGGAGACCGAGCGCCCTAGGAGCAGCAGGAATCTGGTAAACTTGATCTACCTGTTCTATCTATCTTATCTTCACTAGGTTCTGTCACTCAGAACAGACAGCTGTATGGCAGTACGGTATACAGACAGTGTACATCATGTCTGTATGCAGTTCTCATACAGGCTGAGCACAATCCCATCCATCTCTGACTTTTTACAGTCCCTCCAGACCTCATTGCTTATTCGGTTTGAGCGTCTTTTTTTCTTTGGTTATTCTGCGCCTGACAATCACAGTGATGCCATTATCAAAGGTGAATATGACATTACTATGACTGGTAGCAATCCCAGCATGTTTATTGGCTGAAAATCAGTCATGAGTAAAATCCAAAAAACTCGTAACAAGTATCCCGAATGCGAATCCGATGTGCTATCCGTGCGAGTAGCGAATAGTAACAAGTATACTTGCTCATCACTAATTAATGTGCTTTATGTTGTGTTTGTTGTGTTTTATCGGTTCTGGTGCTTTATGTTGTATTGTTTTGTAGGTTGTTCTGGTACTTTATGTTGTGTTGTTCTGTAGGTTGTTCTGGTGCTTTATGTTGTGTTGTTTTGTAGGTTGTTCTGGTGCTTTATGTTGTGTTGTTTTGTAGGTTGTTCTGGTGCTTTATGTTGCGTTGTTTTGTAGGTTGTTCTGGTGCTTTATGTTGTGTTGTTCTGTAGGTTGTTCTGGTGCTTTATGTTGTGTTGTTTTGTAGGTTGTTCTGGTGCTTTATGTTGTGTTGTTCTGTAGGTTGTTCTGGTGCTTTATGTTGTGTTGTTTTCTAGGTTGTTCTGGTGCTTTATGTTGTGTTGTTTTGTAGGTTGCTCTGGTGCTTTATGTTGTGTTGTTTTCTAGGTTGCTCTGGTGCTTTATGTTGTGTTGTTCTGTAGGTTGTTCTGGTGCTTTATGTTGTGTTGTTTTCTAGGTTGTTCTGGTGCTTTATGTTGTGTTGTTTTGTAGGTTGCTCTGGTGCTTTATGTTGTGTTGTTTTCTAGGTTGCTCTGGTGCTTTATGTTGTGTTGTTCTGGTGCTGTATGTTGTGTTGTTCTGGTGATTTATGTTGTGCTGTTCTGTAGGTTGTTCTGGTGCTTTATGTTGTGTAGTTCTGTAGGTTGTTCTGGTGCTTTATGTTGTGTAGTTCTGTAGGTTGTTCTGGTGCTTTATGTTGTGCTGTTCTGTAGGTTGTTCTGGTGCTTTATGTTGTATTATGATTTGTTGCTTTGCATGTTGTGCACTTACTGTCTATACTAAATCATAGGTCAATACAAATTCAAGATATTTTAATGTTTTATTCTTATTTTTGGGGGAGAGGGACTTTATAGAATCTGACTTTTCAATGGAAAACTATAATAAACCATTGAGATTTTAAGTGATATTCACTCATAATTTTGATATTCAAAATAATGATAAATAAAGTAATAAAAATTGGTCCATGTTCCTTTAAGTTCAAAAAGTTGTGAACACATCAGTTTTTCTTATGCACATTGTAAATAAAGTTCCTTATTGTTGTGAAAAGTCCGGGAACGTCTGATGGTCGGCAGCTCTAAGAACAACAATAATCAGATCCAGGCTGATGACCTCGTCCACCAGGATATAAAGTCAGTGAATATAGACGCTGACATCATTTTGTTTAATCATAATTTTGTTACAAACAGGTATCCTGAATCACTTTATGAGCTTTCCCTGTAGGAGGTTTCACTGTAGGAGGTTTCACTGTAGTAGCTTCCCCTGTAGGAGGTTTCAATGTAGCAGGTTCCCCTGTAGGAGGTTTCCCTGTAGGAGGTTTCACTGTAGGAGGTTCCCCTGTAGGAGGTTTCACTGTAGGAGGTTCCCCTGTAGGAGGTTTCACTGTAGGAGGTTCCCCTGTAGGAGGTTTCGCTGTAGGAGGTTCCCCTGTTGGAGGTTTCACTGCAGGAGGTTCCCCTGTTGGAGGTTTCACTGTAGGAGGTTCCCCTGTTGGAGGTTTCACTGTAAGAGGTTCCCCTGTTGGAGGTTTCACTGTAAGAGGTTCCCCTGTTGGAGGTTTCACTGTAAGAGGTTCCCCTGTTGGAGGTTTCACTGTAAGAGGTTCCCCTGTTGGAGGTTTCACTGTAGGAGATTCCCCTGTAGGAGGTTTCACTGTAGGAGGTTCCCCTGTAGGAGGTTTTACTGTAGAAGGTTCCCCTGTTGGAGGTTTCACTGTAGGAGGTTCCCCTCTAGGAGGTTCCCCTGTTGGAGGTTTCACTGTAGGAGGTTCCACTGTAGGACGTTTCACTGTAGGAGGTTCCCCTGTAGGAGGTTTAACTGTAGGAGGTTCCACTGTAGGACGTTTCACTGTAGGAGGTTCCCCTGTAGGAGGTTTCACTGTAGGAGATTCCCCTGTAGGAGGTTTCACTGTAGAAGGTTCCCCTGTAGGAGGTTCCACTCTAGAAGGTTCCCCTGCAGGAGGTTCCACTCTAGAAGGTTCCCCTGCAGGAGGTTCCACTGTAGGAGGTTTAACTGTAGGAGGTTTCACTGTAGGAGGTTCCACTTTTGGAGCACTCACCCCTGTGAAAATACAAGAATATGAGACAGAGGCGTGAAGACGATGGTGAAAGTCTAGTGAGCGCACCCTCAGAGGGTTTGTGTCAGGGAAGAATATAGCAGGTGATCTGCAGGGATGTGGATATATGGCGGTCCTGGATATAAGGCTGCCGCTATCATAAAGGCGTCTCATTACTTATCCTCAGGTAGAGGGGCGGGAGAAGTTTTAAGACTTAAAGAAATCACCTAAAGAGGATCTTTCACCAAATGTTTCACACTGAACTGGACACACAATGTAACAATAGCTGCCAAACAGAATGAAACACATTTTTCTCATTTTACTTCTCTTCGTTGGGGATATATTAGCAAAGTATTTGGCACCTAATGCGTTTTTTTTGGTAAGGAGAAGCTATCATCAGGATGTATCACTAAGCCTCAGCCATAATGGTGCTGTGATGCTGATTACACTGATACCCGAAGGAATCAGATCTGTGGTTGCTGAATAAACTTCTTCTAAAGTTTTAATGATGACGTCATCAATGTATCGGGAGGGACTTAGGGGTCGCGTCTTCTTCTTCTCCACCCCGCTGCCTGCCTCCTCTGTTTCTACTCCAGGTCACTGATCATTCACTGCCTCCTTAAAATTCTGTGCCGCCATCTCTCTAGTTACGGTGGACAGCGCGTGTGCAAGAGGCCTGAAAGTCTTCAATAAAATGGCACCTGATGCGCCGATCAACATTTCATCTCTATGACCTCTTCATTAAGAGGAAATCTCGATCTGATCTCATTTTATTGAAGAAAGTCGTCGACACACTTATAGACAGAAGAAAAGGAATGAAGTTTCTTTTAGAATCTGCTGTCTTTATTTACAAATTGGCACAGAGAATTCAAAAAGAACTCAATGCTATGTTTCGACCCAACTTGGGGCTTCGTCAGGGGTATAAGGTCTAAGGACACCTTTAGGACGACCTCTTGAGAATATAGACTTCTAAGGAGTCTCTAGAAATCAGTAATATTAGGTATCAAGTAAGAATATTGGTCAGTGTTAAAGTAAGTTAAGGCAAGGGGGACAAAGTGTGTAGGTTAAGGCCCACAGTATTAATATCCAACCAGAGTATATGATGAGTATATGAGTATGAAGATGTGCATCTGGAGGATGGAGTAGACTATTCTCTTCGCCATTAGAATTATTTTCCATGAGAGAAGTTATTCATTAGACTCTATACCCCTGATGAAAACTCAAATTGGGTAGAAACGTAGAGTTGAGTATTTCTTGGATCCTCAGTACAAATTTGGAAATGAATTTGGATTCTGAAAAAAACTTCCTTTTCCTTTATTTTGCCTATAAGTGTGGCAAAGTATCCAATGTTTGCTGAAGTCTATATTTTTACTTCTGAGCACCACTTGCGGTAGAGCCAAGACTTTTTCTCTTCCAGTCTGTAGAATCACACTGCGCATGGTCTTCAATGAATAGTCTACAGAGGGCGGCGCATGCAGAGATTGAGATTTCCATTAGAGGAGGTCTTTGAGGTGAAATCTCGGACAATACACGAGCAGCATCTGGTGCCATTTTATTGAAGACCTGCAGACAGCCACATTACATTATATATACAGCTTAACATGAAACATTTGATCAAAGATCCTAGAGACTCATCCTTGACATTGTGGGTTTGTGACAATGGTGGAGATGGTCATGGTCACACCCTGCAGCTAGTATGGGCCAAGGACATCTGGTATTATATGTGTTATAGGTAGTATATGCTAGTGCTGTGATGAGATTACCAGAAGCTTCTGCACACTACAGCTCACTCCCTATCTACCTCTCTATGTTATTCCCTTTCATTTGTGAGTTTGAGATATCCACTTCTAGTTACAGTCACTCATATTTAATGTATTTCACATTTGTTGTGTTCCAGCTCCATCTACTGGTGACAATGTATAGTGTATATGTACCTTACACTGTAGAGACTGAAGTGGTTAGATAATGTTCTATTATACAGGGTTCCAGCTTCTGTCTATCTAGAAGGGGCTGGAATTCCCCAGTTCTGGCCAAGATTCCTCTGGGAGCAGAGTGTATGTGAGGGGTCTCCTCACCACCCCCAGGGCCTAGAACGTCATCCTTCCCTGACTTCCACAGCCAGTATACTAAAGGCTTTCTATCCTGGATCCTCGCTGTCCGGATCTACATGGGCTTCTGAAGACAGTTGGGCATACTGAGTATATAGAAGAATAATTTTGCAGAATTTTATCGTGACATGTGCACACATTTGTATCTATATACACATACAGTATACTCACATACACACACGTGTACAGTATATACTCAGATACACACATTTGTACAGTGCACAGTATACACACATATGTATCTATACATACATATGGTATACTCCCATACACACACGTGTACAGTATATACACACATACTTGGTATTTTCTTCCCGGCAGCCAGTGATATAATGGCCTCCCTCAGTCTGATCACGTGGTCACCGGTTCTCTTCTCTTGCTCACTGAAGAGCAGCAGATCGATGGCGTACTTCTTGATGCTGGGCTGAGTGGTTAGAATTCTCTCCACTTCTTCTTCGTGGCTGTATTTCAGATCATCGATCACCACGATCACATTATGCCTCCCTGAGGACAAGAGAATGGGATATTTGTGAGCACACAGTATATACCAGCTGTGATTGCCCCCCCAGTTAGTGGCATTACGTGAAGCTCATGGGCCTCAATGCAAAAGCACCAAAGGGCAAATATTTCAAGCCTTTTGTTAGCGCTGGGTTATTCATATAGGCAAATACGACTTCTGGGGCCCTCTAATCTCCAGGGCCCAGGTGTGATGGCAACACCTGCACCTATTGTAGTTACACCCCTGACCCTGGTAGTGTTTGATGTGTCACTTACTGAGGATTTGGCTCATTTCGTCCAGCTCATCATTGTACAGAGCGTCCGTCACATCGGTCACGTTCACTCGGCCCCTGTTCTTGGTGTGATACAAGATCCCGAAGGAGCAGCGTCCGAGCTCTTCATAGAACTTCATACTTTGGTTATTGGATATATAAAAGTGTCTGACCTCGGAGACCACCGGACTTAGATATGGAGACTTAAGCTCTGTCTGTATCCAGGAGTAATCAGTGTTAGAAGATCGAGAGAAGATCCCAACAGTCCCGAGGGTCTGAAACACAGAGAAATAATCAGTTACTACTGGTCCTCAGGGATCAAGATGTTCAATGTCCAGGTCTTCATTATCAACACAGTGATGGACCGATGTGACATCATAGTCACATGACCAAAGATCCTTCATCCAAGGAACCTCAGAGGAGGACACAGCCATCATAGTCACATGATCAAAGAAACTACAGAGGAGGACACAGCCATCATAGTCACATGACCAAAGAAACCAGAGAGGAGGACACAGGCATCATAGTCACATGATCAAAGAAACCACAGAGGAGGACACAGCCATCATAGTCACATGACCAAAGAAACCACAGAGGAGGACACAGCCATCATAGTCACATGATCAAAGAAACCACAGAGGAGGACACAGCCATCATAGTCACATGACCAAAGAAACCACAGAGGAGGACACAGGCATCATAGTCACATGACCAAAGAAACCACAGAGGAGGACACAGCCATCATAGTCACATGATCAAAGAAACCACAGAGGAGGACACAGCCATCATAGTCACATGACCAAAGAAACCACAGAGGAGGACACAGCCATCATAGTCACATGATCAAAGAAACCACAGAGGAGGACACAGCCATCATAGTCACATGACCAAAGAAACCACAGAGGAGGACACAGGCATCATAGTCACATGACCAAAGAAACCACAGAGGAGGACACAGCCAGCATAGTCACATGATCAAAGAAACCACAGAGGAGGACACAGCCATCATAGTCACATGATCAAAGAAACCACAGAGGAGGACACAGCCATCATAGTCACATGATCAAAGAAACCACAGAGGAGGACACAGCCATCATAGTCACATGACCAAAGAAACCACAGAGGAGGACACAGCCATCATAGTCACATGATCAAAGAAACCACAGAGAGAGACACAGCCATCATAGTCACATGATCAAAGAAACCACAGAGGAGGACACAGGCATCATAGTCACATGATCAAAGAAACCAGAGAGGAGGACACAGCCATCATAGTCACATGACCAAAGAAACCACAGAGGAGGACACAGGCATCATAGTCACATGATCAAAGAAACCAGAGAGGAGGACACAGCCATCATAGTCACATGATCAAAGAAACCACAGAGGAGGACACAGCCATCATAGTCACATGATCAAAGAAACCACAGAGGAGGACACAGCCATCATAGTCACATGATCAAAGAAACCACAGAGGAGGACACAGCCATCATAGTCACATGATCAAAGAAACCACAGAGGAGGACATAGCCATCATAGTCACATGATCAAAGAAACCACAGAGGAGGACACAGCCATCATAGTCACATGATCAAAGAAACCACAGAGGAGGACACAGCCATCATAGTCACATGATCAAAGAAACCACAGAGGAGGACACAGCCATCATAGTCACATGATCAAAGAAACCACAGAGGAGGACACAGCCATCATAGTCACATGACCAAAGAAACCACAGAGGAGGACACAGGCATCATAGTCACATGATCAAAGAAACCACAGAGGAGGACACAGCCATCATAGTCACATGATCAAAGAAACCACAGAGGAGGACACAGCCATCATAGTCACATGACCAAAGAAACCAGAGAGGAGGACACAGCCATCATAGTCACATGATCAAAGAAACCAGAGAGGAGGACACAGCCATCATAGTCACATGGCCAAAGGTCCTTCATCAAAGGAACCTCAGAAAAGTACACAGCCAGGATCGCCGCCCCTACGCTCTCCTTACACCTCCAGCCGAGCTTCAGCTCCAGGAGACGGGAGAGTTTTAGCTTTAAGTGCAGTTTGGGTAAGAATATTACAATGAGTGGGAGATGTAGAACAGGACACAGTACCACTGTATGGGGGGGGGGGCAAAGTACTGCAGATGGTGAGAGATGGGTAGGAAGGAAGAAGATTGCTGTTGCCAATGGGAAGGGGGACACAGTACTGTGGAAAGTGCGGACTGATGGCAGTTGCCAGTAAATGAGGATAGGAAGGCGATGGTGCTGCATTGCTTTGTTTGGTGCTACTAGGAAGGACAGATAGATAGATAGATAGATAGATAGATAGATAGATAGATAGATAGAGAGAGAGATAGATAGATAGATAGATAGAGATAGATAGAGAGAGAGATAGATAGATAGAGATAGATAGATAGAGATAGATAGATAGATAGATAGATAGATAGATAGATAGTGTCTACCCACTTATCTATCTATCTATTTATCTATCTATCTCAACCTCAGACCACCTGTGGGTGATGAGGGTGCAAATTGCAGACATGGGGCCAGAATCTCCATTTGTTGTACACAAAACAGAAAAAACTGCACAGCACTCACAGACACAATGTGAACTGGTGCCAGCAGGGACACTGGGTCAAACAACTAGAAAAAAATTATCTGCAGCCCTCAGCTACTACCAATAATGTACACATGCTAACAAGCTATATATATATATATATATATATGAGAAAAAAGTTTAAAAACTTACGTTTTTTCAAATTCTTATTTTTTGGGGGTTCTTAGTACATACATTGGACATTTCTCTAGTGGTTTGACCTAGTGTCCCTGCTGGTGTGGCGCCCCTGCGTCCAGGAGGCCACAAAGGGAACTGCAGCCAGGCAGGTAGGACACTTGTTGCACAACAACACCCTCACAGCCCACACAACCCACGTGCAGAAGAGGTTAACATCCAACCCTGAGATTAGAGACTCTATGAGATTAAGGGGTGGTGGATTTGGAGGAGTGGGTTGGGCACACCCGTAGTCAGGTGACTTGACAGTATATAGGAAGGGGGAGGAGGAAAGGAAGTCAGGAGTAGGCCGCAGTAGGCTGAGAAGCACAGATCAACAGGAGGCCCTAGAGAGCTGCATAGAAAAGACAGAAAGACACACGTCCTGGAAGAGTGAAGGTGTAAGGAGCGCAGAATCTGTACTGAGCCAGTGCGAGCCAGAGGAGAGAGAAAGCCTATCCGGAGCCAGATCCCCAGGAGCGTGCAGGAACAGAGAGGGACGGTGATACCCGGGCCCTAGACAGCAGCTGAAGCCACTGACTGCAGGCAGAGAAGTCCCTCCTAGTATACTGAGAGGAGCAGAGAGAAAGGAGCCTGGTAGAACCTCACACCTGAGGACTGCTGGAGGCTGGGCTGAGTAGAGTGTCGGCTCTAAAGGGGACCATAGTTTACCCGGATCCCCAAACAACACGACGGGGGACCACAGCTTCATGTTAGGGTCCCTAACCCAAAGGACAGGCAGCTCAGTGACAAACTGGAGAACTCACAAGGGTCCGAGTCACTGCCATACTGTCCAGAGACACCCACCAAGTGTATAGAGAATGTAACAGCCCGGAAAGGACACTAAAGACTGTGTGAGGGGTCACAGGGAGAGAGGCCTGGCTGCAGAGCAAAGGGAACCCGGAGAGGGAGAGATTGCCCGTGTACTTGTACTGAACTGTGAATGACTTGTAACTTGCCTGGAGAATTGAGAGTAAATACGGAAAACCCTGGAACTGCTTCCCTTGTCTTTCTGCGTGATTTGACTCTCTCCATACAGGATTACAGAAAGCCTCTAACTGCGGAGCCACAGCGCAGCCTGTCAGCACCGGCCTGAGACAGGGATCCCTGCAGCGTCTACACAGTAAGTGTCCTGAACATCCCACAACACTTAACTCTTACTGCCCCGGGGGATACAGTTCTTCCCACTGGAACTATACCATCACAGCTGCCATTACATCACCCCCGGAGGTTCTGCAGCAGCGGCGGCCCCATCACTGGCCGCACATAGTGGGTGGCGTCACGACTGACATTTCCCCTGTAAATATTCCCCTTTATTTGCCGAGCCCGGACCAGAGCCACCTGTGACTTCCCCAGCACCATCCGGTCCGGAACCGAGTACCCCCGTCCCAGTGGGCTCGACACTGGCACCAGTTCACATTGTGTCTGTGAGTGCTGTGCAATTTTTTTCTGTTTTGTGTATAACATATGGAGTTCCTGGCTCCATGACTGCAACTTGCACCCTCATCACCCACAGGTGGTCTGAGGTTGAGATGGTGTCTACCCACTTCAGAGTAGGATAGGGAGGAAAAGGAGGACAGGGATGTCAGCGTTAGGACTCATCAGACCTGGGGTCACTTTGTAGCAGTTGATGAGCAAACAGACATTGGCCAATGTATGTACTCAGAACCCCAAAAAAATAAAAAAATAAAAATATACACTGTACGCAGTGTATTTGAAACATGGCGCCATGGCGCGCGCCGCTATTCTGATTGGTCGGCGCTGAACGCGGACAGCCAATCAGCATAGCGGCGGTCGCCACGGCGCCATGTGTAAAATCTGAAGTAATGGGTGGCCGTGGCGAGCGCCGCTATGCTGATTGGCCGCCCTTGTTCAGGTCCGACCAATCAGAATAGCGGCGCGTGCCATATTTCAAATACACTGAGTATAGTAACATAGTAACATAGTAACATAGTTTTTAAGGTTGAAGGAAGACTTTAAGTCCATCTAGTTCAACCCATAGCCTAACATGTGGATCCAGAGGAAGGCAAAAAAAAACCATGTGGCAACACAAAGCTCCGCTCTCCTCACCACTCCAGCCTCACCTCTCCTCACCACTCCAGCCTCACCTCTCCTCACCCCTCCATCCGCACCTCTCCTCACCCCTCCATCCGCACCTCTCCTCAGCCCTCCAGCCTCACCTCTCCTCACCTCTCCTGCCTCCGCTCTTTTCACCCCTCCAGCCTCCACTCTCCTCTCTCCTCACCCCTCAAGCCTCCGCTCTCCTCACCCCTCCAGCCTACGCTCTCCACACCCCACCAGCCTCACCTCTACTCACCCCTTCATCCTCACCTCTCCTCACCCCTCCAGCCTCACCTCTCCTCACCCCTCCAGGCTCCGCTCTCCTCACCACTCCAGCCTCACCTCTCCTCACCCCTCCATCCGCACCTCTCCTCACCGCTCCAGCCTCACCTCTCCTCACCCCTCCTGCCTCCGCTCTTTTCACCCCTCCAGCCTCCGCTCTCCTCACCCCTCCAGCCTACGCTTTCCTCACCCCTCCAGCCTACGCTCTCCACACCCCTCCAGCCTCACCTCTCCTCACCCCTCCAGCCTATGCTCTCCTCACCCCTCCTGCCTCCGCTCTTCTCACCTCTGCAGCCTCACTTCTCCAGCCTCCGCTCTCCTCACCCCTGCAGCCTCACCTCCCTCACCCCTCCAGCCTCCACTCTCCTCACCCCTCCAGCCTCTGCTCTCCTCACCCCTCCAGCCTCCGGCGACATCATACTCTGCTATCCACAGAGCCGTCTGTATACTCTGCTACCCACAAAGCCGCCTGTGTACTCTGCTACCCACAAAGCCGCCTCTATACTCTGCTACCCACAGAGCCGCCTGTATACTCTGCTATCCACACAGCCGCCTGTATACTCTGCTACCCACAGAGCCGCCTGTATACTCTGCTACCCACACAGCCGCCTGTATACTCTGCTACCCACAGAGCCGCCTGTATACTCTGCTACCCACAGAGCCGCCTGTATACTCTGCTACCCACAAAGCCACAAATTTCTTAAATAAAGCTACTTGATGGGTACACAAGTATTGGCCACTATGTGTACCAAACACCTTAGCATATAACAATTACATTTCCAAAAATTACATAGACCATACAAACATAGGTAGTTCATGGATAGATATCATGTCTTAATTGCATTATTGGTAACTATTAGTAAATAAACTATATATGGATTCTAGACTACCCGATTCTTTAGAATCGGGCCGCCATCTAGTCCTGCTATAATTGTATAGAGTGAAATGTCTGACCAAGTGTAAGAAAACTTGGATTGAGTCAAAAATCATGAGTCCTAAAGCAAGATATTGACCCAAAGCAACATCCAAAAGTACAGAGGAATGGTGGAAAAAGAACAAATGGATTGTTGCATAATGGCAGCAATGAGAACTGACCTAAATCCCATTGCTGAAAGCTAAAATCTGCCATTGGGAAAACAAACCTGAAAACATTCAAGAGCAAAACGGCAAAGGAAGAGAAGATGCAGCGGAGAAGAGCGAGAAGCTTCTAGATGCTACAAGAAACGTCTGGAGGCTTCATCAATGCCAAAGGGGGCGACTGAGTACTAATTAGGGGCCTTTATTGCTAAACAGTGGTGTGTAACCACCTTGCTGCGGGCCCTGGTGCAGGATTTGCTCCGGGCCCCTCATGTGAGGAGCGGGGGGGGGGGTGCTAGTCAGATATTTAGAGCCGTGTTTGTCCCCTACCACGAACGCCGTAAGGCTCCTGCGTCCCGCGGTCTGCAGTGAGGAGAAGGGGAGGGTAGGGCGCAGGAAGTGAGGCTTCTCTCAGGGGCGGGCCCGTGGTCAGCCGCGACCGCTGCGACTGCGGTAGTTACGCCACTGCTGCTAAACATTATGTTTATTCTGTTTCTTCTTTGAAACTGTAACATGTAAGGTGACAAACAATGCTTTATTGTTCTATTACTGTAGACTCTAATTACAAAATCCTGAGGATAGAACTTTGTATTAATTCCTGAAGATATTGTACAGGATATGAACAAAATGAAGGGGCTGATAATGGGGGGAACTACTGTGTTAAGTCCTGCCAATAAAGCTTCTTTGAATTGAAGAGATAGACAGACAGACAGACAGACAAACAGATAGATAGATAGATAGATAGATAGATAGATAGATAGATAGACAGACAGACAGACAGACAGACAGATAGATATGTGACAGTTCTCACCCCTGGAGGTCTTGTGCTTCTGTCTCTATCATCTGGTAAATACAAAGATAAAACATATTTCAGTAATTACAATTTTATTAATGACATCACAATACATCAAGTAACTAAGTAAGTGACCCCCCCATGGTGTGTGGAGCCCCCGTCTTCTCCTACGTTTCTGTGGTTCCCATGACAGGAGCCGTCACCTTGAGTTTGGTGGACGTTGAGGATTATACATGTGACCGATGATGGCAGCACAACCTCAGCCCAAGAACAACGTCTGGTGACTACGGAGGGAGGATGGTCCGGGGCTGATTCCCCATCCACAGATTCCCCCTCCCTATAGATTGCATTGTGTAGACTTTTCGGGCATCCTTCCACTTAGCTCCGCTCTTCTGGCGTGGTGTGCCCTCAGCTCCTGGGCCGCCCGGTGGCCGTCTACATCCTGCGGTCGGTGTTACTCCTCCCTCCTATATATGATCAGCCAGTAGGAGAGGAGGCAGAACATGTAACACACGACCACAGGATCGGGCATGTAGTTTACATGTCACCATAGAGACACACTGGTTTGAATTGGAGCTGTAGACACGAATCGGAATTATGTAGAATTATTTCCAAGGTGACTGATTTCTATTAATACACATAACGTGTAGACACTGATGTGACGAAATGGACTCCTTCAATATAGAACATATGACGATTTCTTATGTAACCCAGACAGTATTGAATCTTGGTGTGGAAACTTGTAATGGCCAAGGAGAATTTCCTACAGTATTTTCATAGATTACTGTGGTTTAAGTTTAGCTTGGTAATATAATTATCTAACTTGTTTGTCATTGAAGGCCAGAGAACTTAATTATGCTAATCGTCCATTGTCTATTACCCTGTGAATGTTGATTCTATGTACATGGCTCCAGCCACTATTGTTTTAATGTCATGGGTTGCAGACTGAATGTCTCCTACTAACATTCCATTGTATCCTTCTAGGTGCTAGGTAAACCATCTGTATGTGGCTCTCCCTTCACAGGACTTAATACTACTAAAAATATGTTAAATGAGGCTTGGGGTCCAGCCAATGAAAAGACAGTGTTATTGCATCAATCGTGACGCTCCCAATATCCTGCAATGAGGGCTGAAGGTATATAAGGAGATGTGCTCATTAACCAGAATTAGATTCTGTCTAGGGGCCCCAGTCTAAGGATTTCAGTCCCGGCTAGAGGTTCACTGGATTGAAGATTGGATACAGGCAGCTAATCTAGGGTCTTCGGGTCCGATTAGCGAGCCATAACCCCAGGCCTAGGCATTTCGGTGCTGACCAAGGGGACCAGAACACGGACTATAGAAGACCTCAGCATCAGATTATCAGATTCGGCTTTGTTAAGGACTGCATAAGGATAAGGAAGCAACCCAGGTTGGGACGATACAGTCACCTGGCTACAGACTTTGCTGTGCTACATTCTAATCCCTGTTGAGCCAGCGGAAGGGTGAGACTCTGTTGCCTGTTACATTGTTGTGTTTTGCTGGTTATGCGTTATATGCTGTTTACTGTTTGGGGATCCAATAAACCTTGTTATTGTGGTTCCCTCACCCTGTGTTGTCTGAGCAGTATTCCGCCCACGGTTAAGGAGCTCGGGTGGTCAGTTGGGGATGAGCCCTGGTCCACGTTGTCTTTGTAAAGGCGGCTGGGCCAGCGGACGAGAGCACCCACTGACCCCCGGGTCTCCACAGCTGAGATCGGAGGCTGAGATAGAGCTGAGACCGGAGGGTGAGATAGAGCTGATACCGGAGGGTGTTCAGGGTTCACCGTGTTTACTCTCAAAGTTCTCAAGTACAGTTCCAAAGTTCAGTTACAATTCTTACAGTTCAGTACACGGGCTCACTTTCCCTCTCCGGGTTCCCTTTACTCTCTGCAGCCAGGTCTCTCTCTCTGTGACCCCTCACACTGTCTCTGCGTCCTTTCCGGGCTGTTAACTCTCTGTGTCTGTATTCGCTTGGTGTGCATCTGCGGACAGTATGGCGGTGACTCGGGCCCTTGTGGGTCCTCCTGGTTGTCACTGAGCTGCCTGTCCTTTGGGGTAGGGACCCTAACGTGTAGTTGTGGCCCCCCGTTGGTTGTCTGTGGATCCTGGTGAAGCTACGGTCCCCTCTAGAGCTGACACTCTACTCAGCCCAGCCTCCAGCAGTCCTCTGTAATGGTGAGGCTTTACCAGGCTCTCTCTACTGTGTCTTCCAGTGTCATAGGAGGGCTACTCCGCCTGCAGTCTGTCGTCTCAGCTGTAGTTCTAGGGCCCGGGTATCACCGTCCCTCTCTTCCTTCACACTCCTGGGGGTACTGGCTTCGGACGTGCTTTCTCTCTGCGGCTCACACTGGCTCTGCTCAGATTCTGCGCTCCTACACCCCGCTTTGCCAGGACGTGTGATCCAGTCTTTCCTTCTCAGCTTAACTCGGCCTGCTGCTGTCTCTCGGCCTGTGCCGCGCTCCTCAGCCTGCTGCTGGTCTGTGTCTTTGCTGCTCGGCACCCTGAGCCTACTGACTCCTTCCTCCTCCCCCTTCACTATTTCTACCTTCTGTCACCTGACTACGTGTGTGCCCACCCACTGTCTCTAAACCCACCACCCTTCTGCCTACATATAGTTCCTAGGCTAAGGGTTGGGTGCTGCCCACTGTACGTGGGTTGTGTGGGCTGTGAGGGTGTTGGTGTTCAACTGTCGTCCTACCTGCCTGGCTGCAGTTCCCTTTGCGGCCTCCTGAACGCTGGGGCGCCACACTGAGACCGGAGGGTGAGATAGAGCTGAGATCGGAGGGTGAGATAGAACTGAGACCGGAGGGAGAGATAGAGCTGAGATCGGAGGGTGAGATAGAACTGAGACCGGAGGGAGAGATAGAGCTGAGACCGGAGGGTGAGATAGAGCTGAGACCGGAGGGTGAGATAGAGCTGAGACCGGAGGGTGAGATAGAGCTGAGACCGGAGGCTGAGATAGAGCTGAGACCGGAGGCTGAGATAGAGCTGAGACCGGAGGGTGAGATAGAGCTGAGACCGGAGGCTGAGATAGAGCTGAGACCGGAGGCTGAGATAGAGCTGAGACCGGAGGCTGAGATAGAGCTGAGACCAGAGGGTGAGATAGAGCTGAGACCGGAGGGTGAGATAGAGCTGAGACCGGAGGGTGAGATAAAGCTGAGACCGGAGGGTGAGATAGAGCTGAGACCGGAGGGTGAGATAGAGCTGATGTCGAGCCCACTGGGGAAGAGGTACTCGGTACAGGACCGTGTCTGCTACTGGGAAAGTCACGGGTGGTCCTGGCAATAATAAGGGGGGTATTTACAGGGAAAATGTCAGTCGTGACGCCACCCACTGTATGCGGCCAGTAATGGGGCCGCCACTGCCGCAGAACCTCTGGGGATGATGTGATGGCAGCGGAGGTGGAATAGTTCCCGTGGGCAGAACTGTGTTCCTCGGGGCAGTTTTGACTAAAGTCAATGGTGTAATGTGCAGTACACTTACTGGCCAGTTGCTGCAGGAATCCTTCTTCTGGGATGGTGGAGATCTGCTGTAAACCTGTAGGGAAGGAGCCGTGTTCAGGCAGAGACATACAAGGGAGTCGTGTTCAGGGTTCATCGTGTTTACTCTCAAAGTTCTCAAGTACAGTTCCAAAGTTCAGTTACAATTCTTACAGTTCAGTACACGGGCTCACTTTCCCTCTCCGGGTTCCCTTTACTCTCTGCAGCCAGGTCTCTCTCTGTGACTCCTCACACTGTCTCTCCGTCCTTTCCGGGCTGTTAACTCTCTGTGTCTGTATTCGCTTGGTGTGCGTCTCCGGACAGTATGGCGGTGACTCAGGCCCCTGTGGGTCCTCCTGGTTGTCACTGAGCTGCCTGTCCTTTGGGATAGGGACCCTAACGTGTAGTTGTGGCCCCCCGTCGGTTGTCTGTGGATCCTGGTGAAACTACGGTCCCCTTTAGAGCCGACACTCTACCCCAGCCCAGCCTCCAGCAGTCCTCTGTAATGGTGGGGCTCTACCAGGCTCTCTCTACTGTGTCTTCCAGTGTCATAGGAGGGCTACTCCGCCTGCAGTCTGTCATCTCAGCTGTAGTTCTAGGGCCCGGTATCACCGTCCCTCTCTTCCTTCACACTCCTGGGGGTACTGGCTTCGGACGTGCTTTCTCTCTGCGGCTCGCACTGGCTCTGTTCAGATTCTGATCTCCTACACCCCACTTTGCCAGGACGTGTGATCCAGTCTTTCCTTCTCAGCTTAACTCGGCCTGCTGCTGTCTCTCGGCCTGTGCCGCGCTCCTCAGCCTGCTGCTGGTCTGTGTCTTTGCTGCTCGGCACCCTGAGCCTACTGACTCCTTCCTCCTCCCCCTTCACTATTTCTACCTTCTGTCACCTGACTACGTGTGTGCCCACCCACTGTCTCTAAACCCACCACCCCTCTGCCTGCATACAGTTCCTAGGCTCAGGGTTGGGTGCTGCTGTCGGGCCCCACGGGACGGGGGTACTCGGTGCCGGACCGGATGGTGCTGGGGAGGTCACGGGTGGCTTGGTCCGGACCGTGTCCCGGGCTCGGCAAATAAAGGGGAATATTTACAGGGGAAATGTCAGTTATGACGCCACCCACTATATGCGGCCAGTGATGGGGCCGCCGCTGCTGCAGAACCTCCGGGGGTGATGGAGTGGCAGCGGAGATGGTATAGTTCCAGTGGGAAGAACTGTATCCCCCGGGGCAGTAAGGGTTAAGGGTTGTGGAATGTCCAGGACACTTACTGTACAGGCTGCAGGGATCTCTCCTTGATGCTGGTGCTGACAGGCTGCGCTGTGGCTCTGCAGGTGGAAGATGGCTGACTCCTGCAGGGAGACAATAGTCTGCAGATCAAGGCAGACAAGGGAGGCAAATTCAGGGTTTTCTGTGTCTTTACTCTCGGTTCTTCAAGCAAGTTACAAGTCATTTGCAGTTGGTACACAGTTCATTTACAGGTCTTAGTACACGGGCACATTCTCCCTCTCCGGGTTCCCTTTGCTCTGCAGCCAGGCCTCTCTCACTCTGTGACCCCTCACACAGTCTGTAGTGTCCTTTCCGGGCTATAACGTTCTCTCTTTACTTTGTGTTGTGCGACACCGGACAGTATGGCGGTGACTCGGGCCTCTGTGGGTCCTAAGTTTGTCACTGAGCTGCCTGTCCTTTGGGTTATGGACCCTAACGTGGAGCTGTGGTCCCCCGTCGTGTTGTTTGGGGATCCCGGGTGAACTACGGTCCCCTCTAGAGCCGACACTACTCAGCCCAGCCTCCAGCAGTCCTCAGGTGTGAGGCTCTACCAGGCTCCTTCCTCTCTGCTCCTCTCGGTATACTAGGAGGGCTACTCCGCCTGCAGTCAGTGGCTTTAGCTGGCTCAGTACAGATTCTGCGCTCCTTACACCTTCACTCTTCCAAGATGTGAGTGTCTTTCTGTCTTTACAGCTCAGCCTACTGTGGCCTACTGACTTCCTTTCCTCCTCCCCCTTCCTATATACTGTCAAGTCACCTGACTACGGGTGTGCCCAACCCACTCCTCTGAATCCACCACCCCTCAATCTCATAGAGTATCTAATCTCAGGGCTGGATATTAACCTCTTCTATGCGTGGATTGTGTGGGCTGTGAGGGTGTTGTTGTGCAACAAGTGTCCTACCTGCCTGGCTGCAGTTCCCTTTGTGGCCTCCTGGACGCAGGGGCGCCACACTGCCCTCTACTGTACGTGGGTTGTGTGGGCTGTGAGGGTGTTGGTGTTCAACTGTCGTCCTACCTGCCTGGCTGCAGTTCCCTTTGCGGCCTCCTGAACGCAGGGGCGCCACACTGAGACCGGAGGGTGAGATAGAGCTGAGACCGGAGGGTGAGATAGAGCTGAGACCGGAGGGTGAGATAGAGCTGAGACCGGAGGGTGAGATAGAGCTGAGACCGAAGGGTGAGATAGAGCTGAGACCAGAGGCTGAGACAGAGCTGAGACCGGAGGGTGAGATAGAGCTGAGATCAGAGGGTGAGATAGAGCTGAGACCGGAGGGTGAGATAGAGCTGAGACCGGAGGGTGAGATAGAGCTGAGACCGGAGGCTGAGACAGAGCTGAGACCGGAGGGTGAGATAGAGCTGAGACCGAAGGGTGAGATAGAGCTGAGACCAGAGGCTGAGACAGAGCTGAGACTGGAGGGTGAGATAGAGCTGAGACCGAAGGGTGAGATAGAGCTGAGACCAGAGGGTGAGACAGAGCTGAGACCCGAGGGTGAGATAGAGCTGAGATCAGAGGGTGAGATAGAGCTGAGACCGGAGGGTGAGATAGAGCTGAGACCGGAGGGTGAGATAGAGCTGAGACCGGAAGGTGAGACAGAGCTGAGATCAGAGCGTGAGATAGAGCTGAGACTGGAGGGTGAGATAGAGCTGAGATCAGAGGGTGAGATAGAGCTGAGACCGGAGGGTGAGATAGAGCTGAGACCGGAGGGTGAGATAGAGCTGAGACCGGAAGGTGAGACAGAGCTGAGATCAGAGCGTGAGATAGAGCTGAGACTGGAGGGTGAGACAGAGCTGAGATCAGAGGGTGAGATAGAGCTGAGACCGGACAGTGAGATAGAGCTGAGACCGGAGGGTGAGATAGAGCTGAGACCAGAGGGTGATACACAGCTGAGACCGGAGGGTGAGATAGAGCTGAGACCGGAGGGTGAGACAGAGCTGAGACTGGAAGGTGAGATAGAGCTGAGACCGGAGGGTGAGATAGAGCTGAGACCGGAGGGTGAGATAGAGCTGAGACCAGAGGCTGAGACAGAGCTGAGACTGGAGGGTGAGATAGAGCTGAGACCGAAGGGTGAGATAGAACTGAGACCAGAGGCTGAGACAGAGCTGAGATTGGAGGGTGAGATAGAGCTGAGACCAGAGGGTGAGACAGAGCTGAGACCGGAGGGTGAGATAGAGCTGAGATCAGAGGGTGAGATAGAGCTGAGACCGGAGGGTGAGATAGAGCTGAGACCGGAGGGTGAGATAGAGCTGAGACCGGAGGGTGAGACAGAGCTGAGATCAGAGGGTGAGATAGAGCTGAGACCGGACAGTGAGATAGAGCTGAGACCGGACAGTGAGATAGAGCTGAGACCGGAGGGTGAGATAGAGCTGAGACCAGAGGGTGATACACAGCTGAGACCGGAGGGTGAGATAGAGCTGAGACCGAAGGGTGAGATAGAGCTGAGACCAGAGGCTGAGACAGAGCTGAGACTGGAGGGTGAGATAGAGCTGAGACCGAAGGGTGACATAGAGCTGAGACCAGAGGGTGAGACAGAGCTGAGACCGGAGGGTGAGATAGAGCTGAGATCAGAGGGTGAGATAGAGCTGAGACCGGAGGGTGAGATAGAGCTGAGACCGGAGGGTGAGATAGAGCTGAGACTGGAGGGTGAGGTAGAGCTGAGACCGGAGGGTGAGAGAGCTGAGATCAGAGGGTGAGATAGAGCTGAGACCGGAGGGTGAGATAGAGCTGAGACCGGACAGTGAGATAGAGCTGAGACCGGACAGTGAGATAGAGCTGAGACCGGAGGGTGAGATAGAGCTGAGACCAGAGGGTGATACACAGCTGAGACCGGAGGGTGAGATAGAGCTGAGACCGAAGGGTGAGATAGAGCTGAGACCAGAGGCTGAGACAGAGCTGAGACTGGAGGGTGAGATAGAGCTGAGACCGAAGCGTGACATAGAGCTGAGACCAGAGGGTGAGACAGAGCTGAGACCGGAGGGTGAGATAGAGCTGAGATCAGAGGGTGAGATAGAGCTGAGACCGGAGGGTGAGATAGAGCTGAGACCGGAGGGTGAGATAGAGCTGAGACCGGAGGGTGAGATAGAGCTGAGACCGGAGGGTGAGAGAGCTGAGATCAGAGGGTGAGATAGAGCTGAGACTGGAGGGTGAGATAGAGCTGAGACCGGAGGGTGAGATAGAGCTGAGACCGGAGGGTGAGATAGAGCGGAGACTGGATGGTGAGATAGAGCTGAGACCGGAGGGTGAGATAGAGCTGAGACCGGAGGGTGAGATAGAGCTGAGACCGGAGGGTGAGATAGAGCTGAGACCGGAGGGTGAGATAGAGCTGAGACTGGATGGTGAGATAGAGCTGAGACCGGAGGGTGAGACAGAGCTGAGACCAGAGGGTGATACACAGCTGAGACCGGAGGGTGAGATAGAGCTGAGACTGGAGGGTGAGATAGAGCTGAGACCGGACAGTGAGATAGAGCTGAGACCGGAGGGTGAGATAGAGCTGAGACCAGAGGGTGAGATAGAGCTGAGACTGGAGGGACCCCGGATGGTCAGTATATGAGTAGGAGTGTGTCCATTACCTGGGGGTGGAATGTATGGTGTGGTGTCAGTCATGTCTTGGGACTCGTTAGCCGTCAATCTCTTCTCTATCGATTCCTGAAGTTTCCTCCATTTCTCCTTGGCCGTCTCTTCTGATAATATGTAATCCCGATACTCCGGCTGCCGCTCCTCTCGTCTGATCAGGACCAGGTCCCCCAATCCTCTGTACTCGGATTTCTCATACTCATCTCTGAGTTTTTTCTCTGATGTTGCATCATCCACATCATCAACCACTAAAACCACCGACAGATTTTCCTTTCCTGCAAGTAATAAAAATTTATACAGTGCAAGCATACAGTATAATCTACAGCATAATCTATGTTGAAATCTGCAGTGTAAAGTATGGTCTAATCTACAGTATAGTGTACAGTATAAATTATGGTATGATCTGCTGTGTAATCTATGGTACTATATATATCAGGGGTCTCAATTACCAGGCCTCTAGGGCCGCACACAAGTGCAGGTTTTCAGGATTTCCTTAGCATTTGACTGTTGGTAATTTAATCTCCTGCACAACTGTCAAATGCTAAGGAAATCCTGAAAACCTGCACTGTGTGGTGCCCTAGAGGTCTGGAGATTGAGACTCCTAATATATAGTATAGCTTTACAGTATAATCTAAAATATAATAATTTAAGAAAAGAGGTCTTGAGTCTAAAATATAATGTTCACTATAATCTAGATTATAAATGGGGATGAGTGAACCCGACCTGTAAAGTTTTGGGCTTGTGCCAAACACCTTGTGTCCGTTGCTGAACTCCGAACACGGACTTTTCACTGTATGTTCGGTTTCTATTCATTTTTGTCATCTGAATAAAGCTTGTTGAAAGGCCACAGAGCAGCCAACCAGGAAGCTTTTAGACTGTGGGCACTTCCAGAGCAAGTATTGGCATTACTGTGATTGGTGTCCGTTGCTTCCCTCCTGTTCTTGTCATCCTCCTCCTCTGAATTTATGAACTTCAGCCTACCATCTAGCCATGCTCGAGTAGTGAGAATTTCTATCTACCTGCTGCTTTACCTGTCTGCTCCACCGCATGCAGATCCGCTTCAACTTTTCCAGCAACAGCAATTGGATTCCAGCAACCTCACCTGCCTCCAGCTACTCGTCTGCTTCTAGCTGCCTGTTCTGTGTTACCTGACTCTGCTTCTGTTCGCCTTTCCTGTTACACATACCCTCATGTGCCCTGCCACCACTTACAGTTGTTTATTGTGCAGTTGCGGCTCTCCGGACATTCGGGACATTCTTGAACTGCACAGCGCTACTGAGTTCTGAACTTATTTTTGTGGACTTCCATTCCCAGACCTCTGACTGTATGTTGCTATTACACTGTTTTTCCATTGATTTCCACCTGTGAGGATTATTTCTAGAGACTGCCTTATTCATGTTTTTATGCTAGACCTATTTCTAGAGACTTTCAGTTATTAGGCTGCTTCCACACTGCAGTTTTTTCACTGATCAGTGTCCATCAGATTTGTGTGCCAAAACCCGGAGAGAAACCAGGAGAGGAACTTGCAGAGAAAAACTATAATTGAAAGATTGACACCTGTTCTGAGTTTTGGAGACACGCCTGGTTTTGGCACACAAATCTGATGGACACTGATCAGTGAAAAAACTGCAGTGTGGAAGCAGCCTTACCTGTTGTATAAACTTGTTCATTGGTTGCACTTCACATTATGTCTGCCATGTGTGTTAATGACAAGACTTGTTCACCTTAAACTTGGTTTCAGTCATCTGTGCTCCCATTGCTAATAGATTCCTCAGTAATCCGATAGTACATTACACCAGGATTGCGCTGGTGACAGAGAGTCCCTTTAAGTAATTTCCCTACTCACATGTGTTTGCAGGACAACTGTCCTGCTCTTACCCCCATTGAGTTTCCTCTGCAGTCCCATAGTCCTGCCTACTACCACTTTACAGTCATTTTTCAGCACCAAATTTTGTGTCTCCATTGACCTGTATGGGATTCATTGTACGGGGCCAAGGTTGGGTCAAGTCTGGTCAATCAACCAAATTTTTTTTGTCTGGTGAACCCATTGAGCTGGAACATTTACAGAACCGCTCATCTCTAACTGTAAACTATGGTATAATGTGTATTATGACCTAGGGTATAATCTACAATATAATCTGTGGTAATCTATGGTATAATAAACTATATAATGTGTGGCATAATTTGTAATACAATGTATGATATAATTTATGGTGTTAAAGTAGCACTCCAGGGCAGTCCCTGGATGTTGCACTCCAAGTGTCTGGTTGGCACATAGCAAGACGGGTGGAAGGGATGAACTGCCACTAGGGAAGAATAGGGAAAGAAACACTTATCCTGAGCTCCCAGACATCCCTATACGGACTCTTTAACCCCATGTAGCAATCATGTTCCTATCCCTATGTTTCCCTGACCACAACTCTGATTAGTGCGGAGGGCATCAGGAGCACTAGACCCAGTCTGGGATAAAGACACAAAGTGGAAAAGAAACAGCAATCATACAATGCAAACCAGACTACAGGTAGAAGTACATGGAAAGGATAATGAGGCAAACCAAAAAGGGAATAATAGGTGGGAGGACACCAATCAAACTTCCAAGCAGTTATCTCAAGATACAGCTCCTTAAATGACTTCTTTGTCCACTCCTCCACACCAAGACCAAGGTATAGCAAGCAATCACTGGCAACTACCTAAACTGACAGGTGAGTACTTATAGAAGAAGGGAGTGGAAGAATCAGAACAGCTGAGATAACCCAGGATAGAAAATCCTGAGACACCGAAATACTGCTCAACCCTTGCAGCATCGGTCCAAGAACAATCTATACAGCTAACTGGAAAGCAAAGCAGATCCAACTAGTGCAAGTGTGTATGTAGCCACGTGGTGTGATCTTCTGACACCTGAATAGAATGGACCACTGTCCATCAAGGTACCCCCATGACATATAATATATGGTAATACACAGCTAGCCATGAGCTATCATTATCCCCAAGTGTCTGTAATTCAGGGTGGTGATCTGGGATCAGAAGGAGAAGTACCTGGGTTCCCCAGGGGATACTATAATGTGTCTATATGTCTGGCCTATGACTGTTATGGGAGAACTCTGCTTACAGGTCAGTGCCGGACATACAAAAGAACAGAGGTGTAGTGGAGATAGTTACTCTATAATATGACCTGTAGGACCAGTCTGAGGACATTACTGTGATGAGGACCCTTCTACTGGATGGAGACGTCTTTCTGGGTCTTGGAATTTACCTTTCTTCTTCTTGATATATTGCAGATCTAAACTCTTCTCCTCTGTGATGCTCTTCTTGAAGGTTTCCTTGGTGAAGTGCAGGATGCAGGTGAGGACAGTTTCTTGCTTTGTCGGTAAGAATTTCTTAATCTCCGAGAAATGGCAAGTATTAAAGTCCACCTTCTCACCGTCTCTGAGCAGCGGCTCCAGCCAGTGCTGGGTGAAAGCTTGTTTGATTTTGGGTTTCATACTTCCGCTCTTTGGAAATAATTTACAGTTAGATTAAAACAGAGAAACAAAATCTAAGATCAGACGAACAGAACCCACCGTCCCCCGAGGAGCTGTAGAAGACGCCGAAGACACCACACATCATAGAATTGTTAAGGTTTGATTATGATTACAATTAAATATTTGTAATGTAGAAATGGACTGAAGGTTTGGTGACCAATAGAAGATAAGTGGAGTTTCATTATAATCTGTTCTATTGCTTTAATGTCCTTAAATCCTGTGATAAAAACTCTATGAAAGATTCTGAGAAAGGGCACGAGCCACATCCAGCTCTGAGAAAGGGCAGGAGCCACATCCAGCTCTGAGAATGGGTCATGAGCCACATCCAGCTCTGAGAGAGTCATGAGCCACATCCAGCTGTGAGAGAGGGTCGTGAGCCACATCCAGCTCTGAGAGAGGGTCATGAGCCACATCCAGCTCTAGAGAGGGTCGTGAGCCACATCCAGCTCTGAGAAGGGTCATGAGCCACATCCAGCTCTGAGAAGGGTCATGAGCCACATCCAGCTCTGAGAATGGGTCATGAGCCACATCCAGCTCTGAGAATTGTATGAGCCACATCCAGCTCTGAGAATGGGTCGTGAGCCACATCCAGCTGTGAGAGAGGGTCGTGAGCCACATCCAGCTCTGAGAGAGGGTCATGAGCCACATCCAGCTCTGAGAGAGGGTCATGAGCCACATCCAGCTCTGAGAGATGGGTCTATGAGCCACATCCAGCTCTGAGAGAGGGTCATGAGCCACATCCAGCTCTGAGAGAGAGTCAGTGAGCCACATCCAGCTCTGAGAGAGTCATGGAGCCACATCCAGCTCTGAGAGAGTCACGAGCCATCCAGCTCTGAGAAGGGTCCTGAGCCACATCCAGCTCTGAGAGAGGGTCATGAGCCACATCCAGCTCTGAGAGAGGGTCATGAGCCACATCCAGCTCTGAGAATGAGTCCTGAGCCACATCCAGCTCTGAGAGAGGGTCATGAGCCACATCCAGCTCTGAGAGAGGGTCATGAGCCACATCCAGCTCTGAGAATGGGTCATGAGCCACATCCAGCTCTGAGAGAGGGTCATGAGCCACATCCAGCTCTGAGAGAGGGTCGTGAGCCACATCCAGCTCTGAGAGAGGGTCATGGCCACATCCAGCTCTGAGAGAGGTCATGAGCCACATCCAGCTCTGAGAGAGGTCGTGAGGCCACATCCAGCTCTGAGAGAGGGTCATGAGCCACATCCAGCTTGAGAGAGGTCATGAGCCACATCCAGCTCTGAGAGAGGTCATGGAGCCACATCCAGCTCTGAGATGAGAGTCATGAGCCACATCCAGCTCTGAGAAGGGTCATGAGCCACATCCAGCTTGAGAGAGGGTCATGAGCCACATCCAGCTCTGAGAGAGGGTCATGAGCCACATCCAGCTCTGAGAGAGGGTCTGAGCCACATCCAGCTCTGAGAGAGTCATGAGCCACATCCAGCTCTGAGAGAGGGTCATGAGCCACATCCAGCTCTGAGAAGGGCATGAGCCACATCCAGCTCTGAGAGAGGGTTATGAGCACATCCAGCTCTGAGAGAGGTCATGAGTCACATCCAGCTCTGAGAGAGGGTCATGAGCCACATCCAGCTCTGAGAGAGGGTCATGAGCCACATCCAGCTCTGAGAGAGGTCATGAGCACAATCCAGCTCTGAGAGAGGGTCATGAGCCACATCCACTGAGAGTCAGGCCATCGTCTGAGAGAGGGTCATGAGCCACATCCAGCTCTGAGAGAGGGTCATGAGCCACATCCAGCTCTGAGAGAGAGCCATGAGCCACATCCAGCTCTGAGAGAGGGTCATGAGCCACATCCAGCTCTGAGAGAGGGTCATGAGCCACATCCAGTCTGAGAGAGGGTCATGAGCCACATCCAGCTCTGAGAGAGGTCATGAGCCACATCCAGCTCTGAGAGAGGACCATGAGCCACGTCCAGTTCTGAGAGAGGGTCATGAGCCACATCCAGTTCTGAGAGAAGGGTCATGAGCCACATCCAGCTCTGAGAGAGGGTCATGAGCCACATCCAGCTCTGAGAAGGTACCATGAGCCCATCCAGTCTGAGAGAGGTCATGGCCACATCCAGCTTCTGAGAGAGAGTCTGAGCCACATCCAGCTCTGAGAGAGGGTCATGAGCCACATCCAGCTCTGAGAGAGGGTCATGAGCCACATCCAGCTCTGAGAGAGAGTCATGGCCACATCCAGCTCTGAGAGAGGTCATGAGCCACATCCAGCTCTGAGAGAGAGGTCATGAGCCACATCCAGCTCTGAGAGAGGTCATGAGCCACATCCAGCTCTGAGAGAGGTCATGAGCCACATCCAGCTCTGAGAAGGAGTCCTGAGCCACATCAGCTCTGAGAGGTCAGAGGCCACATCACTTGAGAGAGGCAGAGCACATCCAGCTCTGAGAGAGGGCCATGAGCCACATTCAGCTCTGAGAAGGGTCATGAGCCACATCTAGCTCTGAGAGAGAGCCATGAGTCACATCCAGCTCTGAGAGAGGGTCATGAGCCACATCCAGCTCTGAGAGATGGGTCATGAGCCACATCCAGCTCTGAGAGAGGTCATGAGCCACATCCAGCTCTGAGAGAGGGTCATGAGCCACATCCAGCTCTGAGAGAGGTCATGAGCCACATCCAGCTCTGAGAGAGGGTCCATGAGCCACATCCAGTTCTGAGAGAGGTCATGAGCCACATCCAGCTCTGAGAGAGGGTCATGAGCCACATCCAGCTCTGAGAGAGAGCATGAGCCACATCCAGCTCTGAGAGAGGTCCATGGCCACATCCAGCTCTGAGAGAGGTCATGAGCCACATCCAGCTCTGAGAGAGGTCCTGAGCCACATCCAGCTCTGAGAGAGGGCCCATGAGCCACATCCAGCTCTGAGAATGGGTCATGAGCCACATCCAGCTCTGAGAGAGGTCGTGAGCCACATCCAGCTCTGAGAGAGGGTCATGAGCCACATCCAGCTCTGAGAGAGGTCATGAGCCACATCCAGCTCTGAGAGAGGGTCGTGAGCCACATCCAGCTCTGAGAAGGGTCATGAGCCACATCCAGCTCTGAGAGAGGGTCATGAGCCACATCCAGCTCTGAGAGAGGGTCTGAGCCACATCCAGCTCTGAGAATGGGTCATGAGCCACATCCAGCTCTGAGAGAGGGTCATGAGCCACATCAGCTCTGAGAGAGGTCATGAGCCACATCCAGCTCTGAGAAGGTCATGAGCCACATCCAGCTCTGAGAGAGGTCATGAGCCACATCAGCTCTAGAGTCACAGAGGGTCATGAGCCACATTTAGCTCTGAGAGAGAGCCATGAGTCACATCCAGCTCTGAGAGAGGGTCATGAGCCACATCAGCTCTAAGAGAGGGTCTGAGCCACATCCTAGCTCTGAGAGAGGTCATGAGTCACATCCAGCTCTGAGAGAGGTCATGCAGCCACATCCAGCTCTGAGAGAGGGTCATGAGCCACATCCAGCTCTGAGAGAGGGTCATGAGCCACATCCAGTTCTGAGAGAGAGTCATGGCCACATCCAGCTCTGAGAGAGGTCATGGGCCACATCCAGCTCTGAGAGAGGGTCATGAGCCACATCCAGCTCTGAGAGAGAGTCATGAGCCACATCCAGTATCTGTGAGAGGTCATGGCCACACACCAGCTCTGAGAGAGGGTCATGGACCACATCCAGCTCTGAAGAGGGTCATGAGCCACATCCAGCTCTGAGAGAGAGTCCATGAGTCCACATCCAGCTCTGAGAGAGGGTCATGAGCCACATCCAGCTTGAGAGAGGTCAATGAGCCACATCAGCTCTGAGAGAGGTCATGAGCCACATCCAGCTCTGAGAGAGGGTCATGAGCCACATCCAGCTCTGAGATAGGGTCATGAGCCACATTCAGCTCTGAGAGAGGGTCTGAGCCACATTCAGCTCTGAGAGAGAGTCCATGAGTCACATCCAGCTCTGAGAGAGGGTCATGAGCCACATTCAGCTCTGAGAGAGGGTCATGAGCCACATCCAGCTCTGAGAGAGAGCATGAGTCCACATCCAGCTCTGAGAGAGGGTCAGAGCCACATTCCAGCTCTGAGAGAGGTCATGAGCCACATCCAGCTCTGAGAGAGGGTCATGAGCACATCCAGCTCTGAGAGAGGGTCCATGAGCCACATCCAGCTCTGAGAGAGGTCCATGAGCCACATCCAGCTCTGAGAGAGGGCATGAGCCACATCCAGTTCTGAGAGAGAGTCATGAGTCACATCCAGCTCTGAGAGAGGGTCATGAGCCACATCCAGCTCTGAGAGAGGGTCATGAGCCACATCCAGCTCTGAGAGAGGCATGAGCCACATCCAGCTCTGAGAAGGAGTCTGAGCACACATCCAGCTCTGAGAGAGGGTCATGAGCCACATCCAGCTCTGAGAGAGGGTCATGAGCCACATCCAGCTCTGAGAGAGGGTCATGAGCCACATCCAGCTCTGAGAGGAATCCCCGAGGGTCATGAGCCACATCCAGCTCTGAGAGAGGGTCATGAGCACACATCCAGCTCTGAGAGAGGGTCATGAGCCACATCCAGCTCTGAGAGAGGGTCTGAGCCACATCCAGCTCTGAGAGAGGGTCATGAGCCACATCCAGCTCTGAGAGAGGGTCATGAGCCACATCCAGCTCTGAGAGAGGGTCATGAGCCACATCCAGCTCTGAGAGAGGTCATGAGCCACATCCAGCTCTGAGAGAGAGGTCATGAGCCACATCAGCTCTGAGAGAGGTCATGAGCCACATCCAGCTCTGAGAGAGGGTCTGAGCCACATCCAGCTCTGAGAGAGGGCCATGAGCCACATTCAGCTCTGAGAGAGGGTCATGAGCCACATTCTAGCTCTGAGAGAGAGCCATGAGTCACATCCAGCTCTGAGAGGAGGTCATGAGCCACATTCAGCTCTAAGAGAGGGTCGTGAGCCACATCTAGCTCTGGAGAGAGCCATGAGTCACATCCAGCTCTGAGAGAGGGTCAGCAGCCACATCCAGCTCTGAGAGAGGGTCATGAGCCACATCCAGCTCTGAGAGAGGGTCATGAGCCACATCCAGTTCTGAGAGAGAGTCATGGGCCACATCAGCTCTGAGAGAGGGTCATGGGCCACATCCAGCTCTGAGAGAGGGTCATGAGCCACATCCAGCTCTGAGAGAGAGTCATGAGCCACATCCAGATCTGTGAGAGTCACGAGCCACAACAGCTCTGAGAGAGGGTCATGATCCACATTCAGCTCTGAAAGAGGGTCATGAGCCACATTCAGCTCTAAGAGAGAGCCATGAGTCACATCCAGCTCTGAGAGAGGGTCATGAGCCACATTCAGCTCTGAGAGAGGGTCATGAGCCACATTCAGCTTTTTGACACCTTTCACTCTCTCCTCAGTCCGAAAGTGCAGGCTCCTATCACTGACCTCTGTGCTGATGATCTGGCCTCTTACTTCACAGAGAAAATAGAAAACATCCGTCAGGAAATCAGCTCCCAACCTTCAAGTGTTTCTACTCCCATCTCTCCCCACATCCCCTCTGGCTCACTCTCCATTTTTGACCCAGCCACAGAAGAAGAAGTCTCCAGGCTCCTCTCGTCCTCACGTCCCACTACATGCACCTCTGACCCCATTCCCTCACACTTACTACAGACCCTCTCTCCAGTGGTCACCAGTCACTTAACCACAATCTTCAACCTCTCCCTCTCTACTGGCATCTTCCCCTCCTCCTTCAAACACTCTATTATCACTCCACTACTAAAGAAAACGTCCCTTGACCCATCCTGCACAAATAACTACAGACCAGTCTCCAATCTCCCCTTCATCTCTAAACTCCTGGAGCACCTGGTCTACACCCGCCTCACCCGTTACCTCTCCGCTCACTCTCTTTTAGATCCATTGCAGTCTGGCTTCCGGCCCTTACATTCTACAGAAACCGCCCTCATCAAAGTGACCAATCACCTTCTGACAGCAAAACGTAATGGTGACCACTCTCTGCTTATCCTTCTTGATCTCTCTGCAGCTTTTGACACTGTTGACCACCATCTCCTACTCTCTATGCTGCTCTCCATTGGCATCAAGGACACTGCTCTCTCCTGGTTCTTTTCCTATCTTTCTGACCGCTCTTTCAGTGTATCATTCTGTGGCTCCACTTCTTCCCCTTTTCCCCTCACTATTGGGGTCCCTCAGGGTTCAGTCCTTGGCCCTCTCCTCTTCTCTCTCTACACAGCCCCGATCGGACAGACCATCAGCAGATTTGGCTTCCAGTACCATCTTTATGCTGATGACACACAACTATACACTTCAGCCCCTGACCTTACCCCTGCTCTAATAAAGAACACCAATGACTGTCTAACCGCAGTCTCCAATATCATGTCCACTCTCTACCTGAAACTCAACCTTTCCAAAACTGAACTTCTTCTGCTCCCACCCTCTGCCAACCTCCCTAAATCTGACATCTCTCTCTCGGTGTGCGGCACCACGATAACACCCAGTCAGCAGGCTCGCTGTCTCGGTGTTTTGATGGACACTGATCTCTCCTTCACCCCATACATACAATCTCTCACCCGCTCCTGTCGCTTGCACCTGAAAAATATCTCCAGAATTCGCCCTTTCCTCACCACGGGAACAACTAAAACCCTCACCGTGGCCCTGATTCATTCCCGCCTTGACTACTGTAATTCTTTATTAGCTGGCCTCCCCCACAGTAAGCTTTCCCCTCTCCAGTCTATCCTCAATGCAGCAGCCAGGATCACCTATCTAGCAAACCGTTACTCAGATGTTTCTGCTCTGTGCCAGTCACTACATTGGCTGCCCGTACACTATAGAATCCAATTCAAATTGCTCGTTGTCACCCACAAAGCTATTCATGGTGCGGCACCTCCTTACCTCTCCACCTTCATCTCTGTCTACCACCCCACCCGTCCCCTTCGCTCTGAACATGACCTCAGACTAACATCGGCATTAATCCGAACCTCCCATTCCCGACTTCAAGACTTCTCTCGAGCTGCACCAAAACTCTGGAATGCTCTACCCCAAGAAATTAGGACCATCCACAACTTGCATAGCTTCAGACGCTCCCTAAAAACACACCTCTTCAGGGCGGCCTATCCTTCTCCCTAACAGTAGTCACTTAGACGTAAGATATTCATTGTTATAAGCCCCTGTACTTTGTGTTCCCATCCCGTCTTAGATTGTAAGCTCCTTCGAGCAGGGTCACCTTCATTTTCTGCCTTTCTTATTGTATTTCCTAAGTTGATTCTATGTTTTTGGTATGTAACTACTGTTCTGCATTACGTTTCTGTACCGTATATTTTTCTTATATGTACCGTTGTACTGTAAAGCGCTGCGGAATATGTTGGCGCTATACAAATAAAGTTTTATTATTATTATTATTATTCAGCTCTGAGAGAGAGTCGTAAGCCACATTTAGTTCTGAGGGCGTCAAAAGTTACTTTTCTGTCTAAAGCTTAAGTCTGAAGGGTGATCAATAATGATCTGGTTACACCGGACTCCTCTCTATGGAGATGGATTTGTAGTTGTTTTTCAATGGACATTTAAGTAGAAATGCTAAATATCCATATAAAACTCAACAGCACTGAATTGTAGGATTAGGATGGGCAAAAAGATCAACTTTTCTGGATGCTCTGACCAGACCTGGACTTCTGCCACTACTGGATCTCATTGACAGCATGGACCTCAGCTTTTCACAGCTGAACCTCAAGGTGATTGGACAACAGGCACTGCCGAGGGGGGAGAGCGGCATCTAACCTAAAAAGAAGGACGGCTACTGGATCCATGAACGTCAATCACTGGACCGGAAGGTCTCAATAGGGAGTGTGAAATTCAGCTTCATCCCACCCTCACCATCGAGAGATCTGGATCATTTACCCACAGATTTGGCTGCTTTATTGGGGCATTTACTTATATCAATAATTCCCCCTTTTTATTATGCTGTATTGCGTTATGTTAGTGTCATTGTTTCTCTGTTCTGGTGACTTTTTTTCTCTGTATCTATCTATATGTTCTATACGTTCTTCATACAATGGGCCGCCCATTATGACTTTACTTACACACATATCGCTCCTTATACCCTTTATATTACACTATATATTATATCACTTACTACATCCTACCTGCTGGATCTTGTATTTTTTCCACTACACTCACCATAATACAGATATGTCACAGCCGTTCATACTTACAGAAAGTGAAATAAGTATTGGACATGGCACCAATTTCCTAAGTAAATTTATTTCTAAAGATGCTATCGACATGAGATTCTTACCAGATGTCAGTCACAACCTATCCAATCCACACAAACAATGAAATCACCATAGATGTCCGTAAATTATGTGTAATTATGAGAAATGACATAGATGAAAGTGTTGAACACAAGAAGAAAGAGAAGTGCTAAAAGCCCTGGAAAATCCTGACAGCAGCTGAAATCTATCAGTAGTTAGAAAGCAATCCTTCCACCTAGTGATAATAATATCAGCTGGTTCATCTGATGCTCAATAAAAAGGAGTCTCACTACTAAGGAGCCACACAAGAAACATCTCATGATGGGTAAAACCAGTGAGCCGTCTACAGACCTTCACAACCTTATTGGTGTAAAACATACTGATCACATTGGTTACAGGAGAATTTCTAAACTGCTAAAGGATCCAGTGAAAACTGCAGGGGCCATAATCCACCATATAATACATAATACACCCCCACCTCCATGGCCTGTATGCACGCTCCTGAATGCACACTCACCACACAAGACTCTATTGCTGAACAAAAAATATGTTCAAGCGAGTTTAAAGTTTACTCAACAACATTTAGGAGTCTGTGATATACTGGAGAATATAGTCTGGTCAGAGGAGACCAAAACTGAACTCTTTGGAGGCCATAATACACACTATGTTTGGAGGCCATAATACACACTATGTTGGAGGCCATAATACACACTATGTTTGGAGGCCATAATACACACTATGTTTGGAGGCCATAATACACACTATGTTTGGAGGCCATAATACACACTATGTTTGGAGGCCATAATACACACTATGTTTGGAGGCCATAATACACACTATGTTTGGAGGCCATAATACACACTATGTTTGGAGGCCATAATACAGACTATGTTTGGAGGTCATAATACACACTATGTTTGGAGGCCATAATACACACTATGTTTGGAGGCCATAATACACACTATGTTTGGAGGCCATAATACACACTATGTTTGGAGGCCATAATACACACTATGTTTGGAGGCCATAATACACACTATGTTTGGAGGCCATAATACACACTATGTTTGGAGGCCATAATACACACTATGTTTGGAGGCCATAATACACACTATGTTTGGAGGCCATAATACACACTATGTTTGGAGGCCATAATACACACTATGTTTGGAGGTCATAATACTCCATGTTTGGAGGCCAAAAGGAAAATCACTGCAAACTGCAACAACAGTGAAGTGTGGAGGTTTGCAGCTGGTTTTCATCATATGGCACTTGGAAACTTCATATAATTGAGGGAAGGATGAATAGACAAATGTAATGAGACATTCTGCTGCCATCTACCAGGATGATGAAGATGAAACAAGGGCGACATTTCACAAGACAATGATCCCAAACACAACACAGCCAAGGAAAACTCTACTGGAGTCAGAGTAAAGAACATAAATCTGTTAGAATGTCCGAGCCGATCAGCGGAACTGAATCCAATAGTAAATGTCTGGAAGGATCTAAAGCTCCGAGATCATAGAAGGATCCACGGGACCTGCAGGAGGTGAAGAGTGTTTGTGTGGAAGAATGGGACAAAATCCACCTGAGTAATGCAGGGACTAAAGCACACAGGAGGCGTCTGGAGCTTCATCATCAACAAAGGCTGAAGTACCAGGGATTAAATACGTTTCAGTAATGTGTTCAATACTTTTTCCAGTAAAACCATTCCAGTAATACAACAAGCAATAAGTTATTTTCAGGCCAACAGTGCATACCTTTGCGGGATCCGCCCACTGAGTGTTGGGGTTCAGCTCTGCTCTCTCAGAGCTCCACCTTAAAGGCGCCGCTGTCTCTCTGCAAACACACGGCTCACTTCACCGTGTGCTATCCACTTCCAGGACCTTCGTAGCACACAGCCCTCTGCTGTCAGTCTACCCAGGACTTCTGAGAGACTGCTTCTTTCAGCATGGCTGACTGGCTTCTCCTCACAGCCTTGCACCCTGCATCTTCTGCTGTCTCTCTCTCTCTCTTAGTCTCCAGTATGTGCTCAAACACATCATATGGAATAAGCTATATACACATCTCCAGAAACTTGCAAACTTAACCCTTGCAGTGCTGTTAACCAGACTATGCCGCATAGGTACTATCGGTGAGACATTCATATTAACATCGCAGCAGACGTCTGCCTGTGCGTTACATACCGGCCATTTATAATGCAGCCGGTCCCCACATCGCAGAGGATAAACTGTCTCCACATCATTTGGGAAGGTAATTTCTACAGTTCATGAAGTTAACAGTAGATTGTGGCAGGTCTTAAATTATTTTTGGGTTCCCCGGATTTCTTGTACTCTAGTACTATAGTAGCTTTTGCAGCCACGTCATGGCATTGAGTGCCGCTGTAGATGGTGACGTGTGATGGATATACAATGTGCAGTAAACTTACCTTTTGCTGGGGCTTGTTGATGTCTGACATAGAAACAAATTTTACAAGGAGCTTCTGTTTTTGCTTTAAAGTCGCCTTCTTGTAGACTGGAACTTAGAAAAAGTGAGAGAGGAACATCAGCTACAAATAAGATGGACGGCTGACAGCGACAAATAGCGGTCAACGGGAAAGAAAAAGGTGAGAGAGGAACGTCAGCTATGAAACGATCAACGATTAAGAGCCAAAAATAATGGTCAATATGAAAAGAAAAAAGTGAGACGTAGAGAACAGCGCCATTCCCAGGTCCAAGCTTCACGTCTAGGGGGAGGACTCCACCCTGATCACCATCACATCATGAGGGGAGATGGAAGCCAACAGCAGGGTCTCCACCTCTCCACATACAGTCATGTCCTGCACTCACCTCTATGTACAATCTGCCTGATCTGCCGGATCTTGTCTGACATCACCCGAATCCGGGGATCTTGGAGAATCCACTGCAGCTCTGTCTTTGTGAATATGTGCACTTCCCACTCTGAACTGGGAAGAGGACACTCTTCCCTTGATGCCTGGACCTCCCCAAGTACCACAATCACGTTCTTATCACCTAGATAAGATGAACAGCAGAAAGAGAGGAAACAATGGATTATATAATTATCTATCTATCCCCTCCATATCCTTCTGTCCTAACACCAACCTCTCCAATGTTGCATGTAAGGTCCCATGTTTTCCATGAAGCCTCTGTATGAGTAAGCGGTAGAGTAGACTATGGCTATGGCGCAGTTCTCCACCTTTGCTTTCCAGTCTTGGTTGGTGGTCGGGTTGATGAGTTGACAGCCGGTGATGAAGCCTCTGATCCACTTCTCCAGACTCTTTACACCATCGCCGTCCTCTAATGAGACGATCACTGCTCTGAGAGAGAACCAACATGGAGGGATCAGAACCCAATAGAGCTGTCACTTCCACACTTATAAAAGGGCTAAAAATGGCTCCCATCTAGTCCTCTAGAGCGGCCAGCAAGGCGGGTTTTCAGCATTTCACAGGGTGTTAAAGTCACAGTGCAGGTTATTAAATTATTACCTGTGAAATGCTAAGAAAATCCTGAAAACTTGCAATGATGGAGGCTCCAGAGGACTGGAGTTGGGGAAAATTCCTATATTATTATTATTATTATTATTTATTTATTTATTTATTGATTGATTTATTTATGTATAGAGCACAATTGATTCCTTGGTGCTGTATATGAGAAGGGGTTACATGGAAAACAAGTTAACAATACAATGAACAAAGTAACAATGTCAGACTGTTACAGAGGGGAGAAAGGACCCTGCCCTTGCAGGCTTACATTCTACAGGATGACAAGGAAGAGACAGTAGGTTGGTTCCGCTCTGGTGGGGGTGGAGTGCTGCTTCCAGTGGTGGTAGAGCGCAAGATATAAGGTGATGATAGAGCACTAGGTGTGGTGATTATGTAGCGCCAGGTCCCGTGGTGGTGGAGCACCAGGTCAAGTGTTTGGTGGAGCACCAGGTCAGGCGGTGGTGGAGCATCAGGTCAAGTGGTGGTGGAGCACCAGGTCAGGCGGTGGTGGAGCATCAGGTCAAGTGGTGGTGGAGCACCAGGTCAGGCGGTGGTGGAGCATCAGGTCAAGTGGTGGTGGAGCACCAGGTCAGGCGGTGGTGGAGCATCAGGTCAAGTGGTGGTGGAGCACCAGGTCAGGCGGTGGTGGAGCATCAGGTCAAGTGGTGGTGGAGCACCAGGTCAGGAGGTGGTGGAGCATCAGGTCAAGTGGTGGTGGAGCACCAGGTCAGGCGGTGGTGGAGCATCAGGTCAAGTGGTGGTGGAGCACCAGGTCAGGTGGTGGTGGAGCATCAGGTCAAGCGGTGGTGGAGCACCAGGTCAGGCGGTGGTGGAGCATCAGGTCAAGAGGTGGTGGAGCACCAGGTCAGGCGGTGGTGGAGCATCAGGTCAAGTGGTGGTGGAGCACCAGGTCAGGAGGTTGTGGAGCACCAGGTCAGGCAGTGGTTGAGCAATAGGTGTGGTGGTGGTGGTGGAGTACCAGGTCATGTGGTGATGGAGCGCCAGGTCCGGTGGTGAAGCGCCGGGTCAGGGGGTGGTGGAGTGCCAGGTCAGGTGGTGGTCTAGCACTAGGTGTGGTGGTGGTGGAGCGGAACGTCCAGTCGTGGTGGAGCACCAGCTCCAGTAGCAGTAGGGTCATTGCAGGCTGCAGGCTTTTCTGATGAGTTAGGTTTTCAGGTTCTGTTGGAAAACTCTACCTGAGGAAGGCAGCGGTCCGCTGCTAAAACGCGTAGTGCTTATTAATAAACAGGTTTGTTCACCACTAATCTACTCCAGATTCTTCTGTGTGTTCTAGCGCTCCTAATTGACCACGTTTTAATTTTGCAAAAAAACGCTACTCCCCCCTGAGGGATTGTGGCAGGAGCAGCTCGTAACAATAGTAAGTTTCCCCAGCCATCAAGGGCCTGGCCTGACATGTTTCCGGTGACGTGAGCATCAGGTGACCGGATCACTGCCCCACATGACCAGACCAGGAAGCACAAATGCAGGAGCGATCCTGGAGAGTCCTGCAACTCCTGCTATCACGCCAGCTACCGAGGTTGTGTAGGGGTGCACAACCCATCCAGGTGAGAGGCTAATCCTCCACCTAACAGCAATTGTCCCAACTAGACCACTGGGTCATTGTTGTGCTTATCCACTTTTGTTTTGCAAGCTTCAGAGGAGGACCAAGATGGGGCAATGGTGAATCTTCTGCATTCTTCAAGGGCAACAACAAATTGCTCAACTCACTTGACGCACACCAGGGGCCAGGGTTACTCCCGGTTTAGACAGGCGATTCTTCTCCTTCCTTGTCACGGGTGGACCGCGCCTGCCGGTAGTGGGGCCCGGTGTGGTGCAGATCAAAATTGAGGACGTCTTACGGGAACAGATTAAAGGGGTTTTAATTTGTTTTCTTCGTGACGCCACCTATGAGTAGATTCGGTAAGGGCTACCGACGCTGCGGAACCTCCCGGGGTGATGGACAGCAGCAAGATGTTACGCTCCCCACAGGCTGAGCGGTGATCCCCGGGGGCTGGAGCTGCTCAAGATGTTGTGCGGCAGCTGCGGTTACCTTTAGTTAATGACGGACAGTTCATAAGGAGACACGGACACAGACAGTCTCTGCAACGGTTCTTTACTGTAACCAGCAGGCAGTACATGGCTTACAGTGGTTGAGTAGAAGACCGGGTGGACTCAGCAGTGATAGTGCTCCTCAGAGATCCGCAGTGTACCTCCCTTCTACCTCCTTAGCTTCTCTTGCCAGCGTCGCCCAGGAATACCAGATCGGGTACGGGGAGGCTGCTTCAATGCCCTATCCATGATGTACGTTCTGGATTCTTTGGGGAGCCTTGGGTCCCGCAGTGGGTACACCGCTGGTTAGACGACTGGAAACTGGCTGGTGGTGGGGTGCTCCTATAAAGCTGCTCCTCCACGGGGCTGGTTCGCGTGGCAGAGGTGAACTGCTGCCAGCTTCGGTACCAGTGAACCGGCTGTAAGTTGTGGGCACGGGAGTCTTTTGGGAACCCGTGTAGAAATGCCCATTCCGGTTGTTAAGGCCTCAGGTGCTGACACCCGACCGGTGACGGCCCAGGGGCCCGCACGAGGTGCGGAGCCCCCGCTCCTCTCCAAGTTCTGTGTTCTCGGCTCTAGATCCTTGGCTCGACTTTTCTCCAACTCTGTTCTATCTGTCTAGATTATTGTCTGTTCTATTTCACTACCCTAACACTCCACCCACCAGGACCTATGATTGGTCCCCTGTTCTAGGTGTTGTATGTTGGGTTGGATCTCAGAGTTAACTATTGCACTGCTTTGTCTAGAGAATATTGCGGCTGCAATACTCCCTTGTGACGCACTCGTTGCGGGGCGCCACACTCCCCCTTGGTTAAATCAGCTTGTCCCCAAGCGTCAAACTACTCACATTACAGAGGTTTTTACATTTTTATACATATATATGACACACTTTTATTACAATAGAAAAACAGGTAAAGGTATGCTTTGGTGATATAAGCAAAGAAACAGGTAATCACTTTGTGCGGACCCAGCGTGCGGTCGGCTGTACTTTAACTAGAGTCCAGGCTGTAGCCGCGAGATCACACAGTCAGTGACTAACGGTGCAACCAGGAAGAAGTCTCGTTTAATAGCAAAGTTCAAACAACAACAGTCACTTATGGAGGGCAGTGTTCCGGACCCGTATAGCGAACCACCCATCGCGGCATATATGGCGCTCATAGGTTACAATGTCCCCTTTATACAAGTCTCGGTTTGGATGGCCTCGCGGTAGGTGCGATTCCACATCACGGCGCCCCACAAACACTTCAGTACTCGCACCCACCTCCCATACGAATCCCCACCCGGTGGACAAGTTAAATGTGCTTACCCACCCGGTTTTACGGAATAGTTCAGGCAGTGGAGATTGGCGGCGGGCCTCGGCACGAGCCTGCATGGTGGCTTGCAGTCGAGTGTGCCACTCGTCTCTCTGGATGCGACGTACCTCTTCGTCGGAGTGATGCGGTGTGTGGATAAAGTCACTACGGCGTGCTGGTTGTTGAACCGCTCGAGCTTGGTGGGCAGTCTGGGATGGAGCCCGGTTCAACGGAACCGGAGGAGATACTGTTGCGGTGGCACCCGACCAGTGCACCCGAGCTGATCGCCCGGCAAAAGGGTTCCTTGTGTCTCCCCAGACGAACCTGGTGTAGAGTTCCTCAGGTGAACTGTAGATCTCCTCGTCATCCCCCTCGATGACTACATCAGGCTGCTCGGCTGGCGAAGATGATGGGATGGAATCCTCTGTATCGGTGGGTGGCTGTGCTGCAAGGTTCTCCTCGGGGTCGTTGTGCAGGACTTCCAGGCTGCCTGCCTCTTCTTCTGTAGCAGTAGGAAGTGGTGTTTCAATCCCGGTTACCCGGTAGGCCTCAGCAATGGCAAGGGAAGCCTCCGGTACGGGGATAAAACAGGCGACTGTCTCTGTAGTGGTGAAACATGTCGCGGGTTCCTCAGTGGGAACCTGGTAAAGATCGAGTTCTTCAATGGAGCGTGTTATGAGCTCCGGCTCAAGAACGGAATCGGTTGCGATGTTGGTCGCTGGAACGGGTCGAGTTGCGGCCTCCACCGGAATGACACAGTCTATTGGCTCAGGTGACGGAGCAGGACAGGTGGTAGGCGAGGGTGAGGCGGTCGAGAAGCTGGTGACGTCGTCGGGGCTTGGAGAAGCTGTACCCGGTCGGCTCTGCTGCATCGCATGGTGTAGTCGTCTGCCTAGGGTCGCGCTCCAGCTACGGATCGTCCATTCCACTGTCTCTAGTAACCGCACCCGGAGGTCTTGTAGAGCCTCTAGCCAGAAGTCGGGGCTGCCGTCTATGGTAAGGGCAGGATCCGGACCCGGTTGGCCCATGGCTGCTCTGGCCTCCGCCTCGACCTCCCGCATCAGGTCTTGGAGTCTCATGCTGGCCATTCTTCTTTGGAGGGAAACCACACCCGATCAACCGGTAAGACGTTCTGGTTGAGCTGGTCAGGAATTCCGTCTGTGTGTCTATGTATGACACTCCCATCTCCTCTGGGCTTTTGTAGTCCAATCGTGGGAAAAGTCTTTGGGGTCCGCCCCCATGGTTGATTCGAGCAATCAGGGCGGACAAAGAGTTTGGCGCCTTTTGTCTTTAGCCCTCCCACGATGAGGGGGGGGGTTGACTCACTCCTGGGCTTCACGTGGCGGCTTCTTGTGGCGGGAACGCCATCTTGGGCGCCATCTTGACCCAATGGTGTAAAGGCGGGAAAGTTCTTTTAGGGACGAACAAAGTCCAATTGTAGACAATAAAGTCCAGTTTAAGCACAATATACCCGTTGGGTAACGGGCCTGCTCGTATCCTGTTCGTGACGCCATTTTCTGACGCACACCAGGGGCCAGGGTTACTCCCGGTTTAGACAGGCGATTCTTCTCCTTCCTTGTCACGGGTGGACCGCGCCTGCCGGTAGTGGGGCCCGGTGTGGTGCAGATCAAAATTGAGGACGTCTTACGGGAACAGATTAAAGGGGTTTTAATTTGTTTTCTTCGTGACGCCACCTATGAGTAGATTCGGTAAGGGCTACCGACGCTGCGGAACCTCCCGGGGTGATGGACAGCAGCAAGATGTTACGCTCCCCACAGGCTGAGCGGTGATCCCCGGGGGCTGGAGCTGCTCAAGATGTTGTGCGGCAGCTGCGGTTACCTTTAGTTAATGACGGACAGTTCATAAGGAGACACGGACACAGATAGTCTCTGCAACGGTTCTTTACTGTAACCAGCAGGCAGTACATGGCTTACAGTGGTTGAGTAGAAGACCGGGTGGACTCAGCAGTGATAGTGCTCCTCAGAGATCCGCAGTGTACCTCCCTTCTACCTCCTTAGCTTCTCTTGCCAGCGTCGCCCAGGAATACCAGATCGGGTACGGGGAGGCTGCTTCAATGCCCTATCCATGATGTACGTTCTGGATTCTTTGGGGAGCCTTGGGTCCCGCAGTGGGTACACCGCTGGTTAGACGACTGGAAACTGGCTGGTGGTGGGGTGCTCCTATAAAGCTGCTCCTCCACGGGGCTGGTTCGCGTGGCAGAGGTGAACTGCTGCCAGCTTCGGTACCAGTGAACCGGCTGTAAGTTGTGGGCACGGGAGTCTTTTGGGAACCCGTGTAGAAATGCCCATTCCCGGTTGTTAAGGCCTCAGGTGCTGACACCCGACCGGTGACGGCCCAGGGGCCCGCACGAGGTGCGGAGCCCCCGCTCCTCTCCAAGTTCTGTGTTCTCGGCTCTAGATCCTTGGCTCGACTTTTCTCCAACTCTGTTCTGTCTAGATTATTGTCTGTTCTATTTCACTACCCTAACACTCCACCCACCAGGACCTATGATTGGTCCCCTGTTCTAGGTGTTGTATGTTGGGTTGGATCTCAGAGTTAACTATTGCACTGCTTTGTCTAGAGAATATTGCGGCTGCAATACTCCCTTGTGACGCACTCGTTGCGGGGCGCCACACACTCATTTGTACTTTTGCTCTGAAACATCTTCATTCAGGTGCAAAGATTGAGAACATGGCTACATTTTTGGCAATAACTATCCTTAACAAGGGATTCACGCCAATTCTTAAAGTAATGTACGTAATGGGAATGATTATTAGATAACTAGATGGCAGCCCGATTCTAAAGAATCGGGTAGTCTAGAATCCATATATAGTTTATTTAGTAATAGTTAGGGGAGTGCGGTGAAATTAATTGTGTGTATAGAGGTGGCTCAGTGGTTAGCACTGCGCGGTGGCTCAGTGGTTAGCACTGCGCGGTGGCTCAGTGGTTAGCAGTGAGTGCGGTGGCTCAGTGGTTAGCAGTGAGTGCGGTGGCTCAGTGGTTAGCAGTGAGTGCGGTGGCTCAGTGGTTAGCAGTGAGTGCGGTGGCTCAGTGGTTAGCAGTGAGTGCGGTGGCTCAGTGGTTAGCAGTGAGTGCGGTGGCTCAGTGGTTAGCAGTGAGTGCGGTGGCTCAGTGGTTAGCAGTGAGTGCGGTGGCTCAGTGGTTAGCAGTGAGTGCGGTGGCTCAGTGGTTAGCAGTGAGTGCGGTGAGATTGGTCAGCGCAGCGGTGTGGGCAGAGTGGTCAGTGCAGCGCCGTGGGCAGAGTGGTCAGTGCAGCGCCGTGGGCAGAGTGGTCAGCGCAGCGCCGTGGGCAGAGTGGTCAGCGCAGCGCCGTGGGCAGAGTGGTCAGCGCAGCGCCGTGGGCAGAGTGGTAAGCACACACATACACTCGGCTATACTTACCAGCGACCCTGCGTCTTCCCCGCCGCCTGGATCCTGAGTCGACATGTCGCCGCCCCCGGACGACTGGATCCAATATGTTGTCCGGGTAGTTTTTGAAGACATCTTGGACGCTATATTGGATCCAGTAGTTTGGGGGCAGCGACATGTCGACTGAGGATCCAGGCAGCGGACGCAGGGCCGGTGGTAAGTATAGCAGAGTGTGTGTGTATGTGTGTGTGTGTACAAAGTTGAGGGAAGTGTGAACAAAGTGACGGAAGTGCGTACATACACACATATACACACATAGTGTACATTGCATATGGAGGGGTGAGGAGAGTGGAGGCCGGAGGGCAGAGGACAGGGAGAGTAGAGCGGAGGCTGGAGGGCAGAGGACAGGGAGAAACGAGTGGAGGCTGGAGGGCGGAGGAGAGGGAGAGGAGAGCGGAAGGTGGAGGGTAGAGGAGAGGGAGAGGAGAGCGGAAGGTGGAGGGTAGAGGAGAGGGAGAGGAGAGCGGAAGCTGGAGGGCAGAGGACAGGGAGAGGAGAGCGGAGGCTGTAGGGCAGAGGAGAGCAGAGGCTGGAGGGCAGAGGACAGGGAGAGGAGAGCGGAGGCTGGAGGGCAGAGAAGAGCGGAGGCTGGAGGGTGGAGGCTGGAGGGCAGAGGACAGGGAGAGGAGAGTGGAGGCTGGAGGGCAGAGGAGAGCAGAGGCTGGAGGGCAGAGGACAGGGAGAGGAGAGCGGAGGCTGGAGGGCAGAGGAGGGCGGATGCTGGAGGGCAGAGGACAGGGAGAGGAGAGCGAAGGCTGGAAGGCAGAGGACAGGGAGAGGGGAGCGGAGGCTGGAGGGCAGAGGACAGGGAGAGGGGAGCGGAGGCTGGAGGGCAGAGGACAGGGAGAGAAGAGCGGAGGCTGGAGGGTGGAGGCTGGAGGGCAGAGGACAGGGAGAGGAGAGTGGAGGCCGGAGGGCAGAGGACAGGGAGAGGAGGTCGGAGGCTGGAAGGCAGAGGAGGGCGGAGGCTGGAGGGCAGAGGACAGGGAGAGTAGAGCGGAGGCTGGAGGGCAGAGGAGGCTGGAGGGCAGAGGGCAGGGCAGAGGAGGCTGGAGGGCAAGAGGGCAGGGCAGAGAGGGCGGAGAGGCAGAGGCCAGGGCAGAGGAGGCTGGAGGGCAGAGGCCAGGGCAGAGGAGGCTGGAGGGCAGAGGCCAGGGCAGAGGAGGCTGGAGGGGCAGAGGAGGCTGGAGGGCAGGGCAGAGGAGGCTGGAGGGCAGAGGGCCCAGGGCAGAGGAGGCTGGAGGGCAGAGGCCAGGGCAGAGGAGGCTAGGAGGGCGAGAGGAGGCTGGAGGGGCAGGGCAGAGGAGGCTGGCAAGGGGGCAAGGAGGCTGAGGGCAGAGGAGGCTGAGGGGGCAGAGGCAAGGGCAGGGCAGAGGAGGCTGGAGGGCAGAGGCGCAAGGGCAGAGGAGCTGGGGGGCAGACAGGCAGGAGGGGCAGAGGGCAGGGCAGAGGAGGCTGGAGGGCAGAGGCCAGGGCAGAGGAGGCAGAGGGCAGAGGAGGGCAGAAGCGGCAGAGGAGGCTGGAGGGCAGAGGCCAGGGCAGAGGAGGCAGGGCAGGAAGGAGGCTGGAGGGCAGAGGCCAGGGAGGAGGAGGCTGGAGGGCTAGGAGAGGCAGGGCAGAGGAGGCTGGAGGGCAGAGGCCAGAGCAGAGGAGGCTGGAGGGCAGAGGCCAGGGCAGAGGAGGCTGGAGGCGGCAGGAGAGGGGCTGGAGGGGCAGAGGGCAGGGCAGGAGGAGGCTGGAGGGCAGAGGCCAGGGCAGAGGAGGCTGGAGGGCAGAGGCCAGGGCAGAGGAGGCTGGAGGGCAGAGGGAGGGCAGAGGAGGCTGGAGGGAGCGAGAGGGCGAGGGCGGCAGGAGGCTGGAGGGCAGAGGCCAGGGCAGAGGAGGCTGGAGGGCAGAGGCCAGGGCAGAGGAGGCTGAGGGCAGAGGCCAGGGCAGAGGAGGCTGGAGGGCAGAGGCCAGGGCAGAGGAGGCTGGAGGCAGAGCAGGCAGAGGCTGGAGGGCAGAGGCCAGGGCAGAGGAGGCTGGAGGGCAGAGGCCAGGGCAGAGGAGGCAGAGAGGGCAGAGGAGGCTGGGAGGGCAGAGGAGGCTGGAGGGCAGAGGCCAGGGCAGAGGAGGCTGGAGGGCAGAGGCCAGGGCAGAGGAGGCTGGAGGGCAGAGGCCAGGGCAGAGGAGGCTGGAGGGCAGAGGCAGGGCAGAGAGGAGGAGCTGGAGGGCAGAGGCCAGGGCAGAGGAGGCTGGAGGGCAGAGGCCGGGCAGAGGAGGCTGGAGGGCAGAGGCCAGGGCAGAGGAGGCTGGAGGGCAGAGGCCAGGGCAGAGGAGGCTGGGAGGGCAGAGGCCAGGGCAGAGGAGGCTGTAGGGCAGAGGCCAGGGCAGAGAAGGCTGGAGGGCAGAGGCCAGGGCAGAGGAGGCTGGAGGGCAGAGGCCAGGGCAGAGGAGGCTGGAGGGCAGAGGCCAGGGCAGAGGAGGCTGGAGGGCAGAGGCCAGGGCAGAGGAGGCTGGAGGGCAGAGGAGGCTGGAGGGCAGAGGCCAGGGCAGAGGAGGCTGGAGGGCAGAGGCCAGGGCAGAGGAGGCTGGAGGGCAGAGGCCAGGGCAGAGGAGGCTGGAGGGCAGAGGCCAGGGCAGAGGAGGCTGGAGGGCAAAGGCCAGGGCAGAGGAGGCTGGAGGGCAGAGGAGGCTGGAGGGCAGAGGAGGCTGGAGGGCAGAGGAGGCTGGAGGGCAGAGGCCAGGGCAGAGGAGGCTGGAGGGCAGAGGCCAGGGCAGAGGAGGCTGGAGGGCAGAGGCCAGGGCAGAGGAGGCTGGAGGGCAGAGGCCAGGGCAGAGGAGGCTGGAGGGCAGAGGCCAGGGCAGAGGAGGCTGGAGGGCAGAGGCCAGGGCAGAGGAGGCTGGAGGGCAGAGGCTGCTGGAGCCGGCAGGGCAGACTCACCGCGGGCCGGCCATCAGGTGTACTGTAGCAGGAGAGGAGGGGCGGGCAGAGCTGCAGGAGAGGAAGTCCCGCCCTCCCTCCTCTGTAGGCAGACAGCAGGGAGCACGGGTATCCCCAGGGTGTGTGTGGGCCCCCGAGGTGGCGGGCAATGGGCCCCCTCTGCCCCCCGGTATGTAGCTACTGGCTGGAGGGCAGAGGGTGGAGGGGAGTGGCAGGAGGGCACACGGAACTTCCGATATCGGAACGTTCCGTGTGCCGGTGCCTGTAGCCGGGGGGCAGCCTGGCTACAGTGCACTGGATGAGCCTGGGCGAAGACAATCACGGAAGTGGGCGTGGCCTTTTCCGGAAGTGGCCTTCGGGTTTTATATATAAGATAAGCGTAGATGTATGCGCACACTCAGAACAAGGCTTGTTTTAGTCTCTCTTCTGACTCTGTTCAATTTGACAGATCTCTTTGATGTGTATAGCCTGCGTTGCGTCTTCTTGAACAGTTCTGAATTGATTTAATATGTTTAATTTCTGTTGGCAACTTTGGAGTTAATATCAGAAGCTGCTGCTGTGTATGGTCTTTTGTGGTTCTTCAGGTGGGGCAGTGTGTCAGGTAATGCAGTTGTCACCCGTTGATGTTGCTAATAGAGTTTAGTCCCGGTAAAGACTGTGAGCTGGGAGGACATAAGGGCAGTTTTGAACTCAAGCCTTCCTGCTGTCATTGGTCTGGAATTTTCTTTATCTTGTGGGAGTTGCTGTTCTTCCCGGTCCATGGGTGGAGGTGAGGGGGTTTTAGCCTAGGACTGATCAGGAGCAGAGGACAAGGGTGGTGGCCCAGACATCCTCACCTTCAGAGGTATTTCTGGGAATAGGGTGAGCCAGGGACCCCAAGTCTAAGGGTCAAACGAGTTCCCCTCTTTGCCTTTTGCCCATCATTACCATTCTGCTACCTTACTCCTTGTCCGTTATACCAATACATGACAATCTCATGGAAGAAAAGAGAGTGCAGCTCTGCAGGAATTTTATAAGCTGTGTAATTAGTAGAAAAACTTCTAAACCCATTTTTCCCAAAATCACTTTTTTCAAATCAATGGCCGCAATATTTCCAGAACCAACTGGTCACCTGAGTCAGGGCTCATGTTTACATTTTCAGTATATATAGTAAGCGCCGATCTCCTGGACCAGAGTTAAGTCAAAATCTTTATTTTTGTTATAATTTTGAAAGGCCTCTATTGTGCCAAAAATTTCAAAAAATACTCGATCTTCACCATAATGTCAATTTTTTAATTTTCAATTTTTTTTTCATTCTGCTATCGGAGATAGCGACGATAATACTAATTAGGAATCTCTTTTTTTTGTGTAAGACAAGTACATGACCGCCATTCATCATTTTGTTTTCCTCGCCTACATGACTGCATTTTTACAGGACGTATTTATATTCTTTCATAATATAAAAATCTATAAGCAGGGCTGGCATCAGCACTCGACATACCCGGGCAAGTGCTGGGGCCCTGACCAGCTGGGGGGGCCCACTGGCCATCAGGGACAGGCAGCCCTGACAGCCAGGGGCCCATTAGGGACAGACAGCCCTGTGAACAAGGGGCACATCAGGCAGATTCTGCAAGGCACTGAGAGCTCTGCTGAGCTCCCAGTGCACATGGCTGATTTGCATGCAATACTGTAGTAGAGGGATCAGTCATCACCCTGCACCTCATCACACTGCTGCAGGAAGGAGGAAGCTCCACGGTCCCGGGAGCTGCTGCTATAAGGATGTGGTGGGGAAGCCACTGAGGAGGACACAGCCCCGGGGGAGTGGATGGAAAGGAGTATGATCAGCAGTATGGGGGATTATATGTACAAGGGAGGCTGTGCTGATTGATATATAGAGGCTGTGCTGACTGCATATAGAGGCTGTGCTGACTGTATATACAGGCTGTGCTGACTGTATATACAGGCTGTGCTGACTGTATATAGAGGCTGTGCTGGTGTATATAGAGGTTGTGCTGGAGTATACAGAGGCTGTGCTGGGGTATATAGAGGCTGTGCTGGCGGTGTACGAAGGCTGTGCTGGGGTATACGGAGGATGCTGCTGAGGTATATGGAGACTGCTGTTGTGCTGTATATATAATATGGAAGCTGTGCTGGACTATATATATTATTTGGAGGCTGTGTCGGGCTGTATATATTATTTGGAAGCTGTACTGGGTATTATTTGGAGGCTGTGCCGGGCTGTATATATTATTTGGAGGCAGTGGCAGCCCAGCAGCAGCCTCCAAATAATATATCCAGCCCAGCACAGCCTCCAAATAATATATATATAGTCGAGCACAGCTTTCATATTATATATACAACCCAGTACAGCTTCCAAATAATATATCCAGCCCGGCACAGCCTCCAAATAATATATATAGTCCAGCACAGCTTTCATATTATATATACAGCCCAGTACAGCTTCCAAATAATATATCCAGCCCGGCACAGCCTCCAAATAATATATATAGTCCAGCACAGCTTTCATATTATATATACAGCCCAGCACAGCTTCCAAATAATATATACAGCCCGGCACAGCCTCCAAATAATATATATAGTCCAGCACAGCTTCCATATTATATATACAACCCAGCACAGCTTCCAAATAATATATCCAGCCCGGCACAGCCTCCAAATAATATATATAGTCCAGCACAGCTTCCATATTATATATACAGCACAGCTTCCAAATAATATATACAGCCCGGCACAGCCTCCAAATAATATATATAGTCCAGCACAGCTTCCATATTATATATACAGCCCAGCACAGTTTCCAAATAATATATACAGCCCACAGCCTCTATATTATATATACAGCCCGGCAGTCTCCATATTATATATTCAACCCTGAAAAGCCTCTATATTATATATACAGACCACCCAGGAGCCTCTATATTACATATACACAGCCTGCAGCTTCTATACTATATTCATGAATTATAGTATGTGTTAAAGGGGCCCACTGAGACTGTTTCGCCCGGGCCCACAAAAACCTGGAGCCGGCCCTGTCAATAAGCATAATGCAAACATGTACAACTAAATTGTAAAAACCCTATCCCACAATTTGATATACTTTTTGCACCAAAAAATTGCAAAAATAGCATAAAAATCAGATATCAAGACTAGAAGACCCCCTTAATCAGCAGCAATCATGGTCAGCACTGTTGGTGGGTGCAGAGGTTGTAATCACACCCAGGTTCTGGAGCCTAGGGGGCCTCAAAAGTCCCTTTAGTCTATAGAAAATGATTATTGCTATTAAATATTTGCAATAATTGGGGGCCCCGATGGAACTTTCACATTGGGGCCCATGACCAAGCTCTGCCATTGCCTGCAAAACCCTGATTGTTAGGTATGTGTAATGCACAGGATTCGGAGCTTCATGAACATTGATTGATTATTAACATTTATTTGTGATTAATTACTAATGATAATCCAGAAAGAGGCAGAGAGTTTATGAACACACAGGGGGCAACATGAGATCGAAATCCAAGGATTAGCCCTGTGCCCCCATCACCACCCCGCCAGTCTAATGTTTTCAGTCCAGAGATAACCAATACTGGACTTCCTCATTACTCAGCGCTCAGAAGACTTCGTACTTTGCTCCTTGTAAATCTTAATCTTCTCACTATTTTTTGCTCTTATATCCTTATTGGCACATTGTATAATGACTGTCGGCAGAGGCGGGGGCCACACTCTATATTTACTTTTTGCTTTGCCAATAAGGCGGAGATCAGTTTTTCTTCCTTCAGGGAGTGATGCTTTTTTGGCTAACCAGAAATATTATATTTGCATGTTTCGGAGCACAATGGTCCCTTCATCAGGCCGGTTCACAATGCGTCAAGAGCACAAACCTTTCCCTCTGTAAACATGACAATCATGTTTGGTGGAAATGTCATGTCCTGGCCAGAATTCAAGGAACTCCAGAGTACTGGGGAGCCCTGGTTGGGTTACAGTGCCCTGCATGTAAAATAGAGCAGTTGACACCATTACATCAACAAAACGCTTCATATTGTATATTGTTTTTGTGCTGACTTTGTTCTTTTTATCATTATTTTGCTAAAAGATGACCATTTTAGTTCTTACTCTTGCATCTTGAAATCCAACGGAAAACTAATAGAGTTTGTAGTTTCGTTTCTCAAAATGTTATTTGTCACACCATGGTGTACGGATACAAAGCGTGCAGTGCAACACAGAGGAGACAACAGGGATAGAAAAGAAGGCAGGCCCTAGTGATAAGGAGAGGGGACATCCCCTGACACTCACCTAAGTCTGTGCCCTATGCTCCCTAATGTCCTTATACGGGTCCTTCCCCCCCCATTGCCGCAATGTGTCCAGGCCTTCACTCACCCTCAACTTACCCTGGCCAGTGAGATGGACGGCAAGTGCACAAGGCTCAGCTCGACTATAATGCAACAAGCGAAAAGGAAGACAGATAGACACAAAACTAATATACTCCAAAATTCCACAGCGAAACACCAGAGTATCAATAGTAACTCCATAAAGGCTCCTTCCACAGTGATCAGCATAGAAAATAATTCTATCATCTGTGTCAGCTGACCAGACATGTGACTCTTTATAAGGGAGGGGAGTGGCCATCAAAAAGCTGCACCTAAGATTAAGCTACAAAGAACAACCAGACTGGAAAGGGTCATTAACCACTGCAGAAACAAAAGAAAGTGTATACATTTAAGGAACATTAATGGGACCTGATCCATAAGGCGTAGCAACTTTCAGGTCCCACAGTTGTCAACGGTCTACCTAGGGTGGGAGATACCCATGAAGAAGGGCTGAAAACAATAGATTGTGGAGTCAAATTACAGAGGCACCAACTGAGCCTGAGTAGACTTGTCCAGTAGGGGGAGCAGAACACAGAATCTGTCAGGATTCCGGTTCTTCAGTTTACCCTCTGTGTCTCCTCGCCCTTATCCAAGATGGTGTCCGCTACCTCGTTCCTGTCCATATGTTCCTGCTTTCCTGCCTATATAATGATCCATCTTCCAGGCCTTTATTGAGTATTCTGCTAGGATCCCTGGCTCCTTTGTTGCATCTAAAGTTTGTTATCCTCCTTCAATTATTCTGATTTTGCTCTTTCCAGCTACTTGCAGTCTGATGTCCAGCTAACCTACACCTGCTTCCAGTTTGCCTCCTGCATGAAGTTGCTTTCTGTTGTGTGTGTTTTTGCTTCAGCTTCTGCCAGCCTGCCTTGCTTCATGTAAGCTCTGTTTGCTCTAAAAGCTCCACTGCATCTTTCCTGTTAGTTTATTTGGTTGCAGTTGCAGTGCTCAGGAATGTTTCGGACTTTTCTTTTGTTACACTGCACTGCATCCAGTTCTGGACTTGTTCCCAGAGACTATACCGTTTCCAGGCCTTCCTGGGTGTGAATTGTTACTTATAGACTGTTCTGTTATCGGTCTCTTCCAGTGTGAACTGTTCCTAAGAGACTATTCCATTTGGTATCATTGAATGAAATATTATTTGTGCGATTTATGAGCGATTTATGAGTTCTGCTTTGTTTGCTGCACTCTTACAATTGTACTTTTAACACGTGTCTTAATACAGACTTTTAACCATTATACATTTTCTCAGCCATGTTTTTGCCCTCACGCCATTAGATTCCTGAGATATCCATACTAGTTGTTAGAGAATCCCACTTACTTCCCATCATAAGGAATAAGGATTATAGTGAGCTATCCCAATAGAGCAAGGAATCGTGGATGACTTTGTACGTTTGCCAATTTTCTGGACAATGTCTCAGAGAGAGCATAAAGTGGCAGCACAGCACCACATTCTCATCCCGCACCCATCCACTGCCGCTCTGCGTCCATAAACCTGGAGATTCTATTTTATAAGCAGAGGCGTAACTTGAAGCTCATGGGCCCTGATGGAAAAGATCCAACGGGGCCCCCAATTATTGCAAATGTTTAATAGTATTAGTCTTTCTCTATAGACCAAAGGGCCTTTTGGGCCCCCCTAGGCTGCAGGGCCCGGGTGTGATCACAACCCCTGCACCTGTTGTAGTTACACCCCTACTTATGAGAAATATAGGGGAGATTTAGAGCACGCTCAGGAGATTTCACAATTTGGGTGGTTAACGGTTTTCCCCCACAATGGAACCCTCAGAAAGGGTCAAATTTAGGCTAGGTTCAAATTTAGGCTAGGTTCAAATTTAGGCTAGGTTCAAATTTAGGCTAGGTTTTTGCATGCGCATTTTGAGAAAAGCGCAGCTCCATTCACACATTGCGCTTTTTTCTGCTTTTTTCTTTGCGCTTTTTCAGAGCCCATTTTATCACGGGGGCAATGGAAAAGCGCAGAGAAAAATTGCATAAAGAATTGACATCTTGATTCTTTTTACGCCGACGTTTTTGCAGTAAAAGTGCGCGCGTAAAAAAAAAGCACAAATAGGAAGCATGTGAATGGATTTTTGCAAAACCCATAGGTTTTGCTGCACTGCAAATCCAGAATTGCGTTTCACTTAAAAAAGCGCGAGTAAAAAAGTGCAGCAAAACACGCAGGAAAAAGCAGAAAACGCAGCAAAAAGCGCAGAGAAGCAGCAAAATACTCGATGTGTGAATGTAGCCTTACTGCTGACTGACTAGCGTTTTCCAGTGTGGACTGATTGGCTCAGGAAGTGACAGCTACATAACAGTGGCAGCAATTGATGGCTTAGAAGTCAATCCTATTGGTGGAGGAAGAAGAACAGCGTAATCATTCCAGGAATTATAATATGCTCTGTGGCACCACTGTGTGCATACTGTATATGGCACTGTCTAATAACAAGTGTAACACTTTATGGCAATCAGTGAAGGGACTATAACCTGGGACTATTAGCTTCTATGGCCCCATGACCGGACCGGACAGCAGCTTTAGTGACCTCAGATAATTACCAACACCCTCTATTATCAGCTACAGATGGATCTGACCATATTCACAAACCCCCAAATGCACAGAAGAACGGCCGCTACCTGGACACGTCCTCGTTATCTCACACTATAGGTCACATTCCATAAACGACATAAAGCAATTCATCCTGGACTGTGACCTTTGCCTGAAGCTTTAAGGAAATGTTCAACCTGTAAAATATCACACGAGATAATGAGGAAATAACTCAAGAACTCAGAATGGTTCAAAAACTTGCTTCAGTAAGGAAACATCTTCTATAATCACTGACCCCAGCCTGTATACATGTGAGGTGTCAGCCCCGCCCCCTGGTGATGACATCACTGATATAATGACATCACACATGAGGCCACACCCCTTATACTACAGCACCAGCTCCTCATCTATTACTGCTGACACCACCCTGTATACATGTGTGAGGAGTCAGCCCCGCCCCCTGGTGATGACATCACTGATATAATGATGTGGCACCCCAGGGTTTATGTGCTACAGTAACCCCACAAAGGGTTAACTCCCCACACAACCCACAACACTACTCTAGCGCCTCCAGGCCAGAAGGGGGAGACCAAGCTGCTCCCCTATATATCCTGGTGTGGAGAGGAAGTGAGCAGTTCAGTGCGGAGCAGCACTGAGGAAGAAGGACCTGGGTGTAAAAGAGCTGCATTAGGCTCACCCCACGGTCCGCTGTCCAGTTCTATGCCAAGCCAGGGTCTGAGGAACGGAGACAGGAGAAGCAGATGAACACACCTGGGAGACCGAGTTACCCTGAACTCACCCTAGAGGAGCGCACACAACGGATACCGGATCCGAAATTGTGCCTGACACAAACAGCACAGTGAACACCGGATTAGTGAAGGTCCCACATCTTCACTGTACCACAGTGAAGCAACACGGCGGGGTCATGAAACACAGGACAAGACCCAAGTTGCCTAGCAAGTTGGTACCTGTGAGAGGAGACAGGGCCGGTAGCTTAGCTAAAGCGGCAGCAGGGCCACACACACAGAACAGGAGTTAAGAAGCCAAGGACCCGGCCAGAGTGGGAGCAACCCGGTCCCTGAACAGACTCCGTGGACAGTACTCAGCTGAATTACCATCCCAGTAAAAGATCTGGAAAACTACAAAACTGTGAGTCTGTGTAATTCTTGCGCTCGAGCCCCGCTCTCCCTCACAAACTGTTGTCATCACTACTGCCCCGGGGACCAGGCTCTGCCCGTGGAGAGCCGTCACATCACAGGCTGCTATCCATCATCCCCGGAGGTTCTGCAGCAGCGGTGGTCACTCTGACCACATACCACGGGTGGCGTCACAACTTTCTCCCCTGTAAATAACCCCCAACCTTTACTTGTGGACTCGGGACACGGTCCGGACCAAGACCGCCGTGATACCCCAGTCCGGTACTGAATACCCCTTCCCAGTGGGCTCCACAATGACATCACACATGAGACCACACCCCTTATACTACAGCACCAGCTCCTCATCTATTACTGCTGACACCAGCCTGTATACATGTGTGAGGAGTCAGCCCTGCCCCCTGGTGATGACATCACTGATATAATGACATCACACATGAAACCACATCCTTTATAATACAGTAAATTTGCTATTATATCTGGTTGTCTGATCTAGTACATCAGTACATATTGAGATGCCGCTTGGTCTGGACAATGCAGCTCTTCTTACCTTGGACCTGGTTCTGTGTTTGCATTCACCTTTTCGTCTTGTGATGTTGATTCTACTGTTTTGCTGTTTTCTTTTTGCAATAAATCCGGTGATAGAGATTGGTCCACCAGACTCTGTGGCTTTGATGGTGGAAGTGGACATGGTGTTATGGATGCTGCCATCCCGGTTTCTGTTCCTGTTGAGTTGTTGGGTTCGGTCTGTTGCTTCTGGTCATCTTGTGACTCTGATGGTGGAAGTGGACATGGTGTTATGGACGCCCCCATCCCGGTTTCTGTTCCTGTTGAGTTGTTGGGTTCGGTCTCTTGCTTCTGGTCATCTTGTGACTCTGATGGTAGAAGTGGACATGGTGTTATGGATGCTGCCATCCCGGTTTCTGTTGCTGCTGAATTTTTGGGTTCGGTCTGTGGCTTTTGATCATCTTGTGACTTTGGTGGAAGGGTGTAATCGATGGATTCTTCCAAGTTTGTGACCCTGATGATGCAGTTTGTTGCTTTAGAGACTCCTCAGGTTGTAGCTGTGATGGTGGAGTTTGTTCATCTTTTTTCTCCGTCTCGGTTGTTGGTTGTTGTTGAGTTTTATCGGTAGTAACTGAACCTGTTTTGCTATTCTTAAAACATTCAGGTATGAAGTTCCCCATTTTCCTCCCGGATCTTCCTCTCTGGGGTCTGGGATGTTCCTTTTTGGTTATTGATCCTGGTGGTCACTGATCTTTGTCGCTTTCATGGTCGGAGTGAGGACAGGAGTCGCTCTTCTTCTTCTTGTATTCTCAGCCGGTTTCTTCTGTGGTTGTCAGTATCTTCTTTCTTGTAGATCCAACATTGCAGTAAACGTGAAGAAAACTCCAAGTCCCTATAAAGCTTCTGTCCAAGGTGCAAAGAGGAAGAATGCGGAATTCTTATTACATCTGAGATAGCAACTGCTTATAGCATTAACCCTACTCTGCCAGTGCAATAATATGTCATTTACAGCACAAACCAGGCAGAGTCCAAATCTATCTGATTATCACAGGGGAACACAATTTTCATTGAATTACATCTGACATTTGTTTTTGATTAGTTTTTGGCTTCTGAATCCAAAAGTGACCCCAGTTTTTCTCTATAAAATAACTTTTTAAGTTACAGGATACTTTCCCTTTGTCTCTAAAACCATACAAATTGCTCATACAAAGGAAAATAATGCAAACCATAACCTGAATGTAATGTTTAGTTAAAACAATTTTATTGATAAAATGATATGACCCACCCCAGGGCTGTGGGGTACCTGGTTCCGGGCGTTGATTCTCGGGGGATGTCATTGGGGTTTGTGCCCGGTCCCGTAGCCCTGGTGGTCGCTAAAAAGTCGGGGAAAGTAATAAATATAAAAGTAGTTTGTGAAGCCACCTACGGTTCCAGGATGGTTACCAGTGCTGCGGGTCAGACCTCCAGGGTGATGGTAAGGCAGCCAGATGGTTACGCTCCACGTAGGATCTACGGGGCAGTTGTAAAAGCTTGAAGTTGTGACCCGCCCAGTGGCGGGGAAACGTGACCAGGGGCCCGTCCTGGACCTCCGGCATAGGCAGATTGGCCCTGTACAGTCCTAAGCTGATATTCAAGGCTGTTCCACCATACCATTCAGGGCACAATTGCCCCGGTCTCCATGCCATGGTCCAAGCTGCTGTCCTCAGGGTCCTCCTCATCGGAGCCCAGTTGGTCGACTGGTTCTTCAACGATGAACTCGACTATCACCTCGGGCTCAGGTTCGGGTGTCCCAGTGATGCCTGGCTCTGCAGTTGATCCCTCAGGGTCACTAGGCTCCGTTGCGGTGGTGCTAGCATTGTCTCCAGTCAGGCCCTCAAGGTCATCCGTCTGTACCCCATGTCTGTTCCACCATGGTTAAAGGCTGCTGTCCGCCGGGCGGGTTTCTACTGGTTGCCAGGTGCTCGACCAAGGCCTGGTCTGTCACCACCGCTTCCAGCGCTTGCCTCTCCATAGCCCTGCGGGTTAACTCCAGGGCTGTCCATGCTCCATCTTCAGACAGCCCTCAGCTCCTGGAAGGCGGCTCTCCAGAAAGCAGCATCTCCCTCGTGAGTGAGGAGAGGGACCGCCCCTGGATTGCCGGTTGCAGCCCGGGCCTTTTGCTCTACTTCCCGCAAAATGTCTCGCAGTCTGGTTGCCACCATGGTTGCTGGTACCTGGACTGCACCCGCCTTGCTCTGAGTTACGGCCGCACCCTTTCTGCTCTTTAAGGGCGTTAGTTAGGGTCTTTGTTTTTGGCCTTCCCCCTTGGTTGATTGATGACACTCGGGGCGGGCAAACAGTTTCGCGCCTCAGGTATGGCCCTCCCATGGTGAAGGGCCGAGGCACGCCCCTGGGCCAACGCATTGTCCTTTTACATTTTTAGGCCGCCATTTTGGGGCTCTGTTGAAATGGTAGGAAAGAGTTCTTTGTGCGTATAGTGACTGTTGTAAGATCTTTTTGGGCTGACTATAAAAGTTCATACAGTACCCGGTTGCACCGGGCACAAAATCCTGTTTGTGATGCCAGTTTGATGACCCGCCCAGGGGTCTATGGGAACACGGTACCCAGGCGTTGATATGGGGGGTGCTGTCTCGGTGGCTCAAGCCCAGGCCTGAAGCCCTGGTGGTCAACTGAATAACAGGTTAAATGATAAAAGTCTCGTGACGCCACCTGCAGGTTCTGGTGAGCTCACCAGCGTCGCTCTCAGACCGCCGTGGAGAATGGTATTGCAGCCAGCTGTCAAAGCTCCCTGCAAGCGGAGCTGGGTTCCCGGGGCAGCGCTGCCACTGTACTTGTTGTCGTAGTAGCAGCTTTAAGGTCCGCGACAATAAAGCAAAGGAGACCTTTCTGCTCTGCACTGGTTTTACTTGTCACTGGTTACGATGGTACTCAGGTTACAGTTACACAGTCTTTGCGGGTAGCTGGCTGGGTAGTCACTGGGGAGGATAAAGTCTCTTTGAGATTCCCAGAGTACGCCTTCAGCTACGTTCACTGTTCTTTGCTGTCTTGCTTGCGCTTCCTCACTATCTTGGCGCTGTCCTGCACAACCCACTTGTCTACCAGGCACGTTGGGTGCTATGAGATTACCCTTCTTCTCCTTTAAGGGGTTCAATCTGGTTTGGTGCTCCTGGTGGAGCTGCACGTTCTGGACACGGTCGGGGCTGCTGGGCAAACCTGCAACCTACCGGTGTTGATGTCTAGCCACAAGGGTCTGGGTACTTGGATCTTGGGCATACTGGTATCCAAGTCTGTGCCCTTGAGCAGACAATAAAATGTGAAAATAAAATAAAGTTTCTTTGTGACGCTACCTGTAGGTCCGGTGATGGCACCGGCGCTGCTGGAATCTCCAGGGGATGAGCAGCAGCAAGATGTCGTAGCCCTCTACAGGTAGGGCAGTGTCCCCGGGGTGTTGGAAGTAGCACTGCTGGAATAGGGCAGCACTGTGGAGCAAGGCAGATTAATCACAATTCAACGAGAAGAGGCACAGACACGTTACTCACTCTGAACGGGTACTTTACTCCGGTAATCTGCAGGTTTACAGGGTAATGCAGTTCTTTCGGTCAGGGTAGTGGACCGGGTGGTTCTGGTAGTGAGCAGTGTCCCTCTGAAGCTCCACTGATGTTCCTTCTCTATGATATTCTCTGTCCTGCTTTGCTGCCCTGCACAATCCCACTTCTTAAACCAGGCCCGTCGGGTGATATGGGAATCCTCTCTCTCTCCAGAAGAAACCTAACCCAGTTTAGCGCCTCTGGTGGAGACCGTGCTTGGTGTAGGGCGGTTGGATCGTTCTCCTAAGAAGACATCGACCAAGCCGGTAAATTTGCGGTTCAGGGATGGACCTCTGATCCACGTCGGAGCCGGTACCCCACTTCAGACTGGGCCAGGATGATTCAGTTACCCTCTATCTGCCCCTTTCTCTTCTGGGTCACCAGGTTGAGGTGCCCTCCCCGTTACTTCTCCTCTGCTGTTCTGAAACTCTGCTGCTTTCATTTTGCTTCTCACTCTCTCACTCTGCTGCATTGCTCTTTGCAGCTCCCTTCTTAACCAACTCTGTTCTGCTCTCCCCACTCACTATATAACCTAGCTTTCCACCCTCCGGGACCGGTTACCCTAGTAACGGGTGTCTGATTGGTCCCCTATCACTAGGTGTGCGTGTGGTGATGGAGCTTCAGGCTTCGACCACCCCTTACCAGGACAAAGCATACTGCACCTTTTTTTAGGGGTGCAGTACCCTTTTGTAGGCGCTGACTAGCGGGGCGCTACATTGACAGCTCAGGGATAGACTCGCCTGCACTGTGACTCGGAGCCAGTACCCCGTTGTGGACCAGGATTCCTCCGGACCGTGGGTAAGGTCCGGCACTGGGTCTCCTTCTTCCGTCTGGGCCGCCGTTCCTTCAGGCACCCTCCCTGGGGGAACCCTCCAAGGCTGCCTCTTTGCTTTGTCCCTCAGACTAGACTAGATCTGTCTGTTAGTTCCTGCTCCTTCTACCCTAACACTCCTCCCACCGGCACCGGTTACCCTGGTAAAGGGTCGCCAATTGGTCCCGTATGCTAGGTGTAGGTGTGGAGCCCACTGGGACGGGGTACTCGGTACCAGACCGGGTCGCTGCTGGGGGAATGTCACCGAGGTCCTGGTCCGGACCGTGTCCCGGGCCCACACAAGTAAAAGGGGATATTTACAAGGGATTAAAGTTTGTCGTGACGACACCCACAGTGTGTGGTCAATGTTGGGACCACCGCTGCTGCAGAACCTCCGGGAAAGATGTTAGGCAGCTGTAGATGGAATAGCTCTCCGCCGGTAGAGCTGGGCTCCCCGGGGCAGTGATAGTTAAAGTGTATGAATGGAGGGCTGTAATAGGTGCAGTTCACTTACTTTCCTGCTGCTGCAGCCTCCTTCCAGCCAGTGTCCAGAGCTGACAGGCTGTGGCTCTACAGGTGGGACCTTTCTGCTGTCCTGCTGGGAGACGTTAGTCACAGGCAAGGGAGCAATGGCATCATAGAGTTTTGTTTGCAGATAATCATACAAGGGAGTCAGAAGCAGGGTTCACCAGGTTTTACTGTACAGTTCTCTCAGTACAACAGTTCCAGTTACAGTTCAGTTCTTACACGGGTTACAGACTTTCCCCTCCGGGTTCCTTTAAGCTCCCTGCAGCCAGGTTGTTACTCTGTGACCCCTCACTCTCTCTATCGTCCTATCCAGGCTTTATCCTCTGTCTCTGTGTGTGTCTCCGGACAGTGTAGCGGTAGCTCGGACCCTTGTGGGTCCTCGTGGTTGCCACTGAGCTGCCTGTCCTTTGGGTGGGAACTCCAACCTAGAATTGGAGCTCCCCGTCGGTGAATCTGGGGAAACCGGGTAAATCTTTGGTCCCCTTCAGAGCCGACACTCTGCTTCCAGCTTAGCCTCCAACAGTTCTTTCTGCAAGGCACTATCAGGCTCCCCCCTGACCCGTGTGGCCTGCCTATCTGCACTGAGCAGGAGCAGAACTCTATGATCTCCAAGGTGCTGGAGGTCCAGCAGATCATAGAGATCAGCTCCCGGTTCAGTGTCGATGGGCCTCTGAAAACGCGGGGAGCTGATCTCTATGATCTGCTGGACTTCTGCTCCTGCTCAATGCAGATGAGATGAGCATGATCACGTTTGCCACACACAGCACACAGGTTTGGAGGGAGATGGGAGAAGAGAGAAGAGAGGAGACAGGGGAGGGAAGGGGCGCAGCACACAGGGAGCCGGGCCCCTATGTCAGTGCAGTGCACAGTATGTCCAATGTTCTACTGTGGGTCTGTTGCTCTGCACAGTATTTCCAATACTCTGCTGTGGGTCTGGTGCTCTGCTGTGTGGGTATGGTGCTCCGCATAATATGTCCAGTGCTCTGCTGTGGGTCTGGTGCTCTGCACAGTATTTCCAATACTCTGCTGTGGGTCTGGTGCTCTGCACAGTATTTCCAGTGCTCTGCTGTGTGTCTAGTGCTCTGCTGTGTGGGTATGGTGCTCCGCATAATATGTCCAGTGCTCTGCTGTGGGTCTGGTGCTCTGCACAGTATTTCCAATGCTCTGCTGTGTGTCTAGTGCTCTGCTGTGGGTCTGGTGCTCTACACAGTATGTCCAATGCTCTACTGTGGGTCTGTTGCTCTGCACAGTATTTCCAATACTCTGCTGTGGGTATGGTGTTCTGCACAATATGTCCAGTGCTCAGCTATTTTGCTGCAGTTGTGTGCATGTGATGGGCAGGGGCTGCAGAGCATTGCATCCCACCCCACCAGCCCTTCTCTGTGCACTGGCTGCTGCATTGCGCTGAGCACAGGTGTAGACTGGAGGACTCTGCTGCCGCCAGTGGGCTCTGCTGTCTGTGCTCTGCTGTCCGGTGTTCTTTGATGTCACTGCAACAGAAAAATGGCTGTGCCAACGGTGCGTTTTTTCTTTCTGCGGATAAGGTGTGTTTTTGTTTTAATTTCAGTTCCAAACTCTACCAAATTAATGTTTCTGGGAGTGAGGGAGAAAGAGAGAGCAAGTAAGTGCACAGAAAGGAAGGAGATGGGGGAGAAAAACAGTGTACAAGGGGGAGACAGACCCAGAGAGAGAAACAGCACACATGGGGGCGAGACATCATACAGGGGAGGGACAGACACAGGGGAGAGACTGCACAGAGGGGGGAGACACAGTACACAGGGGCAACACAGCGCACAGGGAAGACGGGCACAGAGAGGGGAGACACAGCGCACAGGTGAAACAGCACACATGGGGGAGAGACAGAAGCAGGGGAGAGACACAGCACACAGGGGGGAGACAGGCACAGAGCGGGGAGACACAGCGCACAGGGGAAGACAGGCTAAGAGAGGGATTGTATTTGTGGGGATTGTATATATATATATGTATTACGGTTCGTAGGGATGCTGGGATGAGAACCTCAGGCTGACTTTACACTCCCCAATGACAGGATTACCGCACACTCAGTTATGGGTGCAGTACCCCTATTGTAGCGCACTGACCAGTGAGGTGCCACAGTTTCAGGACAGTCTACAGGGGGATAAGATCAGGGGCCACAATAACAGTCACTCACAGGGTTGATGTTTCCGTTCCTTTACTGATGTTGCAGGTATAGTCCAGGGTACAGGCACTGATGGTACAGGTCCGGGTGGTCTGGTGGCAGTTCAGGATCTCCACATCCTATGAGTTATGAGGCAGTGTGGTGCTGTCTAACTTTTGTCCTAGGCTGCCTGAAGCTAGGCCCTGACCCTCTCCTGCTGTCTTCACTTGAATGGCAGGTGGCGGGAGCCCTGTTGCTGTGCACCACTGTATCTGACTCACCGTGAGCCGGGTTCTAAGGTCTCAGGCGCTGGCTGCAGTCACAGTTCGGTGCCTGAGGCTGTAAGGGCCCGGTGGTCAATGCACGATTAAATGAGAATAAAGTTATAGTATTGTTTCGTGACGCCACCTGTGGGAGTCCAGTGATTGCATCGGTGCTGCTTGGACCTCCGGGCATGAGCTGCAGCTAGATGTATCCGCTCCCCACAGGACGAGCAGGGTTCCCCGGGGCAGTTAATGGAGTTGGAGGGAATAGGGTAGCGCGGTCAGTGTAGTGCGGATGGAAGAAGGGACGCGCACACATAGTCTTTTGGTATCTTTACTGATGTTGACGGGTACACGCGACCGGAGATGAGGTAAAACACTTCAGGACTTTCCACAGCGAGCAGGGTTATAGGCTTCCTAGTGTCCGTTACTCTGCTAGAATCTGGCAGGCATGAAACCCGACCAAACCGTTACTGCACTTTCTTGTGTGACTCTGCACACTCTGATTTGCTGCACTGAGGGCACTTCTATGGGATTCCTGTCTTGGCCTAGACTCCGGGCTCTCATTTGGTGGTGCTTCGAGTGTCCGGGGAGCTAAACCCCCTATTTTTAGTGCTGGTTTCTCTGCAAGGTCTATACTGTGGCTTTGTAGCTCGGACCCAGTGACCGGAACTCTGCTAGGTGAGTCGGTATGACTCCTTTGCCCCTTCTTGTACTCGTTCTCTCTCCTTTTCCTATGGCCCTTACTCTGTGGGTCTACCACTTTCCAGGTGTCTCTGGTATGGGCCTAACGTGGCTCCTGTACCAGGTCAGCTCTCCTAGCTGTTCACAGTTCTCTAGTGACTGCACACTCTGGTGTTTTCCCTCCAGAACCCGTATTTATAGGGGGAACTGGCTTAAGGCAACCAGTGAAGCTCCCCCTACAGGTCTGGGGTGAAAGGTGTTGTGTGTTAGTGGGGTCTGCTTGCTGTGTTACATCCTTCCATGTCCCAAGGGAGTCTGTGGTGACCTGGTACAGGGCGCCACATATCCACTGCGATCCATGACTCTGTTATGCAGCTGTGCCTTCAAATGCTGCTGTGGCCAGGAGATCTGGAGTCTCCCTGGCCTCCGGTCTTTACTGTTGGGCTGTTGGATCCCTCACAGTCACAGACTCTGGTGTCCGCTTTTTAGCACTGCTTCTCTCTGGGGTGAACCGGTATGGCTCCACTCCCCCTGGCAACTCCTCTGTGCCTCCGACCCTTGATCTAGGGTCCCTCACACTGACTAGTTGCTCTCACTGGTACGGGCTTGGCGCAGCTCCGTCACCAGGTTGTCTTCACAGTCCTCCCTGGAACTGCACTCCCTAACTCCGCCTCCAAGCTTGAATTTATAGGGGACCTTGCCTGAACTCAGTTTATAGTGCTCCCCCTTCAGGTCTGGAGTGGAAGGTGTTGTGTACGGGTTTACCAAATCTGCATTTTTTAGCTAGAAAAACACTGTAGCAAAAACACACAATTTTTGGTGCATATTTTGCCTTGCTTTTTTTTAATGCAGCCTATGTGAAAAACAAAGAAACAATTAACATGTTGATTATTTTTTCTGCACCAAAATCTGAAAGGAAAAAAACCTGAATGTGGACACAACACTTCAAGATTGTCACTGAATCAGCTGACATGGGTTTTTTCCTCAGAATTTTTCAAAAACACTTAAAAATCGCACAAAAAGTGCACCGTGGGCACTCAGCCTTAGTGTTACGAGTGTCTCTCTTACCTGGGAGACTTGTGACAGGTTTGGGGCCTTATGTCTGTATTGGGACTTCATATTAAACGTGTTTCTTTCCCCTGGCAGTTTAGGAGTTAATGTAAGTTTCTGTTGCTAGAAGACTTCCTAGTTCAGGGGTCTCAATCTCCAGGTCTCGTGGGCCGCACACAGTGCAGGTTTTCAGGATTTCCGTAGAATTTGACAGTTGGTCATTTTGAATACCAACTGTCAAATGTTATGGAAATCCAGAAAACCTGCACTGTGTGCGGCCCACAAGACCTGGAGATTGAGACCCCTGAGCTAATTCTTTGTCTAGGTGTGGCTACTTTGTGGTCACTCCCACTCCCATTGCCTTTATATGGTCACATGGTTCTAGCATACCTTGCTGGTGATTGAACTTCATTCCTGGCCAAGCTTCCTGACGTGAAGGCGCTATTCTGGAGAGCTGACGTCTGCCAAGCTGTCTAGTGCCAAGGAGCGTGGCAGCAGGCATGAAGTTGTTTTTGTGATCCTTCTGTCTGTCTCCCTTTCCCTATTATTGTTATTATTGCAGTGGTTGGAACTATTGATCCCGCCGGCTATTTCCCTATTGAGCGCTACCATCAGGGCAAGAAAGGGACTAGGTATCCTGATCGGCAATGTGTTAAAAGATCCCATATAGGGACGATAGGGAGATCAAGGCACAGCCCCAGGTGAGTGCAGGAGGTCACTTCTCTCCCGTTTCATATGAGCAGGGCCCTCTACTGTATTAGTGTCCCCCAGTATCTCTCCGTCCATTGTTGTGTATAGTGCACTGGACACGTTTGGTCTGTGCGCCTTTTTCACGCACTGTATCTGAATGCTCCCTGCATTCAGCATGACACTTTGAGTCGGAGACATCTGATTCATTATGAGAAGTTTGCCTTTTATTGATCCAGGAGCATCTGAAAAGTCTTGTGTGGCTCCATGGGCCTTACCACAAATCTGACTCCATTCAGTGACTGGAATAAGATTTGTGCCGTAAGGTAAGCCACATCTATAGAAGAATTAGATATATGGGTTTTTCCACGCTTGTTTCTCTCCTTACTGCCCATGCTCTATCCGTTATGATGAAATTTTCATTAAAAAAAGTGGAGCAAACTTTTTGCACAACCTCACATGGAACAAATATTTTGTGTCTTTTCCAAGTTGTGTTTTACATCAGGTTTCTAGCCATTGGCTCTGGGCACCGTTACTCACTGTGACTGAAGGCTGCTTCAGAATATCAGGAAGTGTTATGATGATATTTGGGGTTAGTTGGATGCCCCAGTCATTAGTGTTCAATTTTTTCTATAAATTATAAATGGGTCAATTTTTTTTTTGCGATAAGGTTCTGCCAAATTAGAAAGATTATCGATAAAATAGCAGTAAAATCAAATATTATTAACATGTTTGGATGCGGAGATGTGTGATCGCTCAAAAGTACCCATAAATATAGTTACTTAGAGGGGGGTTACATGAGAGCCCATCGCGGTACCCTTTTATTGATGATATATTATGTTTTGAAATGTAAAAAAGTTATTGGTGAGAATGAACTTTAGGATGAATATTAGATGTGTCTCATTAATTCTTTTATCTTCACAAAGACTCAGTTTAATGCATTGTATAATTTAATCTAATGTGTAATGTTAGTGTATAGCGCTGTTACATCTAATGTGATGAATGTATGCATAGTGTATAGAATGAGGAATGATGTGTAAGTGTATACATTGAGGAATGATGTATAGTGAATAAAAGACTGGCAGCCTGCAGTGGCTGACACTAACATAGGCTACTATAAGAGCTGTGACAATCAAAATTCCATAAATTAACCAGTATCTCGCCCCCCAATCCCTAGATACCATACAGTATCATTCTATAGGTGCTTGTATTCTCTCTTTCTTCTTTCTCTTTCTTGCTTTCTTACTTTCTTTCTATCAAATTTCCTGACACAATTCAGCACAACTGCTTCACTCATCTCTAATGTTTGTATTTCCCTAAAGAGACACATCCAGAAATAAATATTTTTTTTAATTCAGGATGATAATTACACTCTATTTTACAAGTATTATGATTCCAGTGGGTTGTAGTAGCTGATACAGATGGTACATCACCTGTCCGGATAAAAAGATCATCAATGTAACGTCCATAGCAGTCAGTAATTCATAAAATTGCATTGTTTGTTGTATTAATGTATTTCTCTTTCTATGTGGTCAAATGCCATAATGTGGCCTCATGATTTTCAGGCCCAGCTAAAAAAAACATCCAACGTTGAGTTTTCTCATGCAAAACCAATCTGCGGGGCATCAGATCTGTCAGTCCAAGTATTTACTTCCTGTAGAAGAAATGAAGAGACGAGAGTTATATATTCTCCTATGTTCTTCACTCCTGTGTATGATAGGTGATGTCTCTACACATTGGGGTCTCTGGCCTTGTGCCAGTTTGCTCAGCTTTGGGCCGCTTCGCTATGAATTCTTCATTTTTTGCCTGATGCTAAACCCTTCACCTACTACACTGATAACAATAAGGACAATGGTTTCCAGGTCACTTATCTTTACATCTCTGGACTCTATAGGTGATTTTGTACATTTTGCAAGAAAGAAAATATTTAATAATTGTGAAGAGGCGGATATAAACCCACAATATCATCTGTACTGTGCTGATTATTTCTGTTATGTTTGGGTGAGAGATTGGTGTTTGTTGTGCTTCTCAGGTGGGTTGTGGGCTCTGGCTTCTGGTCTTGGCTTTGTCCCTACTTTCCTTATTTGGTTTTGTACTGCACTGTTTTATTTGGTTTACTGGTGTGTTTGACCCCATTGTGGCCTGTGTGCCCGATCACCAGCCGCCACGCTACTTACCGCCTGGGATGGGCTCTACCAAACGGGTGACAAGTACCCGTGACTTACGGGTGCACTAGTAGTGTGACGGCTAGTGCAAAGTCTGATGGGCATCCTGCACTTGTTGGCCTGCAGTCCAGACATTTCACCAATACCCTGCATTACACCTTCAAAACAGGATTAGAATGTTAATATGTTATGGATAAGGAAAGGGAGCTGAAATGTTACTAGATGGATGGATGGAGAGGGTTTCTCCTTTATTCCTTTGTACCTTTCACATCTTTCACTGTCAGCTCCAGTGTCTCCTCCATATCTCTCCCAGCAGCACCCTCCAGTGGTATCATTTAGTAATGCAGTGTCTGGATGTGTCTGCACTATCTTTTGGAGGCCCCCTTTTCAGCTCCCTTTCGGAATCCCTAACATATTAACATTCCAATCATGTTATGAAGGATTCTCTCTCTCTGAGGTCACATGGAGGTTTATAGACCTTTTTGATCCATCTGGAGTTCTCTTCTAGACATTACAATTTACTGTATTTTTGCATTTTTTTCTCTCTTCATATAATGTGACCATTCTCAGGTGTAATATGGCTTGATCATGATAGAGTTTATGTTTTTTGGTCCTTTTAGTCTTGGGAAATTATATCACATGCTACAAGTTGTAATTATTTCTTTTTCTTAAATTGTACATCCCATTATCCTAGTCTGATGAAGGTCTTTCTCTCCTAAAATGACATTGATTTTGATTTTATTTCTGGATTGCAATCTCTTTTATATATTTTTTTAATGTCTTTTATGGAGTGGTCTCCTATCCAGGCACCATATTGTCATACAGAATAACGTAGATTTCAGTCATCATAAGAGAGTAGAGTAGAATACCGGGCACCACCACACCTAGACGCTAATAACCGAACCTACAGACATCGCAATCAATAGAGCCAGCATCTCTGTAGAGGTGCGATTTCCAAAGCACAGTCTATAGAAATCCAGAAATGAAGATAAAGAGTGATAATCACCAGGCTTCGGCTTTAAGCTTTATTTTAAGGTCAAAGAAACAACATGAAGGCAGGAGGGAGGTTGGGGTTGGACAACGGCCGTTTCGCCCTGTGTGTGTAGCGTGAAACGGCTGTCGTCTGACCCCAACCTCCCTCCTACCTTCATGTTGTTTCCTTGACCTGAAGATATTTCAGTACTATATATGATGATAAAAACAAAAAAAATTGAGAATTTAACTTCAAAAAGAGTTTTTAATTTATGTTGTCATTTTCTGAGACTTGCTACGTTTTTATTGTTTTATTGATGATGCTGTCCTTGTCCAAAGAACAAAAATATCCTCCAACAAAATGAAGCCATAAATGGATTCATTGTATGAAATCACAGTAGCAACATATTTATTTTTATAACTTGGGGCTGTGCGAGACCCCATCGCAGTCCCCCGAAGCTGCAAATACAAATAATGTGTTCTCCAAAGCTGAAATAGATTTTCATCAGCACAAACTCCAATAAAGACAGAAGAAAAGTTTTTTTTCTGATTAGTGAGACTGGAATCAGCACAGAATGTCTTCCTTATAAAATGACTCTAGTGTCTTGTATGGGAACCATGAGGACGGTGAAAACGTAGTCACTTCCATTTGGGGAACTCAAGTGATTTACATTTAGTTCATTGGTGATTCTATGACCTGTTCTCTGGATGGATGGCGGTTATCATGTGGTGTAACCTTTTTATGTCTATAAGGAAAGGTTGCCGGTGTCATTCTCCTATTCAAAGTCCTTTAATAACACACCATGTTTAAAAACATCAGTGGACACATACAGGGGACCGATAGATGCGTTTCGAGGGATAGCCTCTCAGTCGTTAGCAAATGACACATAAAACAGTGGATACATATATACATAACCCCCCCCCCCCCCCGAACAAACATCTGAAATCAATTAACACAAATTAAAACCAGGACCTAGATTAACCCTTGTCACGCCAATTGTTCATGGTGGAAGCTGGTTAATGTTCACATACGTATGTAAAAAGCCGCAAATAGTAATCTTTACAAAGGAAATCATTCAAAGTGCTAATATAACACAAATATATAAATCAAGAATATAATACACAAGATGACAGCGTCTGTTACCATGTTTTATTCCCATGAATTATATGAGAATGCTGCATTTACAGACATTCACCGTTTGCCCTTTACTGATTATTTCTTCATTTGATTTTTGGTAGACAAATATTATTATTTTTATTGTATATTCTGAGAGATGCCCTTATGTTTATATAATTATTCTTTTCATATATTCAATTATTTATTTATGATTATCTTATATATATTCCCAATTATTTTTCATTTTACATTTATTATTTTTACAGTTATTGATGTTGTATTAATCTATTACAATTCATTGTTATCTTCATTATCAAATAATTTCAACAAATTACTTTGAAACTGTATCCACATCTCAAATTTATTTTATTTTGTTTATATTCCAAACTATGATGAATGCCCAACCATTCTAAATGTATTTAGATATTATTCCCCATGTACTAATATGTAATAATAATGAAAGAGAGAATGTTTTAAGACATTTCTATCACTTTCAGCAAAGTCACATACACTAAGATTTCTATGCCTTGATTCAATTTGGGACAGCCTATATGATGATGTCATGTGTTTGGAAGCTTCTGATAGGTTTATTGGCAACATCTAAGTTAATTAGAGACACACCTTGGAAGTATTTTAATGGTTCATCCTTGGGTGTAATTTCCATATACCTGAAGGTGCCCCATTTATCTATACAAACCATTATACTCAAGTAAAAACAAAATGGGATGTTCAGCCATCATACCACTCAGGAAGGAGATGGGTTTTGTGTCCAGAAGATGAGCGTGCTTTGGTCTGACATGTGCAGATCAACCCAAGAACAAAAGCAAAAGACTGTGTGAAGATTATGGTGGAAACTGGTAAGATTGTGTAATTATCCACAGTGAAACGAGTCCTGTATCAACATGGGCTGAAAGGCCGCTCTGCCAGGAAGAAGTCATTACTCTACAAGAAAAAGAAAAAAGCCACACAGGAACAAGGACACATGTCCTGTGATCTGACGGAACTAACATTGAACTGTTTGGCCATAATGACCATCATTATGTTTTTGGAGGAAAAAGGGAGAAGCTTGGAAGCCTAAGAACACCATCCCAACTGTGAAACACGGTGGAGGCAGCATCATTTTGTGGGGTTGTTTTTCTGCAGGAGGGACTGGTGAACTTTACAAAATAGATGGCATCATGAGGAAAGACCATTATAAGATTATACTGAAGCAACCTCTCAAGACATCAGCCAGGAAGGTAAAACTTGGGCAGAAATGAATCTTCCAAATAGAAAATGACCCGAAGCAACTGCCATACTGGTTACAAAGTGGCTTAAGGATAACAAAGTCAATGTTTTGGAGCCATCACAAAGCCCTGATCTCAATCCTATTGAAAATGTATGGGCGAAGCTGAAAAGGCTGCGAGCGACGACCTATAAACATGGCTCAGTTACACCAGTGCTGTCAGGAGGAATGGGCCCAAATACCTACAACTATTGTGAGAAACTTGTGGAAGGATCCAAAACATTATACCCAACTCATACAGTGTAAGGGCAATGGTACCAAATACTAATGAAATGTATGTAAACTTGTGACTGCAGAAAGTAATAAAAAAGCCTTAAACCATTTTCTCTCTTTATTCTGGCATTTGGCAAATATGAATAATTATGGTTCATCTTAAAGGTTTATTCTGGTTTCAGGTCAGATAGTGAGAAAATCATGCAGAAGTGTCTTTCTATATAGTGTATGGAAACTTCTGGTTTCAGCTGTATACACATACAAACAGACATACACTCACATACCTGCTGTTCTCTCCCCGGCAGCCAGTGATATAATGGCCTCCCTCAGTCTGATCACATGGTCACCGGTTCTCTTGTCTTGCTCGCTGTAGAGCAGTAGATCGATGGCGTACTTCTTGATGCTCGGCTGAGTGGTTAGAAGTCTTTCCTTTTCCTCTAAGCTGCTGTCCTCCAGATCATCGATCACCACGATCACATTCTCCCTACCTGAGGACATGAGATGGGGGGTATCTGTGAGCGCACGGTATATACAAGCTGTCCCCTCAGCAGTCATTCCTGTGATACTTACTGAGACTTTCACTCATGGCCTCCAGCTCCTCATCGTACAGAGCGCCGTTCACATCGGTCACATTCACTCGGCCCCTGTTCTTGGTGTGATACAGGATCCCAAATGTGCAGCGTTCTAGATCTTCATAAAACAGATCAGTGTCATTATTGGATATATAAGAGGGTCTGACCCTGGAGACCACCGGACTCAGATCTGGAGACATGAGCTCCGTCTCTATCCAGGAGTAATCAGTGTTAGAAGATCGAGAGAAGATCCCGACAATCCCGAGATTCTGAAAGAAATAGAAATATTCAGTAACTACCGGACCTGAGTGATGAAGAGGTCCAATAATGTGATACAGTCCCCTGTGCTCTGTTTATTCTGTCCCACTACTGGCCGAAGTGGTAAAGATGAACTGTACCTGTCAGGAAGATACACCAAAATAATATCTTATACACCAAACAATGTTTCACTTCATCCTCCTACTTTTTGTTTGTGTAGAACCAAATCGTAAGTGCAGATCCATGAGGTCACTGGGTAGGAGGGCCAGGTGGTCACAAAAGCCGGACACACAGTTTGTGGTATTCAGACCCTGATGAAGGACACAGCAAGACCTGTAGCTGTGAGGCTGAATCATATCCCTTCTCAGGGGAGACTTGCCCCCTTAAGCTTGGGAATATCACAGTGACACAGGTTTAGTAGTTTTCTTATTTTAATCCCGTTTTAGTTTCATGTAACTTGTTTATATTATTATTATTATTATTATTATTATTTATTTATATAGCGCCATTAGGTTCCATGGCGCTTTACATGAGGATAAGGGAGACAAGAACAAGTAGACTAAATCTAGGCGATCGGGACGTACAGGTACAGGAGGGGCAGGGACCCTGTCCACGAGGGCTCACAGTCTATGAGGGGCGGGTTAGGATACAGTAGGATGGGGGAATGTCAGGTATGAGGCGGTCGCCTGGGTCTCATGGCAGGTTGTAGGCTTGACGGAATAGGTGAGTCTTCAGGTGACACTTGAAGCTACTCAGGGTAGGAGAGTGTCTGACGTGTTCGGGCAGGGAGTTCCAGAGTTTGGCAGATGCCCGGGAGAAGTCCTGGACTCGGTTGTGCAAGGAGGTGATGAGGGGGAGCAGAGGAGGAGTTCTTGGGAGGAGCGGAGGTTGCGTGAGGGTAGGTATCGGGAGACCAGGTCGGAGATGTATGGTGGGGCCAGGTTGTGTATGGCTTTGTACGCCATGGTTAGTGTTTTGAATTGGGATCTCTTGGAGGCGGGGAGCCAGTGAAGGGCTTGGCAGAGGGGGGAGACAGGGGAGTAGCGGGAGGACAGGTAGATTAGTCGGGCAGCGGAATTGAGGATAGACTGGAGAGGTGTGAGGGAGTCAGCCGGGAGGCCATTGAGAAGGAGGTTGCAGTAGTCAAGGCGGGAGATGATCTTGAGCTGGAGCCAGATGGATGTGGTGAGGGCCTCGATGTGGGGCTTGAAGAATAGGGAGGAGTCAAGGGTTACCCTGAGACACTTGGCTTGGGGGACTGGGGAGAGGGCGCAGTCGTTGATGCAGATGGATAGGTTGGGAGGTGGGGTAGAATTTCTTGGGGGGAAGACTATGAATTCAGTTTTGTCCATGTTGAGTTTAAGGAAGCGAGCAGAGAAGAAGGATGAGATGGCGGAAAGGCATTGTGGGATTTTGGAGAGTAGGGAGGCGATGTCAGGGCCGGACAGGTAGATTTGGGTGTCGTCGGCGTAGAGGTGGTACTGGAGGCCGTGGGACTCAATGAGTTGCCCTAGGCCGAGAGTGTATATGGATAAAAGTAGGGGTCCCAGGACTGAACCTTGGGGGACTCCGACAGGAAGGGGGTAGGGTGAGGAGGAGGTGTGGGAGTGGGAGACGCTGAAGATCCGGTCAGCTAGGTATGAGGAGATCCAGGAGGGGGCAAGGTGGGTGATGCTGAGGGGTTCCAGGATCCGGAGAAGAAGGGAGTGGTCAACTGTGTCGAAGGCAGCAGACAGGTCAAGGAGGAGGAGAATGGAGTAGTGGTGTTTGTTCTTGGCGGTCAGTAGGTCATTGGTGACTTTGGTCAGGGCTGTTTCGGTGGAATGGAGGGGTCAGAAGTCGGACTGTAGGCGGTCGAAGTGGGAGCACAAGGAGAGGTGAGAGGACAGTTCGGAGTGGACATGTTGTTCAAGTAGCTTAGAGGCGAATGGGAGAAGAGATATGGGGCCATAGTTAGAGACAGAGGTAGGGTCAAGTGAGGTTTTTTTTAGGATGGGCGTGATTAGGGCGTGTTTGAAGGCCGAGGGGAAGGCACCAGTTCTAAGTGAAAGGTAAAAGAGGTGGGTGAGGGCTGGGATGAAAATGGAGGTGTGGTTGGGAATGAGGTGGGATGAGAGCAGGTCGTGGGCGCTGGTGATGAGATGTGATTTTGACAGGAGGGAGGAGAGTTGGTCTTCAGTTATGGGAGGGAAGTGGCTGATGGAGGAGGAGGGCAGTGTAGGTGGGAAGGGGAGTTGTGGGGATAGTGGACCGAAGCTGTTTCTGATCTTGTCGATCTTCTCCTTGAAGAAGGTCGCAAAGTCTTCAGCAGAGATGAGGGGAAAAGGGGGAGGAGCAGGCGGGCGAAGTAAGGAGTTGAAAGTTTTGAAGAGCTCTTTGGGGTTGCGGGACAGAGAGGTTATTAGGGATGAGAAGAACACTTGCTTGGTGGTAGCAAGTGCCGTCTTGAAGTCAGTGATGGATTGCTTGAACAAAGTGCTCGGGGGTGTGGGACTTTTTCCATCTCCTCTCGGCGACCCTGGACGCCCATCTCAGGTTTTTAGTGAGGGTGGTGTGCCAGGCTTGCCTGTTAATGCGTGGAGCATGGAGAGTGAGGGGGGCCGCTAGGTCAAGAGCGTTCGTTATGGTGGTTTATATCGTATTGTATTGTCCCAGATCTATTAAACACTGAGTTCTGTCTTCAAAACGTTTTTGTGCAGAGTCCTTGCAAGAACCGTGCAAGTGTTGGAGGAGACGGCGTCTCTGTGCTCTGAACATAATTACATTCATTAAATGAACTCATTCTTCTCTGGTCATCCCTATAGATTTCAACTCCCAACCTCAGGGGCCTACATAAAAATCATGTGGCCCCATAAACAAAGCTCTTGCACTCCCCCCAAAAAATAAATAATATTCGTCTTTGTCAAGTAAGAACATATCTCACAACTTTTCAGTCCTTACAAAGTAATTTTGCTCCTGTCGAAGCCTTCAGATTCCTCTTTCATTGCAGCTATAAAGTCTGATACCAATAGCAGTGTCCCCAAACACTGTATGATCCCTCCAGTGACCTCCTCCACAGTAGCCTCTGCTCACTAGTCAGACCTTAGGTCTGCTCTTACTGCACGCTGGGCCCTATCTGACCTCCTGACAGCAAACCACCCACCCCCTATAGACTGTGAGCCCTCGTGGACAGGATCCTCTGCCCTAATGTACCTAATTTATTTTCTGGCTGGAGGATTTGGGACGCTCATCTTTGCAGAATTGTTGTAATTCAGCCACATTGGAGGTTTTCGCCTTTTATTGCCACAGCATCTCAATCGGATTAAGGTCAGGACTGTGACTCGGCCGCTCCAAAGTCTTAATGTCTTTCTTCAGCCATTCAGAGGTAACTTGCTGTTTTGGATCAATGTCCTGCTGCATAACCCAAGTGCTCTTCATCTTAAAGTCATGGACAGACGGCCTTCATGTAGAGGTCACAGACTGTTGGACATTCTCCTTCATGCAGAGGTCGTGGACAGACGGCCGGACATTCTCCTTCATGTAGAGGTCATGGACAGATGGCCAGACATTCTCCTTCATGTAGATGCCACGGGCAGACGGCCGGACATTCTCCTTCATGTAGACGTGATGGACAGACGGCCGGACATTCTCCTTCAGTATTTTTTGGTGACAGCAGAATTCATGGCTCCATTTACCACAGCGTCTTCCAGGTTCTGAAGCAGCAGAACATCCCCAGACCATTACACGACCTCCACTATACTTTACTGTTGGGATGATGTTCCTTTTCTGAAATGCTGTCACTTCTTCACCAGATGTAATGGAACATTCACCTTCCAAAAAATTTAACTTTTGTCTGGTCAGTCCACAAAGTATTCTCCCAAAAGTCTTGGGGGTCATCAAGATGTTTTCTGGCAACACTGAACTGAGCCTTTATGTTGTTTTTGCTCAGCAGTAGTTTTCATCTTGGATCTCTGCCATGAGGCCATCATTGCCCAGTCTCCTTCTTATGGTGGAGCCATGAACACTGACCTTATCTGAGACAACTGAGGGCTGCAGATCTTTGGATGTTTCTTGTGGGATCTTGTGTGACCTTAGGGCCCCTTTACACACGGCTACATTTCTTGGGTGGCTACAGGTAACTTACTGGTTGCAGTGAAATCATGGAGACAAGGTTCTATCTTGTTGCTGTGTACAAATGGAATAATCTCTCCATGATTTCACTGCAACCAGTAAGTTACCTGTAGCCACCCTAGAAATGTAGCCGTGTGTAAAGGGGCCCTTATGGATGAGTCTTGGGGTAATGTTGGTTGGCCAACCACTCCTGGGAAGGTTCACCACTGTTCCATGTTTTCACCTCTTGTAGATAATGGTTCTCACTATGGTTCACTGGAGTCCCAAAGCTTTAGAAATGTCCTTGTATATTTTTCTAGACTGATAGATCTCAATTACTTTGTTTCTTATTTGCTCCTGAATTTCTTTGGATCGCGACATGATGTCTGACTTGTGAGGATCTTTTGGTCTACTTCACTTTTTCAGGCAGGTCCTATTTAAGTGACTTCTTCATAAAGAACAGGTGTGGCAGTAATTATACCTGTGCATGGCAAGGGAAATGGAATTCAGCTTCCCAAAGATGGGCTAAACCACAGTTAATTTATGTTTTAAGAGTATGGAAACAACCACTGTTTCACACAGGGCTCTGTGGGTTTGGATTTCTTTTTCCCTTAATAATGAACACCTTCCTTTATAAACTGCATTTTATGATTACTTGTTTTTGTTGTCTAAACAATAAGAAAAAGAGATATATAGATAAAGATAGATAGATAGATAATAAGTGACGGCTCTCACCCTTGTAGTTCTTGTTTCTTCTTCTCCATGATCTGCTGAAGACAAAGAAAAAACATCCTAGTATCGTCCCTAGATCTCATATCCATTTTAAAGCAGGCCTTGAAATACTGTAAAAATACAGAAACAAGCAATAAAACCAGATAATAGGCCAATAGAGTTAGAAGGCAAACTCAAAATTGACAAAAAACAATAAAAAGAACGAGTTGTCAGCCCAGACATGGTATAAATTCAATCAATTTATTGGTACATAATTAAAATATACATAACACATATAAATAATACATCAAAAAGATCAAATACACCACGAAAATCATGCTGGAATACAATTATTAAAGTGCCACATCATCACATATGACAACAGAAATATAAGTGAAAAAAATACTAAAGGTGAGGAAGTAATAAAGTATACATAAATGCCATAAAATATAAAACCGGCCATGTGTACAAATACAAATTACACCCTGATGGAAAATTGAAAGCACAAAAAGTAAAATACAGTGTACTCAAGGACAAATCTCATAAAGTGACCAGTGAAAAAAATATATATAAATAATGAGCAGAAATCCAGATCTATTAGTCAATGGAGCCGGAATCAAGCAACCTCTCCCTGAATCATACAAAGTTAATTTAACCAGAGAGATAATGACCTCCTGTGTCCCTAACCAAATGGACACAGGTTACAGATCTAATATATAAAAGCCGAAGGCCACTTCCGGAATACCCGAAGGGTACTTCCGTGATGGCCTTCGGACCCATGCTGGTGACGTCACCAGTGCAGGGTAGCCGGCCGGCACAGGGAGCGGCAGAGGAACGTTCCGCTCTCGGACGTTCCGTCTGCCCTCCAGCCTCTGCCCTCCAGCCACTAGCGTAGGCAGGGGGGGCCCATTGCCCGCCACCTGGGGCGGCCCCGCACACCCTGGGGGGACCCGTGCTACCAGCAGCGGCTGCCGTGTGGCCGGAGAGGAGGGAGCACGGGACTTCCTGTCTTGCTGCTCTGCCCACCCCTCCTCTCCTCCTGCAGCAGACGCGCTGTAGAAGCGCCCGCGGTGAGTCTGCACCCCCCCGCCCATCTACCCCACTGCCTCCAGCCTCTCCTCCTCCAGCCTCTCCCCCTCCAGCCTCTCCCCTCCAGCCTCTGCCCCTCCAGCCTCTGCCCCTCCAGCCTCTGCCCCTCCAGCCTCTCCTCCTCCAGCCTTTGCCCCTCCAGCCTCTCTAGCTTCCCCTCTGCCCCTCCAGCCTCTGCCCCTCCAGCCTCTCCAGCTTCCCCTCTGCCCCTCCAGCCTCTGCCCCTCCAGCCTCTCCAGCTTCCCCTCTGCCCCTCCAGCTTCCCCTCTGCCCCTCCAGCCTCTCCAGCTTCCCCTCTGCCCCTCCAGCCTCTGCCCTCCAGCCTCTTCCCTCCAGCCTCCGCTCTCCCCTCCAGCCTCTGCCCTCCAGCCTCTGCCCTCCAGCCTCCGCTCTCCCCTCCAGCCTCTGCGCTCCAGCCTCCGCTCTCCCCTCCAGCCTCTCCCCTCCAGCCTCCGCTCTCCCCTCCAGCCTCCGCTCTCCCCTCCAGCCTCTGTCCTCCAGCCTCCGCTCTCCCCTCCAGCCTCCGCTCTCCTCTTCAGCTTCCCCTCTGCCCCTCCAGCCTCTGCCCCTCCAGCCTCTCCAGCTTCCCCTCTGCCCCTACAGCCTCTGCCCCTACAGCCTCTCCAGCTTCCACCCTGCCCCTCCAGCCTCTGCCCCTCCAGCCTCTGCCCTCCAGCCTCCGCTCTGCCCTCCAGCCTCCGCTCTCCCCTCCAGTCTCCGCTCTGCCCTCCAGCCTCCCCTCCAGCCTCTCCCCTCCAGCCTCTCCCCTCCAGCCTCTGCTCTTCCCTCCAGCCTCTGCCCTCCAGCCTCTGCCCTCCAGCCTCCGCTCTGCCCTCCAGCCTCTCCCCTCCAGCCTCTGCCCTCCAGCCTCTGCCCTCCAGCCTCCGCTCTGCCCTCCAGCCTCCGCTCTCCCCTCCAGCCTCTGCCCTCCAGCCTCCGCTCTGCCCTCCAGCCTCTGCCTTCCAGCCTCCGCTCTCCCCTCCAGCCTCTCCCCTCCAGCCTCTGCCCTCCAGCCTCCGCTCTGCCCTCCAGCCTCTGCCCTCCAGCCTCCGCTCTCCCCCTCCAGCCTCCGCTCTCCCCTCCTGCCTCCGCTCTCCCCTCCTGCCTCCGCCTCCCCTCCTGCCTCTGCCCTCCAGCCTCCGCGCTCCCCTCCAGCCTCTGCCCTCCAGCCTCTGCCCTCCAGCCTCTGCTCTCCCCATCCAGCCTCTGCCCTCCAGCCTCCGCCTCCCCTCCAGCCTCTCCCATCCAGCCTCTCCCCTCCAGCCTCCACTCTCCCCTCCAGCCTTCGCTCTCCCCTCCAGCCTCCGCTCTCCCATCCAGCCTCTGCCCTCCAGCCTCCGCTCTCCCCTCCAGCCTTCGCTCTCCCCTCCAGCCTCGCCTCTCCCCTCCAGCTTCCCCTCTGCCCCTCCAGCCTCTGCCCCTCCAGCCTCTCCAGCTTCCCTTCTGCCCCTCCAGCTTCCCCTCTGCCCCTACAGCCTCTGCCCCTCCAGACTCTCCAGCTTCCCCTCTGCCCCTCCAGCCTCTGCCCCTCCAGCCTCTGCCCTCCAGCCTCTGCCCTCCAGCCTCCGCCCTGCCCTCCAGCCTCCGCTCTGCCCTCCAGCCTCCGCTCTCCCCTCCAGCCTCCGCTCTGCCCTCCAGCCTCCGCTCTGCCCTCCAGCCTCTGCCCTCCAGCCTCCGCTCTCCCCTCCAGCCTCTCCCCTCCAGCCTCTGCCCTCCAGCCTCCGCTCTTCCCTCCAGCCTCTGCCCTCCAGCCTCTGCCCTCCAGCCTCCGCTCTCCCCTCCAGCCTCCACTCTCCCCTCCAGCCTCCCCCCTCCAGCCTCTGCCTTCCAGCCTCCACTTTGCCCTCCAGCCTCTGCCCTCCAGCATCCGCTCTCCCCTCCAGCCTCCGCTCTCCAGCCTCCGCTCTCCCCTCCAGCCTCTCCCCTCCAGCCTCTGCCCTCCAGCCTCCGCTCTGCCCTCCAGCCTCTGCCCTCCAGCCTCCGCTCTCCCCTCCAGCCTCTCCCCTCTAGCCTCTCCCCTCCAGCCTCCGCTCTGCCCTCCAGCCTCCACTCTGCCCTCCAGCCTCCGCTCTGCCCTCCAGCCTCTGCCCTCCAGCCTCCGCTCTCCCCTCCAGCCTCCGCTCTCCCCTCCAGCCTCTGCCCTCCAGCCTCCGCTCTCCCCTCCAGCCTCTACCCCTCCAGCCTCTGCCCCTCCAGCCTCTCCTCCTCCAGCCTCTGCCCCTCCAGCCTCTCCAGCTTCCCCTCTGCCCCTCCAGCCTCTGCCCCTCCAGCCTCTCCAGCTTCCCCTCTGCCCCTCCAGCCTCTGCCCCTTCTGCCTCTCCAGCTTCCCCTCTGCCCCTCCAGCCTCTGCCCCTCCAGCCTCTCCAGCTTCCTTTCTGCCCCTCCAGCCTCTGCCCTCCAGCCTCCGCTCTCCCCTCCAGCCTCTGCCCTCCAGCCTCCGCTTTCCCCTCCAGCCTCTCCCCTCCAGCCTCCGCTCTCCCCTCCAGCCTCCACTCTCCCCTCCAGCCTCTCCCCTCCAGCCTCTCCCCTCCAGCCTCCGCTCTGCCCTCCAGCCTCCGCTCTCCCCTCCAGCCTCTCCCCTCCAGCCTCCGCCTCTCCCTCCACAGCCTCTCCCCTCCAGCCTCTCCCCTCCAGCCTCCACTCTGCCCTCCAGCCTCCGCTCTCCCCTCCAGCCTCTCCCCTCCAGCCTCTCCCCTCCAGCCTCCACTCTCCCCTCCAGCCTCCGCTCTGCCCTCCAGCCTCCGCTCTGCCCTCCAGCCTCCGATCTGCCCTCCAGCCTCTCCCCTCCAGCCTCCGATCTGACCTCCAGCCTCTGCTTTGCCCTCCAGCCTCCGCTCTCCTCACCCCTCCTCACCCCTCCAGCCTCCGCTCTCCTCACCCCTCCAGCCTCCACTCTCCTCACCCCTCCATATGCAATGTACAGTATGTGTATATATGTATGTATGTAGTCACTTCCCTCACTTTGTCCGCACTTCCCTCACTTTGTCCCCACCTCCCTCACTTTGTCCGCACACATACACACACACACACACACTCCGCTATACTTACCACTGGCCCTGCATCAGCCGCCTGGATCCTCAGTCGACATGTCGCCACCCCCCAACTACTGGATCCAATATAGCGTCTAAGAAGTCTGGCCAAAATTCCCGGACGCCATATTGGATCCAGTCGTCCGCGGGCGCCGACATGTCGACTCAGGATCCAACCGGCAGGGAAGACGCAGGGTCGGTGTTAACTAGAGCGGAGTGTGTTTGTGTGTGGGTGTGTATGTATGTGTGTGCTAACCACTCTGCCCACGGCGCTGTGCTGACCAATCTCACCGCACTCACTGCTAACCACTGAGCCACCGCACTCATTGCTAACCACTGAGCCACCGCACTCACTGCTAACCACTGAGCCACCGCACTCACTGCTAACCACTGAGCCACCGCACTCACTGCTAACCACTGAGCCACCGCACTCACTGCTAACCACTGAGCCACCGCACTCACTGCTAACCACTGAGCCACCGCACTCACTGCTAACCACTGAGCCACCGCACTCACTGCTAACCACAGAGCCACCTGTATACACACAATTCATTTCACCGCACTCCCGTAACTATTAGTAAATAAACTATATATGGATTCTAGACTACCCGATTCTTTAGAATCGGGCCGCCATCTAGTTAAGATATAAGTAGGAGTCCTATGTAAGAGCCAAGTAGATCCTCATTAGTATATCAGTTATACTGGGCATAAAGCCTCCCATCCATATCCCATACTAAGGTGGGACAAGTGTCCAGCCAAAATGGCACCTCAAATGCTGGTATAGTTACCCGTCGTATTGGGATGCGCTGTCACCCTGACGCGTTTCGCCCTGCGGCTTCTTCCATGACCCTTTGGAAGAAGCCGCAGGGCGAAACGCGTCAGGGTGACAGCGCACCCCAATACGACGGGTAACTATAGCAGCACCCTGCTATTTATTCCCCCCTCACCTCCCTCCACAGAACTGGGATACAGCAACTCCAAAGTAAAGGACCTCAGCCACACAAACACACAGGTCAGCACAGCACGGGGTCCAGGCATAGAGTGAAACTCTATCAGCAGCACCAGCTGGTGGAGGGTGAGGCTACTTAAAGGCTAGGGGGAGGGGACTTCAGGTGAGTCACACATAAACCTCTCAACCAGCAGTTGAACCTAATAGTGAATGCAGTTCTGGAGCACAACACAGGAGGCCAGGACCTTCACAACTATCAACCATGCAGCTCTTAAAGACGAACATACACAGCAGCATCCAGCAATGTTAGCGCCAACTAAGCACGTGACAGTAGAAGTGTGTACGTTACCTGGGGGTGGAATGTATGGTGTGGTGTCAGGTGTGTCGCAGGGCTCGTTAGCCGTCAATCTCTTCTCTATGGATTCCTGGGGTTTGCTCCATTTCTCCTTGGTCGTCTCTTCTGATGGAACATAATCCCGATACTCCGGCTGCTGGTCCTCTCGTCTGATCAGGACCAGGTCCCCCAATCCTCTGTACTCGGATTTCTCATACTCATCTCTGAGAACTTTCTCTGAACTCACATCATCCAGATCATCAACCACTAAAACCACCGTCAGATTATTCTTTCCTGCACATTATAGAAACATCCAGATGAAAGTATACCGTATAATTTACAGTATAATCTGCAGTAAAATCTACTATATAAACTGCATTGTAATCTACGATCTAATCTACTATATTATCTGAGGCATAAACAACACTATAATCTGTGGTATAATATGCAGCATAATCTATTAAATTACTTATAATATAAGTATAGCCTGCAGTATAATCAAGACTATAATCTACAATATAATCTGTGCTATAATCAAGTATAATCTACAGTATAACCTGTGGTCATCTAAAGTATAGACAAAGGTATAATCCACTATATATTCTAGAGACCAAATAGACACAGACACGTTCAAAGACACTGTTCAGACACAGACACCGACCAGACACAGACACCGGCCAGACACAGACACCGGCCAGACACAGACACCGGCCAGACACAGACACCGGCCAGACACAGACACCGGCCAGACACAGACACCGGCCAGACACAGACACCGGCCAGACACAGACACCGGCCAGACACAGACACCGGCCAGACACAGACACCGACCAGACACAGACACCGACCAGACACAGACAATGACCAGACACAGACACCGACCAGACACAGACAATGACCAGACACAGACACCAGCCAGACACAGACGCCGGCCAGACACCGACCAGACACAGACACCGGCCAGACACAGACACCGGCCAGACACAGACACCGGCCAGACACAGACACCGGCCAGACACAGACACCGGCCAGACATTGACCAGACACAGACACCGGCCAGACACACACACCGGACAGACACAAACACCGTCCAGACACAGATACCATCCAGACAAAGGCCAGACAAAGGCACCGTCCAGACGCAGACACCAGCCAGACAAAGGCCAGACAAAGGCACCGGCCAGACGCAGACACCAGCCAGACACCGGCCAGACACAACACCAGCCAGACACCAGAAAGACAAAGGCACTGGCCAGACACAACACCAGCCAGACAAAGGCCAGACAAAGGCACTGGCCAGACGCAGACACCAGCCAGGACACCGGCCAGACACAACACCAGCCAGACACCAGAAAGACAAAGGCACCGGCCAGACACAACACCAGCCAGACACCGGCCAGACAAAGGCACTGGCCAGACACAGACATCGGCCAGACACTGGCCAGACACAGACACTGGCCAGACACATGCACTGGACAGACACAAACACCAGCGAGACACAGACACTGTCCAGACACAGACACCGACCAGACACAGACACCAGCCAGACACAGACACCGGCCAGTCACAGACACCGGCCAGACACAAACACTACTCAGACATAGACACCGGCCAGACACAGACACCGGCCAGACACAGACACCGACCAGACACAAACACTACTCAGACATAGACACCGGCCAGACACAGACACCGGCCAGACACAGACACCGACCAGACACAGACACCGACCAGACACAGACACCGGCCGAACACAAACACAGGCCAGACACAAACACCGTCCAGACACAGATACCAACCAGACAAAGGCCAGACAAAGGCACCGTCCAGACGCAGACACCAGCCAGACAAAGGCCAGACAAAGGCACCGTCCAGACGCAGACACCAGCCAGACAAAGGCCAGACAAAGGCAACGGCCAGACGCAGACACCGGCCAGACACAGACACCGGCCAGACACAAACACCGTCCAGACACAAACACCGTCCAGACACAGACACCAGCCAGACACACACACCGGCCAGTCACAGACACAGTCTGACACAGACACCAGCCAGACACATACACCGGCCAGACACAGACACCGGCCAGACACAAACACTACTCAGACATAGACACCGGCCAGACACAGACACCGGCCAGACACAGACACCGACCAGACACAGACACCGACCAGACACAGACACCGGCCGAACACAAACACCGGCCAGACACAAACACCGTCCAGACACAGATACCAACCAGACAAAGGCCAGACAAAGGCACCGTCCAGACGCAGACACCAGCCAGACAAAGGCCAGACAAAGGCACCGTCCAGACGCAGACACCAGCCAGACAAAGGCCAGACAAAGGCAACGGCCAGACGCAGACACCGGCCAGACACAGACACCGGCCAGACACAAACACCGTCCAGACACAAACACCGTCCAGACACAGACACCAGCCAGACACACACACCGTCCAGACACAGACACCGGCCAGACACACACAACGTCCAGACACATACACCGGCCAGACACAGACACCGGCCAGACACAGACACCGTCCAGACACATACACCGGCCAGACACAGACACCAGCCAGACACAGACACCACCGACTCCGACCAGACACAGACATCGGCCAGACACAAACACCGTCCAGACACAAACACTGTCCAGACACAGACACCAGCCAGACACACACACCGTCCAGACACAGACACCGGCCAGACACACACAACGTCCAGACACATACACCGGCCAGACACAGACACCGGCCAGACACAGACACCGTCCAGACACATACACCGGCCAGACACAGACACCGGCCAGACACCGGCCAGACACAGACACCATCGACACCGGCCAGACACAGACATCGGCCAGACACATACACCGGCAAGACACATACACCGGCCAGACACAGACACTGGCCAGACACATACACCGGCCAGACACAGACACTGGCTAGACACATACACCGGCCAGACACAGACACCGGCCAGACACCGGCCAGACACAGACACCATCGACACCGGCCAGACACAGACATCGGCCAGACACCGGCCAGACACAGACACCGGCCAGACACCGGCCAGACACAGACACCGGCCAGACACATGCACCGGACAGACCCAAACACCAGCGAGACACAGACACTGTCCAGACACACACACCGTCCAGACACACTCTCCGTCCAGACACAGACACCGACCAGACACACACACCGTCCAGACACACTCACCGTCCAGACACAGACACCGGCCAGACACAGACACCGGCCAGACACAGACACCGGCCAGACACAAACACCGTCCAGACACAAACACCGTCCAGCCACAGACACCGTCCAGACACAGACACCATCCAGACACAGACACCGGCCAGACACAGACACCAGCCAGACACAGACACCACCGACACCGGCCAGACACAAACACCAGTCAGACAAAGACACCGGCCAGACACAAACACCGTCAAGAGGGTGACCCGGGAACCAAAGGGGACGAACCAGGTCTGGTTGGAGCCGGCTGGGGAAGTCCGGGGTCAACACCGGCATACCGGATCCGAGGCAATCAGTGGTCTATAGGGGTGCCACACAGACATCAGCCAGACACAGACACCGGCCAGACAAAGGCACTGGCCAGACACAGACATCGGATAGACACAGACACTGGCCAGACACAGACACCAGCCAGACACCGGCCAGACATAGACATCAGCCAGACACTGACATCGGCCAGACACAGACACCAGCCAAATACCGGCCAGACACAGACAGCAGCCAGACACAGACACTGCCAGACACAGGCACCCGTCAGACACCGACATCAGCCAGACAGAAACACCAGCCAGAAACAGACACTGGCCAGTCACTGATACTGGTCAGACAAAACACCGGCCAGGCAAAAACACCAGCCAGACATCGGTCAGACACAGACACCACTCAGACACAGACAAATTCACTGTCCAGACACAGACACACCGGCCAGATAGAGATACCAGGCAGGCACATACACCGATCAGACACCTGCGGCCAAACACAGACACCTGCCAGACACAAGACACCTGCCAGATACAGACAACGGCCAGTCAAAGACAATGTCTGGACAAGAATACCAGCCAGATACCAGCGGCCAGACAAAGAAACCAGCCACACAGCGGTCAGACACAGACACCAGTCAGACACAGACACCGGTCAAACACAGATGCCGGCCAGGCACAGACATCAGCCAGACACAGACACCTGTCAAAGACACCGGTTAGACACAGGAACCGGTTGGGCACAGACAACGGCAAGACACAGACCAGACATCGCCAAACACCATGATTACAATAGTAAGAAAAGAGGCACTCTGCTATTGTGGCACCCCACTGGTCAGTGTGCCACAGTAGCGGTACTACAACCAAAACAGAGTCTGTGGTATCCCAGTCATTGGAGGGGATAATGTCAAACTGAGGCTCTCATCCCAGCATCACTACACCTAGACTAGGGGACCAAACAGCTAACCCAGTGCCAGACTATCTGAGTAAATGGTCTAGGGGAATCCCGGTCCACAACGGGGTACCGGCTCTGAGTCTCAGTGCAGGCGAGTCCAACCCTGAGCCGCCTATACCGGTGGCTCGTAGGTCTGCCAAGCAGTCCCCAACCTTGTCCACAATTATTATTATTATTTTTCCCTTTTACCCAGTGACCCCCAGGGTTACGGGCCCCTGCACCGGCCACTGAGACATCACCCCCAGCAATAATGCCCGGATACTGAGTTCCCAAAGAACTCTATGCCTATTAGTATACAGTAATATTGACGTGGTAGAACGGCTTTCGTACCTTTTTTGCAAATAACGTATTAACTAAGTACCCTGTTATTGACACTTTTTTGCACTTGCTTTTTACTTTTACTTATATAGCAGAGTAATGTTTTTTGCAATGTAGATTCTTGGTGGTGTGAACACAGCTCTACAGACCTGTTCACATCGTGATCTGGCTCAGTTATCAGTGTTTTAGTTAGTTACTTGTTATGCAAGATGGGAAGTGCCCCACCCCTTCTCACATAAGTGCTGTTTCTACCTTGTGCCCATTATGATTCTGGTCCTGTTGCATCCTGTATCTTTGAGGTATGTTCACACTAGATCAGGTTTTTAAATATGTTAGTTTTAGGGACCGTTGTGATAAAGGGTCACCGTGATGTGGTAGAACGGTTTTCGTACCTTTTGTGCAAAAACGTATTAACTAAGTACCCTGGTATTAACACTTTTTTGCACTTGCTTTTTACTTTTATTTACAGAACAGAATAATTTTGGATGTTTTTTATACTGTCTTTTTTGTGATCCAGACACAGACACCATTCAGACACAGACACCGGAAGCCAGACACAGACACAACTGGCCAGGCACAGACACTGCAGGATCGGGCGTGTAGTTTACGTGTCATCATGGAAACACATTGGTTTGGATAGGAGCTGTACACACGAAAATGAATGAACTAGAATTATTTCCAAGGTGTCTGATTTCTATTAACATACATACAGTGTAGACACTGAGACCGGAGGGGACACCGGATGGCCAGTATATAAGTGGGGTGTTGTGGCCATTACCTGCGGGCGGACAGGTTGTGGCGTCAGGTGTGTCGCAGGGCTCGGATGCCGGCAATCTCTTCTCTATCGATTCCTGGAGTTTCCTCCATTTCTCCTTGGCCGTCTCTTCTGATAATATGTAATCCCGATACTCCGGCTGCTGCTCCTCCCGTCTGAACTGGACCAGGTCCCCCAATCCTCTGTACTCGGATTTATAATATTCGGCTTTGAGAGTTTTCTCTGAACTCACTTCATCCAGATCATCAACCACTACAACCACCGTCAGATTATTCTGTCCTGCAAGTAATAAAAATGAATACAGTGCAAGTATACAGTATAATCTATGGTATAATCTACAGTGAAATGTATGATATGAAAATGCATTGTAATCTATTGTATAAACTACACTGTTATCTATATAATCTACTGTATAATCTGTGGTGAAATCTATGATATAAAATGCATTGTAATCTATGATACAATCTGCTGTATTACCTGTGGCATAAACAACACTTTAATCTGTGGTATAACATGCAGAATAATCTATTGTTTTACCCACCGGCCAGACACTGACCAGACACAGACACCGACCAGACACAGACACCGGCCAGACACAGACACTGGCCAGACACCGACCAGACACAGACACCGACCAGACACAGACACCGGCCAGACACAGACACTGGCCAGACACCGACCAGACACAGACACCGACAAGACACAGACACCGACCAGACACAGACACCGGCCAGACCCAAACAGTGGCCAGACACAGACAACGGCCAGACGCAGACACTGTCCAGACACAGACACCCTCAAGACTCAGATGCTGGCCAGACACGGACACCGGCCAGACACAGACACTGGCCAGACACCGACCAGACACAGACACCGACAAGACACAGACACCGACCAGACACAGACACCGGCCAGACCCAAACACTGGCCAGACACAGACAACGGCCAGACGCAGACACTGTCCAGACACAGACACCCTCAAGACTCAGATGCTGGCCAGACACGGACACCTGCAGCTAGACACATACATTGGCCAGACACAGACACTGGCCAGACACCGACCAGACACAGACACCGACAAGACACAGACACCGACCAGACACAGACACCGGCCAGACACAGACAACGGCCAGACACAGATACCAGACAGACACCTGCGGCCAGACACAGACACCGACCAGACACAGACACCGGCCAGACACAGACAACGGCCAGACACAGATACCAGACAGACACCTGCGGCCAGACACAGACACCGCCCAGACCCAAACACTGGCCAGACACAGACAATGGCCAGACGCAGACACTGTCCAGACACAGACACCCTCAAGACTCAGATGCTGGCCAGACACGGACACCTGCAGCTAGACATATACATTGGCCAGACACAGACACCAGCCAGACATAGAAACCAGTGAGACACAGAAAGCGGGGAATGCTCCAGGGTCTCTGGCATCGATACTCTGGGGATCACTGGCACCGATGCTCTGGGGGTATCTGGCATTGATGCACTAGGAGCCTTTGGCACTAACGCTCTGAGGGTCTCTGGCACCGATGCTCCAGGGGTCTCTGGCACCGATGCTCCAGGGGTCTCTGGTACTGATGCTCCCTTGGTCTCTGGCATCAATACTCTGGGGATCTCTGGTACCGAAGCTCTGGGGGTCTCTGGCACTAACCCACCGGGGGCCTCTGGCACCAATGCTCCTGGTGTCTCTGGCACTGATGCTCCCTCGGTCTCTGGCATCGATACTCTGGGGATCACTGGCACCGATGCTCCGGGGGTCTCTGGCATTGATGCACTAGGAGCCTCTGGCACTAACTCTCTGGGGGTCTCTGGCACTGATGCTTTGGGGGTCTCTGGCGCTGATGCTCCTCAGTCTCTGGCAAATCAATACTTCAGGGGTCTCTGGCACCGATTCTCTGGGGGGTCTTTGGCATCGATGCTCCGGGGGTCTCTGTCATGGATGCTTTGGGGGTCTCTGGCACCAATGCTCTGAGGGTCTCTGGCACCGATGCTCCAGGGGTCTCTGGCACCGATGCTCCAGGGGTCTCTGGTACTGATGCTCCCTTGGGCTCTGGCATCAATACTCTGGGGATCTCTGGTACCGAAGCTCTGGGGGTCTCTGGCACTAACCCACCGGGGGCCTCTGGCACCAATGCTCCTGGTGTCTCTGGCACTGATGCTCCCTCGGTCTCTGGCATCGATACTCTGGGGATCACTGGCACCGATGCTCCGGGGGTCTCTGGCATTGATGCACTAGGAGCCTCTGGCACTAACTCTCTGGGGGTCTCTGGCACTGATGCTTTGGGGGTCTCTGGCGCTGATGCTCCTCAGTCTCTGGCAAATCAATACTTCAGGGGTCTCTGGCACCGATTCTCTGGGGGGTCTTTGGCATCGATGCTCCGGGGGTCTCTGTCATGGATGCTTTGGGGGTCTCTGGCACCAATGCTCTGAGGGTCTCTGGCACCGATGCTCCAGGGGTCTCTGGCACCGATGCTCCAGGGGTCTCTGGTACTGATGCTCCCTTGGGCTCTGGCATCAATACTCTGGGGATCTCTGGTACCGAAGCTCTGGGGGTCTCTGGCACTAACCCTCCGGGGGCCTCTGGCACCAATGCTCCTGGTGTCTCTGGCACTGATGCTCCCTCGGTCTCTGGCATCGATACTCTGGGGATCACTGGCACCGATGCTCCAGGGGTCTCTGGCACTAACGCTCAGGGGGTCCCTGGCACCGATTCTCCCTCGGTCTCTGGCACTGATGCTCTGAGGGTCTCTTCCAGTCTGGGCTGCAGTGATCTTGTGGCAGCCCCATCTGTTATGGCTTCTGACTGAATAATGATTGGCTGGGACCCCGGAGCACCGACACTGCAGCCAGAGGAGAGTGTTGGGGACCTATGACTTTCCGTTAAATTGTATTTTCCTCTGCTGTTTGTGATGTCCACATAGATGGCAGATTCAGTAATGTTCTCTATTCTTTCACTGTTATGGTTGTTGGTGGAGTACCGTACTTCAGGATTGGGGGCCCCACTTTAAATTTCACACAGGGCCCCAATTTGTCTAAAACCGGCCCTGAAAGCAGAAGTACAGAGGTGTAGGGGAGGCCGCGACTCTATATAACATCCTGTAGGACCCGCCCTTGGACATTACTGTGATGGGGGCCCTTCTACTGGATGGAGACGTCTTTGTGGGTCTCGGGATTTACCTTTCATCTTCTTGATACATTGCAGGTCTGGATTCTTCTCTGTGATGCTCTTCTGGAAGCTTCTCTTGGTGAAGTGCAGGATGCAGGTGAGGACGGTCCCCTTATCTTTGGGTATAAAGTTCTTAATGTCTGAGATTTGGCAATAATTAAAGTCCACCTTCTCATCGTCTCCCACCAGCGGCTCCAGCCAGTGCTTCTCCTTCCGGGGGGATCTGGGTTGATGTTACGGTTCACACTTTCGCTCTTCGAAAATAATTTACAGTTTGATAAAAACAGAAACAAAATCAAAGATCGGACGAACAAAACCCACCGTCCCCCGAGGAGCTGTAGAAGACCCCCCCCGGACCCCAAACATCATAAAATTATCAAGGCTCCGTATCCCCTGTCTTTCCCTGCTCCTGCCTCCTCCATCTTGTTCCCTCCTGCTATTCTATTCTGTGCCCCCGCTTCTCTATCCTCATCTAATCCCTATCCTGTCCCCTGTCCTCTTCCCTGTGTGTATGTATACATCACCTGTCACCGGCTCCCACACTGCAGCACCATCAGGACTGAAGGACCTGTGATGATGTCACAGAGCCAGTCAGCTGACGTATCATGTGACCGGCTCTGTGACATCATCACAGGTCCTTCAGTCCTGATGGTGCTGCAGCGTGGGAGCCGGTGACAGGTGATGTATACATACACACAGGGAAGAGGACAGGGGACAGGATAGGGATTAGATGAGGATAGAGAAGCGGGGGCACAGAATAGAATAGCAGGAGGGAACAAGATGGAGGAGGCAGGAGCAGGGAAAGACAGGGGATACGGAGCCGATATCGGATCCGAGGTGAGCTCGGATCCGATGTCCATAGGCTCCCATGTTGTGGGCACTCGGATCAGCCTCGGATCAGCAGTGATCCGATGCTGTCCAATGTGAGTCACGGACACAAAATCGCAGCAGGTTGCGATTTTGTGCCCGTAATTAAATGGGATGGGATCGGATGGTGCCAAGATCGGATGCCAATAGTGGCACATCCGATCCCATCCGATCCCCATAGGGGAACATGAGATCCGATTTCGGATTCGATTGTATCCGTTTTGAAACGGATACAATCGGATGACCGAAAATCGTTATGTGAAAGCAGCCTAAGAACAGTGATACTATGGACTATTTCCTGTGCGAGCAGTGACACTATGGATACTTTACTGTACGAGCAGTGACACTATGGATTCTTTACTGTAAGAGCAGTGACATTATGGATTCTTTACTGTACGAGAAGTGACACTATGGATTCTTTACTGTAAGAGCAGTGACACTATGGATTCTTTACTGTAAGAGCAGTGACACTATGGATTCTTTACTGTAAGAGCAGTGATACTATGGATTATTTACTGTAAGAGCAGTGACACTATGGATTCTTTACTGTAAGAGCAGTGACACTATGGATTCTTTACTGTAAGAGCAGTGACATTATGGATTATTTACTGTAAGAGCAGTGACACTATGGATTCTTTACTGTAAGAGCAGTGAGACTATGGATTCTTTACTGTAAGAGCAGTGACACTATGGATTCTTTACTGTAAGAGCAGTGACTCTATGGATTCTTTACTGTAAGAGCAGTGACACTATGGATCCTTTACTGTAAGAGCAGTGACACTATGGATTCTTTACTGTAAGAGCAGTGACTCTATGGATTCTTTACTGTAAGAGCAGTGACACTATGGATTCTTTACTGTAAGAGCAGTGACACTATGGATTCTTTACTGTAAGAGCAGTGACACTATGGATTCTGTACTGTAAGAGCAGTGACACTATGGATTCTTTACTGTAAGAGCAGTGACACTATGGATTCTGTACTGTAAGAGCAGTGACACTATGGATTCTTTACTGTAAGAGCAGTGACACTATGGATTATTTACTGTAAGAGCAGTGACACTATGGATTCTTTACTGTAAGAGCAGTGACACTATGGATTCTTTACTGTAAGAGCAGTGACACTATGGATTCTTTACTGTACGAGCAGTGACACTATGGATTCTTTACTGTACGAGAAGTGACACTATGGAGTCTTTACTGTAAGGGCAGTGACACTATGGATTCTTTACTGTAAGAGCAGTGACACTATGGATTCTTTACTGTACGAGCAGTGACACTATGGATTCTTTACTGTACGAGAAGTGACACTATGGATTCTTTACTGTAAGAGCAGTGACACTATGGATTCTTTACTGTAAGAGCAGTGACACTATGGATTATTTACTGTAAGAGCAGTGACACTATGGATTCATTACTGTAAGAGCAGTGACACTATGGATTCGTTACTGTAAGAGCAGTGACACTATGGATTCTTTACTGTAAGAGCAGTGACACTGTGGATTCTTTACTGTAAGAGCAGTGACACTATGGATTATTTACTGTAAGAGCAGAGACACTGTGGATTCTTTACTGTAAGAGCAGTGACACTATGGATTATTTACTGTAAGAGCAGTGACACTATGGATCCTTTACTGTAGGAGCAGTGACACTATGGATTCATTACTGTAAGAGCAGTGACACTATGGATTATTTACTGTAAGAGCAGTGACACTATGGATTCTTTACTGTAAGAGCAGTGACACTATGGATTCTTTACTGTAAGAGCAGTGACACTATGGATTCTTTACTGTAAGAGCAGTGAGACTATGGATTCTTTACTGTAAGAGCAGTGACACTATGGATTCATTACTGTAAGAGCAGTGACACTATGGATTATTTACTGTAAGAGCAGTGACACTATGGATTCTTTACTGTAAGAGCCGTGACACTATGGATTCATTACTGTAAGAGCAGTGACACTATGCATTATTTACTGTAAAAGCAGTGACACTATGTATTCTTTACTGTAAGAGCAGTGACACTATAGATTCTTTACTGTACGAGAAGTGACACTATGGATTCTTTACTGTAAGAGCAGTGACACTATGGATTCTTTACTGTAAGAGCAGTGACACTATGGATTCTTTACTGTAAGAGCAGTGACACTATGGATTCTGTACTGTAAGAGCAGTGACACTATGGATTCTTTACTGTAAGAGCAGTGACACTATGGATTCTTTACTGTAAGAGCAGTGACACTATGGATTCTTTACTGTACGAGAAGTGACACTATGGAGTCTTTACTGTAAGGGCAGTGACACTATGGATTCTTTACTGTAAGAGCAGTGACACTATGGATTCTGTACTGTGAGAGCAGTTAGACTATGGATTCTTTACTGTAAGAGCAGTGACACTATTGATTCTTTACTGTAAGAGCAGTGACACTATAGATTCTTTACTGTAAGAGCAGTGACACTATGGATTCATTACTGTAAGAGCAGTGACACTATGGATTCTTTACTGTAAGAGCAGTGACACTATTGATTCTTTACTGTAAGAGCAGTGACACTATAGATTCTTTACTGTAAGAGCAGTGACACTATGGATTCTTTACTGTAAGAGCAGTGACACTATAGATTCTTTACTGTAAGAGCAGTGACACTATGGATTCTTTACTGTAAGAGCAGTGACACCATAGATTCTTTACTGTAAGAGCAGTGACACTATGGATTCTTTACTGTAAGAGCAGTGACACTGTGGATTCTTTACTGTAAGAGCAGTGACACTATGGATTCTTTACTGTAAGAGCAGTGACACTATAGATTCTTTACTGTAAGAGCAGTGACACTATGGATTCTTTACTGTAAGAGCAGTGACACTATGGATTCTTTACTGTAAGAGCAGTGACACTATGGATTCTTTACTGTAAGAGCAGTGAGACTAAGGACTCTTTACTCCAAAAGCAGTAAAACTGTGGATTCATTTTTCAGTATGGTACTAAGAGTACCCTTGAATAGTGCCCGGCCAGACCTTTCAGAATATATAATATTATTACTGTACCCTTTGTAGTTCTCCTGATATAAGCATCTTCACATCCAGTGGGCAGCTGTGTCACTAGCCCTGTGCATTACTTCACTGCTGTATAGTCTGCAGTATGTAAATGTTCATTCGTTACTCGCTCCTTCTAAGGCAGCTATTCCTTCCCCCCTTTGCTCTGTCTCACTGCTAGTTTCATTTTTATTTTGCTGTTTTGCAAGCTGCATCTGATGGGGAGGGGGAAAGAGAAGGAGGGAGAGATGGCAGGCACAAATCTGTTTTTTGAAAGCTTATCTAGGTAAGGCAATCTCCTCCATCTGTTGCTCTGAGCATAAGCTGTGCTGTCTGTGAGAGATTCTGTGTGTTTATTTGAACATTTGTTTTGATGTGACGCACCCCATGGAGGCTGTGGGGTATTCGGAGCCGGGTCTGTCTCGATGTTATTGGGGGATGTCAGGGTGGCATGACCCGGTCTGTGACCCCTGAGTGGTCAGTTTAAAAAGGGGCAAGTTTTTGTTATTTTAGGGAATTACTGGACTTGGGACTCAGGGATAATTGACTTTGTGACGCCACCGTGGGTTGCGGTTAATGATGGCCGCCACTGCAATACAGTTCCTCTGGGGTGAATGGCAATGCAGTTCAGTTGGCAAGCTCTCCACGGGTAGGGCTAACCCCAGGGCAGCAGATGTTATTTAGGTGAGCTGGTACTGATGTTACAGCGCAGGGCTGATGGCACAGCAATAAAGTTCCCAAACACAGTGGGGTGCAGTCTCAAGGTCTTCACTCAGAGTCCCGTTGTTGCAGGTTACAACAATATTTACCGTTGCAACAAAGCACTGAGTTGTTGGAGCAGGGATCCAGCTAACTAGTGAGTAGCTTGGTGGCACTTAACCGTTACCCCATTCTACTGTCCTCTCTCAGTCATCTCATGCTGCGCTGGCTTCCCCCTCCTGCTCTGCGCCTCACACACAGAGCCCCGAGCCAGTGGCCGCAGGCCATTGTCAGGCAACTTCTCTCTCAGTCCCTTGGACCCTACGTGGCCACCTATTCGGCGTGTGTGTGGTTTCGGCTGCGGCACTTGGAGATACCGCAGCCTCTGAGTTGCTAGCTGAGCCTGGTCATTCTCCACTAGTCTGGGGCCGGTCCCCCTACACTGCAGGCTGGTCCCTCCACACCACTTTGGTCAATGTGGATACGGGCGCCCACAGGTGGACTGCTCATTACCCGCACCCCTGGGACCCCTTCTGTCTTTGGGAGCACCCATTCTCTCTCAGCTTCACCGTCAGGTCTCATCTCTCTCAGGTCTTGGGACGAGCTCCCACTGCCTCCAGTCCCCAGGATGTCTCATACTCGCTCTTGTCCTTCTCTGACAGACTCTCTGAACCTCACAGACTCCTGCAGCTCTTGCCAGCCACCCACCAACCGCTTTCTAGATGTTTCTACTGGTCTTTTTATACTCTCCGTCACATATCCTACATGACTAACGTACGTCCTCCTTGACTTCACTCCTTCCTGGGTGCTCCCCTAAACTCTGTTCTCCACCCATCCTTTTTACCTTGGTTCCTCCCTTACAGACAGGATCAGGGGCTGTGCTCTCCATTAGGAAAAATCTCACCCTAACCCTGACCTGGAGTGGTGTAGTGTTGGCTATGGGTGTCTGAATACTGGTCAGTGTCCCCTCCTTACCCGAGAGTGGGGTACTACACCTCTGGCTGGGGTGCAGTACCTCTGTGGCGACTGGATCTGCAAAGCGCATCACAGATGCATACAAGTAGAGCAGAGACAGAAGGATACAGACCCCCCATGTGAGTGATTTCCACTGATTTGGCTGTATGCTTACAGAGAAGGACAGTGATGTTACTACATGAATATTCATTCCCTGGGGAGTGGGCAGCAGAGAAGCAAGTGATCACTCGCTGTGATTGACAGATGGATTTAATCTCTTTATTTGCAGTTTACACAGGATAGGAGGGAAGTATAAATAAAAGAAATACATGAATAGGAAGAGCTTCTCCAGAGGAATTAGAAAATGATAGCAGTTACGTATGGATTTTTCACCTGACGGATTTTCTTTAACAGTAGAATGTGGCAGATCTTGAAAATTATTTTTGGTTTCCCAGGATTTCTTGCACCCTAATATTGTATTATTTTTTATAGCCGCTGTTTGGCATTAAGTGTTGCTGTAGATAATGTCTGTTGAATGTATAATGTGCAGTAAACGTACTGTATTCTGGGACTTGCCGATGTCTGACATAGAAACAAATTTCACAAGGAGCTTCTGAGGTTCCTTTGAAGACGCCTTCTCGTAACCTGAAAATAAGACGTGAGAAAAGAACGTCAGCTACGAATAAGATAGACGGCTGACAGTTACAAATAAAGGTCAGAGTGAAAAGCGAGAGCTAGAGAACACCACCATTCCCAGATCTGAGCTTCAAGTCTAGGGGAGGACACCCCACCCCTGCCAATATCACATTGTGAGAGGAGATGTAAGTCAACAACAGGGTCTCCCAATCTCCCCCATACAGGGATGTCCTTGTCGCGACCGTAAGGGCCGGGGTACTCAACAGTTCAGAAGTCACAGGGTGGTCCCCAGAGGTTGTGGTCCTGGCCGAACATGTTAAGGTGGAATATATATAGAGGATAGTAGAGTTTGTTGTGATGCCAGCTGAGGGATCTGGCCAGGGATGACCTGCACTGCAGGTAGTGGGCCCAAAGGGGTAGATGGTAGAGCACCTAGATGGAGCACTCCCCTCAGCAGGAGCAGGTCCCTGGGGTGTAGAGGAGATGGTGGAGAAGAGAAAGTTAGCGTTTGTAGTAGAGAGTGGAGGTCCAGAATGGCCGCAGAAAAGCAGCAAGAAGACAGTCTCTGTTCTTTACCTTTTACTTAGTATTTCAATCATCCACAGGTCCAGGGTACAGGTTCACGAGTCCGGGTGATCTGGTCAGTCTGAGAGGAACCAAGCACTGCTAAGATGGATTGGTATGTGGCCTTTCCAGCTGTCTTTCTATTTCGGTTGAGGTTCTACGTACTGTTCGCTCCCCCATGTGCCTCTTCCTTCCTCGTAGCTACTAGCAAGCAGGCCACCATAGACTCTTGAAACTACGGACCCATATCGGTTCTTCTAGCCTTATGACAGTCACTGTGCCTCTGGTGGTCCCACAGTGTGGCTACAAAGCTTGCAACTCAGCAGTCTCTAGATTGCTACCAGGCATGAAGTCCTGAGATACTGGCTCTTGTCCCACAGCTTGTGTCCTGCACAGCCCGCAAGCTATCAGTAGGACCACATACTCATCCACTGTTCGACTGTCTCACTAGCTTTTGAGTTCAAACTCCTAAGTGCTAGCCCTCCGACCTACACCTCTCTACAGCTAGGCCCTCCCTCCAATCAGTGTCTACCAGTCCACTGACTAGGTGTTGGGAAGTGTATGTGCATGTATGGGGGAGTCCATAATAGAATACCTGAATTCTCCTCAGACCGGTATTATTGCCAATGGAGTTAACTAACACTGTGGCGACTAGACCACAGGGGCGCCATATATTGCACTCACCTCTATGAACAATCTCCCTGATCTGCTGGATCTTGTCCGACATCTCCCGCAGCCGGGGATCTTGGAGAATCCACTGAAGCTCTGTCTTTGTGAACATGTGCACCTCCCACTCTGATCTGTCCTTATTCCGTGATACCTGGACCTCACCGATCACCACAATCACATTCTCATGTCCTGGATAGGAGAGGCAGCAGGAAGGGATGAAATAAGCAAATAATCTAATTGTCTATCCCCTCCATATCCTTCTGTCCTAACACCAACCTCTCCATTGTTCCATGTAAGGTCCCATCTTTTCCATGAAGCTTCTGTATGAGTAAGCAGTAGAGTAGACTATGACTATGGCGCAGTTCTCCACCTTTGCTTTCCAGTCTTGGTTGGTGGTTGGATTGATGAGTTGACAGCCGGTGATGAAGCCTCTGATCCATTTCTCCAGACTCTTTATACCATCATCCTCCTCCAATGAGAAGATCACTGCTCTGAGAGAGAAGCACAACCAACATGGAGGAATTAGATCGTGTGGTCAGTGGCCCAAAAACCCCAGGACTGAGATGTCCTCTGCCAGTTATTGTACATTACCTTTGACTTGCAGTGGAAATAACAACTGGTTAATGACATCACCTCACTGACATATACTGTAGGGGTGTGACGAGTGTCATGTAGGGTGGTATAATAGTAAAGGGGATAAGGAACCAAGATGATATGATGGGCAAAAGGCGATCAGGGGAGCTAGTCTGATTCTTAGACTGGGGTCCCTAGCTCACCCTGTTCCTGGAATTTTCCTCTGATGGTGAGGACGTCCAGACTGCCACCAATAACCTTTGCTCCTGATCAATCCTGGGCTAAGACCTGACTACTTTTTTTGCCTGCTCCCTGTCTTGTCTTTCTGGTTTTCCTGACTCCGGCTTGTGAATTGAACTTCGTCTCTGACTATCCCTTGTTGTCACTGCGCCATCTCCTGGATCTGATCTGGGATCGTTTGGCCTTCTTTTACTTATAATTAAGTAAGTAGTATTATTTATTATAATTGCTATGTGTAAATACAGTCTTTCTATTCACCTCTGGGACTAGTTATTACTGTAGTGACTCACGTCACAGGTGAGATGAACAGTAATACATCTATTACTGATTTTATCTAATTTTACATTTCTGCAAGGAGAGACACAACATTATTGTATAACCTAAAAGAGGAAACAAATAGGAACAAGCCACAGAGATCACAGATCGGGGGAAAATCTTTCCACGGGATGGCTGTTAGTGGTGTAATCCACAAACCTGCCCTTTATGTAGTAGTGGTAAAAATACGCCATGTAGGAGGCACAGTGATCTGTCGAGGAGGGGCAAGGTGAAGCCATATAGAGGACATAGCGAGCAGTGGAGGGCAGAGCTCCGGTCACAGGAGACCAAAGGAGAATTGGGCTAATTACAAAACGCTGTGTGTGCTGGAAATCTAACATCAACCTGAGAACCCCCTCCACACCATCACACATGGTGGAGGCAGCATCCTACTGTGGGGAGGCTTTTCTTCAGCAGGGGCAGGGAAGCTGGTCAGAGGTGATGGAAGATGGATGTAGCTTAGTACAGGGCAATCTTTTAGGAAAACCTGTTAGAAGCTGCAGAAGACCTGAGACTGGTGTGTAGGTTCACCTTCTATCAGGGCAACAACCCTCAACATCCTGCAGATCTAAAATGGAGGGTTTAAGTCACAGCAGATTCCTGAGTGTGACCGGCCCAATCACAGTCCAGACCCAAATCCACCCAGAATCTTTGACATCACAGACATCTCCATGACACTGAGGGAGAGTTCATGTGCAAAGGGGTAACAATTACTAAGTGCCATTCTCCTAATCTGCAGAGACCAGGTTAGTACTGTTAAGTGACTCACCACAACCGAGCTCTCAGATCTCAGGCACTGCTTCACTGTCACAGTTCCGTGCCTGAGACGGAGGGGCCCGGTGGTCAAATGAAAAGGGTGGGGAAATAGGGATATAAAGTCTTGTTTGTCTCGTGACGCCACCTGTGAGTGTCCGGTGATGGCACCGGTGCTGCGTGGGCCACCGGGCGATGTGCGCCAGCTAGTTGGAATGCTCCCCACAGGATGAGCAGTAGTCCCCGGGGCAGGGAGCTGCGAGGGTGGAATACGGAAGCTCGGCTAGTTTAGTATTACTCTGGAAAGAACGTACGGACACAAAAAGTCTTTTCGGTACCTTTTACTGGTGTTGACAGGTACACTCGACTGGGGGATGAAGTAGACACTTCTGGATGTTCCACAGCAAGCAGCGGTATAGGCTTCCTGGTGTACGTAGCTTCTAGTGGGTCCAGTGGATGTGGAATCCAACCAAACCGGAGTTACACTTCTTAGTGTGACAAGTTACATCTGCGTTTTCTGCATTGAGGGCACTATAAAGGAATATTGTTGAGTTCTCGACTCCCGGCTCTCATCTGGCGGTGCTTCTGGCGTCCAGGGAGCTAAACTCCCTTGGTTGTTGTGCTGGTTTCTCTACAGCCTGCACTATGGCTGCTGCAGCTCGGACCCAGTGACCAGACTTGTTAGGGTGAGTCAAAGTGACTCCTCTTCCCCTCTTCGGTGTTTTTCTCCTGTTCCTATGACCCCTGTTGCGAGGGTCTGCCACTTTCCGGGTGTGCTGGTATGGGCCTAACGTGGCACGAGTACCAGGTCAGCTCTCCTAGCTGTTTACAGTTCTCAAGTGACTGCACACTCCGCTGTTTCTCCCTCCAGGACCCGTATTTATAGGGGGAACTAGCTTAAAGCAGCCAATGGAGCTCCCCCTACAGGCCTGGGGTGAAAGGTGTTGTAGGTAAGTGGGGTCTGCTTGCTGTGTATTTCCCATCCGTGTCCTAATGGTACCTTTACACGCTGCCACTGCAGGATGGATACCAACGGCTACTTCACGTGCACGAGCACGCCCAAACGGTTACCAACGGGAAACGCACCCTCTTTACACGCCGCAACAAGGTGCGCTACGCTACGCTACATCTACAGCTAGATACATCGCCGGGTGTCTCAAGTAGCCATCTGTAGCTCATTTACACACCGCTACAACCAGCTACTATGGGCGTACCTGGTGCAGCAGGGACAGCACATAGGCGTGCCACAATTGAGAGTACGAGCCGTCCGTACGCTGATAGGAGAAAGCAAAAATACCATGATTGGACAGGCATCGCAGGAGGCAGATTAATACTTGACGCTCGAGCAATTGTGTAGTGTGACTCGTCAGCTCCTTAAGTATGCCGCCCTGTGCGGCGACAACCAATCGCAACGCAGGAGCTTCCACCAATGATCGCTGAAGGGGGCGCGGAAACCCGGAGCCTGTGTCACGCCCCAGCTACATAGCATGGTGTAGAAACAACCTTTCTGTTCCTTCTTTACACGCCGATACAGCTCGCTACAATCGGCTTTGTTGCCATCTGTTTATGGGCAGTGCACGGATGCAGATGTATCTGTAGCCGGCTGTGTCGTCCCGTCTTCAGACGCCGCTACTACGGGCGATATTGGCGCGACAAGCTACATTTGTAGCCTGTAGCGGGTTGTATCCATCCTGTTGTGGCGGCGTGTAAAGGTACCATAAGAGTTTCTGTGGTGCCCCAACCAGGGTGCCACATAAGCAAAGGCCTTCACTAAAGACCGTCTTTCAGGTCGTACTCCCATATTATAATGCACGGTTCTGTAATGTTCCGGACCCCTCCAGTATTCATTCCAGGTGCACTAAACATGTTGCTGGTACTACTGTAAGCAACCTGTGTGCCCTAAACATGCTCCAATGGCTGCAGCATCTCCAGACTTGTCTCCATCTAGTAAATCCAGATGTAATTGGTCGGTGATTACACAGGAGCTGCCAGCAGCGGATCCTGATGATTTGTGCATTCAGTGGCAGAACTTTCCTCAGGTGACAATTGTTAACCTCATAGACAGCAAATGAGGCTGGAAGTGCCGGGATTTCAGCACAAGGGTCATAATCCAGTGGTTTTGGAAATGTTTCCATTTTTCTATCTTTTGCAGCTCAGTAACGTCTCCGTTTAGTGACCTCCATCGAGTGATTTCCATCATTCACCACTTCTTCCGTTGCAAGTTTTGCAATTTCAATGTTGAGGAGTGTAGCAATGTGTAGAAAGTCTCTCTTTGGCCATTACCATCTGATATAATAATAAAGTGTTCCAATATTCTCGCTGGACCATTTGGCTTAGATAAGAGTTGGAATATGTTTAGTGTAACAAGTCCATTATTGTCTATGAGTGTTTAGTTGCTAGGTTTGTATGCTGTTAATAAAGTTAGAACAAAAAAAAAACCCACAAGGTCACACAGGGAGAGCATGTGACTGTATTCCTGTGTGTATGAGAGAGGGAACTGCCTGCAGACACTGCAGATAGAGACACACAGAAATGATTTATTGCTGATCTATTAAGTTTACTATTTTGTTCCTGATTGTTGCTGAATAAACCAGCTGTTGTTGTTACACGCTTGGAGAGTATCATGGATAATCTGCTGCCAATAATAAGATATTTTATATATTGACTGAGCAATAACTAATATAATTGATATTGACAATAAATCTGCCTTATTGCTCAAATACCATTTACAGAATTTTAAATAGCAAATTATCAAAATGATAAATTTACACCATCTCCGAACCTACTACAGAAGTGCATGTTATGCCCTTACATCAGAACACTGGAGGCTCCAGATTTGTCTTCAATCATTTTTCTTTGCAAAATGAGAATTTTTTTATGACATTGTAAACGAGTTATTTGAGTGCAATGAGTGAGTGGGTGTAGGTCTGGTTGTCTTAGTGCAGTTTGTAATTGACAATTGAGTTTGTCTTTCTCTTGACTGGGGTCCCCATTATATGGAGTCATTTCTGGGTGTCCAGAGGTTCCCTCCATTGTTGGAGCTTCCCAGTTGTTCCCGGAGAGGTGGCACATACTGTATCTTAGTGGCTGACTCCTCTTTTCCAGCCATTACAGGAGATTTTTTACAACTTGTTTGGGTGGAAGGAGGAGGATGACGGATGGGATCATACAGGAGATAAATAAGGATGTTATACACTGTGGCACCGCTGGGTGCATTCTGTATATACTATCTGGCACTAATTAATAACAAGTGTAACATTTTAGGGCAATCATTGGGGACAGGAGAACAAGGCTCTCCGAGTGAAGGTACTATATCCAGGGTGGCATCAGAGCTGTCATTGAACTGAACAGACGAAGACTGAGGACTGGGATATCTGCTGTGCAAGAAAGTGACTGGTTCATATACCAAGAATGTGCTACAGAGCATGTGTGAACGGATGAAGTTATCTAGTGATTAACGATTATAGCAAAAAGACATAGGAACCTAAAAGGTAGAGTTGTTTGGACTAGAGGCAAGGGGTAGAGAGCTACTCAGAGTATATGATCTGCTGTGATGTAGCTAGAAAATGTAAAATATATGTGAGGACCAGGCCAAGAAAAGATTAATCGCCCAGACTTGTACAAGTCACATGTGGAGTAATCCTTGCATCGGCTTACAGCCAAAGGCTAGGAGAGTCTGATTGGAAAATCATAACTATGGTTAGTAGTGGATTAGCCCGTGGAGTGTAGATCTCTGACCAGTGAAACAAAACCCTCGATTGAGTGAGCAGAAGGCATGGAGGCCTGATCAATGGAATACAGGTGAGTGCAAGAAGTGGCCAGACTGCACAGCTAATACAGGTACAATGAAAATGGGTTATAGCAATCACTGCTCTAGATATAATGTAAAATGGAAGACTTAGCTTCAACAGTGGCCACTGTGGAGTGCCCGATGACCAACACCAAGGTGCTTCCGTCTCATCGGGTCCTAACACTATGACTAACAAAGGTATGCACTGTGTATGGGTTTATATGCCTCTATTTATAATTAAACACAAGAAAAGTGTGGGGCAAGGCTCAGGGGAAACACCTAAAGGCAATAGGATAAAATAAAAGACTGAGCAAGGTAATCTAGATATCAAGTGAAGCGACAGATACCTAGAGTCCAAGGAGCGAGGCAGTACCTTTCCAGGAGTATGTGGTTGTGAGGCAGCGGTGTGCGGGGAAAGCGACGCCGGCGCCTGCTTATGACAGAGGAGGAGGCGTGTCTAATGTGACAATATGTCTGGTCTACGGACCGCACGAAACCGAAAGTGGAACGCACAAATTGCGCATGCGCACTCAATGCTGTGTATGGCGCATGCGTGCTCAATAGAATGAGAGATATAAATGAACCCAGTGCTGCAAGGTGTCGGGGATTCCGGTAAAGACGTGATGGTGATCAAATTCATAATGCCTAGGTGTTTCCCCTGAGCCTTGCCTCATTCTAAAGGTAACATAGCCCCATCTTGAGGGCTTTTTTCAGCTGCTGTTTTCTTTTTCTCCCTCTAATAACCTCTTATATCTTGTGGCATCTCCCACAGATAATGTGGACACTATGTCCTACTGCCCTTTGACATAGTGGGTAACTGTAGATGTTTTATACATATATATATTATTATTTTGTCTCTTTTTACAGATTTACTAGTGCTTAGTTCTAGTGTTTTTCCAATGTTTGGTTTTAAACAGCAGGTATTTCTATCCCTAGATGAGCCTATATGATTGCTACTACACTTGGAGTTATCAGCTTCTCACTTTTGTTCTTTCATATATTCTCACTGTGTAGGTTCTGTTCCTGTCTAGGTTACTATCTAAAACCTTCTGTTTCACTCTGATTCTTTGTGACACTCCTTTGGTTAAACCTAGATGTTCTTCCTGAGACGTTTTAGATGATTGATTTTTTCTTGAGCTTATGGTGATCCTTCCACCAGTCTCATTACTTATAGTCCAATTTCCTTGTTCATTCAGCATTTACTCTGTTCTAGGAACCCCAAGGTGTGCCTTCACGTTTGAAGTGTATTCGTTCTTCCTTTTTGTTTCTTTTGTGAACCCCCACCAGTTCCAACACTGGTAATTCATTTATTTTTTCCTTTTAACCTGCAGTATTCTTGTTTGGCTTTATATCCTACTGACTCTAATCTTCACTATTTTTGACCTTATTACTTGACACTCAGTTTCCCAACCTATTTCTTTTGGCAGTCCCCTCACATACCCTTTTTAAGTATCTCTGTGAGTGTTTCAACACCCTACCCACTCCATCAGCACTCCCACGACCAATCAGCACTCCATTTCGTTTGCTCAATCATTTTCACATTTGCCACACGCCTTAGTCCACCAAGAATTCAGCACGGGCACTAGTCCTAACCATGTTAACAATTGTTTTACATTTTGTATGATGTTAATACATACTGTATATTATTTCGTTGTATAATCAGATACCTTGAGAAAGGCCGATGTAGAGGCCGAAACGTTGGTGATATTATGTGTTTGGACATTGTGTGGCAATAAAGAAAATAAGAAAACATAACCACTAACACTTTGTGTGGTCCAAAAAAATTTTTTCATGAGAATTGAAGGTGTGCCCAGATCGATCTTATCTTTATATGATCAATGGAACAGATCCCCGATCGAGTGAACAGAAGGCAAGGAGGCTTGATCAATGGAACAGACCCCCATCGAGTGGGCAGAAGGCATGGAGGCCTGATCAATGGAACAGACCCCCGATCGAGTGGGCAGAAGGCATGGAGGCCTGATCAATGGAACAGACCCCCGATCGAGTGAACAGAAGGCAAGGAGGCTTGATCAATGGAACAGACCCCCGATCAAGTGGGCAGAAGGCATGGAGGCCTGATCAATGGAATAGACCCCCGATCGAGTGAACAGAAGGCAAGGAGGCTTGATCAATGGAACAGACCCCCGATCGAGTGGGCAGAAGGCAAGGAGGCTTGATCAATGGAACAGACCCCCGATCGAGTGGGCAGAAGGCATGGAGGCCTGATCAATGGAACAATTATAGTCAGAGGGGATTGGATCACAAAAATGAGGGTGCGCAGAAAAGAGTCAATATTAATTATTAATGTCTGGCACACCAAAATAAGTAATGATGAGAATAACAAAGTCCAATCAGATTCACATTTATTGTGGAAGCAGACAAAGCAAACGTACAACTTTTTTGTCATTAATGTAATGACGTTTTGACCATTAGGTCTTCTTCATATATCACAACTGATAAAGAAAACAAAGATAATAAACATAAGAAAACAAGTTGTTTTACAGAAGATTCAAGCAGTATCAGTCTGAAGTACATAAATGTGGATCATCCCCTTAAAATGAAGAATTACAGTTAGGGCCAGAAATATTTGGACAGTGACACAATTTTGGCGAGTTGGGCTCTGCATGCCACCACATTGGATTTGAAATGAAACCTCTACAACAGAATTCAAGTGCAGATTGTAACGTTTAATTTGAAGGGTTGAACAAAAATATCTGATAGAAAATGTAGGAATTGTACACATTTCTTTACAAACACTCCACATTTTAGGAGGTCAAAAGTAATTGGACAAATAAACATAACCCAAACAAAATATTTTTATTTTCAATATTTTGTTGCAAATCCTTTGGAGGCAATCACTGCCTTAAGTCTGGAACCCATGGACATCACCAAACGCTGGGTTTCCTCCTTCTTAATGCTTTGCCAGGCCTTTACAGCCGCAGCCTTCAGGTCTTGCTTGTTTGTGGGTCTTTCCGTCTTAAGTCTGGATTTGAGCAAGTGAAATGCGGCTCAATTGGGTTAAGATCTGGTGATTGACTTGGCCATTGCAGAATGTTCCACTTTTTTGCACTCATGAACTCCTGGGTAGCTTTGGCTGTATGCTTGGGGTCATTGTCCATCTGTACTATGAAGCGCCGTCCAATCAACTTTGCAGCATTTGGCTGAATCTGGGCTGAAAGTATATCCCGGTACACTTCAGAATTCATCCGGCTACTCTTGTCTGCTGTTATGTCATCAATAAACACAAGTGACCCAGTGCCATTGAAAGCCATGCATGCCCATGCCATCACGTTGCCTCCACCATGTTTTACAGAGGATGTGGTGTGCCTTGGATCATGTGCCGTTCCCTTTCTTCTTCCCATCATTCTGGTACAGGTTGATCTTTGTCTCATCTGTCCATAGAATACTTTTCCAGAACTGAGCGGCTTCTTGAGGTGTTTTTCAGCAAATGTAACTCTGGCCTGTCTATTTTTGGAATTGATGAATGGTTTGCATCTAGATGTGAACCCTTTGTATTTACGGTCATGGAGTCTTCTCTTTACTGTTGACTTAGAGACAGATACACCTACTTCACTGAGAGTGTTCTGGACTTCAGTTGATGTTGTGAACGGGTTCTTCTTCACCAAATAAAGTATGCGGCGATCATCCACCACTGTTGTCATCCGTGGACGCCCAGGCCTTTTAGAGTTCCCAAGCTCACCAGTCAATTCCTTTTTTCTCAGAATGTACCCAACTGTTGATTTTGCTACTCCAAGCATGTCTGCTATCTCTCTGATGGATTTTTTCTTTTTTTTTCAGCCTCAGGATGTTCTGCTTCACCTCAATTGAGAGTTCCTTTGACCGCATGTTGTCTGGTCACAGCAACAGCTTCCAAATGCAAAACCACACACCTGGAATCCACCCCTGACCTTTTAACTACTTCATTGATTACAGGTTAACGAGGGAGACGCCTTCAGAGTTAATTGCAGCCCTTAGAGTCCATTGTCCAATTACTTTTGGTCCCTTGAAAAAGAGGAGGCTATGCATTACAGAGCTATGATTCCTAAACCCTTTCTCCGATTTGGATGTGGAAACTCTCATATTGCAGCTGGGAGTGTGCACTTTCAGCCCATATTATATATATAATTGTATTTCTGAACATGTTTTTGTAAACAGCTAAAATAACAAAACTTGTGTCACTGTCCAAATATTTCTGGCCCTAACTGTACATCTGACAAAAATATATAGTAAATTAATATAATGTAATAGGTCTGGGAACTTGCTATCAACCTTATGGAGACAGCAAAGTAGGTGAGGAGATTGTAAGCCACTTCCCTCTTCTCAGATATATGCAAATTTGCACTTCACTAAGGAAGTGGAGAAACTCCAGTGCCACATTTAAGCAGCTCCTCAAAGTCATAAGGTTCTGATCTGGCCCAAATCCGTTAATTATATTAAAAGCTTGTTGGAAAGCGATTATGACTTTGAGGAAGCTGATTAAATGTGGCACTGGAGTTTCTCCACTTCCTTAGTGAAGTGCAAATTTGCATATTTGCATATAATGTAATATATATTTTTTGTTATTTACAATGAATGATATCCCCCTAGTAACATAGTAACATAGTAACATAGTAACATAGTAACATAGTTTTTAAGGTTGAAGGAAGACTTTAAGTCCATCTAGTTCCCCCATAGCCTAACATGTGGATCCAGAGGAAGGCAAAAAACCCCATGTGGCAACACTAAGCTCCACATTGGGGGAAAAAATTCCTTCCTGACTCCAGATATGGCAATCAGACTAAATCCCTGGATCACCGCCCGATCAAAGGATCTAGTATATATAACTGGTAATATTATAGTTTTCAAGAAAGGCATCCAGGCCCTTCTTAAATGTTAGTAGTGACTCCCTCATTACACCATCATGTGGCAGAGAGCTCCATAGTCTCACTGCTCTTACAGTAAAGAATCCGCGTCTGTGATTATGATTAAACCTTCTTCCCTCCAGACGTAGAGGACGCTCCCTTGTCCCCGTCTCTGTAGAGGACGCCCCCTTGTCCCCGTCTCTGTAGAGGATGCCCCCTTGTCCCCGTCTCTGTAGAGGATGCCCCCTTGTCCCAGTCTCAGGCCTAAGAGTAAAGAGATCATTAGAAAGGTCTCTGTACTGTCCCCTCATATATTTGTACATTATTATAAGATCACCCCTAAGCCTTCGTTTTTCCAAGCTAAATAACCCCAAGTTTAATAACCTATCTTGGTATTGCAGACCCCTCAGTCCTCTAATAACCTGTCTTGGTATTGCAGACCCCTCAGTCCTCTAATGACTTTTGTCGCTCTTCTCTGGACCTGCTCTAGTTCAGCTATGTCTTTCTTATACACCGGAGACCAGAATTGTACACAGTATTCTAAGTGTGGTTGCACTAGTGACTTGTATAGAGGTAAAATTATGTTCTCCTCATGAGCATCTATGCCTCTTTTAATGCATCCCATTATTTTATTTGCCTTTGCAGCAGCTGCCTGACACTGGCCACTAAATGTGAGTTTGTCATCTACCCATACACCCAGGTCTTTTTCAGTGACAGTTTTGCCCAGTGGTTTACAATTAAGCACATAATTATACCTTTTGTTTCCTCTGCCCAAGTGCATGACTTTACATTTATCCCCATTAAAGCGCATTTGCCATTTAGCAGCCCAAGCTTCTAGTTTACATAAATCCTCCTGTAATATAAAATTGTCCTCCTCTGTATTGATTACCCTGCAGAGTTTAGTGTCATCTGCAAATATTGAGATTCTACTCTGTATGCCCCCTACAAGGTCATTAATAAATATATTAAATAGAAGCGGGCCCAACACTGACCCCTGTGGTACCCCACTGTTAACTGTGACCCATTCTGAGTGTGTTCCATTAATAACCACCCTTTGTTTCCTATCACTAAGCCAGTTCTTAACCCACTTACACATATTTTCCCCTATCCCCATTGCCCTCATTTTATGTATCAACCTTTTGTGTGGCACCGTATCAAAAGCTTTTGAAAAGTCCATATACACCACATCCACTGCATTTCCTTGGTCCAGTCCAGAACTTACTTCTTCATAGAAGCTTATTAGATTAGTTTGACAGGAACGGTCCCTCGTAAAACCATGTTGATAATGGGTCATGAGGTTATTTTTCTTCAGATACTCCAGTATAGCATCTCTTAGAAAACCCTCTAGGATTTTACCCACAGTAGAGGTTAAGCTTACTGGCCTATAATTTCCAAGTTCAGTTTTTGTCCCCTTTTTGAATATTGGCACCACATTTGCTATACGCCAGTCCTGTGGTACAGACCCTGTTATTATGGAATCTTTAAATATTAAAAATAATGGTCTATCTATGACAGTACTTAATTCCTGCAGCACTCTGGGGTGTATCCCATCTGGGCCCGGGGATTTGTCAATTTTAGTGATTTTTAGACGATGCCGTACTTCCTCTTGGGTTAAGCAGGTGACGTTTAATTGAGAATTTTTGTTATCACTGATCATATTGTCTGTCATGGGATTTTCTTGTGTAAATACTGTTGAAAAAAAGTCATTTAGCATATTTGCTTTTTCCTCATCCTCATCCACCATTTCACCCAGACTATTGGAGAAGTTTGATACCTAGTAGGTGATCCGTGTGGTGCGCAGTTATCTCGTGTATAAGTCACGTGTATCGCAGTGTCTATGATACAAGTATATCATAACCATGTTAATGTCATGGAAAAAGGAAATTAGAATAAGAACCCCAAGAATTATATCGAAGAAAAACTCTGTAAGGCCCCTCTCACATCAGCGTTTCTGTCCGCAGCTGCCCCAAGTGCAAGATCATGGCAATACCGCACTTGCTGCAATCCCCAAAGAGAATACATGGGGCTCGCCGCAAGTGTACCACAAGGGCATGCGTTTTTTCTGTCCGGATCAGCCAGATCCGGACAGACATGCTGATGTGTAGGGGGCCTAAGAAATATCTACAAGAATAGTCCCTTATTGGAACATCAATGAATGGTAGCAACTTGTTTTCTTATGTTTATTATCTTTGTTTTCTTTATCACTTGTGATATATTAAGAAGACCTAATGATCGAAACGTCATGACACTAATGACAAAAAAAGTTGTGCGTTTGCTTTGTCTGTTTTCATAATAAATGTGAATCTAATTGGACTTTGTTATTCTCATCATTCCTTATTTTGGTGTGCCAGACACTAATGATCAATGGAAGAGACCCCCGATCGAGTGAGCAGAAGGCATGGAGGCCTGATCAATGGAACAGTCCCCGATCGAGTGAGCAGAAGACATGGAGACCTGATCAATGGAACAGTCCCCGATCGAGTGAGCAGAAGACATGGAGACCTGATCAATGGAACAGTCCCCGATCGAGTGAGCAGAAGACATGGAGACCTGATCAATGGAACAGTCCCCGATCGAGTGAGCAGAAGACATGGAGACCTGATCAATGGAACAGTCCCCGATCGAGTGAGCAGAAGACATGGAGACCTGATCAATGGAACAGTCCCCGATCGAGTGAGCAGAAGACATGGAGACCTGATCAATAGAACCGAATCCTTGATTGAGTAAGTAGCAGGTACAGATGCCTTTCAAAAAAGAGAGTATCATCACCAAAAAATTTAAAAAGCTAAGGAATACCCAGCTTTACCATACCTTTCAGTGTGGATTATAAACACTTTGTGTACCAAACACAAATTCTCTATCAAGATGAAAAGCTGTCCAGAATTCTATTAGGAGGTTACAGATGTGTGACCAGGAAACTAAGGGCTCTTAGCAGCTTTTTATCCCCTAGCCTTTTCAGCACCAAAACTCAAAAACCATTTTGGTTGCAATATATTGGTTGCTATAGATGTGGGGGCAGACAGTGCCATTTGTGTAGATACATTGACAGAAGCAATGTTTTCCAAAATAATCTTACCATGAAAACCTTCCTAATTAAATCATATATTAATTGAAACACCACGCATGTTGTGTATTTAGTGACAATCGTGGTGTGCAATGAATATTATGTGGATTGCATGACATGCACCCCGAAAAAGCAGATTTTGGAACATATCTCTGGCTCTAATCCCTCTTCCTCAACAAAGCGCTCCATTTCTCATCTTTAAAGGTATTTCTTAGATGTGCATGGGGATAATGTTAACACATAAAGAGTGAAGGGGGTAGAAAGGGTCAGTAAACCTCACAGAGGAGGAGACTGGGAAAGAATTTAACCAGTTGTGAAGCTTTTTGGATATTAACCCACAATGCACGTTATCTAGGGGAACTGAACTATCAAACTAATTTGATGTAGTTCTATTAAATCTAATACCTTCAAAAGAATATTCGCACCTGCATGTACTAATCAGTTCTAACCCCCTTTTTACTCCCTAAATAATGTTCTCTGTTTTCCTTGCTTTTTTTTGCACATTTTTTACTCTGTTTTATTTGTGTATTTTCCTGTTCAAATTTCAACTAGTTTTTCATCTTTTACTAAGAAGCTTTGCTGCACGATCACCTCTTGTGGAAATGGAAAGAAGTCTGTTATAATTAATGGATCCAGGCTCATTTGACAAATAGGACGACACTATGAGATACATATAATGTTGTTTAAGGCTATAAAATATGTACGGTTATTCCTGTCCTGAATTGTATCTGTTACATTCTACCTTGCATTTTTCTGGGTTCCATATTTTATCTTTAATTTAATAGAGTATTGATGCAGATTCTATCCTATCCCAAGTCCGGTTTTCTTTTGTACAGTTTCACTAATGCTATTTATTTCTTTATTGAAATTTTGCATTTATATTTTGAGAATATCATGTCCTATGGTACTATGTAATCTGTTGAACTGCCTTTGGAGTGATTTGGATGTTTCTCCTCTAGTGATATCACACCTCTGCTTGATGGATTCAGTTAAGCATTCACATGTGTGGGTGACTTCATTGCATTATACATGTGTGGGATCACTTGTATTTTACAAGCCTATCAGTAAGTTGATCTTCTACTGAAATGCATAAGGCCGGAGGGCTGCGTCCCTCTATTTTAATGTTTTTATGGGGATCTTAAATTTGTAGTAAAGTTTTGAAAACTGAGAAGGCATGGATGATTGATCAATGGAATCGAGTAAGTGGCAGGTACAGATGTCTGATTAATGGAACAGAAACCCAGATTGAGTGAGCAGCAGGCATGGAGGTCTGATCAATAGAACTGAACTCTGCAATTGAGTGAGTGGCAGACACAGCGCCTGATTAATGGAATGGAACACCCAATCAAATGAGCAGCAGGCACAGAGGTCTGATCAACAGAATCCATGATCTAGTGGGTGACACACATGGAGGCCTGATCATTGGAGCAGATCCCTCCCAATTGAGCAAGCGGCAGGCATGGAAGCCTGATCAAAGGAACAAAACCCTCCTGATCGAGTGAGCTGCAGGCATGGAAGCCTAATCAATGGAACAGAACCCCTGATGGAGTAGAAGCAGGCACAAAGGCCTGATCAACTAAATAGAACCCCTGATCAAGCGGGTGGCATGCATGGAGGCCTGATCGTTGGAACAGAACCCTCCTGATCAAGTGAGATGCAGGCTTGGAAGCCTGATCATTGGAACAGAACCCCTGATGGAGTGCGCAGTAGTCACAAATTCCCTGATCAAGTGAGAGGCAGTCATGAAGGTCTGATTGAGGAAAAGGAACAGGACCTTAGCTGTACCCCATGGGACTGGAGACAACAAAAACAAGCTTGGTGATAGAAGGAACTCTGCCTCCTACAATACAAGACTTGTGGCCTAGCAGGAGTATGGAGTTCTATTGAAGGTAAGACAGGCTGAGGAAAGTCCCTTACTGACTCAGCTCATACTCTGATGGTAGACGGACCAGTATATCCATTTATAGGTTGTGTGGCGCACTATATTGTTAAAATTGTGTTTGTGTTTTATAAGCCTTATTGCAAATTAAGAGAGATAGTGGTTATATATATTAGGGAAAGCTAGGGAACACTTATCAACTAAGCCTATCGGAGATGCACTTTCTAAGAGTGGTAGCGTCAGGTTTATTAATTCATAGGACAGTGACCAGGGCCGTAGAGATAGAGCCAGGAACAGACGATAAAGGGAATAGAAGGACCTCCAGAACTGTGCTGGAATCTATTGTCAGGAACGTGTTAATTGTCTTCTATGAGACATTTCATCGTCACTTCTGAACTGTACAAAGCCAACAAATCATGACTTGTTCTCTGCACCACTGGGTCTGTATGTTTGCAAATCTTTATGGCTATAGTCCCACGACCGGACAGCAGCTCTCTGTGGCTTCTTGTAATTACCCCCACCCTCTATTATCAGCTCAGATAGATGTGACCATGTTTATAAATCCCCAAATATAAGGGAGCCGGAAGTATGAACCCGTCCTCGTTATCTCACATTATGGGGAACGTTCCAGCACTGACACACAACAATTCATCCTGGACTGTAACCTTTGCCTGGAGGAAATGTTCAACCTGTAAATTATAACAAGATAAAGAGCAAAAAACTCAAGAACTCAGAATTGTCCAAAACCTTCCTTCAGCAATGGAAAATCATCTATTACTGCTGACACCAGCCTATATACATGTGTGAGGTGTCAGCCCCGCCCCCGGTGATAACATCACTGATATAGTGACATCACACATGAGACCACACCCCTTATACTACAGCACCAGCCTATATACATGTGTGAGGAGTCAGCCCCGCCTCCTGGTGATGACATCACTGATATAATGACATCACACATGAGACCACACCCCTTATACTACAGCACCAGCCTATATACATGTGTGAGGTGTCAGCCCCGCCCCCCGGTGATAACATCACTGATATAATGACATCACACATGAGACCACACCCCTTATACTACAGCACCAGCCTATATACATGTGTGAGGTGTCAGCCCGCCCCCCCAGTGATGACATCACTGATATAATGACATCACACATGAGACCACACCCCTTATACTACAGCACCAGCCTATATACATGTGTGAGGTGTCAGCCCCGCCCCCCGGTGATGACATCACTGATATAATGACATCACACATGAGACCACACCCCTTATACTACAGCACCAGCCTATATACATGTGTGAGGTGTCAGCCCCGCCTCCTGGTGATGACATCACTGATATAATAACATGAGACCACACCCATTTTGCTATCTAGTACATCAGTCCATATTGAGATGCTGCCTGGTCTGGACAGCGCCGCTCTTCTTACCTTGGACCTGGTTCTATCTCTTCTTTCTTCTCTTGGTCTTGTGATGTTGATTCTTGGTTTTTGCTGTTTCCTTTCTGCAGTGAATCTGATGGTGGAGATCCTATGTCCACCTGAGGCTTCTCCGTTTGTGACTTTGATGGTGGAGGTGGTGTTAGCGGCGCTTTATATCCAGTTTGTGGATCTGCTGAGTTTTTGGGATCTGTCTGTAGCTTCTGGCCATCTTGTGATGTTGATGGTGGAGGTGGTATGATCGGTACGTTCCTCCCAGTTTGTGACTCTGAGAGTGTAGAGGGTTGTGTCTGTGGCCTCTTCTCAATTCGTGACTCTGATGACATTTTGGGATCAGTATGTGGCTTCTGGTCATCCTGTGTCTCTGATGGTGCTATCAGCACTTCCTTCATAGTCGTTGACTCTGATGGTGGAGGTGGTGTTGTTGGCGCTTCTTTCATAGTCGTTGACTCTGATGGTGGAGGTGGTGTTATTGGCGCTTCTTTCCCACTCTGTGACTCTGATGTTGGATTTGGGGCTACCGGTGTCTTTCCATTTTGTGACTCTGATGATTTAGTGAGTTCTGTATCTTGTTTCTTTTTATCTAGTAACACTGATGGTGGACATGGTATTACCTGCAGTTCTTTCTCAGTTGGTGTCTCTGATGGTGGATGTGGAGGTGGTATGATCGGTGATTTCTTCCTAGTGTCTGTATCTGTTGACTTTTTGGGTTCGGTTTGTGGTTTCTGGTCATCTCGTGACTTTAGAGCTGTCGGAATCTTTCTATCTTGTGACTCTGATGATGCAGTTTGTTGCTTCAGTGGCTTCTCCTCAGTTTTTATCTCTGATTGCGGACTTTGTTCACCTTTTTTCTTAGTCTCGGTTGTTGCTTGTGATTTACCGGTAGTAACTGAAGCTGTTTTGCTTTTCTTCGGACATCCAGATATACAGTTCCCCATTTTCCTCCCGGATCTTCCTCTCTGAGGTCTGGGATGTTCCTCTTTGGTTATTGATCCTGGTGGTCACTGATCTTTGTCGCCTTCATGGTCGGAGTGAGGACAGGAGTCGCTCTTCTTCTTCTTGTATTCTCAGCCGGTTCTTCTGTGGTTGTCAGTATCTTCTTTCTTGTAGATCCAACATTGCAGTAAACGTGAAGAAAACTCCAAGTCCTATAAAGCTTCTGTCCAAGGTGCAAAGAGGAAGAATGCGGAATTCTTATTACATCTGAGATAGCAACTGCTTATAGCATTAACCCTACTAGTGGAATTATACATAATAATATATAATATAATATTTATTCATTTATATAGCAGTATTGATTCCATAGCAATTTACATACATTTGCAACACTATCCCCATTGGGGCTCACGTCACAATCTAAACATCCTACCAGTACAGTCATGCCCAAAACTTTTGAGAATGACACCACAATGCTATTCCCCCATGATCTGTTCCCTCTGGTTTTTCTTTGTGTTTGTCTGATGTTTCTATCACATACAGAAATATAATTGCAATCATATTATGATACCAAACGGTTCTATTGACAGAATGAGTTACTGCAGCAAGTGAATATCTGCAGTGTTGCCCCTTGTTCTTCTTCAGGACTCTGCAATTCTCCCTGGCTGCTCTCAATCATCTTCTGGAGCAAATCCTGACTGATCGCCGTCCATTCCTCCATTCCTCCATTCCTCCATTCCTCCATTCCTCCATTCTTCCAGTCTTCCATTCCTCCATTCTTCCATTCTTCCATTCTTCCATTCCTCCATTCTTCCATTCTTGCATTCTTCCATAATCAATGCTGCATTTTGGCAGAATTTGTTGGTTATTCTTTGTCCACCCGTCTCTTGATGATTGACCACAAGTTCTCAATGGGATTAAGATCTGGGGAGTTTCCAGGTCATGGACCCACAAAATCTCTATGTTTTGTTCCCTGAGCCACTTAATTATCACCTTTGCTTTATGGCAAGGTGCTCCATCATGCTGGAAAAGGCATTGTTGGGCGCCAAACTGCTCTTGGCCGGTTGGGAGAAGTTGCTCTTGGAGGACATTCTGGTCCCATTCTTTATTCATGGCAAGACTGTGAGTGAGCCGATTCCCTTGGCTGAGAAGTAACCCCACACATGAATGGTTTCAGGATGCTTTACAGTTGGCATGAGACAAGACTGGTGGTAGCGCTCACCTCTTCTTCTCCGAATAAGCTGTTTCCCAGATGTCCCAAACAATCGAAAAGGGGATTCATCAGAGACAATGACTTTCCCCCAGTCCTCAGCAGTCCACTCCCTGTACCTTTCCCCCAGTCCTCAGCAGTCCACTCCCTGTACCTTTCCCCCAGTCCTCAGCAGTCCACTCCCTGTACCTTTCCCCCAGTCCTCGGCAGTCCACTCCCTGTACCTTTCCCCCAGTCCTCAGCAGTCCACTCCCTGTACCTTTCCCCCAGTCCTCAGCGGTCCACTCCCTGTACCTTTCCCCCAGTCCTCAGCAGTCCACTCCCTGTACCTTTCCCCCAGTCCTCAGCAGTCCACTCCCTGTACCTTTCCCCCAGTCCTCAGTAGTCCACTCCCTGTACCTTTCCCCCAGTCCTCAGCAGTCCACTCCCTGTACCTTTCCCCCAGTCCTCAGCAGTCCACTTCCTGTACCTTTCCCCCGGTCCTCAGCAGTCCACTCCCTGTACCTTTCCCCCAGTCCTCAGTAGTCCACTCCCTGTACCTTTCCCCCAGTCCTCAGCAGTCCACTCCCTGTACCTTTCCCCCAGTCCTCAGCAGTCCACTTCCTGTACCTTTCCCCCGGTCCTCAGCAGTCCACTCCCTGTACCTTTCCCCCAGTCCTCAGCAGTCCACTCCCTGTACCTTTCCTCCAGTCCTCAGCAGTCCACTCCCTGTACCTTTACTCCAGTCCTCGGCAGTCCACTCCCCGTACCTTTCCCCAGTCCCTAGCAGTCCACTCCCTGTACCTTTCCTCCAGTCCTCAGCAGTCCACTCCCTGCACCTTTCCCCCAGTCCTCAGCAGTCCACTCCCTGCACCTTTCCCCCAGTCCTCAGCAGTCCACTCCCTGTACCTTTCCCCCAGTCCTCGGCAGTCCACTCCCTGTACCTTTCCTCCAGTCCTCAGCAGTCCACTCCCTGTACCTTTCCCCAGTTCTCAGCAGTCCACTCCCTGTACCTTTCCCCCAGTCCTCAGCAGTCCACTCCCTGTACCTTTCCCCCAGTCCTCAGCAGTCCACTCCCTGTACCTTTCCCCCAGTCCTCAGCAGTCCACTCCCTGTACCTTTCCCCCAGTCCTCAGCGGTCCACTCCCTGTACCTTTCCCCCAGTCCTCAGCAGTCCACTCCCTGGATCTTTCCCCCAGTCCTCAGCGGTCCACTCCCTGTACCTTTCCCCCAGTCCTCAGCAGTCCACTCCCTGTACCTTTCCCCCAGTCCTCAGCAGTCCACTCCCTGTACCTTTCCCCCAGTCCTCAGCAGTCCACTCCCTGTACCTTTCCCCCAGTCCTCAGCAGTCCACTCCCTGTACCTTTCCCCCAGTCTTCAGCAGTCCACTCCCTGCACCTTTCCCCAGTTCTCAGCAGTCCAGTCCCTGGGCCTTTCCCCCAGTCCTCAGCAGTCCACTCCCTGTACCTTTCCCCCAGTCCTCAGCAGTCCACTCCCTGTACCTTTTGCAGAATATCAGTCGGTCCCTGATGTTTTTTCTGGAGAGAAGTGGCTTCTTTGCTGCCCTCCTTGAAACCAGGCCTTGCTCAAAGAGTCTCCACCTCACAGTGCGTGCAGAAGCACTCACACCAGCCTGCTGCCATTCCTGAGCAAGCTCGGCACTGCTGGTAGTCCGATCCCACAGCTGAAACAGTTTTAAGATACGGTCCTGGCGCTTGCTGCTCTTTCTTGGGCGCCATGGAGCCTTTTTGACAACAATGGAAGCTCTCTCCTTGAAGTTCTTGATGCGATAGATTGTTGACTGAGGTGCAATCTTTCTAGCTGCGATACTCTTCCCTGTTAGGCCATTTTTGTGCAGTGCAATGATGGCTGCACGTGTTTCTTTAGAGAGAACCATGGTTAACTGAAGAGAAACAATGATACCAAGCACCAGCCTCCTTTTAAAGTGTCCAGTGGTGTCATTCTTACTTAATCATGACTGATTGATCGCCAGCCCTGTCCTCATCAACACCCACACCTGTGTTAATGGAACAATCACTAAAACGATGTTAGCTGCTCCTTTTAAGGCAGGACTGCAATGATGTTGAAATGTATTTTGGGGGTTAAAGTTCATTTTCTAGGCAAATATTGACTTTGCAAGTAATTGCTGTTAAGCTGATCACTCTTTATGACATTCTGGAGTATATGCAAATTGCCATTAGAAAAACTGAAGCAGTAGACTTTGTTACAATTAATATTTGTATCATTCTCAAAACTTTTGGCCATGACTGTATGTCTTTCAAGTGTGGGAGGAAACCGGAGTGCCCGGAGGAAACCCACACAAACACGGGGAGAACATACAAACTCTTTGCAGATGTTGTCCTTGGTGGGAATTAAATCCAGGACCTCAGCGCTGCAAGTCTGCAGTGCCAACCACTGAGCCACAATCCAGGAAAGATCCAGGCAGAGTCCAAATCTGCCTGATTATCAGTTTCATGTTCTATCACACGAGGGGCCCAGAGTTCCTCCTGCCGGTGTGCCGCCCTCTGTATAGTGATGACCTCCTCCTCCTCTTCCACCTCTATGGAGGCTGGGATGTATCTCTGTGATATCATGGGATATCTGACATTAGAGGTGTTTCTCATGCACATCATCCTCCCTTCTACTCTACACTTCCGCCCAGGGTAACCTCCCATGAGGATCTGAGACCATCGGTGAAATGAGCACTTCGCCCTGTTGTCCAATTTGAAGCAACCTGGAGAGAAATCCCTCAGATATCACTATAGTCTATAGGAGGAGCCGCTCTATGAGCACTCCCTGTGACCCACCACTTAGGATGCTCCTAATTTGATATTTCACATAGATATCGCTCTCAGCTCAGCCATAGGACAGCTGTTATTGGAAGGAGACCACCTGCTTCTTATGACCACTTCTTTCCCAGCTAAAAAGTGGATCTTGTGTCCCTTAAAGGGTACCTTTACACACGGCTACATTTGTAGCTTGTCACCAGGTAACTTACTGGTTGCAGTGAAATCATGGAGACAAGGTTCTATCTTGTTGCTGTGTACAAATGGAATAATCTCTCCATGATTTCACTGCAACCAGTAAGTTACCTGTAGCCACCCTAGAAATGTAGCCGCGTGTAAAGGTACCCTTAAAGTGTAAATACAAGAGGGGTGGGGGACAAGAGGCGCAATAGTGCGCTAGCAGAATGGAATTTTTTGATGACTGGGGGGGGAAGTGCTAGCGGGTATTTCGGACCGCAGCTCACTTAACATGTCCCCGCCGCCGTCTGCTGCTGCATTGCCGCGCCGGTCGCACAGCGCCGACGGCCGGCCCATTTCTGTGGGGTTTTTGGCCCAAGATGTGGGCTATACCACCAGCCCCTGCCACCTGGGCCAGTCCGCCCCTGAATAAGCCAGCTGCTGCAGGACCTCCACCAACCACTCACACGTCCAGAGAAATGTTAGATAGAAGAGGTGTATGACGGTCCGCCCTGCTATGTCCAATGGAAACTCACATGGAAGTCAGGATCTTACAAGCAGTTCCTTTCCTTTATTCCTTTATTGCAACGCGTTTCGGGCACAACCCGGCACCTTTCTCAGGGATGTTACATGTATCATCACAGTGGGGTTTTTATAGCCCCTGATATTACAAGAAATGGGTGTCATTTGTTTACCTGTGATGTTAAAATCATCATCAAAAAGGGGAGGATCCCTGTTTTTGGTGCAATTCCTTATAAAGGGCATCAATAGACTCAAATTACATTATAGAATGGTTAAAAAATATAGTAAAATACACACAAATACATCCAAGTTCCTTTTTAAAAAAAAATAAAAAGAATATCAGGTGAAACATGTATTGAGCAGGCAAACAATATAATTCCTCACGCTCTCTTCCATGCATAGTATTAGAACCTGGGAGGGTGTGCCGGTATATACGCCATTCTGCCCTGGGATTAGTTGATATTGGACTCATATGAATCTAGTATGATCCATTCACAGGGCTTTAGAAGCCAAGATGATTTCCCATGGCAGAGCTATTATGCAATACATTCATTCCAGTTTTTAACCCTGTTATTACTATTTATATTTTATGGATATTAAATACTTTTATTGATATTTATTACCGTAATATTTATTGCATAATAGCTCTGCCACGGGAAATCATCTTGGCTTCTACAGCCCTATGAATAGATGATACTAGACTCATCTGCAGGGTGAGATGAGTATAACCGATACCTACATGGTCTAAAAAGTTTAACCATTTCCCTGCCTGTAAATTGGTCCCTTCTGGTACGAATCACTAAATTGGGGTTGAGGTAGGACTACGTAGCACGGTGACTCTGGCATATCCGAACGGGTCTGTTTTATTTTAGCGTATGGTGTGTGCACTCGCGGGATTGGGGCTGCTGCACCTGGAATGCAGGTCTGTATGTGAGAGGAGGAGTGTGTCGCTTGGATACCTTCTATAGTGACATTACCTATCACTCTTATAAGACTAAGCTCTCATCCCGCCAAGGTGTGATTGAATTATAGAGAAGCACCACCATATTTTGGATCATTACTGACCCCAAAGGTGGTATACCACATTTTTTTTACCACCGAGTCTAAGGGATTGACCCGGACTCCCAGGGCAGTCAACAGTAGGTCAGGACACCCGGGTATAATATAAGAAGGGGAGGTCCTGCACAGATACGCTCTTACCCCAATAAGATTTAGGACCAGAAGGGTGAGCCGTCGAGGAACGGGGACACCAACCAGGGGTTTTCATTTAGGTGTTGAAAACTCCTTTGTCAGGCAGGGATAGAACAGGGTGACTATCCCCTCTTCCCCCTTTTTAGCAAAAAGCATCACACCGTATGATATAAAGGGTTCATCTCCCTATCTTAAACTAACAAATAAAAGTTACATTTTAATAAGTGTAACCTTGATATAGCTGAATAAAGGAAAGGAACTGCTTATGAAATCCTGACTTCCATGTGAGTGTTTCCTTTGGACATAGCAGCGCGGACCGTCATACACCTCTTCTATCCCAACATTTCTCACAACTGTTAAAGGAACAATTCAAGATCATTAATGTAATGTTTGTACAAAGCATTCCCTGAGCCAAGCACAGGATCAAAGCTCCAGAGGACTCGGACTGCGATGGCTTTGCCGAGTTTGCAGCCTTGACCTTGACTCCTGCTGAGGGGAGTATTGCCTTCCATGTATGCTGTTGGCACAGCCTTTGTTCTGGGTCAAACAATGCAATTGGTTTTGCATCCAGATAGATGCAGCTAAACATCCCATGTGCAATACTTAAGGAGGGCTGGCCGAACTTTACACGCAACTATGAGCAAGCACTATTATGCTCGGGTGCTTAGTACTCAGAATGAGCAGTTTAACACTCGGACGGGAACAACTCTTTAACTGAGTATAATGGAAGTCAATGGGGAACTCAAGCATTTTCCCAGAAGATCTTTATGAGTTTTCCATTGACTCACGAGTCTAGCCCATCCAAGCGCCCAACTGCTCATTACAAGTACCCAGCACCTGAGCATGGTATTGCTCACTCATCACTACATAGAGCCTGTTGTTGGTGGACCTGGGAGGTTTCTTTATGGTCTCTCTTCTTGGTCAATGATGATTCAGTAAATTGTCGCGCACCTTTAGAACAGAGTAATGTTATTTATCAACCACATAATTACTCCTACAATCTATAGGGCAGCTCCATACAAGTGGATCTCACCCGCAGTCTATGGGATGACTGTCCGAGTTGTATGGAGCCCTTCACTCATGGATGTGTTGCCTGAATAGTATTGGTTATACACTGTTTCCGTATAGTATCAGTCACAATCTATTGGTTACATTCTCATCTGTCGATACTCAGGGGAGAACACAGAATCCATTGGGACCCACAGTAGAAATCTAAATTTCAACAAGGTCACAGTTTACAGTATAATGGCAGGTGGAGGACCAGATCCCCCTGATTCACAGACCCCACATTCACCACCTGGTCTGCTGATTGGCAGCTTTCTGCCTATGCGCAGTGTATTCAGAGCTGCCAATCAGTGGTGTGGGCGGGGTTATACATAGCTCAATATTCTGAGCACTGCTGGATCTGCAGCAGAGAAAACTGTGATTCTATCACAACTGCTGCATCCAGTAAACGAGGGGCGGGGACCCCGCAATGACCTTTCCTCCACCTCCCCGGGCAGATTGCCAGAGACCGTACTGCTGTATATTTTTGGCAATGATACTTTAATTTCTTCCTGAATTAGGAGCGTGTGCACACAGCGTGCTGTATATAAGGTATCCCCTATGTGATATACGCCGATAAGCAAAAGGGTAACAATTTTTTTCCCTTTTGCCCTTCCGGCTCCAGATCTCTCCATCCTCTACAGATTTGAGCGTGAGACAACCTTCATTTTATAAACAATCATCTTCGGCTTTCTCTTACATTAATGTGACTTGCAGCTATTTAGCACGATTCGTTATGCAGATTCTTCTCATGTCACTGCAATGTTACTGTTTTGCTCCTAAAGATCTAAATTTGAATTATTATTTTGTATATCCCCTTTGGCTTTCACCTCTGTCTGATCCTTTTGGGCAGCTTTCATCAGATTCAATCATGTCTGCCCCCCGATATCTGCTCCCCGGACTCTTCTCCACGTTCCTAATGTTGGTCACACCAGTCGGTCACTTGGGGATATCACGGCTTTATCTTCTACCCACAAGTGTTGGGTTGGGTTGAGGTCTGGGGTCTGTAGAGACAATCCAGCTCCTCTACTTCATTGGCATTGAGCCATTTCTTCACCATTCTCTCGTATACTTCAGGTCGTTGTCCCGCTGGACATTATGTCATCCTTCTCTTCCCCATAGTACTCAAGTATATGAAGTAACTCGTCCTGTAGGATCCTCACATATCGCTCAGCATTCAGATCATCATCGATACAGGTCAAGTATCCAGCAACCCCATATCATCAGGCTTCCTCCACCGAACTTCACAGTTCCTTCAATTTCTCAATCCATTGCCTCTTTTTTCCCTTGTATTGTCATGGAGTGGTATAGCAGATAGGGAATCAGGAAGCATGATGGTAAGATGGGTTAGGGACATTCAGGAAAGTTAGTCTGACCCTTACTGGGAGTCACTGGCTCACCCTGCTCCCAGAGGTACCTCAGATGGCGAGGAGGTCTGGATCACCACCCTTGCCCTATGCTATCCCTAAGAGCTCCTACCTCCATCCACGGACTGGGAAAACAAAACTCCTAAGAAGAGAACAGCAGAACAGCACCCACGTCTTCACTGCACTGGGTCCTAATAAAGACTGAACTCTATCTACGTCACCTGGTGGAGGGAAGTGGAACTATGTAAAGGCTAGGGGAGTGGAGATCTGAATTCTCTGACACACCCCTCTACCTCCACCTTACTGCAGAGCCGTCCAGCAATACAACAGCATCTGCAGATTAACGCTCAATGTGCCAAAGGGAACTAACTCAGATTTAACCACGGCAGCAACTCACATGGACTGCAGAGCAGTCAACACATCACATGTTTCTTCCAAACCCGTTTGCCGTCATCAGAGTTGTTTATTGACTTTCTTCTTGTTGCTCCAAATCACCCGTTTCCAGTCTTCCACCTGTTACAAACTTGAGCCATCGCTTCTTATGATAATATTGAAGTTGTGGCTTCTTCACCTTTTTTTGGGCCTCCATTCCAGACTTGTGTAACGCGCGTCACCCGATGCCGGACGTCTGTGATCTCACTATTATCAATCATACGAGCCGACTCCATTCCAGACTAGTGTAACGCGCGTCACCCGATGCCGGAAGTCCGTGATCTCACAATTATCAATCATACCAGCCGCCTCCATTCCAGACTAGTGTAACGCGCGTCACCCGGTGCCGGAAGTCCGTGATCTCACAATTATGAATCATTCGAGCCGCCTCCATTGCCGGGTTTGTCGCTACATTACCAATAGACCTTGTAATGAGCGACTTGTTGACTCTGATATTCGATGGGACGTGCGTCGGGGCGGCTTTTCTGGCTCCTTCAGACCTTCACGGGTCTTTTACCTCCCAAAATTGGGCTTCTAAAATCTTGCTTTTTTACAGCGTTTATTAATTCATACTCAGGGCACTTAACCCTTTCTCTCCATCTGAGCTTATATTGTCTCTCTATGATTATTGATCAATCAATGGTTATTCCTGTGATTTTCACATTTTTGGGGTTTTCCTCTATTCTCAGCATTTGCAGTTTTCGGTCATGCAGACATTGGGCCTCGCCTCCCTCTATTATGTCCTGACCACATTCCTGACATACCTGTGTATTAGTGATAAGCTCCTGTAAGTCCTCCACACTTCATTTAACCCCTCAGTGCCCTCTCTTTAGCATTATATCCACACTGGGCTATTGACCGTTATTCATTATATTTGCACCATCTCCTTGTGTTATATCCCTGTGAGGTTTATACATTGTATCATTTGATATTAGGATTATTTATTATCTCTTTTCTTGTAGGATTTATTCCACAGGGTATTTATAATGTCAATTTTAAGTAAGTTTGATATCAACTATTGATTACATTTTCCTTGTGATCTTCCTGCTGGGTTATTATTATTATTATTATTTAATGTACATATATTCAACATAAATTTGCTGCAGCTGCTATTATTTCTTGAGGTTCCCTGTTAAGTATCCACCCTGTGCTGCTACTCTGCCCCCCCCCTGCACTCTCTCCATACCCCCCCCCCCTCATGCTGCCTCTCAGCCCCCCTGTGGTCACTCTCTGCCCCCCATCACTCCCTCTCCCTCGTGGTCACTCTTCACCACCTATGATCGCTCTTTGCCTTAAGGCCGGGCTACACGCACCGGTGTCCCAGCGATCCAACAAATGATCGAGATCACTGGGACATCGCTATCTGATCGCTGGTGAGCTGTCACACAGGCAGACTCACCAGCGATCAGGACCAACAAGAACGCTGGTAACCAGGGTAAACACCGGGTAACTAAGCACAGCACTGTGTTTAGTTACCCAATGTTTACCCTGGTTACCATAACACAGCGTGTACTGTGCGATGCCAGGCATTGGCCGGGAGGTCGTTGATCGTTGGTCTCCCACTGTCACACACGCCGATGCTGGCCGTCCAGCGGGAGACCAACAATCGAAAAATGGTCCCGGCCGTTCACCAACGATCGTTGATCATTGCGGGATGTCACACGTAGCGACATCGCTACGAGGTCTTTAGATGATGGTGCCATGAGGAACTAGCACAGTTCCTAATTCGGTGGGCTGTGGGATGAGCGAGTTACTGGGTGAGCGGACTGCGGGATGAGCAGGGTGAGTGGATTGCGAGGTGAGCAGGCTGCGAGATGAGTGGGGTGAGCAGGCTGTGGGGTGAGCAACGTGTGGGATGGGTGGGCTATGTGGGGAGGGGGCTGCAGGACTGCAGGGTGGGGAGCCTGTTGGATGAGCGGGCTGAGCGGACTGCGGGGTTAGCAGGCTGTGAGATGAGCAGGCTGTGGGATGAGCGGGCTATGGGGGGAGGAGACTTCAGGACAGTGGGGTGAGCAGGCTGTGCGATGAGCGCACTGTGGGGTAAGCAGGCTGTGGAGTGAGTGCACTGTGGGGTGAGCAGGCTGAGCGGACTGCGGGGTAAGCAGGCTGTGCAGTGAGCGCGCTGTGGGGTGAGCAGGCTGAGCGGACTGCGGGGTAAGCAGGCTGTGCGATGAGCGCACTGTGGGGTAAGCAGGCTGTGGAGTGAGTGCACTGTGGGGTGAGCAGGCTGAGCGGACTGCGGGGTAAGCAGGCTGTGCAGTGAGCGCGCTGTGGGGTGAGCAGGCTGTGGCGTGAGTGGGCTTTGCGGTGAGCGGGGTGATTATGCTGTGTGATGAGCAGGTTGCGGGGTGAGTGGGCTACAGGGTGAGCAGACTGGGGTTAAAAAGGCTGTGGGGTGAGCGAGCTGAGGGGTGAGTGCACTGCAGGGTGAGCAGGCTATGGGGCGAGTGGGCTGCGGGGTGAGAGGGCTGTCGGACTGCAGGGTGACCAAGCTGTGGGTGGGGTTAGCATGATGCAGCATGAGTGTGCTATGGGGTGAGCATGCTGCGGGCTGAACAGGCTGTGGAGTGAGTGGGCTGTGGGGTGAGCGGTCTGTGAGTACCTGGTTGCACTCTGTGTGACAGCTGCTCTGTGTGTTACAGGACCTGTGGTGATGTCACGGTCATGTGTTCTGTCACGTGCACCTGGCTCTGCCAATGACCGTGACTTCATCACATGTCCTGTAGGTCAGTCTCAGCTTATCAGCGGGGGGCAGATAGCTGGCATTGGTCTGTGGCGATAGGTTAGTGGGTGGTGCATTTTCGGGTGATGTCGCTGTTGGCTATCGGCAGTACTGCTGATGGTCTCATACCGCCAGCGGTTGCCATATTTTAACAGCCATCACTTGAGTGTGCAAATATGGCAACCGGAACTTATTCTAGCCTCTGGCCACTCAGAGGATCGGAGGACACCCTGAAGACTGAAGTTGATTGCGGACGGGACAGGGTAAGTATATAATAGCTAATAAAAGACTACCGTGCATCTATAAATACGCCACAACTCCATCTGCAGGCAATGAGTAAGGTCGACTTAGGACAGAATCATGTTGCCTCTCCCCCCCTCCCTCCTTTTTCCTCTTTTCTCCTGTGCTTTTATGTGCTTCCCTTTTGTGCTCATATTGGTGATTTGTTACTTATGTCATACATTGCTATATGTTGTATTTTACTGATTATGAATATAATTTTTGATGCCTTGGATCATCTAAGTGCCGGACCATCTTTTCCTGGATACATACGGTAACACTACTGATGTTGGAGCCACATTGTTAGCCCTAAACTGTCAGACATCTTGTTGACTGCTCTATGCCAATTCTATACAATGAAGGTTCTGCCAGTGCATAGCCACAGCAGCCACACACCTACCGGACTATATTGTTAGTGTGGCGCCCCTGCGGACTGGTCGCCACTAGATGGCACAGCAATTGGAATCGGTAAGTCGGTCACCCCACATACACCCCCAACACATTCCCCGATCCCAAGTCTAAGTTACACTTCATGTCTAGCAATGGGATTAGCGGGAGGAGCCAGTTGGAGGGTGGAACGTTAGGAAAGAACCCTGTGAGTGGTGGTACCAACAGGAATCAAAACAAGAATCCCCAGGGTCAGTAAGTTCTAGAAAAGAAGAAGTTAGTTGAAGAGGAGCAGGAAGGAAGAGTTCAGACCCATCAGCCAAGTAGTCAGAGAAACCAGACTGAGAATACCCAGACCTGGCGGTCTGTGCCACCGATGGCTAGCCCGATGTTGTGAATTCATTGATGAAGAATTCTGGTTGTGAGCTCCCTCCTGTGGTTGTTGCTGGTGATACAGCTGGCTGTGTTTTGGAGAGTTCCACAGCTGATCCTGATGATTGGCAGTCTGCTTCAGATTGGAGCATATAGGTGGTTTGGAGCAGATCAATCTCTGCCAGTTGTAATAGTTCCTGGAGGTTTCCACACCTCTCCCTGGTTTATTCCTGCTCTGCTGAATCTTTGCAAGCGAATTGAATTTTGTTTGTTATTTTGTGGCACACATGTTGTGTGCTTGAGGATCTGCTTATTGCTTGTCTTGCTCTGAGTTGTGGGTTTGATATTTAGTCTGCTTATTTGTTTTCTTCCTAGGTATGAATTGCTATTCACTGTTGTCAGCTACTTCCAGTTTTGCTGGTGTGTTTTTCCTCTCCTGTTTCCCAGTCAATATCCGTGGGGGGGCTTGCTATTCTTTTGGGGTTCTGCGCTGAGGCAAGATAGACTTTTTTGTTTCCATCTTTAGGGGTAGCTAGTTCTCCGGCCATATCGAGGTGTCTAGGGCATGGTTAGTTACATCTCACGGCTACTTCTAGTTGTGGTATTTAGTCAGGTACTGCGGTCAGTACAGTTGCCAACTACTTCTGTGAAATCTTTTATGTAACTCCTAGGTCATGGGATCAGAAGAGCCCGGGTCCCAGGCTGAGAGCCAAGGAAAGATCGAGGGAGTCTAAGATGTACCTGAGTTAGTGGGGACACTGAGGGACTGGGCCGGAACCAGAGTGCTGGCTCTGCAGAGGTGGCCAGGAAGCTTTATGTCCCAACCATGAATCCTACCGGCGTGCGGGGTCTTTATGTCCCGAGACCCAACCTCCAGTGCAGTGAAAGGAAGGCCATCATATTAGGGCTAGGGGACCCGGAGGTCACCCACTACTAGCTTGTGACCGCTGGACTGTAGCTCGCATGCGGAATAGAGCAAGGTGGCCCGAAAGGCACACGAAAAGGGGTGAAGCAGACGAACCATCGCAACTGTTGGATGACAGCAGAGCCGTCATTAAACTGCTGTAAATGTATCATCTGAAGAGCTGAGAGTAAACCCGGTAAAGCTCAGAACTGTGTGAGGCTTTCCTAGCGCACCTGAGAAGTGGTAGACTGATGCTGTGAGCCCACCTGAGAGGTGGTAGACTGAATCTGCATGCCAGCAGCCAGAGACTGCCTGAGTGAACTGAAAACTTTGCACAACACCCACCATCATTACACGGTTGCCCTGGCGACCAGCCCCACCCGTGGAGGGCTCAACATCACTGCTGGTAACCCTCATCATCCCCAGCGGTCCCAATTGCAGCAGTGGCTACCTATGGCCACAAACCGCGGGTGGCGTCACAACACTCTTTAAAAACTGTTTTTCATTTCCCCCTTAGTATTGACCGGCCGGGGCCACGGAGCCAGGTCATGCCACCGTGACATGCAGCCAGCCCAGACGACAGCGACAGGGCCTGGTTCCGAGTACCCCACGGCCCCAGTGGGCGACTCATTAGACCTTATTATTGATGCTATGGCTGCTGTGTCTGTACCTAATCTGTACACAAATATCCTTTTTCATGCCCCATCCTAATCTTGTGGCTTCTGCCGCTGCCATCCTCACCAGCCACACATCCCCTGAAAGTGACTGGAATACTAATGCCAGATATACAGCTCATAAAATAGCCATAATGTTTGGAAAGACTTGTGAACAGCCATTGTCTCTTCACTTTAAAGGCAGCTAGTCTATTCCTTCTCCCCAAAAAACAATAACTTCTAGAAGGCTTTATAACAAACATTTGGAATTGCTGATTTATTTTAAGAATTCTCTTATGGATCCCAAAAAAGGGATAATTTTTTTTAACTCCTAGTTGAGAAGCCATTGCCTCTTCACTTTCAAAAGTGCTGAGCACATACTTGTTTTTGTTTCCTCATAAAGGGATAATTTTTGGACGCCTACAGAAATATCTCTTCCTTTTTCATTCATTAAATAATAAAGCTCTATAAAACTCCCCAAATAAGGATAATTTTTGCACCATGATATGTGAAAACCCATGGCTTCCCCATTTGCATCACCTGTGTATGAACAACTGCAAAAAAAAGCATCTGGCTTCAAATATTATCGTTTTTGGACTATTTCTATTATATAAAGTAGCCTAAAAAGTCTGATACTGAAGTTTAATAGTAGTTGATAGATCTTTTAGATCTTTATGGCTGTATATGGTGATGTCACAGACTAGCCATAGAGATACAGAGAAAGCAATAAAACACTAAATTAACTGTGCAGATGGTGTGTGACAACCCAATCTGTCTCCCCTTAGCCAAATAAGTGCTCAGGAGACCTCTGAGTGCTTTGCAAACATATACTGTATTCACAGCAACTCTATTAGCTGCTAATTAAATTTCCTGGCAAAATTCAGGAACAACTGAAGCCGCTCATCTCTAATATTTATTATAGCATAAAGAAACACATCCAGAAATGATCTGTTTTTTAATCAGGAGAATAATAAAACTTTAATTTGCAGGCATTATTATTCAATTACTTAATAGCAGCTGGTACGGACGGCACATCACGTCTCCAGATAAAAATAGATCATCGATGTATCTTCCAAACCTGACAGTAATTCAGGAAAATGTATCACTGGTTGTATTTTCTTTCTATTTAACCATATTTAATTATCACTTAGAAATGATCAGTATTTTAGGAGGTTTGGAGAAGTATTGGATCCATCTTGAATCTACCGAGAAAAAACGTGTGACGTCTCCTAAAGGACCACAATCGACTTGTTTCAAGATAAGTGGCGTTGGGAGCGTTTCTTCCCCCTTAGGAACCCTTATCAGGTAAAACAAGGCAAGATAAAGGATAGTCGACGTGCTAGGGAGGCACCAAACACTTAGGGTGAAAATCCCCCATTGTTAGGTAGGTGGAAACAAATGAGGGAAATTTAGTCTCCCCTAATCACACGTTCCTTAGGATTCAAACGTTTGCTGTTTTTTGTGATGTCTTTCTATGTAGGGCTTTGACTTTTTTATTGGATTGTTAATAAAGTATAGTTTTTTTTAATAAAACTCAAAGTTGGTAACTCATAATGCCTTAAAAAATAATATTTAACCATATTTAACAAAAGAGAAACATGAGAAAAATTCACAGATGAAAAAACATCCAGAGTTGAGGTTTCCTTTGATAACATTATTCTGCGGTGTCAGATCCGTCAGACTTTGTGTTTTCTTCCTGTACAAAAAATGAAGAGACGAGAGATAAGAGTTATACCTGCTCCTATATTCTTCACCTCTGTGTTATGACAGGTGACGGCTCTACACATTAGGTGTTCTGGTCTCGTGCCGCCGGCTCGCTCTAGGTCCTTCACTCTTTTCTATGCTATAAATCCTTTTATGCTATAAACAGTAAATGTAACAAGTTTGGTATCTACGAACACGTACTGACTCCAGACATCATACCGACACCTCAGTGTTACCATATAGTACTGACCCCAGACATCATACCGACACCTCAGTGTTATCATATAGTACTGACCCCAGACATCATACCGACACCTCAGTGTTACCATATAGTACTGACCCCAGACATCATACCGACACCTCAGTGTTACCATATAGTACTGACCCCAGACATCATACCGACACCTCAGTGTTATCATATAGTACTGACCCGAGACATCATACCGACACCTCAGTGTTACCATATAGTACTGACCCCAGACATCATACCGACACCTCAGTGTTACCATATAGTACTGACCCCAGACATCATACAGACACCTCAGTGTTACCATATAGTACTGACCCCAGACATCACACCGACACCTCAGTGTTACCATATAGTACTGACCCCAGACATCATACCGACACCTCAGTGTTACCATATAGTACTGACCCCAGACATCATACCGACACCTCAGTGTTACCATATAGTACTGACCCCAGACATCATACCGACACCTCAGTGTTATCATATAGTACTGACCCCAGACATCACACCGACACCTCAGTGTTACCATATAGTACTGACCCCAGACATCATACCGACACCTCAGTGTTACCATATAGTACTGACCCCAGACATCATACCGACACCTCAGTGTTACCATATAGTACTGACCCCAGACATCATACCGACACCTCAGTGTTACCATATAGTACTGACCCCAGACATCATACCGACACCTCAGTGTTACCATATAGTACTGACCCCAGACATCATACCGACACCTCAGTGTTACCATATAGTACTGACCCCAGACATCATACCGACACCTCAGTGTTACCATATAGTACTGACTACAGACATCATACCGACACCTCAGTGTTACCATATAGTACTGACTACAGACATCATACCGTCACCTCAGTGTTACCATATTGTACTGACCCCAGACATCATACCGTCACCTCAGTGTTACCATATAGTACTGACCCCAGACATCATACCGACACCTCAGTGTTACCATATAGTACTGACCCCAGACATCATACCGACACCTCAGTGTTACCATATAGTACTGACCCCAGACATCATACCGACACCTCAGTGTTACCATATAGTACTGACCCCAGACATCATACCGACACCTCAGTGTTACCATATAGTACTGACCCCAGACATCATACCGACACCTCAGTGTTACCATATAGTACTGACCCGAGGCATCATACCGACACCTCAGTGTTACCATATAGTACTGACCCCAGACATCATACCGACACCTCAGTGTTACCATATAGTACTGACCCCAGACATCACACCGACACCTCAGTGTTACCATATAGTACTGACCCCAGACATCATACCGTCACCTCAGTGTTACCATATAGTACTGACCCCAGACATCATACCGACACCTCAGTGTTACCATATAGTACTGACCCCAGATATCATACTGACACCTCAGTGTTACCATATAGTACTGACCCCAGACATCATACCGTCACCTCAGTGTTACCATATTGTACTGACCCCAGACATCATACCGTCACCTCAGTGTTACCATATAGTACTGACCCCAGACATCATACCGAGACCTCAGTGTTACCATATAGTACTGACCCCAGACATCATACCGTCACCTCAGTGTTACCATATAGTACTGACCCGAGGCATCATACCGACACCTCAGTGTTACCATATAGTACTGACCCCAGATATCATACTGACACCTCAGTGTTACCATATAGTACTGACCCCAGACATCATACCGTCACCTCAGTGTTACCATATTGTACTGACCCCAGACATCATACCGACACCTCAGTGTTACCATATAGTACTGACCCCAGACATCATACCGAGACCTCAGTGTTACCATATAGTACTGACCCCAGACATCACACCGACACCTCAGTGTTACCATATAGTACTGACCCCAGACATCATACCGACACCTCAGTGTTACCATATAGTACTGACCCCAGACATCATACTGACACCTCAGTGTTACCATATAGTACTGACCCCAGACATCATACCGACACCTCAGTGTTACCATATAGTACTGACCCCAGACATCATACCGACACCTCAGTGTTACCATATAGTACTGACCCGAGGCATCATACCGACACCTTAGTGTTACCATATAGTACTGACCCCAGACATCATACCGACACGTCAGTGTTACCATATAGTACTGACCTGAGACATCATACCGACACATCAGAGTTACCATATAGTACTGACCCCAGACATCATACCGACACCTCAGTGTTACCATATAGTACTGACCCCAGACATCATACCGACACCTCAGTGTTACCATATAGTACTGACCCCAGACATCATACCGACACCTCGGTGTTACCATATAGCACTGACCCCAGACATCATACAGACACCTCAGTGTTACCATATAGTACTGACCCCAGACATCACACCGACACCTCAGTGTTACCATATAGTACTGACCCCAGACATCATACCCACACCTCAGTGTTACCATATAGTACTGACCCCAGACATCATACCGACACCTCAGTGTTACCATACAGTACTGACCCCAGACATCATACCGACACCTCAGTGTTACCATATAGAGAGCATGGTGAATAAAAACCCCAGAAATCAATTGTGTATTGCACTTTTTTTGCAATGTCACCACACAGGAGATGTTTTTCTCATTTTCCTGTACACTCTATAGGATAAAATCAATAAAGTCATTCATTGTCCCACAAAAAACAACAAACCTCCTATGTCTAAACTAACGGAAAAATAAAAAAGTTCTGGCAGAAGGGGAGGGAAAAGCGGAAAACAGGAACAGTCCCGGGATGAAGGGGAGAATTAGTGAAACTCATGACAAAATCTGGAGGAAACAAATCTGCAACATGTGAACAATGGCCGTACACAAAGTCCTCAGCATTGTCTAACATGAAGCTGAGAACAGAGGAGACACAAGATCCCTGATGTGATCCACTCACCGCGGGATCTCTTCTCACCGCTTCTTCTTTTTGCTTTTCTTCTTTTCTCTTTTTAGATTTTTGCCTGAAAAAGAAAAGAGATAAATCATTTGCACCAGACGGGAGGATATTGGGGTTACAACGTTCTCATGAGGATCTCTAGTCTCTCTTCCTTGTGGATTCCCTGCTGTTGATCTCTTTCCACCGTCACTCAGGTCAGAGGATCTTCCACCTGTTTTTTCCACCCAATGCTGCGCAGAGTTTGTGACGTTTCTATTCAGACTGACCAATCATGTGCCCTGACTCCGCCCCTGCGTTCTATCATTTTCAGCGGTTGTTAGAGAAGGAGGTGTGGCATCTCTGGAAGGGTGTGGCTTATCGGGAAAAGGGAGTGGTCTAATAATGATACAGTAATTACCGATCTGCCCCACGTCTGTATCCGTTCTGCCACAAGGGGCAAAAAATCAGCCTGGAGCTCTTAAAGGGATTGTTTGGTTTAGAAACCACATCCTTGACTATGGGGGGGGAAGGACATGGGACCCAAAATGTGCAGATCAGAAAATGAGGCTGGCGGGATGTGTCTGAGGTACAGTGAGGGTTAATCTGTTACCCCACCTGTAATGTACAGACCTGTCCTCTGGGGGGCACCCTGCTGGGGGAGCACAGACCTCTTGTATTATGTTCTTAGCTTACCCTCTTCGAGTTCTTTATACAATGTATCCAGCCTCTTCTGCAGCTCGGAGGGAACAGATTTCTCATCACGTAAATTATTTTTATCCTCTTCAGAGAAAAGGAAGAGATTGCTGGACAGAGCCTTAATAGAGGACTGAGTGCCGAGGATCCTGGCCTTCTCCCGGTCACTGCTGTCCTCCAAATCATCAATCACCACAATCACGTTTTTCTTACCTGGAATTAAAAGACAAAAAAGATCGATTGATGGAGGTCTACTCCCTGTGCCGCCAGTCATCCACTTCTGTGCGGTTCCCTCCCATCACAGCCATATTTGCACTCCCAAGTGATGAGTGTGAATATATGGTGGCGATGGCCCATTGTGCAGTACCGTCAGCCATGCCGAAGCCAATCGCAACCACCAACACCCGAAACAGCTGCCAGGAGCCATCGCTACAAATCATAGCCCACAGTCATCGCCACACCTCACCACCGCACACACCTTCCCCTATGTAACTGCGCATGCACTTACCCAGCACACTTTCTTAGGCGGCCAGCATATTTGGACACAAAGGTGTCCAAAGATCGCGGTGGCCTGAGTAACTGCACACGCGTGCTGGGTATGTGCATGCACAATTACTTATGCCGCGCCATCTTTGGACACTTGGGTACACAAAGATGGCAGTGGCGTCACACACAGAGGGGCCGAGAGAGAACATGAGGGATCAATCCCCACCCCAGATCTGCCAGATTCATCGCTCCTACAGCCCCCACCCTGAATCTGCCCCATCCATCTCTCCTTCAGCCCTCACCCTAGATCTGCCCCCATCCATCGCTCCTACAGTCCCCACCCTGGATCTGCCCCATCCATCGCTCCTACAGTCCCCACCCTGGATCTGCCCCATCCATCACTCCTACAGTCCCCACCCTGAATCTGCCCCATCCATCTCTCCTTCAGCCCTCACCCTAGATCTGCCCCCATCCATCGCTCCTCACAGTCCCCCACCCTGGATCTGCCCCATCCATCCTCCCTTCACGCCCTCACCCCAGATCTGCCCCCATCCATCGCTCCTACAGTCCCCACCCTGGATCTGCCCCATCCATCGCTCCTACAGTCCCCACCCTGGATCTGCCCCATCCATCACTTCTACAATTGCCCACCTGGATCTCCCCCCATCCATCCACTCCTATAGCCCTCACCCGGATCTGCCCCATCCATCCCCTCCTACAGTCCTCACCCTAGATCTGCCCCCATCCATCACTCCTACATCCTCACCCTAGATCTGCCCAATCCATCGCTCCTACAGCTCTCTCCACCCCGGATCTGCCCCATCCCATCACTCCTACAGTCATCACCCTGGATCTGCCCCCATCCATCGCTCCTACAGTCCCCCACCCTGGATCTGCCCCATCCATCACTCCTACAGTCCCCACCCTGGATCTGCCCCATCCATCGCTCCTACAGTCCACCCTGATCTGCCCCATCCATCGCTCCTACAGTCCTCACCCTGGATCTGCCCCATCCATCGCTCCTACAGTCCCCACCCTGGATCTGCCCCATCCATCACTCCTACAGTCCCCACCCTGGATCTGCCCATCCATCGCTCCTACAGTCCCCACCCTGGATCTGCCCCATCCATCGCTCCTACAGTCCCCACCCTGGATCTGCCCCATCCATCACTCCTACAGTCCCCACCCTGGATCTGCCCCATCCATCACTCCTACAGTCCCCACCCTGGATTCTGCCCCATCCATCATTCCTACAGTCCCCACCCTGGATCTGCCCCATCCATTGTCCCTACATCCCCCACCCTGGATCTGCCCCATCATCACTCCTACAGCCCCACCCTATCTCCCCATCATCATCCTACAGTCCCCACCCTGGATCTGCCCCATCCATCACTCCTACAGCCCTCACCCTAGATCTGCCCCATCCATCACTCCTACAGTCCCCACCCTGGATCTGCCCCATCCATCACTCCTACAGCCCTCACCCTGGATCTGCCCCATCCATCACTCCTACAGTCCCCACCCTGGATCTGCCCCATCCATCACTCCTACAGTCCCTCCCCTGGATCTGCCCCATCCATCATTCCTACAGTCCCCACCCTGGATCTGCCCCATCCATCACTCCTACAGTCCCCACCCTGGATCTGCCCCATCCATCACTCCTACAGTCCCCACCCTGGATCTGCCCCATCCATTCCTCCTACAGTCCCCACCCTGGATCTGCCCCATCATCACTCCTACAGTCCCTCACCCTGGATCTGCCCCATCCATCGCTCCTACAGTCCCCACCCTGGATCTGCCCCATCCATCCTCCTACAGTCCCCACCCTGGATCTGCCCCATCCATCGCTCCTACAGTCCCCACCCTGGATCTGCCCCATCCATCACTTCCTACAATCCACCCTAGATCTGCCCCATCCATAGCTCCTACAGTCCCCACCCTGGATCTGCCCCATCCATCACTCCTACAGTCCCCACCCTGGATCTGCCCCATCCATCGCTCCTACAGCCCTCACCCTGATCTGCCCCATCCATCACTCCTACAGCCTCACCCTGGATCTGCCCCATCCATCGCTCCTACAGTCCCCACCTGGATCTGCCCCATCCATCATTCCTACAGTCCCCACCCTGGATCTGCCCCATCCATCACTCCTACAGTCCCCACCCTGGATCTGCCCCATCCATCACTCCTACAGTCCCCACCCTGGATCTGCCCCATCCATCACTCCTACAGTCCCCACCCTGGATCTGCCCCATCCATCACTCCTACAGTCCCCACCCTGGTTCTGCCCCATCCATTGTTCCTACAGTCCCCACACTGGATCTGCCCCATCCATCACTCCTACAGTCCCCACCCTGGATCTACCCCATCCTTCATTCCTACAGTCCCCACCCTGGATCTGCCCCATCCTTCATTCCTACAGTCCCCACCCTGGATCTGCCCCCATCTATCACTCCTACAGTCCCCACCCTGGATCTGCCCCATCCATCACTCCTACAGTCCCCACCCTGGATCTGCCCCATCCATCACTCCTACAGTCCCCACCCTGGATCTGCCCCATCCATTGCTCCTACAGTCCCCACCCTGGATCTGCCCCATCTATCACTCCTACAGCCCTCACCCTAGATCTGCCCCATCCATCACTCCTACAGTCCCCACCCTGGATCTGCCCCATCCATCACTCCTACAGCCCTCACTCTGGATCTGCCCCATCCATCACTCCTACAGTCCCCACCCTGGATCTGCCCCCATCCATCGCTCCTACAGTCCCCACCTTGGATCTGCCCCATCCATCGCTCCTACAGTCCCCACCCTGGATCTGCCCCATCCATCACTCCTACAGTCCCCACCCTGGATCTGCCCCATCCATTGCTCCTACAGTCCCCACCCTGGATCTGCCCCATCCATCGTTCCTACAGTCCCCACCTTGGATTTGCCCCATCCATCGCTCCTACAGTCCCCACCCTGGATCTGCCCCATCCATCGCTCCTACAGTCCCCACCCTGGATCTGCCCCATCCATCACTCCTACAGTCCCCACCCTGGATCTGCCCCCATCCATCGCTCCTACAGTCCCCACCTTGGATCTGCCCCATCTATCGCTCCTACAGTCCCCACCCTGGATCTGCCCCCATCCATCGCTCCTACAGTCCCCACCCTGGATCTGCCCCATCCATCGCTCTACAGTCCCCACCCTGGATCTGCCCCATCCATCACTCCTACAGTCCCCACCTTGGATCTGCCCCATCCATCGCTCCTACAGTCCCCACCTTGGATCTGCCCCATCCATCACTCCTACAGTCCCCACCCTGGATCTGCCCCATCCATCGCTCCTACAGTCCCCACCCTGGATCTGCCCCCATCCATCGCTCCTACAGTCCCCACCCTGGATCTGCCCCATCCATCGCTCCTACAGTCCCCACCCTGGATCTGCCCCATCCATCACTCCTACAGTCCCCACCTTGGATCTGCCCCATCCATCGCTCCTACAGTCCCCACCTTGGATCTGCCCCATCCATCACTAATACAGTCCCCACCCTGGATCTGCCCCATCCATCGCTCCTACAGTCCCCACCCTGGACCTGCCCCATCCATCGCTCCTACAGTCCCCACCTTGGATCTGCCCCATCCATCGCTCCTACAGTCCCCACCCTGGATCTGCCCCATCCATCGCTCCTACAGTCCCCACCCTGGATCTGCCCCATCCATCGCTCCTACAGTCCCCACACCTGGATCTGCCCCATCCATCACTCCTACAGTCCCCACCTTGGATCTGCCCCATCCATCGCTCCTACAGTCCCCACCCTGGATCTGCCCTCATCCATCATTCCTACAGTCCCCACCCTGAATCTGCCCCATCCATCGCTCCTACAGTCCCCACCCTGGATCTGCCCCATCCATCGCTCCTACAGTCCACCACCTTGGAATCTGCCCATCCATCGCTCCTACAGTCCCCACCCTAAATCTGACCCATCCATCGATCCTACAGCCCTCACCTAGATCTGTCCTCATCCATCGCTCCACAGTCCTCTCACCTTGGATATGCCCCATTCATGGTTCCTACAGTCCCCACCCTGGATCTGCCCCATCCATCGCTCCTACAGTCCCCACCCTGGATCTGCCCCATCCATCGCTCCTACAGTCCCCACCCTGGTATCTCTCCACATCCATCACTTCCTACAGTCCCCACCTTGGATCTGCCCCATCCATCGCTCCTACAGTCCCCACCCTGGATCTGCCCCATCCATCATTCCTACAGTCCCCACCCTGGATCTGCCCCATCCATCGTTCCTACAGTCCCCACCTTGGATTTGCCCCATCCATCGCTCCTACAGTCCCCACCTTGGATCTGCCCCATCCATCACTCCTACAGTCCCCACCCTGGATCTGCCCCATCCATCGCTCCTACAGTCCCCACCCTGGATCTGCCCCCATCCATCGCTCCTACAGTCCCTACCCTGGATCTGCCCCCATCCATCGCTCCTACAGTCCCCACCCTGGATCTGCCCCATCCATCGTTCCTACAGTCCCCACCCTGGATCTGCCCCATCCATCACTCCTACAGTCCCCACCTTGGATCTGCCCCATCCATCGCTCCTACAGTCCCCACCTTGGATCTGCCCCATCCATCGCTCCTACAGTCCCCACCCTGGATCTGCCCCATCCATCGCTCCTACAGTCCCCACCCTGGATCTGCCCCATCCATCGCTCCTACAGTCCCCACCTTGGATCTGCCCCATCCATCGCTCCTACAGTCCCCACCCTGGATCTGCCCCATCCATCGCTCCTACAGTCCCCACCCTGGATCTGCCCCATCCATCGCTCCTACAGTCCCCACCCTGGATCTGCCCCATCCATCACTCCTACAGTCCCCACCTTGGATCTGCCCCATCCATCGCTCCTACAGTCCCCACCCTGGATCTGCCTCATCCATCATTCCTACAGTCCCCACCCTGGATCTGCCCCATCCATCGCTCCTACAGTCCCCACCCTGGATCTGCCCCATCCATCGCTCCTACAGTCCCCACCTTGGATCTGCCCCATCCATCGCTCCTACAGTCCCCACCCTGAATCTGACCCATCCATCGATCCTACAGCCCTCACCCTAGATCTGTCCTCATCCATCGCTCCTACAGTCCCTCACCTTGGATATGCCCCATTCATGGTTCCTACAGCCCCCACCCTGCATCTGCCCCATCCATCTTTCCTACAGCCCATACACTTGATGTGCCCCTAATCACCTTTCCTACAGCCCTACCCAACAGCCCTATAGTCCCTATCCCTAGTCCCTATTGTACACTTGCTTTGGCAAAACTAATGTGTATTTAGTCCTGATAATAAAGCTGCTTTGAATTTGAATTCTGAGTGCTGCCTGCTTCATCTTTTTTGGTGTTTGGTGAACAGATAGATAGATAGATAGACAGACAGACAGACAGATAATAGATAGATAGATAATACTGTACATAGGGCCGCTTTACACACACCAACTTCTGTGTCCAACTTCTGAACAGATGAACAGATCTCTGGTTGCAGTGAAATCATGGACACATTGTTACATTTGTACACAGCCACAAAATAGAACAATGTGTCCATGATTTCACTGCAACCAGAGATCTGTTCAGAAGTTGGTCACAGAAGTTGGTGTGTGTAAAGCGGCCCATAGATAGATAGATAGATAGATAGATAGATAGATAACTAGAAAAAATTCTCTGCAGCACTCAGCTACTACCAATGACGTACAATTGTTAACAAGCTATATGTATATATATATGAGAAAAAAGTTTAAAAACTTAAGTTTTTTTTAAAAAACTCAAAAATCTTACTTTTTATTTCTGAAGTTCTTGGTACACACATTGGCCAATGTCTGCTTGCTTATCAACTGCTACAAAGTGACTTCAGGTCCGACAAGTCCTAACGCTGACATCCCTGTCCTCCTTGTCCACCTCCTAGTTATTTGAACCAGCGTCCCTGCTGGCACCAGTTCACATTAGTCTGTGAGTGCTGTGCAGATTTTTTTTTCTGTTTTGTATCATATGGAGTTGCTGGCTCCTTGCTGCAATTTGCACCCTTATCAGCTGCAGGTGGTCTAGGGTCGAGGTGGTGTCCGCCCACTGAGAGGTGGGGGGTGGACAAGGAGGACAGGGATGTCAGCATTGGGACTCATCAGACCTGGAGTCACTTTGTTGCAGTTGATGAGCAAACAGACATTGGCCAATGTGTGTACTAAGAACTTCAGAAATAAAAATTTTGAGTTTTTTGAAAAAAATGTAAGTTTTTAAACTTTTTTCTCAAATACATATAGCTTGTTAGCATATGTACATCACTGGTAGTAGCGGAGGGCTGCAGAGAGTTTTTTCTAGTTGTTTGAACCAGCGTCCCTGCTGGCACCAGTTCACATTAGTCTGTGAGTGCTGTGCAGTTTTTTTTCTGTATAGATAGATAGATAGATAGATAGATAGAGATAGATAGATATAGATATAGATAGATATAGATAGATAGATAGATAGATAGATAGATAGATAGATAGATAGATAGATATAGATAGATAGATATAGATAGATAGATAGATAGATAGATAGATAGATAGATAGATAGGTAGATAGATAGATAGATAGATAGATAGATAGATAGATAGATAGATAGATAGATAGATATAGAGAGATATAGATAGATAGATAGATAGATAGATAGATAGATAGATAGATATAGATAGATCGATAGATATAGATAGATAGATAGATAGATAGATAGATAGATAGATAGATAGATAGATAATAGATGACGCATTACGTAGACTGTATCCCTTACCGAGTTCATCATGGAGGAACCGCAGCTCCTCGTCGTACAGGGAGTCGGTGACGTCGGTGAGGTTTATTCGTCCTCTTTTCCGCGTGTGATATAAGACCGCGAATGTGAACTGCGCCATCTCCTGCCAGAAGCGCGAGGAGTCGTTGGTGATGGCGACGGTGTCTATACTCTTCACATTCTTTTGTTTCTCCATCAGGACCTTCAGCCATTGGGAATTGGCCTCACTATCCCGGGAGCAGACCGCCACATGGAAACGCTTCTTAGAACTACGTTTTTTCTGCAATCAGTAATTACATGTGATTAGAGTCTCAGTGATTGCATCAGAAGCCACACTATCCCCTGAGGTGCTGCAGCAGCTGTGTCAATGCCTTTGATTGTAGTTGTGGCTTCTCACAACGACACCAGAGGAGCCAAATTTCCAATGATTGGACCTAGTGTACCCCTGAATGAGACTCTCTGTTGTCTTCACAGTTTGTTCTTGCAGTTGGACGTTGTGTCAGTTTTGCCTGTTGTGTTTTGTGTTATTTTGGTGGTGGTTGTTGCTTTGTCTGTTGTGTTCATTGCTGTGTTACGGGTTGTGTATCATGCCTGTGTTAGGCTGTTGTTAGCTGTTGCATTAGCTATTGTATAACAGTGCTGTCACTATTACTAGTTGCATTGTGTCTTGTGATTGTGCCGGCTGTTATGTTTGAATGTATATACATCTCCTTTATGGTTGTTGTGTTGGAGTTGTCCTTTGTGGTGGCTGGAATATCTTTCCTGTTGTATGACTGTTGTGATGTTGTCTTGTATGTATTTCTTGTTGTATGACCGTTGTGTTGGTTGTTGTGTTGTCTTGTATGTATTTCTTGTTGTGTTGGCTGTTGTGTTGGTTGTTGTGTTGTCTTTTATGTATTTCTTGTTGTATGACCGTTGTGTTGGTTGTTGTGTGGTCTTGTATGTATTTCTTGTTGTGTTGGCTGTTGTGTTGGTTGTTGTGTTGTCTTGTATGTATTTCTTGTTGTGTTGGCTGTTGTGTTGGTTGTTGTGTTGTCTTTTATGTATTTCTTGTTGTGTTGGCTGTTGTGTTGTCTTTTATGTATTTCTTGTTGTGTTGGCTGTTGTGTTGGTTGTTGTGTTGTCTTTTATGTATTTCTTGTTGTATGACCGTTGTGTTGGTTGTTGTGTTGTCTTGTGTGAGTTTCTTGTTGTGTTGGCTGTTTCATGTTTTATACTTGCTGTACATTGCTGCCTGATGTGTTGGCTGGTTTATGCTCTTCTTGTTGTACGGTTGTTGTGTTGGTGTTTGCTGATTTTCTTCCATTTCTGATGTTTGGTTGTAGTGTTGGTTGTTGTACTGAATGTTAAGTGTTTCCAGATGTATGGATGTTGTGTTTGTTAGTTTATTGTTGTCTTTTTGGCTGTTGTGTCAGTATTGACTGATTTTCTTCTATTCCTGATGTTTGGTTGTTGTGTAGGATTTTATGTGTGTCCTGTTTTACGGCTGTTGTCAGTGTTGGCTTTCTGTTGTTCCTGTTTGGTAGTAGTGTTGGTTGTTGTGTATGATGTTTTGTTTCCTGTTGTACAGCTGTTGTGTGTTCACTGGTTTTGTACTGCTTCTGATGTTTGGTTGTTGTGTAGGATTTTATGTGTGTCCTGTTGCTGTGTCAGTGTTGGCTTTCTGTTCTTCCTGTTTGGTTGTTGTGTAGGATGTTTTGTGTTTCCTGTTGTTGTCTGTTGTGTCGGTGTTATATAGTTTTCTGCTGTTCCTGTTGCATGGTTGTAGTGTTGGTTGTTGTGCAGGATGGTGTCTGTGTCCTTCTGTATGTTGTTTCTGATGATTAATTCTCCTTCTTGACCTTATTCACCCACTTTTCCTGCTCAGAGATCTTGCACCTGACGCCTCCATTTTTTGCCTCCTCTCAGATATAAACCATATAACAGACTTGCCACCTAGTAACATAGGCGTATGTGATCCCAGGTCCCCTACCCACCAGGTGTTGTATGTACCCCCTCACCCCACCAGGTATTGTACATACCCTCTCTCCCCACCAGGTGTTGTACGTAACCCCTCTCCCCACCAGGTGTTGTACGTAACCCCTCTCCCCACGAGGTGTTGTAACCTACCCCCTCTCCCCACCATATGTTGTACATACCCTCTCTCCCCACCAGGTGTTGTACATACCCCCTCTCCCCACCAGATGTTGTACATACCCCCTCTCCCCACCAGATGTTGTACATACCCCCTCTCCCCACCAGATGTTGTACATACCCCCTCTCCCCACCAGATGTTGTACATACCCCCTCTCCCCACCAGATGTTGTACATACCCCCTCTCCCCACCAGATGTTGTACATACCCCCTCTCCCCACCAGGTGTTGTACATACCCCCTCTCCCCACCAGGTGTTGTACGTACCCCCTGTCCCCACCAGGTGTTGTACTTACCCCCTCTCCCCACCAGGTGTTGTACATACCCTCTCTCCCCACCAGGTGTTGTACATACCCTCTCTCCCCACCAGGTGTTTTACGTACCCCCTCTCCCCACCAGGTGTTGTACATACCCTCTCTCCCCACCAGGTGTTGTATGTACCCCCTCTCCCCACCAGATGTTGTACATACCCCCTCTCCCCACCAGATGTTGTACATACCCCCTCTCCCCACCAGATGTTGTACATACCCCCTCTCCCCACCAGATGTTGTACATACCCCCTCTCCCCACCAGGTGTTGTACGTACCCCCTGTCCCCCCCAGGTGTTGTACGTACCCCCTGTCCCCCCCAGGTGTTGTACATACCCTCTCTCCCCACCAGGTGTTGTACATACCCTCTCTCCCCACCAGGTGTTGTACATACCCCCTCTCCCCACCAGGTGTTGTACATACCCCCTCTCCCCACCAGATGTTGTACATACCCCCTCTCCCCACCAGATGTTGTACATACCCCCTCTCCCCACCAGATGTTGTACATACCCCCTCTCCCCACCAGGTGTTGTACGTACTCCCTCTCCCCACCAGGTGTTGTACCTACCCCCTCTCCCCACCAGGTGTTGTACGTACCCCCTCTCCCCACCAGATGTTGTACATACCCCCTCTCCCCACCAGGTGTTGTACGTACCCCCTGTCCCCCCCAGGTGTTGTACGTACCCCCTGTCCCCCCCAGGTGTTGTACATACCCTCTCTCCCCACCAGGTGTTGTACGTACCCCCTCTCCCCACCAGGTGTTGTACGTACCCCTTCTCCCCACCAGGTGTTGTACGTACCCCCTCTCCCCACCAGGTGTTGTACGTACCCCCTCTCCCCACCAGGTGTTGTACCTACCCCCTCTCCCCACCAGGTGTTGTACGTACCCCCTCTCCCCACCAGGTGTTGTACGTACCCCCTCTCCCCACCAGGTGTTGTACGTACCCCCTCTCCCCACCAGGTGTTGTACGTGCCCCCTCTCCCCACCAGGTGTTGTACGTACCCCCTCTCCCCACCAAGAGTTGTACATACCCCCTCTCCCCAACAGGTGTTGTACGTACCCCCTCTCCCCACCAGGTGTTGTACGTACCCCCTCTCCCCACCAGGTGTTGTACATACCCCCTCTCCCCACCAGGTGTTGTACGTACCCCCTCTCCCCACCAGGTGTTGTACATACCTCCTCTCCCCACCAGGTGTTGTACGTACCCCCTCTCCCCACCAGGTGTTGTACGTACCCTCTCTCCCCACCAGGTGTTGTATGTACCCCCTCTCCCCACCAGATGTTGTACATACCCCCTCTCCCCACCAGATGTTGTACATACCCCCTCTCCCCACCAGATGTTGTACATACCCCCTCTCCCCACCAGGTGTTGTATGTACCCCCTCTCCCCACCAGATGTTGTACATACCCCCTCTCCCCACCAGATGTTGTACATACCCTCTCTCCCCACCAGATGTTGTACATACCCCCTCTCCCCACCAGGTGTTGTACGTACCCCCTCTCACCACCAGGTGTTGTACGTACCCCCTCTCTCCCACCTGGTGTTGTACGTACCCCCTCTCCCCACCAGGTGTTGTACGTACCCCCTCTCCCCACCAGGTGTTGTACGTACCCCCTCTCCCCACCTGGTGTTGTACGTACCCCCTCTCCCCACCAGGTGTTGTACGTACCCCCTCTCCCCACCAGGTGTTGTACGTACCCCCTGTCCCCACCTGGTGTTGTACGTACCCCCTCTCCCCACCAGGTGTTGTACGTACCCCCTCTCCCCACCAGGTGTTGTACGTACCCCCTCTCCCCACCTGGTGTTGTACGTACCCCCTCTCCCCACCAGGTGTTGTACGTACCCCCTCTCCCCACCAGGTGTTGTACCTACCCCTTCTCCCCAAAAGGTGTTGTACATACCCCCTCTCCCCACCAGGTGTTGTACGTACCCCCTCTCCCCAGCAGGTGTTGTACGTAACCCCTCTCCCCACGAGGTGTTGTACCTACCCTCTCTCCCCACCAGGTGTTGTACGTACCCCCTCTCCCCACGAGGTGTTGTACATACCCCCTCTCCCCACCAGGTGTTGTACGTACCCCCTCTCCCCACCAGGTGTTGTACCTACCCCCTCTCCCCACCAGGTGTTGTACGTACCCCCTCTCCCCACCAGGTGTTGTACGTACCTCCTCTCCCCACCAGGTGTTGTACGTACCCCCTCTCCCCACCAAGAGTTGTACGTACCCCCTCTCCCCACCAGGTGTTGTACGTACCCCCTCTCCCCACCAGGTGTTGTACCTACCCCCTCTCCCCACCAGGTGTTGTACGTACCCCCTCTCCCCACCAGGTGTTGTACGTAACCCCCTCTCCCCACCAGGTGTTGTACGTGCCCCCTCTCCCCACCAGGTGTTGTACGTGCCCCCTCTCCCCACCAAGAGTTGTACATACCCCCTCTCCCCAACAGGTGTTGTACGTACCCCCTCTCCCCACCAGGTGTTGTACCTACCCCCTCTCCCCACCAGGTGTTGTACGTACCCCCTCTCCCCACCAGGTGTTGTACGTACCCCCTCTCCCCACCAGGTGTTGTACGTACCCCCTCTCCCCACCAGGTGTTGTACGTACCCCCTCTCCCCACCAGGTGTTGTACGTACCCCCTCTCCCCACCAGGTGTTGTACATACCCCCTCTCTCCCCACCAGGTGTTGTACATACCCCCTCTCCCCACCAGGTGTTGTACGTACCCCCTCTCCCCACCAGGTGTTGTACCTACCCCCTCTCCCCACCAGGTGTTGTACGTACCCCCTCTCCCCACCAGGTGTTGTACGTACCCCCTCTCCCCACCAGGTGTTGTACGTACCCCCCTCCTCATGCTTCGCTCCTCACGTCCAGGTGAAAACTGCGGATGGACTGGTTATGGCTGGACAGACCTGGGTCAGTCAGAAGTGGGGAGGCTGATTATCCGGCAGGACTGGTTCCGGGAGGACAGACCTGGGTCAATCGTTCCTCTCCGGTCTGGTATCAGGACTGGGTGTAGTTTCTGGACTTTACTTTCACTTTCTGTTTTGCAGTTTCCTCTGACGTTATCTGTCATTTGTTTGTGGTTTTGCAGCTCTGGGTCCTGGGTTCTGATCTGATCAGGACATTGACCTGCAGGGAGGGGTCTGCAGATTGTACCGGGGCCATTGGTGCCCCTTTTCCTGGGTGACATTATCTGCACAGTGTGAACACTCCTCTACAGGGAGATCCACATATAATGTCCAGGATCCGCTGTGACTTCATATATCAGTGATTATAGTATTATGTACATTATTATACTTTATTAGTGTGAAAAAATAATGAGAAATAAGTAAAGAAAAACAAAACTGTGAGGACTGATCTGCGGAGACCTGAGAGGGCGGCATTGTCAGTTCCATCTCCTGACTGCAGATGGCGCCAACACACAGCGGAGGATTCCAGCAGCCGGATCACTCATTCCACCTGATAGGAAGACGCTGTGCAGTCATCATCATCACTGTCCCCATCGGGGCTCACAATCTACATTCTCTGTTTTTGTAATGTGAGAAGAGACCACAAAACACGGAAAGAAAACACAAACTCCATACAGATGTCGTCATTGGTGAAATTGTAACCTAAGTCCTGCAAAATAATGGTGATAATCACTTACCCATGACCATGTTTGACCACATTCTGACCATGCCCCCAGCCACACCCACTTGGCAGTGACTATATATAGTATACAGCTCTATATATAGTATCTAGCTTCTCTATATATAGATAACAGCTCTATTATTATTATTATTATTTATTTATATATGCGCCATTAGGTTCCATGGCGCTTTACATGAGGATAGAGGAGACAAGCACAATTACAATAACTCTAGACAATCAAGACAAATAGGTACAGGAGGGGAGGGGATAACAGCTCTATATATAGTACCTAGCTTCTCTACATGTAGGAATCAGCTCTATATATAGTATCTAGCTTCTCTATATATAGATATTAGCTCTATATATATAGTATCTAGCTTCTCTATATATAGATATCAGCTCTATATATATAGTATCTAGCTTCTCTATATATAGATATTAGCTCTATATATAGTATTTAGCTTCTCTATATGTAATATCAGCTCTATATATAGTATCTAGCTTCTCTATATATAGATATTAGCTCTATATATAGTATCTAGCTTCTCTATATATAGATATTAGCTCTATATATAGTATTTAGCTTCTCTATAAATAGCTATCAGCTCTATATATAGTATCTAGCTTCTCTATATATAGATATCAGCTCTATATATAGTATCTAGCTTCTCTATATATAGCTATCAGCTCTATATATAGTATCTAGCTTCTCTATATATAGATATCAGCTCTATATATAGTATCTAGCTTCTCTATATATAGCTATCAGCTCTATATATAGTATCTAGCTTCTCTATATATAGATATCAGCTCTATATATAGTATCTAGCTTCTCTATATATAGCTATCAGCTCTATATATAGTATCTAGCTTCTCTATATATAGCTATCAGCTCTATATATAGTATCTAGCTTCTCTATATATATAGCTATCAGCTCTATATATAGTATCTAGCTTCTCTATATATAGATATCAGCTCTATATATAGTATCTAGCTTCTCTATATATAGATATCAGCTCTATATATAGTATCTAGCTTCTCTATATATAGCTATCAGCTCTATATATAGTATCTAGCTTCTCTATATATAGATATCAGCTCTATATATAGTATCTAGCTTCTCTATAAATAGCTATCAGCTCTATATATAGTATCTAGCTTCTCTATATATAGATATCAGCTCTATATATAGTATCTAGCTTCTCTATATATAGCTATCAGCTCTATATATAGTATCTAGCTTCTCTATATATAGATATCAGCTCTATATATAGTATCTAGCTTCTCTATATATAGCTATCAGCTCTATATATAGTATCTAGCTTCTCTATATATAGCTATCAGCTCTATATATAGTATCTAGCTTTTCATATATAGCTATCAGCTCTATATATAGTATCTAGCTTCTCTATATATAGCTATCAGCTCTATATATAGTATCTAGCTTTTCATATATAACTATCAGCTCTATATATAGTATCTAGCTTCTCTATATATAGCTATCAGCTCTATATATAGTATCTAGCTTCTCTATATATAGCTATCAGCTCTATATATAGTATCTAGCTTTTCATATATAGCTATCAGCTCTATATATAGTATCTAGCTTCTCTATATATAGATATTAGCTCTATCTATAGTATCTAGCTTCTCTACATGTAGGAATCAGCTCTATATATAGTGTCTAGCTTCTCTATAGATATCAGCTCTATATATAGTATCTAGCTTCTCTATATATAGCTAACAGCTCTATATATAGTATCTAGCTTCTCTATATATAGATATCAGCTCTATATCTATTATCTAGTTTCTCTATATATAGCTATCAGCTCTATATAAAGTATCTATATTCTCTACATATAGATAACAGCTCTATATATAGTATCTAGGTTCTATAGATATCAGCTCCATATAGTAAATAGCTTCTCTACATATACAGTTGAAACCAAAAGTTTCCATCCACTATATATACAGGAACAGGTTTATGTTTTTATCTCTATCTGACATGAAATCAGAATAAACCTTTCCAGTTTTAGGTCAATTAGGTTGAACCATAATTATTAATATTTCCCTAATGCAGAATAATGAGAGAGAGAATGTTTTTAGGCATTTTATTACTTTCTGCAGTCACAAGTTTCCATACATTTCAATAGTATTAGGTACATTGCCCTTACACTGTATGACTTGGGTGAGATGTTTTGGATCCTTCCACAAGCTTCTCACAATAGTTGTAGGAATTTGGGCCCATTCCTCCTGACAGAACTGGTGTAACAGCCATGTTTGTAGGTCTTAATTACTCGCAGCCTTTTCAGCTTTGCCCATAAATTTTCAATAGGATTGAGATCAGGGATTTGTGATGGCCGTTCCAAAACATTGCCTGTTATCCTTAAGCCACAGCTGGGATGCTGTTCTTAAAGTACCGTTACACGCTTCAATGTTGAGACGATATCACCAATGATCTCATGTGGCGCGCGGTCGTTAGGACATCGTTTACAGATCGTTGGTGAAATGTACGACGCACCAGCGATGTGGTGAGCAGCTATCGTTCGCACAACCCAGAGAACGATATTTGTTCACTGTTGTGAATAGGGGAAGTCGTTAACAACATCGTTATCGCGGTGTCACACACAACGATGCAGCAGGTTGGCTGATCCTGGATCGTCTGATTTATGAACATGCTCTCAAATCTGTGATCAACGATCCAACAATTTATCGTAGTCGTATCTCGGTGTCACACGCAACGAGAGTAGTAACAATGTCATTTGAACGGCTCCAAACCCGTGACATTTCAGCTATATCGTTCACGATCTCGTACCGTGTAACGGGGCCTTTAGGCTTCTAAGCTTCTCTTTTTCCTTCAAACGTAATGGTAATTAGTTCAATTTTAGTCTTGTCAGACCACAGGACATGTGTCTGAAAATGTAGGTCTTTGTTCCTGTTTGCAAAAATTAATTTTTTCAGTTTCTTTTGGAGAAATAGCTTCTTCCTGGCAGAGCGGCCTTGCAGCCCATGTTGATACACTGTGGATAATGACACAATCTTACCAGCTTCCGCCATCATCTTCACAAGGTCTTTTGCTTTGAACTGCACGTCAGACCAAAACACGTTCATCTTTGGGACACAGAACCCATCTCCTTCCTGAGCGGTATGATGGCTGGATATTCTCATCTTGTTTGTACTTGCATATAATTGTTTTTTTCAGATGAATGAGGCTCCTTCAGGTATCTGGAAACTGCACCCAAGGATTAATCAGACTTGTCCAAGTCCACAATTCTCTTCCTGATATCTGGGCTGATTTCTTTACACTGTCCCATGTTGCTACACAAAGAAGCAGTGTGTTTCAGGTGTGCATTAAAATACATCCACAGGTGTGTCTCTAATTAACTCAGATGTTGCCAATAAACCTATCAGAAGCTTCCAAACACATGACATCATCATATGGGCGGCCCCAAATTGTTTAAAGGCACAGTAACCTTAGTGTATGTAAACGTGACTGCAGAAAGTAATAAAAATGGCTTAAAACATTCTCTCTCTAATTATTCTAATCCTAATTGTCCTAAAATGGGAAAGGTTTATCGTGATTTCATGTCAGATAGCGAGAAAAACTTAAACCTGTGTCTTCTTATACAGTGGATGGAAACTTCTGGTTTCAACTGTAGACATCAGCTCTATATATACTGTTTATCTTCATGACAAATGTATATCATCTCTCTATATATAGATTCCAGCTGTCTTTGTATAGTCTCTATGTCTCTATAAATATATAGATATCAGCTCTATATATAGTATCTAGTTTATCTATATATAGATATCCGCTCTATATATAGTATCTAGTTTATCTATATATAGATATCAGCTCTATATATAGTATCTAGCTTCATGACATATGGATATCATCTCTCTATATACAGATTCCAGCTGTCTTTGTAAAGTCTCTATGTCTCTATATATCTAGATATCAGCTCTATATATAGTATTTAGCTTATCTATTATAGATATCAGCTCTATATATAGTATCTAGGTTATCTATATATAGATATCAGCTCTATATATAGTATCTAGCCTCATGACATATGGATATCATCTCTCTATATACAGATTCCAGCTGTCTTTGTAAAGTCTCTATGTCTCTATATATCTAGATATCAGCTCTATATATAGTATTTAGCTTATCTATTATAGATATCAGCTCTATATATAGTATCTAGGTTATCTATATATAGATATCAGCTCTATATATACTGTCTAGCTTCATGGCATATGGATATCATCTCTCTATATACAGATTCCAGCTGTCTGTGTATAGTCTCAATAGATGTCAGCTGTAGGGGGCAGACCTGGACCCTATATTCTCTTTCCAGGTGTTCACCTGTCTGTGATGATAATGAGATGACTGGTGAGCAGTGCTCTCTACAGAGCACCGAGCGCCCGATCTTCAGCTTATTCTCTATCTTTCTCACTATAGAGGTGGATATTAAAAAGAAATACCAATAGTTAAAAGACATGTTGTAATGTGAGCAGTGGAGCATTGTGCAGAGAATAGGTGACGTTTGGGTGGAGTCGTGTTTTTCCAGGATACGTCAGACCATATTGAGGTCAATGTATCTGATCTTATGACTTTATTATCAATCTCCTTCCTGTCTCATCTGGGGCCTCCCGTTCCCCTCCCCCTACACTTTACTGGAAATACTTGACTTTCGTTTCTGTTATTGTGCCGCCTCGTGTGTGTGAACGCTCGCTCAGACATGGATATAGGGCAGCTGAAGGAATACATTGTATCCTACACCCTGAATAACTGCCCCTTGGGAAACCAGGGCTACAGCCAAGTGCTCATCCAGCTGCTGGGCTTCCTGGGCCACGGGAAATCCTCTCTGATCAATTCGTGTAAATACGCCCTCCATGATAAGGAGTTCACAGCCCACGCCGAGTCCGGAGCGGCCGACGGAGGCCTGACCACGGTCCGGAGGGCCTACCCACTCACCAACACCATCACCATGGTGGACAACCGAGGGTGCGCCACGCTAAACCCCTTCGAGACCGGGGAGTTTTACACCCAACTAGGTAAGTCCCATTCAATGGGTGAAAGAATACAGAAAACCCAAACTTAGTATAATAAGTAATGATGAGCGAGTAGTGAGATACTTGGGCTCGGAGAGCTCTAACCGAATACTCTGAATGAGTAATGAATCCAATGCAAGTCAATGGGGAAGTCAGATCCCAACACTGAAACAGGTCAATCATCATATGGGTTAGATCCTCTTCTTGTAGTAATGTCTCCATCCTGGACCTCATCATGTAGTAATGTCCCCATCCTGATCCCCTTCTTGTAGTAATGTCCCCATCCTGATCTCCTTCTTGTAGTAATGTCCCCATCCTGATCCCCTTCTTGTAGTAATGTCCCCATCCTGATCCCCTTCTTGTAGTAATGTCCCCCTCCTGGTCCTCTTCTTGTAGTAATGTCCCATCCTGATCCTCTTCTTGTAGTAATGTCCCCATCCTGATCTCCTTCTTGTAGTAATGTCCCCATCCTGATCCCCTTCTTGTAGTAATGTCCCCATCCTGATCTCCTTCTTGTAGTAATGTCCCCATCCTGATCCCCTTCTTGTAGTAATGTCCCCATCCTGATCTCCTTCTTGTAGTAATGTCCCCATCCTGATCCCCTTCTTGTAGTAATGTCCCCATCCTGATCCCCTTCTTGTAGTAATGTCCCCCTCCTGGTCCTCTTCTTGTAGTAATGTCCCATCCTGATCCTCTTCTTGTAGTAATTTCCCCATACTGATCCCCTTCTTGTAGTAATGCCCCATCCTGATCCTCTTCTTGCAGTAATGTCCCCATCCTGGTCCCCATCTTGTAGTAATGTCCCCATCCTGATCCTCTTCTTGTAGTAATGCCCCATCCTGATCCTCTTCTTGCAGTAATGTCCCCATCCTGGTCCCTTCTTGTAGTAATGCCCCATCCTGATCCCCTTCTTGTAGTAATGTCCCATCCTGATCCCCTTCTTGTAGTAATGTCCCATCCTGATCCTCTTCTTGTAGTAATGTCCCCATCCTGGTCCTCATCTTGTAGTAATGTCCCCATCCTGATCCTCATCTTGTAGTAATGTCCCCATCCTGGTCCTCTTCTTGTAGTAATGTCCCATCCTGATCCTCTTCTTGTAGTAATGTCCCCATCCTGATCTCCTTCTTATAGTAATGTCCCCATCCTGATCCTCATCTTGTAGTAATGTCCCCATCCTGGTCCTCTTCTTGTAGTAATGTCCCCATCCTGATCTCCTTCTTATAGTAATGTCCCCATCCTGATCCTCATCTTGTAGTAATGTCCCCATCCTGATCCTCATCTTGTAGTAATGTCCCATCCTGGTCCTCTTCTTGTAGTAATGTCCCATCCTGATCCTCTTCTTGTAGTAATGTCCCCATCCTGATCTCCTTCTTATAGTAATGTCCCCATCCTGATCCTCATCTTGTAGTAATGTCCCCATCCTGGTCCCCATCTTGTAGTAATGTCCCCATCCTGATCCTCATCTTGTAGTAATGTCCCATCCTGATCCTCATCTTGTAGTAATGTCTCCATCCTGGTCCTCTTCTTGTAGTAATGTCCCATCCTGATCCTCATCTTGTAGTAATGTCCCCATCCTGGTCCCCATCTTGTAGTAATGTCCCCATCCTGGTCCTCATCTTGTAGTAATGTCCCCATCCTGGTCCTCTTCTTGTAGTAATGTCCCCATCCTGATCCTCTTCTTGTAGTAATGTCCCATCCTGATCCTCTTCTTGTAGTAATGTCCCATCCTGATCCCCTTCTTGTAGTAATGTCCCCATCCTGGTCCCCTTCTTGTAGTAATGTCCCATCCTGGTCCCCATCTTGTAGTAATGTCCCCATCCTGGTCCTCTTCTTGTAGTAATGTCCCATCCTGATCTCCTTCTTGTAGTAATGTCCCCATCCTGATCCCTTTCTTGTAGTGATGTCCCCATCCTGATCTCCTTTTTGTAGTAATGTCCCATCCTGGTCCTCTTCTTGTAGTAATGTCCCATTCTGATCCCCTTCTTGTAGTAATGTCCCCATCCTGGTCCCCTTCTTGTAGTAATGTCCCATCCTGGTCCCCATCTTGTAGTAATGTCCCCATCCTGGTCCCCATCTTGTAGTAATGTCCCCATCCTGATCTCCTTCTTGTAGTAATGTCCCATCCTGATCCTCTTCTTGTAGTAATGTCCTCATCCTGATCCCCTTCTTGTAGTAATGTCCCATCCTGATCCTCTTCTTGTAGTAATGTCCCATCCTGATCCTCATCTTGTAGTAATGTCCCCATCCTGGTCCCCATCTTGTAGTAATGTCCCCATCCTGGTCCCCATCTTGTAGTAATGTCCCCATCCTGGTCCCCATCTTGTAGTAATGTCCCCATCCTGATCCTCTTCTTGTAGTAATGTCCCATCCTGATCCTCTTCTTGTAGTAATGTCCCATCCTGATCCCCTTCTTGTAGTAATGTCCCCATCCTGATCCTCTTCTTGTAGTAATGTCCCATCCTGATCCTCTTGTAGTAATATCCCCATCCTGGTCCCCTTCTTGTAGTAATGTCCCCATCCTGGTCCCCTTCTTGTAGTAATGTCCCCATCCTGATCCCCTTCTTGTAGTAATGTCCCATCCTGATCCCCTTCTTGTAGTAATGTCCCATCCTGATCCCCTTCTTGTAGTAATGTCCCATCCTGATCCCCTTCTTGTAGTAATGTCCCATCCTGATCCCCTTCTTGTAGTAATGTCCCCATCCTGGTCCTCTTCTTGTAGTAATGTCCCATCCTGATCCCCTTCTTGTAGTAATGTCCCATCCTGATCTCCTTCTTGTAGTAATGTCCCATCCTGATCCTCTTCTTGTAGTAATGTCCCATCCTGGTCCCCTTCTTGTAGTAATGTCCCATCCTGATCCTCTTCTTGTAGTAATGTCCCATCCTGGTCCCTTCTTGTAGTAATGTCCCATCCTGGTCCCCATCTTGTAGTAATGTCCCATCCTGATCCTCATCATGTAGTAATGTCCCATCCTGATCTCCTTCTTGTAGTAATGTCCCATCCTGATCCTCTTCTTGTAGTAATGTCCCATCCTGGTCCCCTTCTTGTAGTAATGTCCCCATCCTGATCCCCTTCTTGTAGTAATGTCCCATCCTGATCTCCTTCTTGTAGTAATGTCCCATCCTGATCCTCTTCTTGTAGTAATGTCCCATCCTGGTCCTCATCTTGTAGTAATGTCCCCATCCTGATCTCCTTCTTGTAGTAATGTCCCATCCTGATCCCCTTCTTGTAGTAATGTCCCATCCTGATCCCCTTCTTGTAGTAATGTCCCCACAGCCCTGCTATTACCTTACATGTCAGGAATGGATTAATAGATATTTTATTCATGATCAATAAACAACTTACCAAACACAATCTTGGCCATTGATAAGAGTCTACAAGTCAATAATACACCATCATCGATACCCAGGATCCCCACAGAGGGGCGACAAGCGATAAATCCTTGTGTTGTGTGAATGAGGAATTTCACATTGTAGATAATGCCTGGGTCAGTTTCTGATGCTTCTCTACTTCTCCCCCAGTCACCCTATTTCTCACACATACGGCTCCCTTTTTTCTATGCTGCCCTCTGGGTCATGTTGATTGCTCCCTGTGTTACTCTATCTCTCTTCATGCTGCCCCATTTTAGTACAAACATTGCTCCTTCATGCCCCGCACGTTATCTAACTTTCTCCATCATCCTGCCCTTTTCTCTTACAGACTGCTCTCTGTGTCTCTCTTTCTCACGCAGACTTCTCCCCATGCCGCCCTTTTCTCACGCAGATTTCTCCTTAAGCCCCTCTTTGTCATACAGACTGCTCGCTGTGTCCCTCTTTCTCATGCAGACTGCTCCCCATGATGCCCTTTTCTCACGAAGACTTCTCCCTCTGTCCTATTTCTCAGATAAACTTCTCCCTGTATTTCTCTTTATCACAGACTTCTCCCTGTATCCCTCTTTCTCACACAGACTTCTCCCTGTGTCCCTCTTTATCACACAGACTTCTCCCTGTGTCCCTCTTTCTTACACAGACTTCTCCCTGTATCTCTCTTTATCACACAGACTTCTCCCTGTATCTCTCTTTATCACAGACTTCTCCCTGTATCCCTCTTTCTCACACAGACTTCTCCCTGTGTCCCTTTTCTCACACAGACTTCTCCCTGTATCTCTCTTTATCACACAGACTTCTCCCTGTGTCCCTCTTTCTCACACAGACTTCTCCCTGTGTCCCTTTTCTCACACAGACTTCTCCCTGTATCTCTCTTTATCACAGACTTCTCCCTGTGTCCCTCTTTCTCACACAGACTTCTCCCTGTATCCCTCTTTCTCACACAGACTTCTCCCTGTATCTCTCTTTCTCACACAGACTTCTCCCTGTGTCTCTCTTTATCACAGACTTCTCCCTATGTCTCTCTTTATCACAGACTTCTCCCTGTGTCTCTCCTCACACAGACTTCTCTCTGTGTCTCTCCTCACACAGACTTCTCCCTGTGTCTCTCCTCACACAGACTTCTCCCTGTGTCCTTCCTCACACAGACTTCTCTCTGTGTCCCTCTTTCTCACGTATACTTCTCCCTGTATCTCTCTTTCTCACACAGACTTCTCTCTGTATCCCTCTTTCTCACACAGACTTCTCTCTGTGTCCCTCTTTCTCACACAGACTTCTCCCTGTGTCCCTCTTTCTCACACAGACGTCTCCCTGTGTCTCTCTTTCTCACACAGACTTCTCTCTGTATCCCTCTTTCTCACACAGACTTCTCCCTGTATCCCTCTTTCTCACACAGACTTCTAACCTGTGTCCCTTTTCTCACACAGACTTCTCCCTGTATCCCTCTTTCTCACACAGACTTCTAACCTGTGTCCCTCTTTCTCACACAGACTTCTCTCTGTGTCTCTTTTCTCACACAGACTTCTCCCTGTATCTCTCTTTCTCACATAGACTTTCCCTGTATCTCTCTTTTCTCACATAGACTTCTCCCTGCATCCCTCTTTCTCACACAGACTTCTCCCTGTGTCCCTCTTTCTCACATAGACTTTTCCCTGTGTCCCACTTTCTCACACTGACTTCTCCCTGTATCCCTCTTTCTCACACAGACTTCTCCCTGTATCCCTCTTTCTCACACAGACTTCTCCGTGTCCCTCTTTCTCACACAGACTTCTCCCTGTGTTCTCTTTCTCACACAGACTTCTCCCTGTCTCTCTTTCTTACACAGACTTCTCTCTGTACCCCTCTTTCTCACACAGACTTCTCCCTCTGTCCTCTCTTTCTCACACAGACTTCTCCCTGTGTCCCTCTTTCTCACACGGACTTCTCCCTGTGTTCTCTTTCTCACACAGACTTGTATCTCTTTCTCACACAGAATTTTCCCTGTGCCCCTCTTTCTCACACAGACTTCTCCCTGTGTCCCTCTTTCTCACACAGACTTTTCCCTGTGTTCTCTTTCTCACACAGACTTCTCCCTGTCTCTCTTTCTTACACAGACTTCTCTCTGTACCCCTCTTTCTCACACAGACTTCTCCCTGTCTCTCTTTCTTACACAGACTTCTCTCTGTACCCTCTTTCTCACACAGACTTCTCCCTCTGTCTCCTCTTTCTCACAGAGACTTCTCCCTGTGTCCCTCTTTCTCACACAGACTTCTCCCTGTGTTCCCTTTCTCACACAGACTTCTCCCTCTGTCTCTCTTTCTCACACAGACTTCTCCCTGTGTCCCTCTTTCTCACACAGACTTCTCCCTGTGTCCCTTTTTCACACAGACTTCTCCCTGTGTCTCTCCTCACACAGACTTCTCCCTGTGTCCCTTTTCTCACACAGACTTCTCCCTGTGTCCTCTTTCTCACACAGACTTCTCCCTGTGTCCCTCCTTTCTCACACAGACTTCTCCCTGTGTCTCTCCTAACACAGACTCTCCCTGTATCCCTCTTTCTCACACAGACTTCTCCCTGTGTCTCTCTTTCTCACACAGACGTTCTCCCTGTGTCTCTCTTTCTCACACAGACTTCTCCCTGTATCCCTCTTTCTCACACAGACTTCTCTCTGTGTCTCTCTTTCTCACACAGACTTCTCCCTGTGTCCTTTCTCACACAGACTTCTCCCTGTGTCCTCTTTCTCACACAGACTTCTCCCTGTGTCCCTTTTCTCACACAGACTTCTCCCTGTGTCCCTTTTCTCACACAGACTTCTCCCTGTATCCCTCTTTCTCACACAGACTTCTCTCTGTGTCTCTCTTTCTTACACACACTTCTCCCTGTATCCCTCTTTCACACACAGACTTCTCCCTGTGTTCCCTTTTCTCACACAGACTTCTCCCTGTATCCCTCTTTCTCACACAGACTTCTCTCTGTCTCTCTTTCTTACACAGACTTCTCCCTGTATCCCTCTTTCTCACACAGACTTCTCTCTGTGTCTCTCTTTCTTACACAGACTTCTCCCTGTATCTCTCTTTCTCACACAGACGTCTCCCTGTATCCCTCTTTCACACACAGACTTCTCCCTGTGTCCCTTTTCTCACACAGACTTCTCCCTGTATCCCTCTTTCTCACACAGACTTCTCCCTGTGTCTCTCTTTCTCACACAGACTTCTCCCTGTATCTCTCTTTCTCACACAGACTTCTCCCTGTATCCCTCTTTCACACACAGACTTCTCCCTGTGTCCCTTTTCTCACACAGACTTCTCCCTGTATCCCTCTTTCTCACACAGACTTCTCCCTGTATCCCTCTTTCTCACACAGACGTCTCCCTGTATCTCTCTTTCTCACATAAACTTCTCCCTGTGTCCCTCTTTCTCACATAGACTTCTCCCTGTGTCCCTCTTTCTCACATAGACTTCTCCCTGTGTCTCTCCTCACATAGACTTCTCACTGTGTCCCTCTTTCTCACACAGACTTTTCCCTGTGTCCCTCTTTCTCACACAATCTTCTCCCTGTGTCTCTCCTCACACAGACTTATCCCTGTGTCCCTCTTTTTACACACAGACGTCTCCCTGTGTCCCTCTTTCTCACACAGACCTCTCCCTGTGTCTCTCCTCACACAGACTTCTCCCTGTGTCCTCTTTCTGACATAGACTTCTCCCTGTGTCTCTGCTCACACTGACTTCGCCCTGTGTCTTTCTCACACAGACTTCTCCCTGTGTCCCTCTTTCTCACACAGACTTCTCCCTGTGTCTCTCCTCACACAGACTTCTCCCTGTGTCTCTTCTCACACAGACTTCTCCCTGTGTCCTCTTTCTCACAAAGCTTTCTCCCTGTGTCCTCCTCACACAGCCTTCTCCCTGTGTCCATCTTTCTCACACACGACTTCTCCCTGTGTCCCTCTTTCTCACACAGACTTCTCCCTGTGTCTCTCCTCACACAATCTTCTCCCTGTGTCCCTCTTTCTCACACAGACTTCTCCCTGTGTCTCTCCTCACACAGACTTCTCCCTGTGTCTCTCCTCACACAGACTTCTCCCTGTGTCTCTTTCTCACACAGACTTCTCCCTGTGTCCCTCTTTCTCACACAGACTTCTCCCTGTGTCTCTCCTCACACAGACTTCTCCCTGTGTCTCTCCTCACACAGACTTCTCCCTGTGACCTCTTTATCACACAGACTTCTCCCTGTGTCTCTCCTCACACAGACTTCTCCCTGTGTCCCTCTTTTCACACAGACTTCTCCCTGTGTCTCTCCTCACACAGACTTCTCCCTGTGTCTCTCCTCACACAGACTTCTCCTTGTGTCTCTCCTCACACAGACTTCTCCCTGTGTCTCTCCTCACACAGACTTCTCCCTGTGTCCCTCCTCACACAGACTTCTCCCTGTGTCTCTCCTCACACAGACTTCTCCCTGTGTCTCTCCTCACACAGACTTCTCCCTGTGTCTCTCCTCACACAGACTTCTCCCTGTGTCTCTCCTCACACAGACTTCTCCCTGTGTCCCTCCTCACACAGACTTCTCCCTGTGTCTCTCCTCACACAGACTTCTCCCTGTGTCTCTCCTCACACAGACTTCTCCCTGTGTCTCTCCTCACACAGACTTCTCCCTGTGTCTCTCCTCACACAATCTTCTCCCTGTGTCTCTTTCTCACACAGACTTCTCCCTGTGTCTCTCCTCACACAGACTTCTCCCTGTGTCTCTCCTCACACAGACTTCTCCCTGTGACCCTCTTTATCACACAGACTTCTCCCTGTGTCTCTCCTCACACAGACTTCTCCCTGTGTCCCTCTTTATCACACAGACTTCTCCCTGTGTCTCTCCTCACACAGACTTCTCCCTGTGTCTCTCCTCACACAGACTTCTCCTTGTGTCTCTCCTCACACAGACTTCTCCCTGTGTCTCTCCTCACACAGACTTCTCCCTGTGTCCCTCCTCACACAGACTTCTCCCTGTGTCTCTCCTCACACAGACTTCTCCCTGTGTCTCTCCTCACACAGACTTCTCCCTGTGTCTCTCCTCACACAGACTTCTCCCTGTGTCTCTCCTCACACAGACTTCTCCCTGTGTCCCTCCTCACACAGACTTCTCCCTGTGTCTCTCCTCACACAGACTTCTCCCTGTGTCCCTCTTTCTCACACAGACTTCTCCCTGTGTCTCTCCTCACACAGACTTCTCCCTGTTCCCTCCTCACACAGACTTCTCCCTGTGTCTCTCCTCACACAGACTTCTCCTGTGTCCCTCTCTCACACAGACTTCTCCCTGTGTCTCTCCTCACACAGACTTCTCCCTGTGTCCTCTTCTCACACAGACTTCTCCCTGTGTCCCTCCTCACACAGACTTCTCCCTGTATCTCTCCTCACACAGACTTCTCCCTGTGTCTCTCCTCACACAGACTTCTCCCTGTGTCCCTCCTCACACAGACTTCTCCCTGTGTCCCTCTTCCTCACACAGACTTCTCCCTGTGTCTCTCCTCACACAGACTTCTCCCTGTGTCTCTCCTCACACAGACTTCTCCCTGTGTCCCCTTCTACACAGACTCTCCCTTGTCTGTCCTCACACAGACTTCTCCCTGTGTCCCTCTTCTCACACAGACTTCTCCCTGTGTCTCTCCTCACACAGACTTCTCCCTGTTCCCTCTTTCTCACACAGACTTCTCCCTGTGTCTCTCTCACACAGACTTCTCCCTGTATCCCTCTTTCTCACACAGACTTCTCCCTGTGTCCTCTCCTCACACAGACTTCTCCCTGTGTCCCCTCTCACACAGACTTCTCCCTGTGTCTCTCTTACACACAGACTTCTCCCTGTGTCCCTCTTTCTCACACAGACTTCTCCCTGTGTCTCTCCTCACACAGACTTCTCCCTGTTCTCTCCTCACACAGACTTCTCCCTGTGTCTCTCCTCACACAGACTTCTCCCTGTGTCTCTCCTCACACAGACTTCTCCCTGTTCTCTCCTCACACAGACTTCTCCCTGTGTCTCTCCTCACACAGACTTCTCCCTGTTCTCTCCTCCACACAGACTTCTCCCTGTGTCTTCTCACACGATTCTCGTGTCTTCCTACACAGACTTTCCCGTGCTCTTCCTACAGTTTCCCTGTGTCTCTCTCAACAGACTTCTCCCTGTGTCTCTTTCTCACACAGACTTCTCCCTGTGTCTTTCCTCACACAGACTTCTCCTGTGTCTCTCCTCACACAGATTCCTCCCTGGTCTCTCCTCACACAGACTTCTCCCTGTGTCCTCTCCTCACACAGACTTCTCCTGTGTCCTCTTTCTCACACAGACTTCTCCTGTTCCTCTTCTCACACAGACTTCTCCCTGTTCTCTTTCTCACACAGACTTCTCCTAGTCCTCCTCACACAGACTTCTCCCTGTGTCCTCACACACACGTATCTTCTCCACGACCCTTCTTCCTCACACAGACTTCTCCCTGTGTCCCTCTTCTCACAGACTTCTCCTGTATCCTCTCACACAGACTTCTCCCTGTGTCTCTTCCTCACACAGACTTCTCCCTGTGTCCCTTTCTTTCTCCATACAGACTTCTCCCTGTGTCTCTCCTCACACAGACTTCTCCCTGTGTCCTCTTTCTCACACAGACTTCTCCTGTGTCTCTCCTCACACAGACTCTCCCTGTTATCTCTCCTCACACAGACTTTCCCTGTGTCTCTCCTCACACAGAGCTTCTCCCTGTGTCCTCTTCTCACACAGACTTCTCCCTGTGTCTCTCTCCACACAGACTTCTCCCTGTGTCTCTACTCACACAGACTTCTCCTGTGTCTCTTTCCTCACACAGACTTCTCCCTGTGATCCTCCTCACACAGACTTCTCCCTGTGTCCTCTTTCACACAGACTTCTCCTGTATCCCTTCCTCACACAGACTTCTCCCTGTGTCTCTCCTCACACAGACTTCTCCCTGTCCCTCTTTCTCACACAGACTTCTCCCTGTGTCCTCTCTTCTCACACAGACTTCTCCCTGTGTCCCTCCTCACACAGACTTCTCCCTGTATCTCTTTCTCACACAGACTTCTCCCTGTGTCCTCTTTTCCCCACACAGACTTCTCCCTGTGTCTCTCCTCACCACAGATCTCTTTCTCTTCACACAGACTTCTCCCTGTGATCCCTCTTTCTTACACAGACTTCTCCCTGTGTCCCTCTTTCTCACACAGACTTCTCCCTGTACCCTCTTTCTCACACAGACTTCTCCCTGTGCTCTCCTCACACAGACTTCTCCCTGTGTCCCTCTTTCCACACAGACTTCTCCTGTGTCTCTCCTCACACAGACTTCTCCCTGTTCCTCTTTCTCACACAGACTTCTCCTGTGTCTCTCCTCACACAGACTTCTCCCTGTGTCCTCTTCCTCACACAGACTTCTCCCTGTGTCTCTCCTCACACAGACTTCTCCCTGTGTCTCTTTCTCACACAGACTTCTCCCTGTGTCTCTCCTCACACAGACTTCTCCCTGTATCCCTCTTTCTCACACAGACTTCTCCCTGTGTCTCTCCTCACACAACTTCTCCCTGTGTCCCTCTTTCTCACACAGACTTCTCCCTGTGTCTCTCTGTCTCACACAGACTTCTCCCTGTGTCTCTCCTCACACAGACTTCTCCCTGTGTCTCTCCTCACACAGACTTCTCCCTGTGTCTCTCCTCACACAGACTTCTCCCTGTGTCTCTCCTCACTCAGACTTCTCCCTGTGTCCCTCTTCCATAGTGTTTTCCTCGTTGTTTGGGTTATGTTAGGATTTGATATTTTCTTTTCAGTATTACACTTTTCTATATAAAGTTTATTTTTTTCTACTTTTACATTTTTTTTTTCTCCAGCAAATTTTGTTCCATTGAATGAAGGTGTCGAATGGACAAAGGAGTTTGATGATGTGTTGAGTCGCTTGGAGGACGCCGATATTGAGCCAAACTTCAGTGATGTCATTGTACCGGTCTTCGTTTACAGGTAGGAGAATCCGGGTATTATGTCTAGTACAGAGGCATCTGCATGGGGTCAATAGTCCTGGTACCTCGCGAGAGGAATCCCCTCTTAGTGAAGGTCAAGCACCAGTGATCTCATGTACAGCGCCCATTACTATCCGGATCCCGGATCTTCAGGAGATCTAGTCTGCAGGTGAGGACATATATAAATGTCAGTAATAACAGGGCAGATGACGACCGCATGTACCATTTCCAAACATGTACACCATGAGGATGGAGGGGAGCATTGCTGAATGTAATACCTTTGCTGAATTTAGGGTGACCAGATACATGGGAAACATATTAATATTGAATTTACTTTACAGCGTAAAGAGGGAAATTGCACCCAACGAGGTAGAAGAAATCAAGACCTTCCTTAAAACCTGTCGAGACCTAACAGGTAAAACATGAGCTCAGCATCATATATATAGAGTATATTACAATTTCCATTAGAGCTATGGAAGACTGGTACATGGATGGTGCATAATGGCCCCCAGCATAGAGAAATGTAGACCCCAATAGAGAGAAGCAGAAAGTGTATATAGACCCCCAATGTAGTGGCAGAAGTTACATAGAGACCCCCAGTCTAGAGCGATAAAAGGTACATAGAAACACCAATATAGAGAAGGAGATGGCCAATATTGTCCCCCCCGTATAGAGAAGCAGATGACCAATATTGGCCCTCAGTATAGAGAAGCAGATAGTCAATATTGGCCCCCCGTATAGAGAAGCAGATGGCCAATATTGGCCCCCAGTATATAGAAAGAGATGGTCAATATTGATACCCAGTATAGAGAAGCAGATGGTCAATATTGGCCCCAGTACAGAGAAGCAGATGGCCAATATTGGCCCCAGTATAGAGACGCAGATGGCCAATATTGGCCCCAGTACAGAGAAGCAGATGGCCAATATTGGCCCCCAGTATAGAGAAGCAGATGGTCAATATTGGCCCCCAGTATAGAGAAGCAGATGGCCAATATTGGCCCCAGTACAGAGAAGCAGATGGCCAATATTGGCCCCAGTATAGAGAAGCAGATGGCCAATATTGGCCCCAGTACAGAGAAGCAGATGGTCAATATTGGCCCTCAAGATAGAGAAGCAGATGGCCAATATTGGCCCCCAGTATAGAGAAAGAAATGGTCAATATTGACACCCAGTATAGAGAAGCAGATGGCCAATATTGGCCCCAGTACAGAGAAGCAGATGGTCAATATTGGCCCCAGTACAGAGAAGCAGATGGCCAATATTGGCCCCAGTAAAAGAGAAGCAGATGGCCAATATTGGCCCCAGTATAGAGAAGCAGATGGCCAATATTGGCCCCAGTACAGAGAAGCAGATGGTCAATATTGGCCCTCAAGATAGAGAAGCAGATGGCCAATATTGGCCCCCAGTATAGCGAAGCAGATGGTCAATATTGGCCCTCAGTATAGAGAAGCAGATAGTCAATATTGGCCCCCCGTATAGAGAAGCAGATGACCAATATTGACCACCAGTACAGAGAAGCAGATGGCCAATATTGACCACCAGTACAGAGAAGCAGATGGTCAATATGGCCCAGTAGAGAGAAGCAGATGGTCAATATTGGCCCCCAGTACAGAGAAGCAGATGGCCAATATAGGCCCCCAGTACAGAGAAGCAGATGGTCAATATTGGCCCCAGTATATAGAAGAGATGGCCAATATTGACCCCAGTAAGAGAAGCAGATGGCTCAATATGGGCCCAAGTAATAGAGAGCAGATGTCAATATTGGCCCCAGTATAAGAGAAGGCCCAGATAGGATCAGATCAATATTGGACCCCAGTACAGAGAAGCAGATGGTCAATATTGGCCCCCAGTACAGAGAAGCAGATGGCCAATATTGACCCCCAGTACAGAGAAGCAGATGGTCAATATTGGCCCCAGTATAGAGAAGCAGATGGTCAATATTGGCCCCAGTATAGAGAAGCAGATGGCCAATATTGGCCCCAGTACAGAGAAGCAGATGGCCAATATTGGCCCCCAGTATAGAGAAGCAGATGGTCAATATTGGCCCCCAGTACAGAGAAGCAGATGGTCAATATTGGCCCCCAGTATAGAGAAAGAAATGGTCAATATTGACACCCAGTATAGAGAAGCAGATGGCCAATATTGGCCCCAGTACAGAGAAGCAGATGGCCAATATTGGCCCCAGTATAGAGACGCAGATGGCCAATATTGGCCCCAGTACAGAGAAGCAGATGGCCAATATTGGCCCCCAGTATAGAGAAGCAGATGGTCAATATTGGCCCCCAGTATAGAGAAGCAGATGGCCAATATTGGCCCCAGTACAGAGAAGCAGATGGCCAATATTGGCCCCATAAAGAAGAATTAATATTGTAAGATAGGAAGCAGATGGCCAATATTGGCCCCAGTATAGCAAGAGCAGATGGTCAATATTGGCCCAGTACAGAAGAAGCAGCAGGTCCAATATTGGCCCCAGTATAGAGAAAGCAAATGGTCAATATTGGCACCCAGTATAGGAAGCAGATGGTCCAATATTGGCCCCAGTACAGAGAAGCAGATGGTCAATATTGGCCCCAGAGAGAAAGCAGATGGCAATATTGGCCCCAGTAAGTGAAGCAGATGGTCAATATTGGCCCCAGTAAGAGAAGCAGATGGTCAATATTGTCCCCAGTACAGAGAAGCAGATGGCCAATATTGGCCCCAGTATAGAGAAGCAGATGGCCAATATTGGCCCCCAGTATAGGAAGCAGATGGCAATATTGGCCCTCAGTATAGAGAAGCAGATAGTCAATATTGGACCCCGTATAGCGAAGCAGATGATCAATATTGACCCCAGTAAGAGAAGCAGATGGCCATATTGCACCAGTACAGAGAAGCAGATGGTCAATATTGGCCCCAGTAAGAGAAGCAGATGGTCCAATATTGGCCCCAAGAAGAGAAGCAGATGGCCAATATTGGCCCCCAGTAAGCGAAGCAGATGGTCAATATTGGGCCCAGTATATAGAAAGAGATGGTCAATATTGGTACCCCAGTATAGAGAAGCAGATGGTCAATATTGGGCTCCAAGTAGAAGAGCAGATGGTCAATATTGGCCCCAGTATAGAGAAGCAGATGGCCAATATTGGCCCCCAGACAGAGAAGCAGATGGCCAATATTGACCCCCAGTATAGCGAAGCAGATGGTCAATATTGGCCCCAGTATAGAGAAGCAGATGGTCCAATATTGAGCCCAGTAAGAGAAGCAGATGGTCAATATTGGCCCCAGTATAGAGAAGCAGATGGTCAATATTGGCCCCAGTATAGAGAAGCAGATGGCCAATATTGGCCCCAGTAAGAGAAGCAGATGGTCAATATTGGCCCCAGTATAGAGAAGCAGATGGTCAATATTGGCCCCCAGTATAGAGAAGCAGATGGTCAATATTGGCCCCAGTATAGAGAAGAAATGGTCAATATTGACACCCAGTATAGAGAAGCAGATGGCCAATATTGGCCCCAAGTACAGAGAAGCAGATGGCCAATATTGGCCCCAGTATAGAGACGCAGATGGCTCAATATTGGGCCCCGTTACGAGAAGCAGATGGCAATATTGGCCCCCAGTATAGGAAGCAGATGGTCAATATTGGCCCCAGTATAGAGAAGCAGATGGCAATATTGGCCCCAGTACAGAGAAGCAGATGGCAATATTGGCCCCAGTACAGAGAAGCAGATGGTCAATATTGGCCCCAGTATAGAGAAGCAGATGGCAATATTGGCCCCAGTTAAGCTAAGCAGATGGTCAATATTGGCCCCAGTACAGAGAAGCAGATGGTCAATATTGGCCCTCAGATGAGAAGCAGATGGTCAATATTGGCCCCAGTATAGCGAAGCAGATGGTCAATATTGGCCCCAGTATAGAGAAGCAGATGGTCAATATTGGCCCTCAAGATGAGAAGCAGATGGCAATATTGGCCCCCAGTACAGTGAAGCAGATGGTCAATATTGGCCCCAGTACAGAGAAGCAGATGGTCAATATTGTCCCCAGTACAGAGAAGCAGATGGCCAATATTGGCCCCAGTATAGAGAAGCAGATGGCCAATATTGGCCCCAGTATAGAGAAGCAGATGGCCAATATTGGCCCCAGTACAGAGAAGCAGATGGTCAATATTGGACCCCAGTATAGCGAAGCAGATGGTCAATATTGGCCCCAGTATAGAGAAGCAGATGGTCAATATTGGGCCCAGTATAGAGAAGCAGATGGTCAATATTGGCCCCAGTATAGAGAAGCAGATGGCCAATATTGGCCCTCAAGATAGAGAAGCAGATGGCCAATATTGGCCCCCAGTATAGCGAAGCAGATGGTCAATATTGGGCCCAGTATAGAGAAGCAGATGGTCAATATTGGCCCCAGTATAGAGAAGCAGATGGTCAATATTTGGGCCCAGTATAGAGAAGCAGATGGTCAATATTGGCCCCAGTATAGAGAAGCAGATGGCCAATATTGGCCCTCAAGATAGAGAAGCAGATGGCCAATATTGGACCCCAGTATAGCGAAGCAGATGGTCAATATTGGCCCCAGTATAGAGAAGCAGATGGTCAATATTGGGCCCAGTATAGAGAAGCAGATGGTCAATATTGGCCCCAGTATAGAGAAGCAGATGGCCAATATTGGCCCCAGTATAGAGAAGCAGATGGTCAATATTGGCCCCAGTATAGAGAAGCAGATGGTCAATATTGGCCCCAGTATAGAGAAGCAGATGGCCAATATTGGCCCCAGTATAGAGAAGCAGATGGTCAATATTGGCCCCCATATAGCGAAGCAATGGTCAATATTGGCCCCAGTATAGAGAAGCAGATGGTCAATATTGGCCCAGTAAGAGAAGCAGATGGTCAATATTGGCCCCAGTATAGAGAAGCAGATGGTCAATATTGGCCCCAGTACAGAGAAGCAGATGGTCAATATTGGCCCCCAGTATAGAGAAGCAGATGGTCAATATTGGCCCCAGTATAGAGAAGCAGATGGTCAATATTGGCCCCAGTACAGAGAAGCAGATGGCCCAATATTGGCCCCAGTATAGAGAAGCAGATGGTCAATATTGGCCCCAGTATAGAGAAGCAGATGGCAATATTGGCCCCAGTATAGAGAAGCAGATGGTCAATATTGGCCCCAGTATAGAGAAGCAGATGGTCAATATTGGCCCCAAGATGAGAAGCAGATGGTCAATATTGGCCCCCAGTATAGAGAAGCAGATGGTCAATATTGGCCCCAGTATAGAGAAGCAGATGGTCAATATTGGCCCCAGTAAGAGAAGCAGATGGCCAATATTGGCCCCCAGTATAGGAAGCAGATGGTCAATATTGGCCCCAGTACAGAGAAGCAGATGGTCAATATTGGCCCCAGTATAGAGAAGCAGATGGCAATATTGGCCCCAGTATAGAGAAGCAGATGGCCAATATTGGCCCCAGTATAGAGACCAGAGATGGCCAATATTGGCCCCAGTACAGAGAAGCAGATGGTCAATATTGGCCCCCAGTATAGAGAAGCAGATGGTCAATATTGGCCCCAGTATAGAGAAGCAGATGGTCAATATTGGCCCCAGTATAGAGAAGCAGATGGTCAATATTGGCCCCAGTAAGAGAAGCAGATGGTCAATATTGGCCCTCAAGATAGAGAAGCAGATGGCCAATATTGGCCCCCAGTATAGCGAAGCAGATGGTCAATATTGGCCCCAGTATAGAGAAGCAGATGGTCAATATTGGCCCCAGTAATGAGAAGCAGATGGTCAATATTGGCCCCCAGTATAGAGAAGCAGATGGTCAATATTGGCCCCAGTAAGAGAAGCAGATGGTCAATATTGGCCCTCAGATAGAGAAGCAGATGGCCAATATTGGCCCCAGTATAGGAAGCAGATGGTCAATATTGGCCCAGTACAGAGAAGCAGATGGTCAATATTGGCCCCAGTATAGAGAAGCAGATGGTCAATATTGGCCCCAGTATAGAGAAGCAGATGGCCAATATTGGCCCCAGTAAGAGAAGCAGATGGCCAATATTGGCCCTCAAGATAGAGAAGCAGATGGCCAATATTGGACCCCAGTATAGCGAAGCAGATGGTCAATATTGGCCCCAGTATAGAGAAGCAGATGGTCAATATTGGCCCAGTATAGAGAAGCAGATGGTCAATATTGGCCCCAGTATAGAGAAGCAGATGGCCCAAAATTGGCCCCAGTATAGAGAAGCAGATGGCCAATATTGGCCCCCAGTATAGCGAAGCAGATGGTCAATATTGGGCCCCAGTATAGAGAAGCAGATGGTCAATATTGGCCCCAGTATAGAGAAGCAGATGGTCAATATTGGCCCAGTATAGAGAAGCAGATGGTCAATATTGGCCCCAGTATAGAGAAGCAGATGGCCAATATTGGCCCCAGTATAGAGAAGCAGATGGTCAATATTGGCCCCAGTATAGGAAGCAGATGGTCAATATTGGCCCCAGTATAGAGAAGCAGATGGTCAATATTGGCCCATATAGAGAAGCAGATGGTCAATATTGGCCCCAGTATAGAGAAGCAGATGGTCAATATTGGCCCCAGTATAGAGAAGCAGATGGTCAATATTGGCCCCCAGTATAGCGAAGCAGATGGTCAATATTGGCCCCAGTATAGAGAAGCAGATGGTCAATATTGGCCCCAGTATAGAGAAGCAGATGGTCAATATTGGCCCAGTATAGAGAAGCAGATGGTCAATATTGGCCCCAGTATAGAGAAGCAGATGGTCAATATTGGGCCCAGTATAGAGAAGCAGATGGTCAATATTGGCCCCAGTATAGAGAAGCAGATGGTCCAATATTGGCCCCAGTATAGAGAAGCAGATGGTCCAATATTGGCCCCAGTATAAGCGAAGCAGATGGTCAATATTGGCCCCAGTATAGAGAAGCAGATGGTCAATATTGGGCCCAGTATAGAGAAGCAGATGGTCAATATTGGCCCCCAGTATAGCGAGAGCAGATGGTCAATATTGGCCCCAGTATAGAGAAGCAGTGTCATGAGTAGAGCAATGTAATATTGGCCCCAGTATAGAGAAGCAGATGGTCAATATTGGCCCCAGTATAGAGAAGCAGATGGTCAATATTGGCCCCCAGTATAGAGAAGCAGATGGTCAATATTGGCCCAGTATAGAGAAGCAGATGGTCAATATTGGCCCCAGTATAGAGAAGCAGATGGCCAATATTGGCCCCAAATAGAGAAGCAGATGGTCAATATTGGCCCCAGTATAGAGAAGCAGATGGTCAATATTGGCCCCAGTATAGAGAAGCAGATGGTCAATATTGGCCCCAGTATAGAGAAGCAGATGGTCAATATTGGCCCCAGTATAGAGAAGCAGATGGTCAATATTGGCCCCAGTACAGAGAAGCAGATGGTCAATATTGGCCCCCAGTATAGCGAAGCAGATGGTCAATATTGGCCCCAGTATAGAGAAGCAGATGGTCAATATTGGGCCCAGTACAGAGAAGCAGATGGTCAATATTGGCCCCCAGTATAGCGAAGCAGATGGTCAATATTGGCCCCAGTATAGAGAAGCAGATGGTCAATATTGGCCCAGTATAGAGAAGCAGATGGTCAATATTGGCCCCAGTATAGAGAAGCAGATGGTCAATATTGGCCCCAGTATAGAGAAGCAGATGGTCAATATTGGGCCCAGTATAGAGAAGCAGATGGTCAATATTGGCCCCAGTATAGAGAAGCAGATGGTCAATATTGGCCCCAGTACAGAGAAGCAGATGGCCAATATTGGCCCCCAGTATACAGACGTCCTGTTGGCTCTTGTATCTGCCGGCTTGGCTGGTGATGCCGGTTGGCTGTACTATGGATATTTTGGGTGAATTCTCTTCTCTTTATTGTAATGTTTATTCCTCCCCTACACAGGAATCTTCCCCATCATCGTCCTCACCCACAAGACCAGCGGCCCCTTCTCCAAGTTCCGGGACATGTTTGAGGGGATGGGGGCTGAAGAGATCTTCTCGGTAGAGAATTACACAAATGAGGACAATCTGAAGACCCTGGGGAGACACCTGCAGTTCCTGAACCTGATCCACAAAGTCTTACTGAACGTCAACTTCAGGATGTCCGACCAGCGCAACCCCCGGAGAGAGCGAGCGGAACGCAAGAAGTTTCTACACAAGTTCTTCCATAAGAGATAGAATGAAAGACGAGAGGAATGGATGGACGTGACATTAATGTGGGGGAACTCCGCCTAGATGAACATTTTATCATAGAATTACCAAAAATAATACAATTCAGGTGACCAAAAATAATAGACATGTAGAGAAGAACGGGCAGAACCACCAATACCGCGACCCCCGTCTGCACAATAAAGGGACTTTGGATCATTTTACGCCTCCGTTGAAGTTTTTGTAAAATCTACTTGTGGCTTCACATAATAAAAATACAAAAACTCACAATATCTAATGTCAGAAGTGGCCGGACTCACAGTGGTCTCATTACCTATCAACGGCACAGACGCCACGTCCTGCAGGCGGGTCACCGGGTATGAAGGGTCACCGGGTATGAAGGGTCACCGGCTATGAAGGGTCACCGGGTATGAAGGGTCACCGGGTATGAAGGGTCACCGGCTATGAAGGGTCACCGGGTATGAAGGGTCACCGGCTATAAAGGGTCACCGGGTATGAAGGGTCACCGCGTATGAAGGGTCACCGGCTATGAAGAGTCACCGGGTATGAAGGGTCCACCGGGTATGAAGGGTCACCAGGTATGAAGGGTTACCGGGTATGAAGGGTTACCAGGTATGAAGGGTCACCGGGTATGAAGGGTCACCAGCTATGAAGGGTCACCAGCTATGAAGAGTCACCGGCTATGAAGGGTCACCGGGTATGAAGGGTCACCGGCTATGAAGGGTCACCGGCTATGAAGGGTCACCAGCTATGAAGGGTCACCAGCTATGAAGGGTCACCGGCTATGAAGGGTCACTGGGTATGAAGGGTCACTGGGTATGAAGGGTCACTGGGTATGAAGGGTCACCGGCTATGAAGGGTCACCGGGTATGAAGGGTCACCGGCTATGAAGGGTCACCGGCTATGAAGGGTCACCGGGTATGAAGGGTCACCGGCTATGAAGGGTCACTGGGTATGAAGGGTCACCGGCTATGAAGGGTCACCGGCTATGAAGGGTCACCGGGTATGAAGGGTCACCGGCTATGAAGGGTCAGAACCACCAGATAGTATCTAAAATGTTTAATATGATGTTATAGACGCCCCCAGTACCCGACCAGCTCCTCCAACATGGAAAATAAGCAGGGGTGGGCTGGGCTGGGCCGGGGGGCAAAGGTGCATTTGCCCCCCAGGCGAGGACTTGTAAACCGTAAAGCAAAAAAGATACAAAAGTCTCATCCAGATCTCCGGAGAGTCTCCGCCCCGACGCTGGAGGTGACGGCACTGTATATATATATAGTATCACAGTCTATAACATAGGACTGACCAGATGGCGGGAGCTCAGACTGAAACAGGACCTAAATATAACACCAGGGAGGTCACATACAGAGGACACCCTTCATATACAATGTATATATACACTGCACAGAGGACACAATATATACACTGCACAGAGGACACAATGTATATACAGTTGTGGCCAAAAGTATTGACACCCCTGCAATTCTGCCACAGAAGGGGTACTGCACCCTGACTAACGGGTGTATGTGGCGCCCCACTGGTCAGTGCGCCACAGAAAGGGTACTGCACCCTGACTAACGTGTGTATGTGGCGCCCCACTGGTCAGTGCGCCATAGAAGGGGTACTGCACCCAGACTAAGGTGTTTATGTGGCACCACACTGGTCAGTGCGCCATAGAAGGGGTACTGCACCCAGACTAACGTGTGTATGTGGCACCCCACTGGTCAGTGCGCCATAGAGGGGGTACTGCACCCAGACTAACGTGTGTATGTGGCACCCCACTGGTCAGTGCGCCATAGAAGGGGTACTGCACCCAGACTAACGTGTGTATGTGGCGCCCCACTGGTCACTGTGCCATAGAAGGGGTACTGCAGCCAGACTAACGTGTGTATGTGGCGCCCCACTGGTCAGTGCGCCACAGAAGGGGTACTGTACCCAGACTAACGTGTGTATCTGGCGCCCCACTGGTCAGTGCGCCACAGAGGGGGTACTGCACCCAGACTAACGTGTGTATGTGGCGCCCCACTGGTCAGTGCGCCACTGAAGGGTATTGCACCCAGACTAACGTGTGTATCTGGCGCCCCACTGGTCAGTGCGCCACAGAGGGGGTACTGCACCCAGACTAACGTGTGTATGTGGCGCCCCACTGGTCAGTGCGCCACTGAAGGGTATTGCACCCAGACTAACGTGTGTATGTGGCGCCCCACTGGTCAGTGCGCCATAGAAGGGGTACTGAACCCTGACTAAGGTGTGTATGTGGCGCCCCACTGGTCAGTGCGCCACAGAAGGGGTACTGTACCCAGACTAACGTGTGTATCTGGCGCCCCACTGGTCAGTGCGCCACAGAGGGGGTACTGCACCCAGGACTAACGTGTGTATGTGGCGCCCCACTGGTCAGTGCGCCACTGAAGGGTATTGCACCCAGACTAACGTGTGTATCTGGCGCCCCACTGGTCAGTGCGCCACAGAGGGGGTACTGCACCCAGACTAACGTGTGTATGTGGCGCCCCACTGGTCAGTGCGCCACTGAAGGGTATTGCACCCAGACTAACGTGTGTATGTGGCGCCCCACTGGTCAGTGTGCCACAGAGGGAGTACTGCACCCAGACTAACGTGTGTATGTGGCGCCCCACTGGTCAGTGCGCCACAGAGGGGGTACTGCACCCAGACTAACATGTGTATGTGGCGCCCCTCTGGTCAGTGCGCCACAGAAGGTGTACTGCACCCAGACTAACATGTGTATGTGGCGCCCCACTGGTCAGTGCGCCACAGAAGGGGTACTGCACCCAGACTAACGTGTGTATGTGGCGCCCCACTGGTCAGTGCGCCACAGAGGGGGTACTGCACCCAGACTAACATGTGTATGTGGCGCCCCTCTGGTCAGTGCGCCACAGAAGGGGTACTGCACCCAGACTAACGTGTGTATGTGGCGCCCCTCTGGTCAGTGCGCCACAGAAGGGGTACTGCACCCAGACTAACGTGTGCATGTGGCGCCCCACTGGTCAGTGCGCCTCAGAAGGGGTACTGCACCGAGACTAACGTGTGTATGTGGTGCCTCACTGGTCAGTGCGCCACACAAGGGGTACTGCACCCAGACTAACGTGTGTGGTATCCCAGTGACCGGAGGATGTGATGTTACACGGCAGCAGGAAGAATCCCATGTTCCTCCCCCATGTGACACGTGTGTACATACACTGCTACAGCCAAGTGAACAATGGGATTACAAATAAAATGAAACACCTCTGTGTCCTCAGATGCGAGGAGGCGTCAGATCGCTGCAAGGACCTAAATCAGCTGACCGCCCGGTAAAGTGATCACATGATGTCAGCTGACCGCCCGGTAAAGTGATCACATGATGTCAGCTGACCGCCCGGTAAAGTGATCACATGATGTCAGCTGACCGCCCGGTAAAGTGATCACATGATGTCAGCTGACCGCCCGGTAAAGTGATCACATGATGTCAGCTGACCGCCCGGTAAAGTGATCAAATGATGTCAGCTGACCGCCCGGTAAAGTGATCACATGATGTCAGCTGACCGCCCGGTAAAGTGATCACATGATGTCAGCTGACCGCCCGGTAAAGTGATCACATGATGTCAGCTGACCGCCCGGTAAAGTGATCACATGATGTCAGCTGACCGCCCGGTAAAGTGATCACATGATGTCAGCTGACCGCCCTGTAAAGTGATCACATGATGTCAGCTGACCGCCCGATAAAGTGATCACATGATGTCAGCTGACCGCGCCGGTAAAGTGATCACATGTCAGCTGACCGCCTGGTAAAGTGATCACATGATATGTCAGCTGACCGCCCTGTAAAGTGATCACATGATGTCAGCTGACCACCTGGTAAAGTGATCACATGATGTCAGCTGACCGCCCGGTAAAGTGATCACATGATGTCAGCTGACCGCCCGGTAAAGTGATCACATGATATGTCAGCTGACCGCCTGGTAAAGTGATCACATGATATGTCAGCTGACCGCCCTGTAAAGTGATCACATGATGTCAGCTGACCACCTGGTAAAGTGATCACATGATGTCAGCTGACCGCCCTGTAAAGTGATCACATGATGTCAGCTGACCACCCGGTAAAGTGATCACATAATGTCAGCTGACCGCCCGGTAAAGTGATCACATGATGTCAGCTGACCGCCCGGTAAAGTGATCACATGATATGTCATCTGACCGCCCGGTAAAGTGATCACATGATATGTCAGCTGACCGCCCTGTAAAGTGATCACATGATGTCAGCTGACCGCCCGGTAAAGTGATCACATGATGTCAGCTGACCGCACGGTAAAGTGATCACATGATGTCAGCTGACCGCCCGGTAAAGTGATCACATGATGTCAGCTGACCGCCCGGTAAAGTGATCACATGATGTCAGCTGACCGCCCGGTAAAGTGATCACATGATGTCAGCTGACCGCCCGGTAAAGTGATCACATGATGTCAGCTGACCGCCCGGTAAAGTGATCACATGATGTCAGCTGACCACCCGGTAAAGTGATCACATGATGTCAGCTGACCGCCTGGTAAAGTGATCACATGATGTCAGCTGACCGCCCGGTAAAGTGATCACATGATGTCAGCTGACCGCCCGGTAAAGTGATCACATGATGTCAGCTGACCGTCCGGTAAAGTGATCACATGATGTCAGCTGACCGCCCGGTAAAGTGATCACATGATGTCAGCTGACCGCCTGGTAAAGTGATCACATGATGTCAGCTGACCGCCTGGTAAAGTGATCACATGATGTCAGCTGACCACCCGGTAAAGTGATCACATGATGTCAGCTGACCGCCCGTTAAAGTGATCACATGATGTCAGCTGACCGCCCGGTAAAGTGATCACATGATGTCAGCTGACCGCCCGGTAAAGTGATCACATGATGTCAGCTGATTTAGGTCCTTGCAGATCACACATCAGCTGACCGCTGTTATTTTTGAGACCGGACCTGCCACAAGCCCAATAGAGAATGCATGAGATACCGCAAGTGCACACCGTGCGGCCGTCAGCGGCAGGTGCAATTTTCTGTCGGGATCGGCCGTGTTTAGACAGAAGCTGATGTGACGGGGATGGAAATAATGTGTTTTTGCACCTGCTCAAAAAAACAGATCCTGTAATGTAGGGAAAATGCAGCAAATCCGCAGTGTATGTGGCGCCCCACTAAGAGTGTGTCACAGGAGGGTACTGCACCCTGACTGAAGGTGATGTATTCTTTGTCCCACTGGTGAATAGGTTAATCCCAAGGCTCCATGTACCACATGTAACACCTAGAGACAGAGGACCAATTAGATACCCGTTTCCTGGGTAACCGGTCCTGGTGGGAGGAGAGTGAGGTGTATGGCAGTGGGGAAGAGAAGAAAAGAGTTAGAATGTTGGAGAGACAAGAACAAGGAGAAGTCGAGTCGTGACAGGAGAAACAGCTAACAGGGAGGGCACCGAGCACTGGTGACCCAGAAGTGAAAGGGGCCAAGAGAGAAGGAAGACGGGTGATAGACGACCCGAGCCCAGTCCAAGCCCGAGTACCGGCTCCGAGGTGGTCCAGATGATCTACCGCTGCACCACAGAACCCGGCATGATTGAGCGCAATACACAACCTACCATCACCGCAGCTATACCAGGGGGTACCCACCATTGGGGTTCAGGGTCCTAACGTAAGTCGGAGGCCAACGGCTCAGGTACCAACAGAGGATCTGTATCCCGGCAAGGTACCCAGAAGCAGCGACGAGAGAGGGACAGTCAGGATAGAGAACACTGTGGAGCCTTGGAAGGACACTATTCATCACAGGGATCACCCGGTCCGTTACCCGGTGTCAAGAACTGTTATACCGGTACACTGTGTGAGAACTAAGTAAACACCTGTACAGAGGAGCAACGTGTCTGAGCTTTATTTCGGGACTGTTACTAACAGGGGCGGGCTGGCCCAGGTGGCAGGGGGGCAAGTGCCCCCTGGGCTGGTGGTATAGTCCACATCTAGGGCCGCCCCCTACAGAAACGGGCCGGCCGCGGGCGTCGCTTTGCGGCCGGCACATGACGCGAGACGGCCCGGCCGCGGGAGTTGCTCTGTGACGCTGGAAGTCTCTGATCAGGTAAGGGCCGATAGCACACCCCCCCCGCTTCTTAAGTCAGACCTGACAGCACCCCCCCCCCCCCCCCCCGCTTCTTAAGTCAGACCTGACAGCACCCCCCCCCCCCCAACACCCCCGGCTTCTTAAGTCAGACCTGACAGCACCCCCCCCCCCCCCCGCTTCTCAAGTCAGGGCCGGCAGGGCTAATCTGCCACCCAGGGATGGAGGCTCCAGCCAGTCCCTGGTTACTAATCGCTTTGTCCACAGAATCAACCAAGCTGCCGTATTCCTCGACTGCAGCTCCTGACCCCGGATACTCCCGCTCGTCCTGTAGGGAGCGGATCCATCCTGCTGCCGCCCATCCCCCGGAGGTCCAAGCAGCGCCGGTGCCATCACCGGACCCCTACAGGTGGCGTCACCGGACTCCTACAGGTGGCGTCACGAATCAATAACTTTATATCTTTTATTACTTTACTTTCACCCTTATTGACCACCGGGCCCGCAACCTCAGGCACCAGAACCGTGACCACAGCCAGCGCCTGAGACCCGAGCACCGGCCCCCGGTGAGACACATGAACGCCGCCTATTGGAGAGTTTATCAGCTCTCCTGCCATTGGAAATAATGAATCCGCTCCGGTAACGCCTGTGTATGTGCTGCGTTGGTGCGTTTTCCTGCACTGTGCAGCTGACCCAAGAAGCGCCGTCACCGCCCAGTGTGATTACTGCCCTGCTACACCATCATACAGCGCCGGGCTCTGCAGGACACTGTGCTTCCAGTGACGAGAGGGTTAACCCCGAGTGCTGTGGGCGGGACTCCTGTGTTGTGGGCGGGCTTCTGCGTGTGATTGTTGTGGGCGGGGTTCCTGTGTCTAGTAGGCGGGGCTCCTATGAGTGTGAGAGTGTCTGTGTGTGTACTGGGCGGGTCTCCTGTGTAGTGGGCGGGGCCTCCCGGGGAGGTGTGTCCTCTGTGATCCGGTGCAGGCTGTGACCTCTCCGGCGATGACTTAGCAGAAGATGAGGAGGAGGAGGCCGCTGTTATCAGCCCGGAACACCCGGACCCCAGGACACATGGCGGCGGCTGCAGGAGGAGGAGGAGACCGGAGCTCCTGACCTCACCGTGCACAACACTGCAGGAGGAGCCGCCACTGAGCTGTCACCACCGGCCGTCACCTGCTGACCACCACACCGGAGCTGTCACCTGCTGCCCCCCCGTGCACCCTGACCCGAGGAGCTGTCACCTGCCATCATCTGCTGCTGTCACCTGCTGCCCCCTGTGCTCATGAGGAGCTGCCGCTGAGCTGTCACCTGCGGATCACCTGAGGTCACCTACTCCTCTGCTGCCCCCTGAGGTCACCTGCTGCTCTGCTGTCACCTGAGGTCACCTGCTCCTCTGCTGCCCCCTGAGGTCACCTGCTCCTCCGCTGCCCCCTGAGGTCACCTGCTGCTCTGCTGTCACTGTGCGGTTCCTGCTGCCATGCTGACCATCTGCCTCCCTCTGGGGCCCCTCAGGGGCAGGCTGTGGCCCCTCTGCAGACCCCACCTCTATTCTGGCTGCTGTTCCTATAGGACTTCCTTCAGAGACCCTCTAACAATCACCAGGACTCGATCCCTATGGTCAGCGCCCTGGAGGACGGCTGGAGCTTGTAGTCCGGGCAGAGGAGGCTGCTGCCACTCACTGACCACAGCCAGATACAGGACGTACAGCAATCACCCTGCCAGCCAGGGAGAGGGGGCCCCTGAGAGAGAACCGGACCCCCAGAGAGGGGAGAAGGGGCCAAAGAAGAGTCTACTGACCCAGGATGTGCAGAGACTGCTGAGCCTCGCCCGACCGGAGATGGGGAGGCTGACAGGTCAGTACCGTGGCCCGACCGCAGAAGGGGAGGCTGACAGGTCAGTACCGTGGCCCGACCGCAGAGGGGGAGGCTGACAGGTCAGTACCGTGGCCCGACCGCAGAAGGGGAGGCTGACAGGTCAGTACCGTGGCCCGACCGCAGAGGGGGAGGCTGACAGGTCAGTACCGTGGCCCGACCGCAGAAGGGGAGGCTGACAGGTCAGTACCGGGGCCCGACCGCAGAGGGGGAGGCTGACAGGTCAGTACCGTGGCCCGACCGGAGAGGGGGGGGCTGACAGGTCAGTACCGGGGCCCGACCGCAGAGGTGGAGGCTGACAGGTCAGTACCGTGGCCCGACCGCAGAGGGGGAGGCTGACAGGTCAGTACCGTGGCCCGACCGGAGAGGGGGGGGCTGACAGGTCAGTACCGGGGCCCGACCGCAGAGGTGGAGGCTGACAGGTCAGTACCGTGGCCCGACCGGAGAGGTGGAGGCTGACAGGTCAGTACCGGGGCCCGACCGGAGAGGGGGAGGCTGACAGGTCAGTACCGGGACCCGACCGGAGAGGTGGAGGCTGACATGTCAGTACCGGGACCCGACCGGAGAGGTGGAGGCTGACAGGTCAGTACCGAGGCCCGACCGGAGATGGGGAGGCTGACAGGTCAGTACCGGGGGCCCGACCCGGAGAGAGGGAGGCTGACAGGTCAGTACCGGGACCCGACCGGAGAGGTGGAGGCTGACAGGTCAGTACCGGGACCCGACCGGAGAGGTGGAGGCTGACAGGTCAGTACCGGGGCCCGACCGGAGAGGTGGAGGCTGACAGGTCAGTACCGGGGCCCGACCGGAGAGGTGGAGGCTGACAGGTCAGTACCGGGGCCCGAACCGGAGAGGGGGAGGCTGACAGGTCAGTACCGTGGGCCCGACCGGAGAGGTGGAGGCTGACAGGTCAGTACCGGGCCCGACCGGAGAAGGTGGAGGCTGACAGGTCAGTACCGTGGACCCGACCGGCAGAGGTGGAGGCTGACAGGTCAGTACCGGGGCCCGACCGGAGAGGTGGAGGCTGACAGGTCAGTACCGGGGACCCGACCGGAGAGGTGGAGGCTGACATGTCAGTACCGGGGCCCGACCGGAGAGGTGGAGGCTGACAGGTCAGTACCGAGGGCCCGACCGGAGAGGTGGAGAGCTGACAGGTCAGTACCCGGGGCTCCGACCGGAGAGAGAGGGAGGCTGACAGGTCAGTACGGTACCGGTGACCCGACCGACGGAGAGGTGGAGGCTGACAGGTCAGTACCGGGACCCGACCGGAGAGGTGGAGGCTGACAGGTCAGTACCGGGGCCCGACCGGAGAGGGGAGGCTGACAGGTCAGTACCGGGGCCCGACCGAGAGGGGAGGCTGACAGGTCAGTACCGGGGCCCGACCGGAGAGGGGGAGGCTGACAGGTCAGTACCGGGGCCCGACCGAGAGGTGGAGGCTGACAGGTCAGTACCGGGACCCGACCGAGAGGGGGAGGCTGACAGGTCAGTACCGGGGCCCGACCGAGAGGGGGAGGCTGACAGGTCAGTACCGGGGCCCGACCGGAGAGGGGAGGCTGACAGGTCAGGACCGGGGCCCGACCGGAGAGGTGGAGGCTGACAGGTCAGTACCGGGGCCCGACCGGAGAGGGGAGGCTGACAGGTCAGTACCGGGGCCCGACCGGAGAGTGGAGGCTGACAGGTCAGTACCGGGGCCCGACCGGAGAGAGGGAGGCTGACAGGTCAGTACCGGGACCCGACCGAGAGAGGTGGAGGCTGACAGGTCAGTACCGGGGCCCGACCGGAGAGGGGGGTGACAGGTCAGTACGGGCCCGACGAGAGGAGGCTGACGCAGTACCGGGACCGACAGAGGTGGAGGCTGACAGGTCAGTACCGGGGCCCGACCGGAGATGGGAGGCTGACAGGTCAGTACCGGGGCCCGACCGGAGAGAGGGAGGCTGACAGGTCAGTACCGGGCCCGACCGGAGAGGGGAGGCTGACAGGTCAGTACGGTACCGGGGGGCGCAGCCGACCGCCGACGAGAGGGGAGGCTGACAGGTCAGTACCGGGCCCGACCGGAGAGGGTGGAGGCTGACAGGTCAGTACCGGGGCCCGACCGGAGAGGGGAGGCTGACAGGTCAGGACCGGGGCCCGACCGGAGAGGGGAGGCTGACAGGTCAGTACCGGGGCCCGACCGGAGGAGAGGGGAGGTCAGACGCAGAGTCAGTACCGGGGCCCGACCGGCAGAGGGGGAGGCTGACAGGTCAGTACCGGGGCCCGACCGAGAGAGGGGAGGCTGACAGGTCAGTACCGGGGCCCGACCGGAGAGGGGAGGCTGACAGGTCAGTACCGGGGCCCGACCGGAGAGGGGGAGGCTGACAGGTCAGTACCGGGGCCCGACGCAGAGGGGGAGGCTGACAGGTCAGTACCGGGGCCCGACCGCAGAGGGGGGGCTGACAGGTCAGTACCGGGGCCCGACGGAGAGGGGAGGCTGACAGGTCAGTACCGGGGCCCGACCGAGAGAGGGGAGGCTGACAGGTCAGTACCGGGGCCCGACCGGCAGAGGGGAAGGCTGACAGGTCAGTACCGGGGCCCGACCGGAGAGAGGGAGGCTGACAGGTCAGTACCGGGACCGACCGAGAGAGGTGTGAGGCTGACAGGTCAGTACCGGGCCGACGGAAGGTGAGGCATGACAGGTCAGTTACCTGGTCCCGAGACTGAGAGTGAGGCTGACAGGTCATTACCGGGACTCGACCAGGCAGAGTGACAGCTGACGTCGACCGTACCTGGAGCCCGACCATGTGCTGTGTAGACTGGATGTATCCAGTATCTGAACCTGATAAACAGGCTGCAGTCAGTACCTGCTCCACGTCTTAAGGGGGACTACAGTTCGTAATCCTGGTACCTACCTGACGTCAGGGTCTGACGTGATCAGTACATTCCTAGCGCATGATCGTGTATATACACGGGGCCACGAGCCAATGCTACTGCGTATACTGGGTGTAATCCCGAGGTATCTGACAGTATCCTGGACTATATAGGCTGACAGGTCATCCCTGCCTGTATACTGGGGTAATACTCAGTATGCTGTATGATCAGAGGTAGTAAGTCATACGGGCACGTACCATCTTGCGGTCCTGTATACCTGGGGCAATATCTGCAGTATCTGTATATCTGTATAGTATAACTGCACAGTACCACTCACCTGGCTCATGTAGTACATGGGATGTAAAGCTCAGTATTGTATTATTACTGAAGATATAATAAATACTTTATGTTACATACTTCTTATCTACATAAGATCCAATGTTTCCTGTATCTAGGCGAGATAATCTCCTATTCTGTATTCTGTATATATACACGGCACAGTACCACTTCTCCTGTCCTGTATACTGGGTGTAATCCTCAGTATCTGTATTATTTGTATATATACACTGCACAGTACCACTTCTCCTGTCCTGTATACTGGGTGTAATCCTCAGTATCTGTATTATTCTGTTATATAACACTGCACAGTACCACTTCTCCTGTCCTGTATACTGGGTGTAATCCTCAGTATCTGTATTATTTCTGTATATATACACTGCACAGTACCACTTCTCCTGTCCTGTATACTGGGTGTAATCCTCAGTATCTGTATTATTCGTGTATATATACACTGCACAGTACCACTTCTCCTGTCCTGTATACTGGGTGTAATCCTCAGTATCTGTTATTCTGTATATATAACACTGCACAGTACACTTCTCCTGTCCTGTATACTGGGTGTAATCCTCAGTATCTGTATTATTCTGTATATATACACTGCACAGTACCACTTCTTCTGTCCTGTATATACTGGGTGTAATTCTCAGTATCTGTATTATTCTGTATATATACACTGCACAGTACCACTTCTCCTGTCCTGTATACTGGGTGTAATCCTCAGTATCTGTATTATTCTGTATATATACACTGCGCAGTACCACTACTCCTGCCCTGTATACTGGGTGTAATCCTCAGTATCTGTATTATTCTGTATATATACACTGCACAGTACCACTTCTCCTGTCCTGTATACTGGTGTAATCCTCAGTATCTGTATTATCCTGTATATATACACTGCACAGTACCACTTCTCCTGTCCTGTATACTGGTGTAATCCTCATGTATCTGTATTATCTGTATATATAACACTGCACAGTACCACTTCTCCTGTCCTGTATACTGGGTGTAATGCTCAGTATCTGTATTATTCTGTATATATACACTGCACAGTACCACTTCTCCTGTCCTGTATACTGGGTGTAATCCTCAGTATCTGTATTATTCTGTATATATACACTACACAGTACCACTTCCCTGTCCTGTATACTGGGTGTAATCCTCAGTATCTGTATTATTCTGTATATATACACTGCACAGTACCACTTCTCCTGTCCTGTATACTGGGTGTAATCCTCAGTATCTGATTATTCTGTATATATACACTGCACAGTACCACTTCTCCTGTCCTGTATACTGGGTGTAATCCTCAGTATCTGCATTATTCTGTATATATACACTGCACAGTACCACTTCTCCTGTCCTGTATACTGGGTGTAATCCTCAGTGATCTGTATTATTCTGTATATATACACTGCACAGTACCACTTCTCCTGTCCTGTATACTGGGTGTAATCCTCAGTGTCTGTATTATTCTGTATATATACACTGCACAGCACCACTTCTCCTGTCCTGTATACTGGGTGTAATCCTCAGTATCTGTATTATTCTGTATTATATACACTGCACAGTACCACTTATCTCCTGTCTTATACTGGGTGTGAATCCTCAGTATCTGTATTATTCTGTATATATACACTGCACAGTACCACTTCTCCTGTCCTGTATACTGGGTGTAATCCTCAGTATCTGTATTATTCTGTATATATACACTGCACAGTACCACTTCTCCTGTCCTGTATACTGGGTGTAATCCTCAGTATCTGTATTATTCTGTATATATACACTGCCAGTACCACTTCTCCCGTCCTGTATATGGGTGTAATCCTCAGTATCTGTATTATTCTGTATATATACACTGCACAGTACCACTTCTCTGTCCTGTATACTGGGTGTAATCCTCAGTATCTGTATTATTCTGTATTATATACACTGCACAGTACCACTTCTCCTGTCCTGTATACTGGGTGTAATCCTCAGTATCTGTATTATTCTGTATATATACACTGCACAGTATCACTTCTCCTGTCCTGTATACTGGGTGTAATCCTCAGTATCTGTATTATTCTGTATATATACACTGCACAGTACCACTTCTCCTGTCCTGTATACTGGGTGTAACCTCAGTATATCTGTATTATTCTGTATATACACACTGCACAGTACCACTTCTCCTGTCCTGTATATGGGTGTAATCCTCAGTATCTGTATTATTCTGTATATATACACTGCACAGCACACTTCTCCTGTCCTGTATACTGGGTGTAATCCTCAGTATCTGTATTATTCTGTATATATACACTGCACAGCACCACTTCTCCTGTCCTGTATACTGGGTGTAATCCTCAGTATCTGTATTATTCTGTATATACACACTGCACAGTACCACTTCTCCTGTCCTGTATACTGGGTGTAATCCTCAGTATCTGTATTATTCTGTATATATACACTGCACAGTACGACTTCTCCTGTCCTGTATACTGGGTGTAATCCTCAGTATCTGTATTATTCTGTATATATACACTGCACAGTACCACTTCTCCTGTCCTGTATACTGGGTGTAATCCTCAGTATCTGTATTATCCTGTATATATACACTGCACAGTACCACTTCTCCTGTCCTGTATACTGGTGTAATCCTCAGTATCTGTATTATCCTGTATATATACACTGCACAGTACCACTTCTCCTGTCCTGTATACTGGTGTAATCTCAGTATCTGTATTATTCTGTATATATACACTGCACAGTACCACTTCTCCTGTCCTGTATACTGGTGTGAATCCTCAGTATCTGTATTATTCTGTATATATACACTACACAGTACCACTTCCCTGTCCTGTATACTGGGTGTAATCCTCAGTATCTGTATTATTCTGTATATATACACTGCACAGTACCACTTCTCCTGTCCTGTATACTGGGTGTAATCCTCAGTATCTGTCATTATTCTGTATATATACACTGCACAGTACCACTTCTCCTGTCCTGTATACTGGGTGTAATCCTCAGTATCTGTATTATTCTGTATATATACACTGCACAGTACCACTTCTCCTGTCCTGTATACTGGGTGTAATCCTCAGTGTCTGTATTATTCTGTATATATACACTGCACAGTACCACTTCTCCTGTCCTGTATACTGGGTGTAATCCTCAGTATCTGTATTATTCTGTATATATACACTGCACAGCACCACTTCTCCTGTCCTGTATACTGGTGTAATCCTCAGTATCTGTATTATTCTGTATATATACACTGCACAGTACCACTTCTCCTGTCCTGTATATGGGTGTAATCTCAGTATCTGTATTATTCTGTATATATACACTGCACAGTACCACTTCTCCTGTCCTGTATACTGGGTGTAATCCTCAGTATCTGTATTATTCTGTATAATACACTGCACAGTACCACTTCTCCTGTCCTGTATACTGGGTGTAATCCTCAGTATCTGTATTATTCTGTATATATACACTGCACAGTACCACTTCTCCTGTCCTGTATACTGGGTGTAATTCCTCAGTATCTGTATTATTCTGTATTATACACTGCACAGTACCACTTCTCCTGTCCTGTATACTGGGTGTAATTCCTCAGTATCTGTATTATTCTGTATATATACACTGCACAGTACCACTTCTCCTGTCCTGTATACTGGGTGTAATCCTCAGTATCTGTATTATTCTGTATATATACACTGCACAGTACCACTTCTCCTGTCCTGTATACTGGGTGTAATTCCTCAGTATCTGTATTATTCTGTATATATACACTGCACAGTACACTCCCCCTGTCCTGTATACTGGGTGTAATCCTCAGTATCTGTATTATTCTGTATATATACACTGCACAGTACCACTTCTCCTGTCCTGTATACTGGGTGTAATCCTCAGTATCTGTATTATTCTGTATATATACACTGCACAGTACACTTCTCCTGTCCTGTATACTGGGTGTAATCCTCAGTATCTGTATTATTCTGTATATATACACTGCACAGTACCACTTCTCCTGTCCTGTATACTGGGTGTAATCCTCAGTATCTGTATTATTCTGTATATATACACTGCACAGTACCACTTCTCCTGTCCTGTATACTGGGTGTAATCCTCAGTATCTGTATTATTCTGTATATATACACTGCACAGTACCACTTCTCCTGTCCTGTATACTGGGTGTAATCCTCAGTATCTGTATTATTCTGTATATATACACTGCACAGTACCACTTCTCCTGTCCTGTATACTGGGTGTAATCCTCAGTATCTGTATTATTCTGTATATATACACTGCACAGTACCACTTCTCCTGTCCTGTATACTGGGTGTAATCTCAGTATCTGTATTATTCTGTATGTATATACACTGCACAGTACCACTTCTCCTGTCCTGTATACTGGGTGTAATCTCAGTATCTGTATTATTCTGTATATATACACTGCACAGTACCACTTCTCCTGTCCTGTATACTGGGTGTAATCCTCAGTATCTGTATTATTCTGTATTATACACTGCACAGTACCACTTCTCCTGTCCTGTATACTGGGTGTAATCTCAGTATCTGCATTATTCTGTATATATACACTGCACAGTACCACTTCCTTCTGATATGGTGTATCTCGTTCTTATACGTTATACATCACAGACACTCTCTGTCGTAATGTGATCTCAGTTCTGATATCTTTTATACACTGCACACACTTCTGCTGATGGGTTAATCCGATCTGTATTCGTATACACCATCCACTCCTGTCCATACTGGTATCCATCTGTTTCTGTTATATGCACTCCACTTCTTCTGTTACTGGGTGTAATCTCTTCTGTTCTGTATACCACAGTCATCCTCGTAGGTATCCAGCGTATTATTTATTTACAGCACATACACTCTCTCCTGAACTGGTAATCTCGTCTGATTTTATATTACATCCGTACCTTCCTTCCTGTATGGGTATCCTCGTTGATTATTTTAATACTGCACATCTCTTCTATACTGTGAATCTGTATGATTCTGTATATTAAGCCAGCACTCCTGTCTTATGTGTAATCCAGTCTGTATTATTATATCCCACATTCCGTCCTGTATACTGGTGTAATCTCAGTTCTGTATATCTGTATATATACACTGCACAGTACACTTCCCTGTCTGTATACTGGTGTAATCTCAGTCTGTATTATCTTATTATACGCACAGTACACTTCTCCTGTCCGTATACTGGGTGTAATCCTCAGTTCTGTTTCTGTATATACACTGCAACACTTCTCCTTCCTGTATACTGGTTATCTCGTACTGTATTCTGTATTTACACTGCACATCATTTCGTCGTAAGGGTGTATCTCGTATCTTATATTCTGTATATACACTCCAACATTCCGTCGTAACGGGGTAATCTCAGTATCGTATATTCGTATATATACCTGCACGCCATTCTCCTGTCCTGTAAGGTGTAATCTCTATCGTATATTCTGTATAAATGCACAGTACCACTCCTGTCCTGTTACGGTGTATAGTACTACTCTCCTGTCCTGTATACTGGGTGTAATCCTCAGTGTCTGTATTATTCTGTATATATACACTGCACAGTACCACTTCTCCTGTCCTGTATACTGGGTGTAATCCTCAGTATCTGTATTATTCTGTATATATACACTGCACAGTACACTTCTCCTGTCCTGTATACTGGGTGTAATCCTCAGTATCTGTATTATTCTGTATATATACACTGCACAGTACCACTTCTCCTGTCCTGTATACTGGGTGTAATCCTCAGTATCTGTATTATTCTGTATATATACACTGCACAGTACCACTTCTCCTGTCCTGTATACTGGGTGTAATCCTCAGTATCTGTATTATTCTGTATATATACACTGCACAGTACCACTTCTCCTGTCCTGTATACTGGGTGTAATGCTCAGTATCTGTATTATCCTGTATGTATACACTGCACAGTACCACTTCTCCTGTCCTGTATACTGGGTGTAATCCTCAGTGTCTGTATTGCTCTGTATATATACACTGCACAGTACCACTTCTCCTGTCCTGTATACTGGGTGTATTCCTCAGTATCTGTATTATTCTGTATCTATACACTGCACAATACCACTTCTCCTGTCCTGTATACTGGGTGTAATCCTCCGTATCTGTATTATTCTGTATATATACACTGCACAGTATCACTTCCCCTGTCCTGTATACTGGGTGTAATCCTCAGTATCTGTATTATTCTGTATATATACACTGCACAGTACCACTTCTCCTGTCCTGTATACTGGGTGTAATCCTCAGTATCTGTATTATTCTGTATATATATACACTGCACAGTACCACTTCCCCTGTCCTGTATACTGGGTGTAATCCTCAGTATCTGTATTATTCTGTATATATACACTGCACAGTACCACTTCTCCTGTCCTGTATACTGGGTGTAATCCTCAGTATCTGTATTATTCTGTATATATACACTGCACAGTAGCACTTCTCCTGTCCTGTATACTGGGTGTAATCCTCAGTACCTGTATTATTCTGTATATATACACTGCACAGTACCACTTCTCCTGTCCTGTATACTGGGTGTAATCCTCAGTATCTGTAGTATTCTGTATATATACACTGCACAGTACCACTTCTCCAGTCCTGTATACTGGGTGTAATCCTCAGTATCTGTAGTATTCTGTATATATACACTGCACAGCACCACTTCTCCTGTCCTGTATACTGGGTGTAATCCTCAGTATCTGTATTATTCTGTATACATACACTGCACAGTACCACTTCTCCAGTCCTGTATACTGGGTGTAATCCTCAGTATCAGTATTATTCTGTATATATACTCTGCACAGTACCACTTCTCCTGTCCTGTATACTGGGTGTAATTCTCAGTATCTGTATTATTCTGTATGTATACACTGCACAGTACCACTTCTCCTGTCCTGTATACTGGGTGTAATTCTCAGTATCTGTATTATTCTGTATATATACACTGCACAGCACCACTTCTCCTGTCCTGTATACTGGGTGTAATCCTCAGTATCTGTATTATTCTGTATATATACTCTGCACAGCACCACTTCTCCTGTCCTGTATACTGGGTGTAATCCTCAGTATCTGTATTATTCTGTATATATACACTGCACAGTACCACTTCTCCTGTCCTGTATACTGGGTGTAATCCTCAGTATCTGTATTATTCTGTATATATACACTGCACAGTACCACTTCTACTGTCCTGTATACTGGGTGTAATTCTCAGAGAAAACAGGGAGAGCCAGCACAGCCAAAAATTGCTGAAAAAATAAATGTGTAATTACACCTGTCACTACCATACTGCATACAAATAGGGACATTTCGCAAAAGATTACCGAAATAATCTTTTGAGCCACTCTCCCACGTCAAGGAATGTCCCAGATAGAGTGGTCCTACTCTACATATTTTTACATTTCTGATCTGTCCGTAGACAGCATAATACAATATGAAGAGGAACATATAAAGCTAACACTCACCTATACATGTCAGACAATGCTTCCCAAGGTGCCAGGTGGGGCAGTGAATGAAGAGCAACTGAGGCCCCCACACCTGCGGCCTCCACCACAAGTGTCTGGGCTATTTCACAGTTTACCCTCACCGACCCAACCAGCTCTTATGGGTAAAAGCAAGTCAAGTTCAGGTGAGTGAAGCTACAATAAACAAGCCTGAGGACAGGAAGAGGTAACCGTGTGTGAACAGTTACTAAAAATAATGGAGTCAATGAAGATGGAAAACAGACAATACTTGGCGTGCACGGCAAGTGGTGGTCAGCCACTAAACCATACCAGAGAGAAATCGGGGAGCCAGCACAGCCAAAAATTGCTGAAAAAATAAATGTGTAATTACACCTGTCACTACCATACTGCATACAAATAGAGACATTTCGCAAAAGATTACCGAAATAATCTCTTAAGCCACTCTCCCACGTCAAGGAATGTCTGGCTCCCCCTGTTTTCTCTCTGGGTGTAATCCTCAATATCTGTATTATTCTGTATATACACACTGCACAGTGCCACTTCTCCCGTCCTGTATACTGGGTGTAATCCTCAGTATCTGTATTATTCTGTATACATACACTGCACAGTATCACTTCTCCTGTCCTGTATACTGGGTGTAATCCTCAGTATCTGTATTATTCTGTATATATACACTGCACAGTACCACTTCTCCTGTCCTGTATACTGGGTGTAATCCTAAGTGTCTGTATTATTCTGTATATATACACTGCACAGTGCCACTTCTCCCGTCCTGTATACTGGGTGTAATCCTCAGTATCTGTATTATTCTGTATACATACACTGCACAGTACCACTTCTCCTGTCCTGTATACTGGGTGTAATCCTCAGTATCTGTATTATTCTGTATATATACACTGCACAGTACCACTTCTCCTGTCCTGTATACTGGGTGTAATCCTCAGTATCTGTATTATTCTGTATATATACACTGCACAGTGCCACTTCTCCTGTCCTGTATACTGGGTGTAATCCTCAGTGTCTGTATTATTCTGTATATATACACTGCACAGTACCACTTATCCTGTCCTGTATACTGGGTGTAATCCTCAGTATCTGTATTATTCTGTATACATACACTGCACAGTGCCACTTCTCCTGTCCTGTATACTGGGTGTAATCCTCAGTATCTGTATTACTCTGTATATACACACTGCACAGTACCACTTCTCCTGTCCTGTATACTGGGTGTAATCCTCAGTATCTGTATTATTCTGTATATATACACTGCACAGTACCACTTCTCCTGTCCTGTATACTGGGTGTACTCCTCAGGATGATGGGTGACCCCACATGTTACACTGCGGTGTGGGTGTGATGTGATGGGTGACCCCACATGTTGCACTGCGGTGTGGGTGTGATGGGTGACCCCACATGTTGCACTGCGGTGTGGGTGTGATGGCTGACCCCACGTGTTGCACTCCGGTGTGGGTGTGATGGATGACCCCACGTGTTACACTGCGGTGTGGGTGTGATGGGTGACCCCACATGTTGCGCTGCGGTGTGGGTGTGATGGCTGACCCCACGTGTTGCGCTCGGTGTGGGTGTGATGGGTGACCCACATGTTGCACTGCGGTGTGGGTGTGATGGCTGACCCCACGTGTTGCACTCCGGTGTGGGTGTGATGGATGAACCCACGTGTTACACTGCGGTGTGGGGGTGATGGTGTGACCCCACATGTTGCACTGCGGTGTGGGGGTGATGGGTGACCCCACATGTTGCACTGCGGTGTGGGGGTGATGGGTGACCTCACATGTTGCACTGCGGTGTGGGGGTGATGGGTGACCTCACATGTTGCACTGCGGTGTGGGGGTGATGGGTGACCCCACATGTTGCACTGCGGTGTGGGGGTGATGGGTGACCCCACATGTTGCACTGCGGTGTGGGGGTGATGGGTGACCCCACATGTTGCGCTGCGGTGTGGGGTGATGGATGACCCCACATGTTGCGCTGCGGTGTGGGGGTGATGGATGACCCCACATGTTGCGCTGCGGTGTGGGGGTGATGGATGACCTCACATGTTGCGCTGCGGTGTGGGGGTGATGGATGACCTCACATGTTGCGCTGCGGTGTGGGGGTGATGGGTGACCCACATGTTGCGCTGCGGTGTGGGGGTGATGGGTGACCTCACATGTTGCGCTGCGGTGTTGGGGTGATGGGTGACCTCACATGTTGCGCTGCGGTGTTGGGGGTGATGGGTGACCTCACATGTTGCGCTGCGGTGTGGGGGTGATGGGTGACCTCACATGTTGCGCTGCGGTGTGGGGGAGATGGGTGACCTCACATGTTGCGCTGCGGTGTTGGGGTGATGGGTGACCTCACATGTTGCGCTGCGGTGTGGGGTGATGGGTGACCCCACATGTTGCGCTGCGGTGGGGGTGATGGGTGACCCACTGTTGCGCTGCGTGTGGGGGTGATGGGTGACCCCACATGTTGCGCTGCGGTGTGGGGGTGATGGGTGACCCCACATGTTGCACTGCGGTGTGGGGGTGATGGGTGACCCCACATGTTGCGCTGCGGTGTGGGGGTGATGGGTGACCTCACATGTTGCGCTGCGGTGTGGGGGTGATGGGTGACCCCACATGTTGCGCTGCGGTGTGGGGGTGATGGGTGACCCCACATGTTGCGCTACGGTGTGGGGGTGATGGGTGACCCCACATGTTGCGCTGCGGTGTGGGGGTGATGGGTGACCCCACGTGTTACACTGCGGTGTGGGGGTGATGGGTGACCCCACGTGTTGCACTGCGGTGTGGGGGTGATGGGTGACCCCACGTGTTACACTGCGGTGTGGGGGTGATGGGTGACCCCACGTGTTACACTGCGGTGTGGGGGTGATGGGTGACCCCGCGTGTTACACTGCGGTGTGGGGTGTGATGGGTGCTGAGGGCCCGATGTCCTATCACAGAGGCACCAGCGTTGGTCTGTTCCTCCAGGGTGGGGCACTCTCGGAGGCTTCTCTTGCCTTTTGCAGAAGTTACATTGTTTTGCGTAATGTCGTTATGTCACAATGTTACATTAGTAGAACTAAAGCTTCAGATCCCCCCTCTAATGAATGATCGTCTCTGGGGGAGGAGGTCACATATCACTAGTCTCACATTGCCCCTGCGGGAGCTCGGGTCCTCCCTGCACAGCAC